>JAEOAD010000003.1:17177500-17797500 GCA_036365145.1 Orientallactaga sibirica
GAGGCAATTGTGAATGGGAGAGATGCCCCAATTTCATCCTCCAAGTGTTTGTTTGTAGTATATAGGAAAACAACTGATTTCTGTGTGTTTATTTTGTATCCTGCTACATTGCTAAAAGTGTTTTTCAAGCTGGGTGTGGTGGCACACACCTTTAATCCCAGCATTTGGGAGGCAAATTAGGAGGATCACCATGAGTTTGAGGCCACCCTGCGAATTCCAGGTCAGCCTGGGCTAGAGTGAGACCCTACCTTGAAAAACCGAAAAATGAAAAAACAAAAACAAAAACAAAAGTGTTTTCCAGCTCCAACAGTTTGCTGGTAGAGTCTTTAGGGTCCTTTATGTATTGAATCATATCATCTGCAAACAACAATAATTTGATCTCTTCCTTTCCAATTTGTATCCCTTTTATGAGTGTCTCTTGCCTTATTGCTATAGTTAAGAATTCCAGTATTATATTAAATAAAAGTGGGGACAGTAGACACCCTTGTCTTGTTCCCAAATTTAGTGGGATAGCTTCAAATTTTTCCCCATTTAGTATTATGTTGGCTGTAGGTTTGTCATAGATAGCTTTTATTATGTTGAGATATGTTCCTTCTATTCCCAGTTTCTGTAATAGTTTTACTATGAAGGGATGTTGGATTTTTTGTTGAATGCTTTTCTCCATTTGTTGAGATGATCATGTGATTATTGTCCTTCAGACCATTTATATGATGTATTACATTTATCTATTTGTGCATATTGAACCATCACTGCATCTCTGGATAAAGCCTACTTGGTTGGGGTGAATAATCTTTCTGGTATAACCTTGTATTCTGTTTGTCAATATTTTGTTCAGAATTTTTACATCTATATTCATGAGGGAGATTGGTCTATAATTTTCTTTTTTGTTTGTCTTTGTCTGGTTTTGGTATCAGGGTGATGCTGGCTTCATAGAAAGAGTTTGGTAGAATTCCTTCCTTTTCTATTTTATGGAAAAGTTTAGAAGCAGTACTGTTAATTCTTCCATGAAGGACTGGTAAATTTCACCAGTGAATCCATCTGGGCCTAGATTATTTTTAGTTGGAAGAGTTTCTTAACTACTTGGATCTCTGTACTTGTTATAGGTCTATTCAAATGGTTTATCTCATCTTGATTTAATTTTGGTAGGTCATATGTATAAGGAAATCATCCATTTCTTTCAGATTTTCAAACTTAGAGGCATATACATTTTTAAAGTATGTTCTTCTGAATTTCTTTGATATCTGTTATAATGGTGCCTTTTTCATCTCTGATTTTATTTTATTATTATTATTATTATTATTATTATTATTATTATTTTGGAGAGAGAGATAGAGAATGGGCATGCCAGCAGACTGTCAGCTGCTGTGAATGAACTCCAGATGCATATGCCCCCTTGTGGGCAAGTGCAGCATTATTCCCTTGTGTCACTTTGCATCTGGCTAAACATGGGACCTGGAGATTGAAACCGGAGTTCTTAGGCTTAGCAGGCAAGCACCTAAACCACTAAGCCATCTCTCCAGTCCTGATTTTATTAATTTTTGTCTCTTCTCTCTTTCTTCTGGTCATATTTGCTAAGGGTTTATCAATCTTGTCTATCCTTTCAAAGAAACAACTCTGTTTCATTGATACTTTGGATTTTTTTTTGTTTCTATTTCATTAATTTCTGCCCTAATCTTTATTAATTCTTCCCATCTACTGATTTTTGGTTTGCCATGCTCTTATTTTTCCAAGGACTTAAGGTGAACTCTCTATTTTCTTAATATAGGCACTTAGAGCTATAAATTTCCCTCTTAGGACTGCCTTCATTGTGTCCCAAAGGTTTTGTATGTTGTATTCATCATCATTTGATTCTATAAATTTGTTGATTTCCTTTTTGATTTCTTCAATTACCCATTCATTGTTCAATAGTGTACTGTTTAGTCTCCATGAATATCTTTATGCTCTGTAGTTTTTCTTGTTGCTGATTTGCAATTTAATCCCATTGTGGTCAGATAGAGTAGAAGGGATTATTGCAGTTTTCCTATATTGGTTAAGATTTGCTTTGTGTCCTCATATATGGTGTATTTTAGAGAATGTTCTATGTGCTGCTGAGAAAAATGCATATTCTGCAGCATTTGGATGTAATGTTCTGTAGATAGCTGTTAGGTCCATTTGTTCCATGACATCATTTAATCTAGATGTCTATTTATTTTTTTGCAAAGATGACATGTAAACTGATGAGAATGGGGTATTGAAGTCACCCACTACAATTGTGTTTGGTGTTATCTGTGACCTTAATTCTAATGGTGTGTGTTTGATGAAATTGGGAGCCCCCATGTTAGGTGCATATATGTTTAGGATTGTAATGTCCTCCTGTTGAAATGTTCCTTTAATTGGTATAAAATGACCTTCTTTATCTTTCCTCACTAATGTTGGTTTGAAATGCATACTAAGCCTCTGGATTGAAATTCTTCCCCTTCTACTATACCCTGAATTCTTATGTTTGATCTTTTCCTAGTGTCCCAGAGATCTTGAAATTCCCATTCTCACCTTAGCTTGTCTATTAGCTTGTCTTTCTCTTTGTTGGACTGTATTAGGTTTGCCACCTCACCTTCTACTTTAGATATTCTGTTCTCTCCTTCATCCTACTGGTGAGATTTTCTAAAGAATTTTTTATATGACTGACTTTGTTCTTCAGAGCTAGAATTTCAGCCTGGTTTTTCTTCATTATTTCTATTTCCTTACTCATGTCTTGTAATGACCTCCTTATTTCATTGAACTGGTTTCCTGTGTTCTCTCTCAGGAGTTGTTTTCTTCCTTAACTACTTTGATTTCTTCTTTTATTTCTTTGAGTATAAATAAAAGCATTTTTTGAACTCGTTGTCAGGCATTTCATCTAAAACAGTCTCATTGGTGATAATTTCTGCTGGATTTATAATTTTTGTTGGGATTATACTGTCTTGATTCTTTGGGTTTCTTGTATTATGATATAGTGACTTTTGCATCGTGAATTGATTTGATTCTTGGGTTTTCTACTTATTTGCAGTGAAGTGTTCTTAGTTATGGTGATCCACCTTTATATACTTTCAGGATATCAGTTTCAGGTGCCAAGTGTATGTCTTGTACCTCAATTCAACTGCAGAAGTAATTCTGGGTATTGAGTTTGCTTGCTAAGCAAGTATTCTAGTAGACTAGGTGGAACAATTTACTGACAAATTCTAAACTTCAACTGAGCAATATACACATTCAATAAAAACCAGCACAGAGTATACAAGTGTGGGGATCAAAACAAACAGATAATCTCATAAAGCCAAAATCCCTAAGGGTGTGTGTTACTCTACACCCTTAATCCTGTCAGCTGGGAGGTAAAGAATTCTGTTATGAGTTGGGTTTCAGGTCAGCTTGATCTGAATCAGACCCTACCCCCAATAATAACAGAAGCAAAAGACAAAGGCCCTATAAATCTGAAAGCATCAAGGCTTCAGTATTCAACCCCCAAATACAGCTTATTTGAAAATGGTAAAGCCAACCAAAAATATGTAACCCATAACCTGCTCTGACACTGAAAGAGAGATTAGTGCAAGTCTATGTTTTATTTATTTATTTATTTATTATTTATTTATTTATTTTAGTCAACCTTGTTACCTTTTGCCTTTTGGTGTGGCTTCTAATCTCATCAAAGCTGAATGCCCACCTTGATCCCTCCATGTTGTGCTGTGGAGCTGGAGTCTGGTCAGCTGTGCTGATGCACTGCCAAGGGGGCTGAATGCAGGAGTTTCGTGGTTCTGATGGTTGGGGTGTGGGAGAGTGCAGAGAGCCTGGAGTTGCTCATGCAGTCCTGGCTCTCTTTCAGTAGCCCCATAGTTGATCTCAGCTGTCTTTCCTTCAGTTTTCTTGACTTTGCAAAGAGTCTGATGAGGTTGGAAAATCCCGTGTTTGGCCCCTGCTGCTGCTGCTCAGTATACCTGGCAGGTAGTGCCAGGCACGTGGATGGCAAGGATTTGGGGCTGCAAGCACTTCAGTGCAATTCTGGCCATTTTCCTCCTTTCTGGTGGATCTTGGTTTCTCCTGCTTCTCTGCTAGGTCTAAGAAGAACCTATACTCCTTCACTTTTCAGAAGAGCACTGTATTTTGCTGTGGTTTTGCTTAAATCCCTCCCTAGGCTGGTTTGGCATGGCTCTTATGCCATTTGGCTAGTTTTTTAAAGATTTTTCTTCTAGTCCTTAAGCTTCTCTGAATGCAAATTCATTCAAGTAAACAGGTGCCTCTCCTTTAATAGCTGTGATAGTCACCTTTTAGTTGCTAAAACAAAATACCTGAGATGAGCAACTTAGAGAGCAGGTTCACTTTATCTCACAATTTTAGACATTCCAGTTTATAATTTAGTGGCTCCATGCTTGGGGGCATGTGGAAAGCCAAGGAGTACATGAAGGAACAAATGTTTTTACTGCATAGTGACCAGGAAATAGAAAAGAGAGCAGAGGAGGGACTGGATTCCCACTTTCCCCTTCAAAAATATGGTCTTGGTGACTAAGAATTCCCACTGAGATCCACCTCATAAATTTTCAGCATCCTTCCAAAGACTACATTGGGCCTTTGGGTCAATCTTATTTAACTATAACTGCTGAATACCTTGAAAATCTGTCACCTCCCAGGATGCTCCATGGCCAATCATAGCCAAGAGTCTAATTATGCCATTAGGCATCCATTTCAGGCAAGATAACTTCCAAAGCAACTCATTTGCTTCAATTTCATGGCTGGTCTTTTGACTTCATAAGCATCTGACTAGGTAGCAGTGGAAAGACCACTGGACCAGAAGCCAGTAGCAGTCTTCCATGTCAGGGACAAAGGAGGAATCTGAGTTCCTCTATTGATGCTCTCAGTAAGTTTGGTCTATGATAAATACAAAAAGGGCAGTTTGAGGTCGATTTCCCCAAATAAATTTTCCTCTTTAGTTCTCTTTTCCATGTTCAACTTTTTTTTTTTTTTTCAATTTGATGAACCATGAATTTCATGAGTCAGATAGCTTTTTTAAGCCAAGCCATTTAGAATTTTTTATGTGCCTCAACACCTTTTTTGTAAATGAGTGCCTCAGTCAAAATCTCAACTTATAGCATGTTTCTTATTTAACATATGACCTGTTGTCACTTACATCATTCCCATGGCTAAACAAACTTTGAAGCATCTGTCTTGTCTTTTGAGAATGCTTTTGCTCTGTCTATTCTTTCTGCACAGGGGTAAAATCCAGTCTTGTTTCAAATATACAGATACTTTTCTCCACTTTGTAAAGCCTTCTCTGATGTGGCCAAAATTAATGTTTCTTCTATGTTCTCAGAAAGTTTTGTACCTACATTTCAGCTCTTAATACATTATAGCTTGGGTGAGAGTTCCCGACTGCCATATTTCATGGATTCTAAGATAAATAGTTTTTCACACTAAAACATCTTTGAAATCAGCATGTATTTTACAGTCAATGCAATGACATCTTATAATTGCTTGGCAGGGTTTTGTTTTGTTTTTAGTCTTTTCTGTTACATAAAATGATGGTTCGTCTCACAATTGATGGCATGTTGGTAGTTTGTGAAGTCCTTGAGTTTAAAAACTTTGTCTCACTCCCCTCTATATATCCTCCAGTAATAAATGCAGTGCCTTGCATAAAATAGAGCTCAAAATTTGGATGTTAACCAAATGCGTGTTCTATATAGTACTGGGATACTGTGATTTTTCTTCAGTGTCCAAAACATTCTCAATTACAATTTCATTCAAATTAAAAAGACTTTGATGGGACATTCATTACTTTAAAAGTAACATTTATTAGTCTGTGTGTTGTGATTGGAGTTTTAGTGTCATCAGGAAGAAGTTTAATCTGACTTCATTTTCTCTCCATTAAAAACCTTGTAACAATGTTCATAAATTATATCTCCAGAGTCATAAAAATATATACCATAGCTCCAATCTGTATAATTTTCACCACATTTGGGTATTTAGCATAGTTTTATTCTAGTGTTTATTCTTACTAATTTTCATGATTTTAATGAGGGTATACAAACTTATATACTATATGATTTTGTCCTATCTTTTGGTCAGGAAGCCAGGGACACATGGCAGCAATTTGTGTTTATTTCCTTGTATTAAATGAATACTTTTTCATTAGGAGTTTATCACAGATTTGCCTTGTTTACATAAAATTAAAATTACAAATTATTTTTTTTGAATAAGGGCACGTCTAGAAGATGTAGACTGTTACTAGAAAATTTTCAGTACCTGGGATGGAATACCTTTCAGTGAGTTGTTGGCCAAGGAGGTCCCGGTAGCCTCCAAAACATTAAGGCTTTTGCCAAAGCCCTTGGTTTCCCTAGAGAAACAGATAGTAAGACCCTATTGCTGAAGACATCTCATGCCTGAGAGGCAAGGTCACTGAGAAAGCAAGCTGATGCTGACCAGAAAACCTACTCCCTGTAGACCAGCCAATTGAAAACTGGAAAAAGCTGCACTGCACGCAGCGTATGGGAGACAGAAGCCATCAACAGTGAAAACAGTGGATGCTGAATATTCAAGCTTGGCCAGACAGGCCCAATGACTGAACGAGTGCAATAGTGGCGTGTCTACTCTTGGGGTAACCAACTGCTCCATAATTGGACTGAAGGCCCTCTCTATGGGAGGGAATACATACCTGGTACTGAAAAACCTAAGTAATAGTCTAAGGTAGGTGAGGTCATGAGCCTTGGGGGTATAAGCCTGCTAATGTCTGACTAAATGTATATATTATTCCCACCAAGCTGCCCTGGGGACACTACACTAAATGTTCATGTTCACATATTAATGCTACTCTCACTTCTGGCTAGAGAAGCTTCTCTTTTCAGATGGTGATGACCACTGGGATGACCCAAAAGGCAACATAGTGCTGAGAAAAAGGGATGGAGGAGTGTCTAGCACTGAAACACCTCTGTCACACCCTCCAATGGCTCAGGGACCATTGCGGAAGAGGGGGCGGATAGAATGGAAGAGCCAAAGGAAGGATATGACCTCTTACAATGCAGCTGCCCAGACAGAAATTGGCCTCGATATCCATGATCTTGTGGTGCCTAGCAATACCTTTGCAAGACCCTCAAAATAGAAGAGAAAGATGATGTCATCAAATTAGGAAAGAGACTAATGGAGAGAGGGAGGGGATATGATGGAGACGGGAGTTCTAAAGTGGAAAGGGGGAGGGGAGGGAAATATCAGGTGGGGTTTTTTTTTGGTATGTAAGATTAAAAGTCAATAAAAAAATAATTAAAAAAAAATTACAGATCATGAGTAAAGTCAACTGGACTTATTATTTTAGGAAAGAATTGGATTCTGGGCAAGAAGAACAATGATAAAAATCTTAAAACATCCGGGCGTGGAGGTGCACGCCTTTAATCCCAGCACTTGGGAGGCAGAGGTAGGAGGATCTTGTGAGTTCAAGGCCACCTGAGACTACATAGTGAGTTACAGGTCAGTCTGGACTAGAGTGAAACCCTACCTTGAAAAATCAAAAAAAAAAAAATCTTAAAACATAGTATTATGGTGTAGCCATGATGTTTGAATGCCCATCTATGCAAATACTTAAATTCCACGATTCTTAATTGAAACTCAGGCAAGGATACATCAGTTACTAACTTGTAGTCATTTCATTTATATGAATGTGTGACGATCTTAGAGTGAAGATGGGAAACCAATATAGTGAATGTCATTATAAACATTAGGATGGACAGACTTGTTTCATGCATATATTGAATGAAAATCTGCTTAGTAGCCTTCTATCTGTACATTCCCTGTTTCATTGAAGATGCTCATAAGCATTTTCTGAGGTTTCCTAGAAACAAGTAGAAATTGCTGTAATTCTAATTGGCACTTAATCAAGAACTATTTCTAACTAGCAAAGTTCATGATCCTGTGAGAGTTTGCGCATGAATTTGTTGTTAGAAAAAGTTGATGGCTATGAAGAAGAATAGTCACATGTCTTGATGTGCTGATTATGATTTCACTCAGTAAACCACTGTTCATAATACATCTGAAAATATGGGTTGTAATACTCATTTTAGATAAGAAATCAGAAACCAAGTAAAATCTAACATGTTAAGCTGAAGATTTGGCTTAGTTAAGGTGCTTGCCTATGAAGCCTAAGGACCCATGTTCAACTCTCCAGATCCCACATTGGCCAGACACACAAAGCTGAGGCAAGAGCAAGGTCTCACATGCCCTGTAGGTGATGCAAGCATCTGGAGTTAAATTGTAGTAGCTGAGGCTCTGGAGCATCAGTTTTCTCTCTCTCTTTCTCTCTCGCCCCGTCACTCTCTCTAAAAATTAAAATAAAAATCTAATATGTAAATACTGAATTTTAAATGTGAGTCTCTCTACCTCTCAAGAATGTCTACCCCCAACTCAGTCCCACTGCAGCTGTGAAGTTTTGCTTTAACACTGTTTGCTTTAGTGTAGACTTGTTTTAGATTAGTCTTAAGGTTATTAAAAAATTCAAATGATAAAAGCATCATATTTAGACAGCATTACATATTACTCATTCTATCAATATACACTGTAAGTCAAGTTTGTGTTTTCTATATGAGAAAATATTATAATGGTTTAGAATTCTTCAACAATTAAGGTGACAATATTTCATAAGATGGGACAGAGCCACAAGCTCAATTACTGAGCTCCTCTGCTTCTGAAATGTTTAGACATCTTAGATCTGCAAAGGATTTTCTAATTCTTTCTATTTATGGAAATACCATAAATGGTTACTGTGATGCAGGAAAAAAGGAAAACTTTATGAATTCTATGTTATAGAGTCAGGAGTTAATGTGTTCAACTCTTGATTTCCACTACAATCCTGTCTTAGCGTTAATTTTGTTATCTGCAAGTAAAAAGAAAAAGAGTAGACTCACCCACTTCCCAGAGTCACTATTTTTATTTTATTTTTATTTTATTTTTTTATTTTCCAAGGTAGGGTCTCACTCTAGCTCAGGCTGACCTGGAATTCACTCTGTATTCTCAGGGTGGCCCAGAACTCATGGTGATCCTCCTACCTCTGTCTCCCGAGTGCTGGGATTATAGGCATGCACCCCTCGCCCAGCTTCCAAAGTCACTATTGAAATGAACTTAGACCTTGTATGAAATATACTAAATTAAGCACCATATTATGTGTAAGGTACAGAGGGCATAGTAATATAGCATGAATTGTTTTCTTTTGTAGTACTGTGGACTGAACCCAGGGCCACTCACCTGTTAGGTAGGTACTGAGCTGTATCCCAAAAGAGTCAGTCTTTAAACTGTTCTTCGTTAGTAACTTTTTACCTTTGGAAGGGAATCAGTCTGTTTTCATTATATAATTCTAAAACTTGCATGTTCTTTTTGACCATTTTTTTTTTCTTCTTTGCTTACTATTTAAAAGAGAACAAGTCTGTGGGTTTAATTTGTTTGGGGTTTTATTTTTGTCCGCTTTTTTTTTTTTTTTCTAGTGCCATACTCACTGACTCCTTCAAAACTTCAGCTTGGGTATCTTCTGCCAGAATAGCTCACACTTCCTTTAAGTATTTGCAGAGTTTCAGAAAATTCTCTGAGCCTTTTAGCACATCTCAATCCATAGTTGACTGCTTCCTATATGAGATCCTACTTGCCTCTTCCCTGTCATCACACACTTACTTTTTTTTTGAGAGAGAGACACAGAGAGAGACACACAGAGAGAGGGAGAGGAAGACAGATAGAGATGGGCCAGCAGCCTCTCAGCTGCTGCGAACAAAATCCAGATGTGTTTGCCCCCTTGTGGTCAAGTGCAGCATTGCACCCTTGCATCACTGCATCTGGCTAAATGTGGGACCTGGAGATTGGAACCAGTGTTCCTTAGGCTTAGGAGGCAGGTGCCTTAACTACTAAGCCACCTTTCCAGCCCCCACACTTACTTTTTATAACAATTTTGTTCTCAATGTTGTGCACTACATTGGTTAATTGATGTGAAGAAGAGAAGGAGGGCTGGAGAAATTGCTCAGTGGTTAAGGCTCTTGCCTGCAAAGCCTAAGGACCTATGTTTGACTCTCCAGATCCCACATTAGCCAGATGCACAAAGGTAAGGCAAGTGCAAGGTCACACATGCCCACTAGGTGGGAAAAACATCTGGAGTTTGATTTCAGCAGCTGAGGCTCTGGTGTGCCAGTTCTCTCTCTGTGTCATTCTCTATCTCTCTCGTCTCTCTAAAAAAAGAAAAGAAGGAATCTTTCATAATTGTACATTTATATGGACATATTCTACCTTAACAGTAATTCTTAAGATTCCCAAAACTTAGTTTCTTCTGAATGTTGTTTATTTAGATGGGGGATTATTTTCTGGTTCTTAAACGTATTCTATGTCTATTACTGTAAGTATATTATGGGAGAAAGAGAGAACATCCCTGGGCCTCATTCTATAATCACTTGTCTATGTACTTCACTCTTATAGGAATTTTATAAAGACTTTGAACCAGAGGCTCAAACATACAAAAGAACAAGAGCACATACCTGAGGTGTTCAGCCTGCAGAAGGTGACAGGGTCTGTGCAAGCAAGCAGTGGCAGGAGTGACTGAGCAAAGTTAGGGCTAGGACCTCGATTCAAAGAGTCAAGGGCAAAACTTCACTCATGTGCTAAAAGGATAGATGGAGTAGTCAGAATCAGATATTCAATTACAACAAAAGAAGAGTAAAAAACGAGTCTGGGAGAAGATAAAATCTGGGAAGAAACCTGTCAAAACATAACAAAAATTTAAGTATTAGTATGAAACCCTCACCTCTGGTGATTCTGCTGGTGTTCATTCCAAGACTTTTAGAATTCCCCAAGCAAATTTTATAAAGTACAAGTAAGGGGAGGAGGTAAAAATAATGCTTATGTGTGTAACATCAGTTCTTCTAGACACTGTCATCTGTGCACTGGAATAACACACTGTACATTGGATTATCCCAGGAATATCCCTGAATTGTGGCAGTTAAAAGAAGCCCTGGGACCATGAATGCAGGTACTATAAAGAAGAAACACTCAGTATTAATATTTATAAAAACACTTAAAATCTAAAATTAGGTTAGCAGTTTTCGGAGTATAGGAATTAGAGAGGTAACTGAACCTCCCAAGAACAAAATCTAGCTTATCTCTTTGCAAAAGTACATTGACTGACAATCCCATGTGCTAAAAGGAAAAATGAGCAATAGGCTTCTTTTCCCAAGTCTTGGAGAACTAGGACACATACATCTTTCAGCAAGCTTCACTAATTTCTCTGCAGGAGCAGCACATGCTTGTTATCAGTTCACAATGTAGTATCAAGTCATCCCAAGTAGCTTCTCCCTTGTTTCTCTTCTATGTCTTTTGTGGTTTCATGGTGCTTGCTGGAATTGCAGTGTGCAGGCTGTCCGAGTCTTAAAAATAAACACTGGTTGGCAAGGATTTAGATATTTCAATTTGGGTTGGATTTTTGGCACATAAAATATCAGCTCCTTAAATGATTTTTTTGTGTGTTTTTTGAGTATGATGAATTTGTTGTACAGAGTGCTCTTGTGCATCTGGCTTCTGTGGGTCCTGGGGAATTGAACGTAGGTCCTTTGGCTTTGTAGGCAAGCACCTTAATCATTATGAAATCTCTCCAGCCCTGTATTGTTATTTTAACTATACTTATTTGAGATTTCTTTTCCTTTGTCATAAAAATACAGAACACCTAAAAACTTTTAAAGATTTTTTTTTGGGGGGGTAGGGTTTTCAAGGTAGGGTCTTGCTGTAGCCCAGGATGACCTGGGATTCACTATAATTTTTATTATTCTTTTATTTACAAGCAAAAAGAGGAGAGTGAGAATGAATGGGTGTGCCAGAGCCTCTAGACATTGCAAATGAACTCCAGGTGCATGTGCCTTATGCTTCTGTCTTGATGTGGGTGCTGGGGAATTAAACCTTCATCATTAGGCTTTGTAGGCAAGTGTATTAACTGCTGAGCCATGTCTCCAGCCTCAGACAGTTTTAAAGAATAAAATAAAATGTATCTCAATATAAAGCAAGTTTATACATTTAATGAAATATTATAATTCTATTGGTGAACATTAATTAGCTGAGAGTCAGTCTGAAATGGAAGTGGTATTCAAGTAAAATAAAAACACAGCATTGTAATTAACATGAATAAGTATTATCAAATAATTTTTTTAGTAATACAAGGTCACTTATTAAAGACTGATCCTCAGTAATCTGACTTCTCACAACAGTTCACCTCCTGTAAATCTCTGACAGAGAATCTCTCAAGTACTACTCTGCACTTAAGGCAATAAATCATGGTCAAGCCATCCTGAGGCAGGCTATCACCATCTTCATCCATCACGACAGGAAAGAGTTTCCCCTAACCCAAATACTGATGTAGCAAACTCTGCACGAGCTTGTCTTTTTGATCAGCTTCAGTGTTGATCAGACTTCAGCCATGGAGCTATACCAAGATTAAAGGATTGTTTCCTCTCCAACTATATGCCTCAAAATTCCCAAGATCGCACTCCTATTGCACCCCAGTGCAGTGAATTGATGAGTACTTGTTAATGATGTGTGGAGTTCTAATTATCTGAGGGGCAAATGTCTTCCAGGACTGGATTTATGATCCTGTGTTGTCTCCACTATGCATGGACAACAGAATCCCTGAATCAGCCTGGTATGTGGTCTGCTTGCCATATACATATGTGACAATAATAGTCATTTTATAACCTCTAACTACTAGGCTACAGAGTATTAGCATTCATAGCAACCCAAAGAAATGAAATTATTTTGATATTAAAATTGAAAATTGGGACTGGAGGGATAGCTTAGCAGTTAAGGTGTTTGCCTGCAAAGCCAAAGGACCCAGGTTTGATTCCCCAGGACACACATAAGCCAGATGCACGAGGTGGCTCATGCATCTGGAGTTCGTTTGCAGTGGCTGGAGATGCCCATTCTCTCTCTCTCTCTCTCTCTCTCTCTCTCTCTCTCTCAAATAAATAAATAATACAAATACAAATAAAATAATAATAATGTAATTCCCTTGAAGCAGTAAAAAGTTGAGAACAACTTTCATTTTAAAAAACTGGAAATTGATGGCAAAAGACACTGCTAACTGGCCTGTATTAAAATAAGTGATGAAATCAGATTTGAGTTTAAAGGCTATACATTATTACTTTGCTCAAACTTTTGAAGTAGAGGAAACTTAACTATTCTCTTAGCTAAGATCTAAAGCAGATATCCTTAAAACTTAGTTGATTAAAATATAGAGTTTATTGCAATGGCTGAAACCACAAAAGGAGTTGGAAGAGCCTAGTATTTACAATATGTCTTGAATACAAAGGGGCAGTGAAAGGCCTTATTTCTGGTTCTGATGCAAAAGAATAAAAGAGAACATGACATACCATATTATAATATTTACTATTGTAAATAAAGTAAGCTTGATAAATATATCTTAAAAACCAGAAAATTAAAATAGATACACATGTTTAATATGTATAAGGCTATGTTTTTGTAACATAGTAAGTATGAAAAATATCAAGAAAATGTAATTATTGTGCTTATTTAAATGTTCTTCATGGCCTTTTATGCTCAAGCAAACAATAAAATAAAGGACTCACAATTTGTAAAGCATTATGGAGTTTAATAAATGTTAAGTTTTTCATTTACTTAGGCAAAATCACCAATTATGTTGTTACATGCAATATTTTCATATAATCTGGACATTATTTACAACACTGACAGATTAACTATTTTTTATTGGGACATTGTAGTTCTTTGTTGGGTTGTTGTAATTGATTTTCTTTTGGAGAAATTTCATATTGCCGACAAAGCAGCATCTAGAATTTGAAATGGAATTTTAAAGCATTCCTTATATTTGTAAATTAATAATGAATTTTACAAATCATGTTTAATCATTAAATGCAGTTATATTTTTAAGTTATTATTACAGAATTTATTACAAGATATTTTAAGGGTAGCATATAAGTCACTGTCACCTATGGAGCATTTTTGCCTCCTCAAAGCAATAACTAGGTCCATAGAGTATTTAAGTCCTGCTTTAAATTTTTTTTCAATACTGAAATTATAAGGAAAATTAAAAATATAGTACATCATTAATTTTTCAAAATTTCTCTTTAACTAATCTAAAATATCCAGAAAAATCTTCTTAAAATTAATTGGGGTTATTTATATGTGAACCTTATCTTCATAGCATACAAATATTTTCATGTTGGTCTCATTTCTATACATTTTAAAAGAATATCATGTTTGTCATACATTTTACATGCACTTTATTACAACTTATGGACAGTTTGCTTAATTTTTTTTTTTTTTTTTTTTTTTAGAAATGCAGCCTGTTAAAAGTGAAGGGTCCAAACTTAGATCTGCTTTGGCATTTTGTACCCAATGACTATGAATATAGCACACTTAAAATTAGTTTTGCTTTTCATGAAAGGACATGATTCATGCTAGGATAACCCTATATCACTTCGCTTAATTTTTCTAGTTTATATCATATATTTTTCTAAATTAAGTGTAATTGCTTAAACACTTGAGTTAACATTTCCTCGTATGTCTCAGACTCCATAGAAAAAATACATACCAAGCCAGGCGTGGTGGCACACGCCTTTAATCCCAGCACTTGGGAGGCAGAGGTAGGAGGATCGCTGCGAGCTGGAGGCCACCCTGAGACTACATAGTGAATTCCAGATCACCCTGGGCTACAGTGAAACCCTACCTCAAAACACCAAAAAAAAAAAAAAAAAAAAAAAAAAAAAAAAAACCAGGCATGGAACTATATAGTTAACACCTTGGGCTCATTTTTTCTCATATTAATCCCCTATGATAGCTCCCAATTGGCTAAAAGTAATGAAAGCCAGAACTACAAACACTAAAGGAATGGCTTCTTTGTGGCCAAAAGCCCTGAGAAACCTCTCAGTTCAGGAGCTGTACTCATTCCACAGTTGCTGCAGGTGCTTTGCGAAAGGCTTACAACTGAAACATTCTCAGAATGATTACCCTTTGCTGACTAAAGTCACTTTTTCTGAAGATGTCTAGGAGTTCTGCAGCCTTTTCTCCTTCCCCTCCAGACCCTCCAGCATCCATGATCAAAGACAGGCTAGCAGGGCACTACACAATCATTGCTCTCCTGTGTCAGGTTAGAAAAGACTGGGTCTACCCATGGATTGTTCTAAGCTAGATCTCACTTGAAGTCACCATCTTCTGTAGTTCCCTCCTATTTTCTATCTGCCTTCCTTATTCCAGTTTGTTTCTTTAGATACCACTCTCAATATTCCATATCTATCAAATGCCCATCTCAGCATCTATTTCTAAGGAACTGAACCAAGGAAAGCAAGTACCTGTTGAATGTAATCATAGAGATGAGCCTCTGAATTGAAGAGCACAGTAGAGAAGGGTGGGGAGATCCAAAGAGACAAATGGAATATTTTGGAATACTGAAATATCCTACAATTTTAGGAAGCTAAAAGGTGCAGACAGAGCCTGGAACGAGATCATGGGGCCCTGTTGTGTCAGTCTGGACTACCAAAACCTAGATATCTGGTCTCACAAGGAAAATAAACCCTTCTTGGGTGAAAACCACTTGTGGTCAGACTTATTGCTATTTGTAGTTGAACTCAATACTGTTATAGCACCATTAGAAAAATGAAGTCACAGCAGAGCCCTACAATTTTACTTAATTAGAACAACTGCAATCTGGAACCCAATAGCTTCTACCTCTAAGCATTTAGTACAATTTATAGAGTTTCTTGAAAAACTAAAGCCAAAAACTCTGGCAGGACATACCATTGTTTTAATTGTGCATAGACTTATGATTCTGTGGTTTGAGACAAAATACCTGGAATGAGCAGAGGCCAGTAGGCATGCAGAACAATTCTAACAGCTTCAAGAAAATTAGCCAAATGGAAATGGGCAGAGGCTGAAGGTAATTTTCTATGTCTTAGCCAAAAAAATGTCTGGGAGCTATCTACCAATATAAATGAGTATGGCTCTGGTTTCAAATCTTGCCCAAGAGAAGAAATAAGTCTTGTCACCACAAAAGTTTCCAAATACCTTTTGGACAGATTTTTTTCCCATGTTTTTCAGGAGGAATAGTTTTCTGGGTCAAATAAGATTTGTATTCTATAGACACGGATGTAAGTGCCTTACTTGAATAGCAATGTAAAATATGTTAAGTGCTAATACCTCTGACAAGTGTTAAAAGTAAGGATCTAGTTTTCAGAGCCTTGAGAGTCACACTTTTTTGTCTTTGTAATATGTATAATTTTACTGTCAAGTATTAGAAGCAATTCCTGTTATTTTTGGGGGGGTGGGGAGAGAGTTGGTTTTTTTGAGGTAGGATTTTGCTCTAGCCCAGGCTGACCTGGAATTTACTATGTAGTCTCAGGGTAGCCTCAGACTCATGGTGAACCTCCTACTTCTGCCTCCCAAGTGCTGGGAATAAAGGCCACTACACCCAGCTAATACCTGTGAATTTTAATCAAATGATTTGAGGTAGGCAAAGTAAAAGAAGTAACACAGTCATGATAACTAAAAATAATTTATCACACTTTATATTAATGTGAAAATGTAATTACTTTCCATAATTTTCATACATGAGTGATAAAATGCTTGCTTGATCCAAAAAGGATGGCTTTACAAAATGTTTTTGTATGACCTGCGGCTATAGAAGCACCAAAAGTTATACTGCAGACAAGCACACATACAGTATGACCACCAGGATCATTCTTCAATCATCTTACAATTATTTCATAGCATTTACCTGGGATTCTCTCTAGCTTTGAATAATAGTTCTTCATTACTGTCATAGTTGGAAACCAAACTTAGCCAATATTTATGCAGGAAAAAAATCACCCTGCATGACATAACTCCTGGCGTTTCTTGACTTCTGGTCAAGATGGCATCCTCCTAACCATGCCTCACCTCACAGGGAAGGAAAGGCAAGACATTAAGGGTTAAGTGGGTTTTAAACAGGCCACAAATTATAGTAGACCTCCAGTGGGAAGGCATGGAGGAGCAAAGTAGGAAATCCACTGATGGTAGCCCACCAGTCTCCCATTCCCCTCAAGCAGCCATCAGAGCTTCACTCCCAACCACAGCCTCCTCCTGCACTAACCACAGGCTTAAGTGGACCTAGGCCAGCAGGCTACCATCCTCCCCTCCCCACTCTGACCTAGGCTTTCCCATTCCTGCAGAGCTCCACATGTGAATCCCTCCCACTCACTGCCACGGCAGTGCCCCCCCTTCTCTGCTCCTGTGCACCAACCTGGCCAACAGGCTAGCATTTGCCCTGCCCTGACCTAGGTTTTTTTGCCCCCATGGAGCTCTGCAGGTGAACATCATCCAACTTTCTGCCACTCACTGCCACCCCCACCCTCCTTGTACATGGGTAGTCCATTTGCTAGGTCCCCCTTGCCTTCACTCCTCCATCCTCCATGGGTGGAGGAACTCACTAGCTCTGCCCCCTTGCTGCCCCACTTCCACCTTCCATGCACTTGGGAACTGCACTCAATCCATTCCCCTTGCTACCCCACCCAACCCCCACCCTCTGTGCACAGAGAACCTCCACACTGTCACTCTGCCCCCACACCCAGGTGCGGAACCCCACTTGTGAATTCCCTCCTCCCCTTGCTGCCACCCCAACCCCCAGCATAGGAACTCCATTCAAGAACCCCCCCAACTCCGCTGCCTTACACCTCCCAGGGACCCCAACACACCTTCTCCATACCTCTCACCTTGCCCTTGGCCATGGGAACCCCACATGCCAGCTCCATCCCCATTGCCACCACCTGCTTCCACCCCTGGGTTCAGGAACCCCACCTTGGGCACAGGAACCAACAATGCAAATTCCATCCCTCTTGCCTCCCTACCCTCTCTCCCCCATGTGTCACCTGGACCCAGATTGAAAAGTTATTCTTCACCACTCCCTCCCCTTTCTTGCCACCCCACCTGGACCACCACCAATCCCCCAATGTGCTTCACCTGACCGTAGCAATCCCATATCCCTGTTCTGCCTTGTCACAGGACCCTGAAGTCCCAGCCACTTCCTGAAACATAGTCCCAACAGACCCACTATCCCATCACCTCAACCCTCAGCATCACAGAATTACCAAGCATTCCCATACTTCCTCCACTCTGCAGCCCAGCCCCAACACCAGTCTGCTTTGTCTCATTGCTCCCACCCCCTGCCCCTCTGACCACCTGACCATGCACTCACATACCCCAAACCACCAAAGAACAAGCCCCTTCACCAGACCACCAGACCCTCACCAGACCCTCATGGGCTCCTGCTCTGTGAGTAGACAGGCCCCACTGCCATCAGAAGCCTAATCAAAATAAACATAAAAGGGAATAATCACTGAAGACACTTCAATGTAAACTACAGCTTCCTCCTAAATTTAACAAGATTCCTTCACTGTGATGGGCAGACCACAGTGCAAAAGAAATAACATGAAAATCAAATGCAAGTAAATCCAACCAGATTGCTCAGTCCCACAGTGGATGTCTCTAATCAAAACATAGAAGAGACAATAGGATCAGAAACCCAAAATGAAGACATAAGCAATGCAACCCTGGCCAAGAAAATAGCAGAACTTGCAGAAAATCAACAAAGGGCCAATATTTGTATGAATGCTATTCTCGTTACATTAGACCTAATAGAAAACCAGTAAGGGTTCCAAAGACAGTTAAATAATCTGAAAGAGAACAAAAAAAGAGAGGACCTCAATAACCAGATGGCTAAGCTCAATGAAGACATAAATAAATGAAAGGATGAATTCCATGAAGCACTAAGAAAATCAGAAAATGATGTGAAAAGGGAACTTGACAGAGGGATAGAAACTACACATCAAAAAGCAATAGAAAATTCAAACCAAATTGAACAAGCCCAAAATTCTATAGAAGCTCTCAATAATAGAGTCAACCATGTGGAATATAGAAATTCAGACCTGGAAGACAAAACAAAAGAAACATCTCATGAACCCAAAAGTTTCCATAAGTTCAAAAATTTTTGTGAACAGAACACAAGGGAAATATGCAATACCCTTAAACGTCCAAACATTAGGATCATGGGGATACCAGAAGGGGAAGACGTTCACACCAAAGGCATATAGACCTTATTCAACAAAATCATTGATGAAAACTTTCCAGCTTTCTCAAAAGAAAGTCCCATCAAGTTACAAAAAGCTAACAGAACTCCACACAGACATGACCAAAGGAGAAACTCTCCTAGACATATTATCATTAAGACTCTAAATATCGATAACAAGAAGAAAGTCATAAAAGCAGCTAGGGAGAAACAACACATTACATGTAAAGGTAACCCCATCAGAATTACTTCAGACAGAAGGGCCTGGAATGGAACAATGCTAAGTCTAAGAACTTATGACTTCCAACTCAAACTACTCTACCCAGCAAAAGTATTCCTCATAATAGATGGTGAAAGAAAAACTTTCCATGATAAAACTTAACTGTACAACTATATGAATACAAAGCCAGATCTACAGAGAATACTTCAGGGAATTCTACACACAAAAGAATCAAATAACCAACCTCACAATCACAATAACCAAACTCAGAGAAGATGCAGAAAAACTTCAAAGTCAAACAAACAAACAAACAAACAAACAAACAAAAAAACCAAATCACCACAACATGGCAGGGAATAAATCAAACTTCACAGTTATTACCCTTAATATTAATGGCCTTAATTCACCCATCAAGAGACATAAGATGACAGGATAGATCAGAAAATCAGACCCTCAATCTGCTGTCTTCAAGAAACCCACCTCACCACTAAAGACAGATACCTTCTCAGGGTGAAAGGGTGGAAAATGATATTCCAAGAAAATGGAAATAAAAACCAAGCAGGCGTTACTATAAATAAAATAGATTTCAAACCAAAATTAATCAAAAAAGACAAAGAAGGCCTTCTTACTTATCAAGGGAACAATCCACAAGAGGATATCACAAGCATCAATCTTTATTCACCAAACACAGGTGCACCACAATTCATAAAACAAAACCTATTTGACAACAAAACAGAAATAAACACCAACACCATCATAGTTGGGGACTTCAATACTCCACAATCAGCGATAGATCATCCAAACAGAAAATTAATAAGGAAGTAAAAAAGCTCAACAAAACCATAGCTCAACTAGATCTAAGGTATATCTACAGAATAGTCTACCCCAAATCCACAGATTACACATTCTTCTCAGCAGCCCATGGAACTTTCTGTAAAATAGATCATATATTGGGTCATAACACCTGCCTCCATATATTTAGGAAGATCAACATAATCTCCAGCCTGATATCAGATGACAATGATATATCACTACAAAATAGCAACAAAAGAAGTGTCAGGGATCCCACCAGCTCCTGAAAACTGAACAACACACATTTAAACAATAAATGGGTAGTGGCAAAATAAAAAATGAAATTGTGAAATTTGTAGAAATGAATGAAAATGAGAATACATTGTACCAAAACATATGGGACACAATGAAGGTGGTCCTCAGGGGGAAATTCATAGCATTAAATGTCTTCATAACAAAGACAGAGAGATCCCAAATCAATAACCTAACCATCTACCTAAAGACATTGGAAAAACAAGAAGAAAACAACCCAAAATGCTCCAGATGGAAATAGTTAAGATCACAGCAGAACTTAATGAATTAAAAACTAAGAAAACAATTAAGAAAACTGATGAAACAATGAACTGATTCTTTGAAAAAAAACAAACAAGATTGACAAACCCCTGGCCAATTTGATCAAGCAAAAAAGAGAGAGAGAGAGAGACACAAAGAGAGAGAGAGATGTTTCAAAACAATAAAATTAGAAATGAAAAAGGAGAGATCACAACAGATATAAGTGAAATTGGGAGATGTCATCAGGACTTATTTCAAAAACCTCTATTCCACAAAACTGGATAATTTGGAGGAAATGGATGAATTCCTAGACAAATACCACCTACCAAACATAAACTCAGAGCATATTAATCTCCTAAACAAACCTATCACACTCTCTGAGATTGAAAAGGTAATTAAAAATCTCCCCAAAAGGAAGAGTCCAGGACCAGATGGCTTCCCAGCTCAATTCTATCAAACCTTCATGAAAGAACTGAAACCAATTTTCTCAAACTGTGCCACACAATTGAAGAACAGGGAAAGCTCCCCAACTCCTTCTATGAAGCTAATATCACCCTAATATCAAAACCAGGCAGAGATGCCACATGAAAAGAAAACTATGCCTATTTCCCTGATGAACATAGATGCAAAGATTCTGAACAAAATCCTCACAAACCAAATTCAATATATCAAAAGCATTATCCACCTTGATTAAATAGGCTTCATCCCAGGAATGCATGGGTGGTTCAACATACAGAAATCTATCAATGTAATACACCAAATAAATAAGCTTAAACACAAAAAAACACATGATCATTTTGATAGATGCAGAAAAGGCCTTTGACAAAATATAACTTCACTTCATGATCAAAGAATAGGCTTGGATGGTTTATGTCTCAACATAATGAAGGCCATATATAAAGCTCCTAAAGCTCAAATAATACTTAATGGGGCCGGGCGTGGTGGCACACACCTTTAATCCCAGCACTCGGGAGGCAGAGGTAGGAGGATCACTGTGAGTTCGAGGCCACCCTGAGAATACAGAGTGAATTCCAGGTCAGGCTGGGGTAGAATGAGACCCTACCTCGAAAAAGAAAAAAAAGAAAAAAAAATACTTAATGGGGAGAGACTGCAGGAATTCCCCCTGAGATCAGGAACAAGACAGGGTGTCCACTCTCACCTCTGATCTTCAACATAGTGCTAGAAGTACTAGCTCAAGCACTAAGATAGGAGAAAGAAATAAAAGCGATACAAATTGGAAAGGAAGAAGTTAAGTTAGCCCTATTCACAGACAACATGATTCTAAAGGTAAGTGACCTGAGAACCTCCATCTGAAAACTCTTTTTTTTTTTAAATTTAATTTAATTTTATTTTTTTTCATTTTTTGTCTTTATTTTGTTTAATATCAAACCAACCTCAGCATTTCTGGAATAAATTATACTTTGTCATATGTTACATTGCTGATTTTAGCTTGTTAGTATGTTTGAGGATTTTTATATTTATTTATTTATTTATTTATTTATTTATTTATTTTTAATCAATATATATTTTTTATTTATATTATTCTGATTTTACATTCATAGAATTGGTTCCATTGTCCTCCTCCCCTTCCTCCCACTTTCAAAGGGGCCCTCATCAATGGGGAATGTGTATCATGCATTGTGAGTTTGCTCAAGAGTTCTGGTGGATAGGCCCCAGTCTCTGTGCATAATGCCCCAACTTGTGACTCTAACAATCTCTTAAAGGTGATTAAGTCCTTCAGCAAAGTGGCATGATACAAAATCAATGCACAAATTCAGCACCTTTCTATATGCAAAAGACAAAGATCCAGAGAAAGAAATAAGCAACATTGTCAATAGCAACAACAACAACAAAAATACCTTGGAATAACATTAACCAAGGATGTGAAAGACCTTTACAATGAAGACATAAAAACACTCAAGAAATAAATTGAGAAGGACTTGAGAAAATGGAAAGACCTCCCATGCTCCTGGAAAGGCAGAATTAACATTGTGAAAAAAGCAATCTTACCTAAAGCAATATACAGATTTAAAGCAATACCAATGAAAATCCCAACATTTTTCTTCACAGAGATAGAAAAAATGATCTCAAAATTCATATGGAATAGCAGAAGGCCTCAGATATCCAAGCATATCCTCAGCAAAAGAAACACCTTTGCAGGCATCACCATACTTGACCTAAAGCTATATTACAAAGCCATAGTAATAAAAACAACATGGTACAGGCATAAAAACAGGATTATAGACCAATGGAACAGAATTGAGGACCCGGATTTGGGGTCAAGTAACTACAGCTAGTTGATATTTGACAAAGGCCCAACAATGTACACTGGACAAAAGACAGAATCTTCAACAAATATTGCTGGACAAACTGGACAAGCCATATGCAGGAAAATGAAACTCAATCTCACCATGCTCAAAAAATCAAATCCAAATGGATCAAAGACCTTAATATAAGACCAGAAACTCTGCTACTACTGGAAGAAAAAAGAGGAGGAACTTTCCATGATATAGGAGTGGGAAAAGACTTCCTGAACAAAACCCCAGTAGCTCAGGAAATTCAATAATCACTCAACCATTGAGTCACTCATGAAGCTGAAAAGTTTTTTCATAGACAAACATACAATAAGCAGAGCCAATAGATTACCCACAGAATGGGAGAAATTTTTTCCAGCTATACAACTGACAGAGGCATAATTTCTAGAATTTACCAAGAACTCAAAAACCTAAACAATAAAAAGTCAAACTACCCACTCACAAAACAGGGCAGAGAACTGTATAGGGAGTTCTCAGAGGAAGAAATACAAATCACAAACACACACTTAAGAAAATATTAACATCTCTGATCATCAGGGAAATGCAAATTAAAACAACTATGAGATTCTACCTTATCCCAGTAAGGATGGCAAACATTACAAAATCTAAAAAAACAAAAACAAAAACAAATGCTGGCCAGGTTGTGGACAAACAGAAACCCTCATTCACTGCTGGTGGGAATGTAAGATGTTACAATCACTATGGAAACCAATATAGAGACTCCTGAAAAGGTTGACTATAGAATTACCAACAGACCCAGTTATTCCCTTACTGGGCATTTACCTAAAATCTCCATGTCTCAGTTCAGAGAGATTTGCTCTGCCATGTTTATAGTTGCTCAATTCATAATAGCTAAGAACTGGAATCAACCCAGATGTCCATCATTAGACAAATGGATAACCAAGATGTGGTATTTCTACATGATGGAATTCTACACAGCAGTAAGGAAAAATGACACCGTAAAATTTGAAGAAAAATGGTTGAACCTGGAACAGAACATTCTCAGTGAACTCACCCAATCACAGAAAGATAATCGTCGCATGGTCTCACTCATCTGTGGCTCCTAACCTGAATCTGCCTGAGATGCTGACATACCTAATAAGTATCTCGAAGATCAGACAACAGGGAGGGTGGGGCAGGAGGGCAAAGTAAGCAGGGGAGGACACAAAACTGGCACCATAACATCCTATATCCTGAAAGACAGACTAAAAGTTTGAACCTTCATCAAGTCCTTGGGGGAACCCCTGATCCAAAGGGCCTTGGAGAGGGTATGATAAAGACTAACCTTAAGCATCTCCTGCTTGTCTCTCTCTCTCACTCTCTCTCTCTCCATCTTTTCTCTCTTCTCTCATTCTCTTCTATATTACCCATATTTTTCTTCCTTCTTTTCTTTGGTGTTGGCCTATAACTCTCAGTACCAGGATGCAGTTAATGTCCACAATGAGCTGTTGATCAGAGAGACCTACAAAGTTTCCCAAAAGAAGACAGATTTCTGACAAAGTACTTGATGGCCCACCAAAGGATAATTGTAAGACCCTACTCCTGAAGACACCATGTGATTTTGGTATGGAATATGGAGTGACCTGGCTGGAATATGGAAGAGAATCAATCCCCAGACAGTTAGCTTGTCTAGTGCCAGAAGTTGCTACATGAGCTGCTTCTCAGCAGCAGACAACCTGATCTGATCCTAACACAAGGGCAATAGTGGCACACAGCCATGGTGGGTGTGATGGTTAAGTTTGTGTCAACTTGATTTGTTTAGGAATCCACAGACATTCCTCATAAGTGTGTCTCTGAGGCTGCCTCTAGGAAGGATTAACTAAAGGAAGAATCCTTCCCCCAGGGGTAAGCCCTTCCCCCAGAGTGGGCAGCCCAGAGTGGGCGGCCCCTCTTGGAGGAGGGGGCTGGTTGATAAAAAGGAGCTCTGGGAAGAAAGGCTCTCTCTCCCCTCTCCCACCTGGCTGCTGGTGCTGCTAGCTGCTTGCCACTGGGTGCTTGCTGCTTGGTGTTTTCCGCTTGGTACTTGCTGCTTGGTGTTGCTGCTCTCCAGTGTGGACTGAAGAGCAGGGTGGACTGAAGAGCAGCATATCTCCAGGAAGCCTCCAGGCCTTCAGTGCTGGATTGGGACTACTGAGGCCTCCAGCCTCGTGGACTGAGCAGCTACCGGGTTTCTTGACTCTCAGACCTGCAACCTGCTATTGCTGGACTGTGTAAGCTAATCCAATAAATTCCCTTTTAATACAATTCATTCTATCCATTCTGTTCCTCTAGAGAACCCTGACTAATACAGTGGGTAACCAACTGCTCTTGATTTGGCTAACAGATCCACTCAGTGGAATGAAACCCATAGTTGGAACTGGGAAACAAGTCAGAACCATGTCCAAAAAATGAGCCCACTCTACAATATCAAGCTCCCCTCAATCGTGGGCTACAAGAGGGCCTGTTCCTATAAAATTCTCTCTAAAATAATAATGGTTATCCCATTTATCTAGTGCTGACCTCTCTCTCCATTGGAGAATTTGCTTCTCTTTTTCAGATGGATGCAGAACCTCAGGAGAGAATCAGCCCATTGCACCTCACCAGGGCCCCAGCTGAAACCATAGAGTAATGGGGGAAGTCAGCAAGAGTGCTGCCTTCTTGGTGAACCTGGTACCAACAGAAAGGTGAAGGAGATAGACACAGAGAACACTCAACTCCTACCAAACCAAATAACCAGAGACACAGATGCTCCCTGGACCTCATCACTGAGGAAGACCTAAAACAATCCCAATATGGCTCAGGGAAATTCGCAGAAGGGGGCAGAAAGATTGTTAGAGCCACAAGTTGGGACATTTTGCACAGAGACATGGTCTGTTCCCCATAACTGATGGCTACTCCCACAATGCACAACCCACATTCCCCAACAAGGAGAGTCCCTTCAGAGGGGGAGGACAAGGAGGAGGTGAACAATGGTACCAGCATGACTGTATACACACTATCTACATAACTAATAATACGAAAGAAACTTTACTCCCAAAGGAAGAATTTAAGCTATCTTCAACAATGAGTCTGATAGCATTTGACTGGTGCGTAACTTCTTAAAACATATTTGTATAGTACTTAATATAGCTGATGACCACTTGCAGGAGCAATTTGTGGAGAAACACTCATTCTGGATCAGAAATTTAATTTCACACTCTCAAATCTTGTTAGGTTTAAATTCTGTAAGGTGTAGATACAGTAACCCACAGAAAAAAGGTTCATTTCTAGTCTGAGTGGATTATCTATTTCATCTTCTATCTATTCAAAACTAATACTGATATTGACTAAATAGAGTCCAACTAGCAAAGTACAGAACTTTAAAGTCACAAGTGATAAATGCCTAATGAGCTTTTAGATAACTTAGCAACAGATACAACTCTGCTGAACAATCACTCTATAAATACACAAAGTCAAAACCACATATATAAATATTTCTGTGACATTGGATAGCTCTGTGGGGGGGAAATGGAGAAAATAAATGCCAAGAAAAAGTTGACAAAAATATTGGAGTAGAATCTGGGCATGGTAACACATGCCTTTAATCCCAGAACTCAGGAGGCAGAGATAGGAGGATCGCCATGAGTTCTTGGCCACCCTGAGACTACATAGTAAATTCCAGGTCATCCTGGATTAGAGCAAGACCTTACCTCAAAAAAGCACACACACAAAAAATTTTGAGTAGCATCTCAAAGAATCTGTGAGAATTTATTAACTTAAAACTATAAGGAAGAAGCAAAATAAATAAAATTAAATATGCAGAACATAAACTTGGCTGTGGGATACTTGTAAGGCCAAGTCTACAAACTGAGTTAAGACTTAGTCTCTAAATCTCCACTTGAGAGATTGAATTTTTGTGAGTAATACAAGCCCATAGAGGAGTTTATGAGTCATGATGATTTGTATATTTTAGGAGCCTGAAATTGACCAAAGTAGTTATGTTGAAGGATAATAAGTGTAAAACCATATATAATCATGCAATAAAAATTAGTATGGAGATGAGAAGAGACTAGACTAAAATAGAGATTCTAGTGGTAGAATAGATAATACAGAGACATGCTTATATTTGGAAATTGGTGAAAAATGTTAATAAGGTTTCAAAAATTTCTACTTTGAAGAGTTATGTAGATAATAGCAATAGATAATAAAGAAACTATGAAGAAGGAAACAGAGACCTGTGAAGAGTAGTGGTCTAGTTAATTATGTATAGGTCACATGGAATGCACTGGCACACTTTGCTGCTAGACATTACAACTATAGATATGAATTTCAAGATAAAAGTACACACTGGAAAGTCAAGAGAAGTAAGGGTAAAATTTAAATAAAAAAGATTGAATGGAGCACTTGGTAGAAAGTATTGTTAAAAAGATGACAACAAAGGATAGATCCTTAGGTGGTTAAAAAGAAAACTCATTTAAGGATAGAGCAAAACAAGAGTAGATACTAATTTTTACTCTTGATATTTATGCCCACTCCCTCTTTGAGTCTATTTGGTACTTCATTGAAATCTTCCAATCTGCATGGGAATCTATTGACTAATAAAATAGAAATGACTGAATTTGAACATTATTTCAATAAGTTGCTCTAAATTTGTTCCAGTGAGTCTCATGAAATCAGCACACACATTAAATTACTTTGTATTTTGCATTTGCAGCAAGAGCTTTAACATTTTTGAAGAAAATGCTAAAAGATACATTTGTATACTAACTATATAAAAACTTACTCAAAAAAACCAGCACCATCTAACTCTTTAATGATGACACTCAACTTTTTTTCTTTGGAGAGACACAGAGAGAGACAGAGAGAGAGGGAGAGGAAGACAGATAGAGATGGGCACACAGCAGTCTCTCAGCTGCTGCGAATGAAATCCAGATGTGTGCGCACCCTTGTGGTCAAGTGTGGCATTGCACCCTTGTGTCACTTTGCATCTGGCTAAACATGGGACCTGGAGATTGGAACCAGCATTCTTAGGCTTAGGAAGCAGGCGCCTTAACCACTAAGGCATCTCTCCAGCCTGACACTCAACTTTTTTAAATGACCAAATCCTAGATTACAAGTTCAAGAATGAAAATCTCGAAATATTCAAAGGGAAATAGAAACAACATGTTGACATATCCGTGTGTGTGTGTGTGTGTGTGTGTGTGTGTGTGTGTGTGTGTGTGCATGCACACATATAGGGAGAATTTCATCTCTAGATTCCCAGGGATATCTGACACTGAGTTAATAGTCATCCACATTTGCTTAATTTTTAGTGATTCTTTTTTTTCAGGTGAATGATAATTTTTATTGTTAAAACAATTTCAACAATTTTTATTGAAAATTTCTATACTTACAGAAAATAAACCATGATATTTCCTTCCTTTCCCCCCATTCCCTTTCTGAACTCCACTCTCCATCATATTCCCTCACTCTCTCCATTAGTCTCTCTTTTAATTTGATGTTATTATCTTTTTCTCCTATTATGAGGGTCTTGTGAAGGTATTGCTAGGGATTGTGAGGTCATGGATATCAAGACCAATTTCTGTCTGGACAGTTGCTTTGTAAGGAGTGATACCCTTCCTTTGTCTCTTACATTCTTTCTGCCACCTCTTCTGCAATGGACCCGAGCCTTGGAAGGTGTGACAGAGGTGTTTCAGTGCTGGACATTCCTCTGTCCCTTCTTCTCAGCACTATGTTGCCTTTTGGGTCATCCCAGTGGTCATCACCATCTGAAAAGAGAAGCTTCTCTAACCAGAAGTGAGAATAGCATTAATATGTGAATATGAACATTAAGTTTAGTGCTTTCAGGGCATCTTTGGTGGGAATAATAGATGCAATTTGCCAGACAAGAGCAGGCTTTATACCCTTAAGGCTCATGACCTCCCTAGCCATAGTCTTTTTCTTTCTTTTTTCTTTTTTTTTTTTTTTTTTTTTTTTTTTTTTTTTTTTTTGGTTTTTGAGGTAGGGTCTCTGTGGTCCAGGCTGACCTGGAATTAACTTTGTAGTCTCAGGATGGCCTCGAGCTCTCTGTGATCCTCCTACCTCTGCCTCCCGAATGCTGGGATCAAAGGCATGTGCCACCACACCCGGCCATAGTCTTTTGATTATTTTTTTCAGTACTAGGCATGTATTCCCTCCCATAGAGTGGGCCTTCAGTCCAAATAGAGAGCAGTTGGTTTTCCCTAGACCAGACATGCCACTATTGCACCAGTTCGGTCATTTGGCCTGTCTGGCCAAACTTGAGGTTTCCAGTGTCCACTGTTTTCACTGCTGATGATTTCTGTCTCCCAAACAGCTGCACAAAGTGCAGCTTTTTCTAGATTTCATTTGGTTGGTCTGCAGAGAGAAGGTTTTCTGGTGAGCACCAGCTTGATTTCTCAGTGACCTTGCTGCTCAGGCAAGTGAAGTCTTCAGCAATAGGGTCTTACCATCTGTTTCTCAAGGGAAACCAAGGGTCTTGGCAATAGCAAGAGGGACCTCCCTGGCCAGCAACTCACTGGAAAGGTATCCCATCCCTGGCACTAAAAACTTTCTAGTAACAATCTATAGCTTCTCGATGTGCCATTATTCAAAAAAAGTAGGTCTACATAAGTCTTATTCAGAATATCTTGAATTTTGATTGACTCCCCCCCCCCATGCCCTTCTGTTACACATTCTCTTCCCCTGGCCTTGCTTAAGCCTTTCCCCTGCCTGTAATCTGTTCTTCTACTTTCATATGTACAATACCATCCCCTTAATTCATTCCCTCTCCTCCCTCCCTTATAACCTTTCTCTAGCTTAATGGCCTCTGCTACCAATTTAGTGATTCTAAAAAAGGGGGATTCAGAAATTGAAACTTTCCTGTAAGAAGAATAAGAAAACACAATGTCTTATTTTTTTCATTATAAAGGAAATTTTGATTAACATGACATATATATATAACAGCTTAATATTAAATTGATAATTCACTACAAAACAAACTTATCACTGATATATAATGATAGCTTGATTAACTGTTACTATCATCTCAGTTTTACTTTTTTTAGTGTTAAAACATTACATATAAGATTAGATTAACCACTTATCTGGCAGGATAGTTTCTTAGCCTAAGAGTTCAGTTTCAAGTATGTTTCTGTCTAAGAAAATTAAAGAAAATATTTGACATAGCATGTTTTTTGTATGCACAGTTTTATATACCTTATCATCAAATTAGATATTTAAGATAACCTAGAATACAGGCAACAATGAAACAATTGTTTTTAATCTTAGACATAAGGAAAGTCTGTCACAATAATATTAATATATCATTATAATTAATAACTACTCAAAAATTAGCATGTTGCAAGCTCTATAATATGAACCCTCTGTTCATAACTCATGTCCTCAGCCATGAAATTGATACACTTTCCATTTTGAGTGTCTAGATGAAGGCTGAGGTTTGGAAACTTTTCCAAGGTCACATAGCAACTGAGTATTAAAAATGGAACCAAATCAGCTTTGTTTGGTGTGAAATTCTATGTTCTTGGCATGTGTTCTACTTTCTGGATGTGAAGGACTTCACTCACAGAGACTTGTCAAGGAAGAATGACTCAGGATGTCAGAGACGCAGATTTCTGATTCCATGCTATAGGATGCCAAGTGCCTATCTTTGCAGGCTACCTCAAATACACTCGAGTTACACAGATGACCAAGTTCAGAGTTCTTCATTAACTCCTTCAATTTCCAGCCTGGGTTTTAAATTTTCACAACATTATATTATCTATGCTAACACCTAGAGTAGTCAAATTCATTTAGCCCTCATATGGATTATATGTGTGATTTAGAACAGTTGACAAAAATCTCACTTGAATACTAAATCTAGAAGAAGCATGACAAACATAATAATGTCTGTGGAGTACTTCTTACTTTCTCAGCAATTAGCTATATAATTTTTTTTAACATTCTGTCATCTGCCCTTAAAACAAATTCATAATTTGGGTATTTTTTTTTGTATATTTGAATTTCAAGAGGCATTAGGTTTTCAAGGGAAATAACATCTAGGAAATGAAATATTGCTTCCAGAGTCTATAAAATGTCTGAGGATTCCAGAAGCACTATATAAGGGTATTCAGTAGAGCTCAGTGAGACCGAATTGGCTGGGTGATGAAAATGTATTCTCATCACTCTTAAATGAAAACAGTGGCAAGAACTGTGGCATGCTTAGTCAAATGACAGCCTAGGGCTTTCCTGGGCAGGATGTGTTATGTCCCTATGCTGGATGCACTTCTGAATCACAACTACATTTCCACCACAATGTTCCTTGAAATACTGTGCTTTCTGGGCTGTCAGTTTTAGAGTTAGGAAAATCTTACATTTTAAGAAACATTTCAAAAATAACAGCATTATGAAGATCAAAAAGAATGCATGGGAATTCAGTCCTATTACAGGACAAAGTGTATGAGGAATGTATAGGGTAACTGCTTTAATTTAGCAGAAAATTGCATGATATGAAAAAAAATGGTTTGCTCACCTACTAGTTATACATGAAGAGGAGTAAAAGCTTCTAAATTAAAATAACACTGTTCGTTTGGTGAGTGGATGTGAACAGAATATTCCATGGAACTTTTTCCCCAGACAGTTAAATTAACTCACTGGAAATGTAGCATACTAAATGATTCCTTCCAAAAAGTAACATGCAATCATTTCTTTTTCAGGCTTGATTAAATTCCCTCTGCCTGTACAAATTTTATATCTGTGTCCAAATTTTATGTATCCATTCCTGGTTGTTGAACAGAGCCCAGAACCTTTGTGATTCACCTCCAGTACTTTGCCAACTCAAGCAGTGGCTGTTGTAGGCATCACACTATCTGGGCACAGGCACTGGCTGACTTTGGGAATATGTGGGATGCTATCTCCATAGGCTGATAATCTCTGTGAATGTGCACAGTAACAATAAATCAGCCAATCGCATCCATTTGGCTGATGATTTCATTTTGTTCTTCTAGTAGGTGAACATTGTAACTGGCTGAGGTTTCTTCCATCAGTGTACACACTTACCCACGTTCTCCTCAGCCCATCACCTTGGTCTCAGAAGCCAAAAGAAACCATACATCCTGGGTACTCTGACCTCACTTTGTTCTTGCTTCCACCACCTAATATTCTAAGCCCACAACCACATGCTGATGTATGCCATCCGAGGACTCAGTGATAAGCAGTCAGGCGTGGCATACAGATGTCCACAGAGATAACCCGGAGCAGCATCTCAGAACACAGGCCGGTGGACAAGCTGGCATGAAAGCAGCTGTCACGAAGGCTAGAAAATCACATTCCAGGAAGCACATACCTTCTAAGAGTCAGAACAGCAGAGAGAGCTGAACTATGACAGCGATGGCAGAAGTAGGATCTGCTGTTGCAGTTCCGCCTCCCTGATGATGTGGCCATGTCCCTAGTCACCACATAGACCAGTCCTTCCGCCCCACGGGAAAGGGTTGGGATTTCAGGTGTTTGTTGATGAGTCACACAAAAGAAACAGGAATGAAAACTGAATGTGAAACTCTACCACATGCTGCTATTGATTGTTCTTATTCCTTTAGCCTGAAAGCATTATAAACTGCATATCAAGCTTACAGAAATTATTTACCTGGTTTATGAAAGAACTTGAAAACAGATATGTGTAAAAAGTGAGAGGAAAAACCCACAAAGGAAGATTTTATGCATCTTTTAAATTTTTTATTTATATATTTATTTGCATATGTGTGCATGTATGAACACCCCAGGGTTTCTTGCTACTGCATAAACACTTCTTACATCCAGCCTACATAGGGAGCTTAGAACTTAAACCCAGGCTGGCAGGCTTTGAAAGCAAGTATCTTCAACCCATAAATCATCTTCCTACCTCATGATTTTGCATCTTAGAGATAATCAAAACCAGGGTCAGAATTTAACAATTGCTAAATGCATTCTAAGCTAATATACAGAAGTAAAAACAGATTGTTTTCTCTGTCCTTTATTTATAGTGAACCTATGAAAGAATTGCAGAAAAAAAATAAAAGAAACTTGGAGATGCTTTCAGGACTTACCACTTGAGAAAGAACTGACTGGTCTTGGCATTCAATGTCTTTCTAATAAAGTCCCCTTTGGACAATGATCTTTGAAAAGCATTTGTCACGTATGCAAACAGAAGATTAACTCACTAGTTGGCATAATGGCATTTACCTTACAGGTTTCTAATGAAGTCTGGTTGACATTTGGAAAAAGAATTGGGACATAGTGAACATTTCACATGGTGGTTGGTACTGGCAGGGTGAATGAGTCAACTCAGGCTTACCTGCTTTGTCTTTTCACATTCTGTCCTCAAAGAAATGCAAGGCTCTGTCTTAATATAAGAAGGGAAGGATCACTGGCAGAAGGCATGCATGGGCAACGTGAAAGCTGCATCAGTGTTGTGGCCAAGAGGTGGCATGTGTCAAACCTACAGCACTCACATCTACTCCGTCATCTTTCTCTGTTTTCTTCACGTGAGGTTCTGATAAAGCACATGGTCATTCAACCGATTTAGTGCCCAGGCCAACATGGTGGCATCAGACTCAAGCAGAAGAGAGTACTTTGAGAAAGGAAAATACTATTTTCATAAAATCCTTTTAAATTAATGAAATTTCATGCTAATTTCAAGGAAATATGTTAACTTTTGTTAACACTCATATTAAGCCTATTAATAAATGTGTTGGGAGGAAGGAAGGAGGGAGAGAAGGAAGAGGGCAGGGAGGAAGTGAAGGAGGCTCACCTACAGTTAGGCCAGCCATGTTGAACATAATGGAATGCATATCTAATTATACTTTCTATCCTTCTACTGACTTACAACTTTGGAGCATGGAAGTGTCATTATTTTGTAAAAACATGAAGTTAGCCAGGTGTGGTGGCTCACGCCTTTAATCCCAGCACTCAGGAGGCAGAGGTAGGAGGATTGCCATGAGTTTGAAGCCACCCTGAGAATACGGAATGCCTGGGCTTGAGTGAGACCCTACTTCAAAAAAACAAACAAAAACTCAAAAAACGAAACAACAACAACAAAAAAAAAAAACAAAAACAAAAAACAAACCCATGTGGTTAAATTCAGATACTAGGTATTTGCCCACTTGCAGGCCTTCTTGCTAAACAGAGTATCAAAAATTATATACATAAAATTTAATCCATTTACAACTGCTCAAATTAGTCCAAATTCTTACCCTTATAATCCTTTTTTTTCTACTTTGGAAAAGAAATAACACATCTACCTGAAAAAATATATTTTCTAAACCAACACAATAGTGAAATGCTATTATTTCTTTCTCACATTCCTATTATAGCCATGTAAACATTGTGCTTTCATTGTAGTAAAACAAAATCACCTTTATATGAAGAGGTTGAAACCTTTTAAAAGTTTAAAGAGTTTTACTTTCAACCGAATTTCATGTGCCTGAGCAGGTAACACATGATGACGGACCTCATCAGTTTCTTTAAAAATGCATCTTCTTTCATGACTTTTAAAACAAATGGGCAAAATGTTCTGCTTTCAGAAGATTTGTAAGCAATGCACTAAACATGACCTTCTATCATTTGCTTCTACTACAGTTTCTTATCAGTAGAGGGCTCCCTCGCCTGTGTAAGACTCACAGTAAAAATGCACTCAGATATGCAGCAGGCACATAGTTTGCGTGCATGCGCTTGTACACACATGCTTATACACACCATCTAGATTAGTAAAGCTGTCATTTTTCATTGTTTTCAGAGCACCTTTCCTATCAGTTGATTTTAAACCTTAGGGAAATGAATGCAGAGGCAGCGCCCACCAGCAATATGTTAGAACATTCTCTACCTAAAAATACTGATAGGTGTTTGCAAGTTTCTTTCATTTCACTGTGACATTCCTCAGCTCTGATGTGCATTTGGCTGCCTTCCTGAATTCACACATCTCTGTTTGCTTCTGTGCTTGTGCGTCTTGCAGAAGCATCTCTAGCCAAGCTTTCCAAAACAACAACATCTTTTGAGTGCTGCTGCCCAGGCTGCTTCTATTATACACTTTAAAAGAGACAGTCCAAAAGTACACGCACACATACCAGACCATGAAACTAATGATGTTTGCTTTTGATTGAAGTCACTGAGACCAGCTGTATTTTTTCCTCACTGAAAAATAGATGAAGGCATCCTAACTGGGTTGACTTTTATTTGAGATTTTTTTCCCCCTCTTCTTGGTCTGTAGGCGAACTGATTCACTCACTGATCGGCCATGGAAATGGTAAAACTATGCAAACCTCACTGGGTTTGAAATTTGTAGAAGAAAGGGAATTTCTGGCTGCACAAAAGTGTGGTTGGAATGATCTCAGGCTGCACCCCCAGGCCAGTTTACATGATACAGCTGAAAACTGACTGAGCTGCCAACAGAAGTGACTGTTAAAGCAGTGTGCTGAGCATTCTAGTTGCCCAATAGATGCTTAAAAACACTGGCTTTCATGAACCTCTGGTGGAATCCTCTTAACTCCAGCTGATCCTATGTTATTACTCATATATATATACCCAACAGCCACATCCAAAAACCACTTGGATGCTCTTGAAAAAAAGGGGGAAAGGGGGCAAGTCTGTGTTTTCTCTTTATCCTAGAATCTGGGAAAGTCTTGCTGCTCCTCCATGCCACGTGGAATTTATCACTCCTCTCTTCTTTATGCCTTGGCAGGTCTGTCTACTTTTTTACTTTTGCTTCTTTCTCTGTGTAAGCATATTTCCATTTCTACCCTGGAGTTTTAAATGGGGCCATTTTAGAAGTACCAAGTGGCCCTTTCCCCTTGTTCTTGCTGATGTTGAACCCCTGGAAACCTCATCACCTAAGTGCTTCTGTTCATTTCCAGAGGGTGCCTCGTATATGCTCCGAAAAGGGCAGTCATCCCTCACATGAGAACTACTAGATACGTTACTGTTTGGGTCAGGATGAGGGAACCAGATGATGCCTCAGATCTGTGCTTTCTACAGTAACTCAAAGCTGCCACTAGTGATGCAGATATTTTATCTATTTTTCTCCAAATCCTGTGTGTTGTTCTCTCAAATGGTTCCCAAGCTGGAGTAGAAAGACAAGGATGAATTTTGAGTTCCTCCCATCTATACCATCCTGGAGAAAATAAGGTACAAAGAGGTTAAAAAACACATGACATTCCTCTGCTAGTAAGTGGCAGCCCCAGATTCCAGGCCCCAAATTTTGAAAACTAAATGCTTTGCTTGTCTTCACAGCAAGGTTTCACACAGAGGTTAGTGTGGTTCTGCCCACAAAACTCATGAGGTAAACATATAAAGGCTTCATGAACTGATCTGATAGACAGCTCTAGACAAAGCCCGAGCAATTTTTTTTTTTTTTTTTTTTTGTTTTGATGTTCTGGCCCAGGCTGACCTGGAATTCACTACTCTAGTCTCAGGGAACATATCCTCCTACCTCAGCCTCCCAAGTGCTGGGATTAAACATACACCACCACGCCCGGCTCTGAGCAATTTGTTTTGATGTTCAGTGATCTACTCTTTAGGAACATAACTTTCTACTACAGATGCTCACATTCTGATGACGTTTTGGTTTTCCATCTTCTGATACTGGCCTTCTCATTTCCTAAACTCTTGTCACTCATTCAATTTTCATTCATACTCCAGAATCTTGCCTGTAAGAACTTTCACAAATACCTCAGGTTTTCTGTTCTTTCCTCTGATAATTACTGTAAACCTTTCATGCTGTATCTTGACAGACTCTGTTTGAGAAGATAGCAAGCACATATGCCATCTGACTTGGCTGGATAGCAATTTCTTTATTTATTATTTCATGTGTGTGTGTATGCATGTGTGCACATGCACATAGGTGTGTGGAGTATGCACATGTATGTCTTTCTGTGGGGTCTTGTGTTCTTGCCTGCAGCAGGATGAGCTCCTTTGTGGTGGCCAGAGGGGAGCATCAGGTGTCCAGTTCCATGCTATTCTGTTGGTTCTGCTTGCATTTCATACTACCTGGAACATGACATTTTTCTCAGGGGGCAAAGAGACTCTCTGACCTTTCTCTGCTCTTCTCTAGGATTGGGGTATGGTCATCCTGAGGATCAAACTTGAGCATTTGTTCAGGCTTCCTCACAACCTCCTGCTTTCACAGGAAGTGCTATTAACTGCTGAGCCATCTTTCCAGTCCCAGATAGTAATTCCATGAGATTATTAATGATTTTTCACTACATATGTACATAGGAAGTAAATTTATTTACATCAAATATAGGCCATACAATCTCATGACTTACAGTTTTTATTACATTAATAGGCCCGTAATCCCTTGCACATACAATTTGAACTACCCAGGCTTCAGAAATATTATATCTTTAGATATTCTTGCCACTTCCTTTTCTAAGCTATAAAAGGCCTGACTATTACTTCTCTGGGGGATGGGGATGCAGCTCAGTTGTGGGGTTAAGTGTGGAGCAGGCCAAACATCAAAACAAGACAGAGGTTAAAGGAGTTGTTCTCAAAAGTTTGAGCTTCACTTAGAAGAGACAAAAATATACTTGTTTATTTTATTTCTCAGACTGTTTTATCTTTAACGTATATTTTAGTGGCAAATTTTAACATTTTTGACAAGATAAAGTTCTTCTTGATGATCAGGTTAAAGGATCTACTATTAGATTGATTTCAGTGAACATATTAATTTTATCAAGTAACTAGTCAAGTCAAACACAACACACACACACACACACACACACACACACACACACATCAATGATTGCATATCAGGCAGAATGGCAGTGATATCTTAAGCTCAAATATTTACAATTTTAAAAAAATACAATAGCTTTACATTTGCCTTCATTATTGAAAAATCTTTCTCTAACTTAGTGAAGAGTCATACATTATAAATTATATAGACAGGAAAGAGAATTTATGATTCTAAGAGAGATAGTAAATAATTTCATCTCATACCAAATATGAAAAGTTGGCAGTGACTGTCTAGATTCTAGAGCACTATGCTGACAAGAATCTGTGGCTCGAGCCAGGTTCTGTCCTGTCATAATTGATTAGTAATGTCTGCCATGAACACCGAATTGATGAAGAAAGCTCATTTGCAATATGTTGTCACTGCTACCCTACTGCACAAATTCTTCCATTTTTGGCTATTCTTTAGGTCCAGGAAAGGTGAAGGTACATGTATGTGGATATCATAATGTCATAGGTGGAACATGAAGGAAAATATATGGAAATTACCATATTTAAGGAAATGCTCATTCTGGGACATAAATGGTAGTGGATCACAGGGAACATTGCAGATAGAAAGAGAAGTGGGAAAAGCTATTGTTGGTTTCCATGGTGTTAATACTTCCCTGCATGATTTCAAGGTCTAGGAAGATTTACACAGGCCAAACCACCCAAACCAGTAGAAGGATACTACAGGATAACAGAGACTGAAGGGAAACTGAGTAGTTGTGGGTGTTGAGGAAATGGTGGCCCACAGAAGGGAGGGTACCAACTGGGATTCAAGAAAAGAGCAGGTATTTATAGATAGGGCTTCTGGAAATATTATGAACTGTAAATTAAAACGCAAACTAACATATTAAAGTTATAACAATCTAAGAATCAGTTCACGTAATCCTCACAAAAATACCCTGTGCCCTGACTGGATGCTCATGTGCTCGAGTCATATGCTAACACAGCACAGTACACCTGTGAAAAGCATGGCTTGTGGAGTCAGACTCAGGGACTAGAGTCTTAGCCCTAACTTATGTTATCTCTTGAGAAAGCAATTTAACCTCGCTGTGCCTCAGTTCCCCATCTGTTAACTAAGGTTGTTAATTGTACCTATAACACCAGGGATGTTTAATATTAAGTGAGTTAATCAGTACAGGAGCATAGAAACATACTTGCATCTAGTGCCTAGAGACTGCTTTACGACATTTGAAAAATAAATACATAAATAAATTTGAAAGTTTATCTATACATTTTCAGAGTATGATTTTCCTTTGAACATAAGAGAGGAAGAAAGATAAAAAATAATTACACTTACAATGTAAACCATTTTAAAGTTCTTCTTTAGAGTAATTTGAGTATTTGTATCAAATTTAGAAAAAAAAACACAGTTAAATTTTTTTTTATTCCTACAAGCAAATCACATTAGAAATTGTGAGTTGACCCTTCTTTTTTATGCCTAACAATTTACTGAAAGAGCCTTATGATATCAGAATTTTGTATACTTTTAGTCTAGAATATATTATGAATATAGTAAATGTCACTTTTCCTATTAGAAGTCTTAAGCAATCTTCTATTCCTAAACATAAACTAATAAAATTAAAAGAATGCTAGTAGGGTCAAGCTTGTTATACCACAATGGTACCATTCCCCTTCACACTAAATTTTTAAACTTCTAAGTCAAGGTAAATCCCACATTCAGCTAAGTTCTTAAACTAAAACCCATTAAAATAGAGCAGAAAAAAATCTTTCCTGCCAGTTCTATTCATTGGCATGTTAATCGGATTGCAGTAATAAGTATGAAACAATGCATGCAATTAGCAGTGGTTAATTTGAAACTACTTCATGTCAGTTTCTTTCAGAGCAATACGTTAGTAGAGTAATTATTTATTACCCCGAGGACATGATCAATGATATCCTTCCATAATCATATCTACAGAAAGAGTAGACATGCTCATTTGCATAAAAAGGAAACCATAGAAACATTTTTTCTCAGCTAAATAAAAGCAGAAAACAGTTTCTAAGCTGTTTCCAACTATTTCATTAGTAAAGATAGATAAGCAAATCATTTGCTACACTTCAATATTTTTATGGCAACATAATGCTGAGGGAACAAAAGCCAGCATTAGCAATTTAACTTCACAAAGCCTATCTTTATGGTGAAAGGGGAAAATGACCCATTTCCAAATGTCATCATAGTCATTAATGTGTATGTTCCAGTCCCATTCACATGCACAGTAATTCACTGACCCTTTAGCTAAAGGTGGAAAATGAAGTTTATGGGAAACCCTGAGTGATAGCATGTGGTCTACACAGCTGAATCCTGGTTGTCCAAAGGCAAGCAAGGGTTGCCAGGTTAGCCACGTGTCCACAGTATCATGGTGCATTCAAATAATTGGGAGCTTAGTAGTAGAGTCTATGAACTTGGCTTTCAGGATTCTTTGAATACTTGGAAAATAAATCAGATATGTCTTCATAGCCTATTAATTTATTCCTTTGTATAAAATATTCATCAATATTAATTCAAAACAATAAATAAAATCATCCTCAGCTTTAGAAGCAGTTACTAGGAACCATGGAAAAGAAATGGCTTCAAAATGCAATGGGCAGGCTGGAGAGATGGCTTAACAGTTAAGGCCTAAGGATGCATATTCGACTCTCCAGGGCCAACATAAACTAGTTGCACAAGGTGACACAAGCATGCAAGTTTACACATACACACAAGGTAGCATACATGTCTGGCATTAGAGTACAGTGGCTGGAAGCCCTGGCATGCCAATTTTTTCTCTCTCTCTCATCAAAAATTATCAAAATGTCATAAGCAGGAAAGACTATACCAGGCAGAAATGGTAAGAAAGTGAGACAGATCCTCCACAGTTTACACCTAGGAATTCATTCATTTGGATAGCAGAATTCTCAGGAGATGGGCAGTGACACCTTGCACAGGAGAGACTAAAAATGATTTGGATAAACCATGCCTTATGCGTGTACATATGTTTACTGTGACATATGAGTGAGTGGCCAAAGTCAAAATCCAAAGAAGGAAGTCCAAGTGATGGATGAGTTGTGAAGTTCAAGAGAACATTTAATTGAGCTCAGCAACTGGTCATCCAGCAAGGGCCTCTTAGTTCTGATAGGATTGTAGGAAAGCTAAGCTAATAAAATTACCAGACATGTTGTCCCTTACGTACAAATGTCAGCATGAATTAATGAAAAAAAGGAACACAATTTTACAGTATATAAAATAGAAATAATAATTTAATTTTAAAGGTGAAGGAAATTCTCTGTAAGAGCTATGGAGCTATGTGACAGTTCTCCAGCATCCTTCTCCTTTCAAGGAATAGTATTTCCTTCCTAGGAAATCTGTTCTCCTTTCATTCCATCTCTTCTGCTGGGTATTGTTAGTTTCACATTACTCAGGCTGTTTAATCATGTGGAATCAATCTGAGAGTAGGAACTACCAGCCTTGTCAGTCTGCCTCTGCTTTACAATAGTTTGCCTTTAAACAAGGACAGTCAGTTGTATAAGGTGTGGTGCCTGTTAAATGCAAACCCAAGAGTTATCAGAAGCTACATCTCCTTCTGAATAAAGAAAGTTGTCTGGAGAGAGGAAGAGAGGAAGGGAGGAAAAGAAGAAAGGAGAGAGAGAGGGAATATTCAATTCCTGCATTCATAGTTCCCAAAGCCTTCTTGAATCTGCTCCCCCTTCAGTTCAATCAACTGTTCCCTGAATGTTATTTCATACTCCAACTTCTCTTCCATCTAGTCTCCCTGGCTTTGAACTCACTCTGCAGCTTCAAGCTGGCCTCATGCTCATGATCACCTCCAAACTCAGCCTCTCCAGTGTGGGTGTTGTAGGTGTGAACCACCACATTTTGCGTTATTCCCTTCTTAGAAAAGGTACTATTTTGTGCTTCACTCCAAACACCTACTATATTATATTGTCACAGAAAAAGTGAAGAAGGGAAGAAAAAAAAGAGAGAAATAGAGGAAGGAAGGAGTAATAGATTAAACATCAAATCTATTGAGCCTATAAAAAGTTCTTTGTAGATGAGTATTTAATTGGATTTACTTGTTTCCAGAATCCCATTAGTCTTGCTTTACTAAATAGTACTTGACTCTTTGAAATAATATTGTACATGTAGCTATGTCTAGCAATACACACTATTTTCTAGGCTAAAAATAATACACGCAAAAGTCTTTACTAATTAATTGTTCAAATAACTTGCTTTTTGAATAATTCACTTTTGACTCTTTCAAGACTGGTTCATTGCACTCAAAGTAGCGAGTTCCCAGTTATGCCAATGAGAAACAGGCTTTGAGGCAGCTCTGGGGAGATGATACCAGTTTTTTTCTATCAGATTTGACACCATATCAGTAATTATTCAGTATACCACTGATTTGGTAAGAACAGCTTTACTTTTGGCCTGGATATCCATGACCTCACACTACCTACATAAGACCTGACACTACCTACATAAGACCATCATAATAGGAGGAAAAGATCATGACATCAAACTGAAAGAGAGACTGAGAGAGGGAGGGGATATGATGGAGAGTGAAGTTTCAAAGGGAAAAGTGGGGGGAAGGAGGGAAGTATCATGGGATATTGTCTACAATTAAAGAAGTTGTCAATAAAAATAAATAAAATTTAGCAGTGGAATGGAACTCATTGCTGGAACTGTGAAATAAGTCAAAACCATGTACAAAAAATGAGCACAGTCTGCAATCAAGACACCATCAAATGTGGGCTAGAAGAGGGCCTACCCATACAAAATTCCCTCCAAGCTATCTATGGCCATCCCATATATCTAGTACTAACTTCTCTCTCCTTTGGAGAATTTGCTTATTTTCTCCAGATGGACAACAAACCTGAAGGGAGGATCAGCCAATCACACCTCACCAGGGCTCCAGCTGAAACCACAGAGTAATGTGGAGGAAGGGCAAGAGTTCAGCGCTCTTGGGGATCACAACACCAGAAAAAGGCTGAAGGAGATAAACACAGAGAACATCTAACTCCCACTAAGCCAGATATCCAGAGACACAGAGGCTCCCAAAACCTCATCACTGAAGTAGAGCTAAAATGACCCCAACGTGGCTCAGGGAAATTTGCGGAAGAGGGGCGGAAAGAATGTTAGAGTCACAAGTTGGAGCATTATGCACAGAGACTTGGCCTATCCCCCATAGCTCTCGACTACCCCCACAATGCATGAACCACATTCTCCATTGATGAGGGTCCCTATGGAAGAGGGAGGACAGGGAGGAGGATAATGGAGTCACCACTATGAATGCAAAACTAGAATAATATACATAAAAATTTTAAAAAAGAGAAAAAGAAAAAAATAAATAAAAATTAAAAAAGAAAAACAAAACAAAAAATCACTGAGAAAAAAATCTGAAAAAATGAAGTATGATTGTAGGCATTAGCATTGGTTTAGCATCAATCAGTCACCCTCATAAGACCTGGAGTGATAGCCACATCTCTGATGCTAAACAGAAAAGTCCAGAGAGTGAAGTTATTGGGATTTTAGAGTTCTAACATAGTAAATGGTATAAGAACAGTTATCAGCAATAGAGAAATGTTTCTATTTTATTAACTGATTGACATGAATTAATGCATTAAGATATTTGATTGTATCGTAAAATGTGTATATGAGCATCATGATTCAATTTAATGTACCTATTACTGGTTGATGTGCCATTATATTAGGGTAAATTAAAAGAATTTTATGGAAACAAAATTACAATTAAAGACTCAAAATTGATTGCATTCATAACTTAAAAAAAGATATTCGGTTCCATTAATATTTTGAATAATTATAATAATATATTAGAAAACAATGTGGACAGCTTAAGAAGTAGACAAGGGAAAGCGATGATAAAGAGTCAAGTGTCAAGAATAAAGTTTCAGTTTGGTATTTTGTAAGTTTTTAAGATCTAAAAGAGTAAAAAAAGTCACATGGATAATAGCTGGTCTCAGCAAATAAGTTTTAAGTCATATTGTCATAAGAGATATAGATGTTTCTTTTTTTCCCTTTTCTAACCTACAAAATAATCACTCAATAAACATTTTAACTTTTTTTATTTATTTGAGAGAAAGGAAGAGAAATAGAGAGAGAGAATGGACACAAGGGCTTCTAGCCACTGCAAATCAACTCCAGACACATGTGCCGCCTTGTGAATCTGGTTTACATGGGTCCTGGGGAATCAAACCTAGGTCCTTTGGTTTTTAAGTTAAGTGCCTCAACTGCTAAGCCATCTCTCCAGCTCCATTTTAATTTATTAAAGTGATGTTTTCATAAATAGGAAGCTGACACTTAGAAAGGCCCACAATATTTTCTCAATGCAAGATATGATTTATGAGTGAGACCAACACCCCATGAGGATGGAGGGGCTCCTGCAGAACAAGAATTTTACTGTTAAAACTAGAACTATTGGGTTGGAGAGATGGCTTTCTGGTTAAGGCACTTGCCTGCAAAGCCTAAGGATTCATGTTCAACTCTCCAGGTCCCACATAAGCCAGACACACAAGGTGATGCAGGCGTATGAGCTCACACCTGCACACAAGATGGTGCATGCCTCTGTAGTTTGATTGAAATGGCTGGAGGCCCTGGAGCACCAATTCTCCCCTCCCCCCACATAAAAATAAATTTTAAAAAATGCTTTAAATCAAAACTTATTGTCTGTAGAAAAGTCTCTCTAGCATGTACGTTCCCTTTGTGCAAATCTTAGATATTCTACAAAATTATTTGGGAGAGCTGGTTGAATAATAGAAAGAATTCTATTGTGAAAGATATAAGGGAATATAGAGCAGGGGAGAGGGGAAAAGATAAAGTATATACACAGGTTTAGGAAATTTTGTTTGGTTTTTACAATATTGATTCTTTTTATTAGTAGACAGACCATATTCTTTGGCCTTATAATAATTTTTTTGAGAGAGTCACAGAGAGAGAGAGAGAGAGGCAGATAGAGAATGGGCACGCCAGCAGCCTCTCAGCCTCTGAACAAACTCCAGATGTGTGCACTCCCTTGTGGGCAAGTGCAACATTGTGCCCTTGCATCACTTTGCGTCTGGCTAAACTTGGGACCTGGAGAATCTACGGGGCATTCTTAGGCTTAGCAGGCAGGCATTTTAACTGCTAAGCTATCTCTCCAGCCCTTTATAATAGTTTTTAATAAATTTCTGTGATTCTTTGCCTAAATGCATTACATATATATGTTAGCTACATCAAGAACTGTTTTTATATGTATGTAAAATTACATTTTTGACTTCTATTCTTTGTGTAAGAAATATAATAGAATTTTCATAATATCATGTAAACAACTTGATAATTTATTCATATTTACAGTGTTTTGTGGGTTTATATGACCACACTGTGTACAGATAATAAAAGAGTCTTACTTATCCTTTTCTTGTCTAGTTTATAGGCTAGGAACTTAAATTTAATATTGAATTTAAAAAAAATTTATTTTATTTATGAGAGAGAGAGAGAGAGATAGAATGGGCATGCCAGGGTCTTCAGCTGCTGTAAATGAACTCCAGATACATGCACCACTTTGTGCATCTGGTTTATGAGAGTCCTGGGGAATCAAACTTGGGTCCTTTGGCTTTGCAGGCAAGTGCCTTAACCACTAAGCCATTTCTCTAGCCCCTACTCTTGAATATTTTAAGATGTGCACATATAACATGTATTTAAGAATACTTTCTATATTGAAGATTAATTAAGAAATTGACCCCACAAACCCTTTATCTGGTTTATAGGGTATATTTGTAGCTTTTGAACAATGTTTCAAATCAAGAAATTGGCAGTGATATGATGGTGTATCATTAATTCAGAAGTAGATAAAAAGACTAATGAAATCTAACAGAATAGAAAAGAGATCCCAAAGCATATGAATGAATATTTGCTAAGTGGCAAAACATACCATGGCATAATAGAATAGAATACTCCATAAGCAGTGCCACCTAAGTATACCATCATTCAAATAAATGATGTGAAGGAACACTCAAACAGAGAACAGGCAAGTACAAAGAGAAGGAAAGAAGCAGCGGTTCTACTAACACCTATGTGGTGAAATTAAGATCAAAATCAATCACATTACATGGTCAATGAAAGATACACAAAAACTATCAGGATCATAATGAGTATTCATGAGAACAAAAGCTGGGAAGCTTTGAGGGAGGGGAGTAGACAAGTAAGTATAGGGATGCCATCTAAGGGTGGAAAGATTTTAAGTGGGATCAGGAAATGGAAATAGAGGAGGGGAACCAATTAGAGAGGCTTAATCAAAACCAAAGACATTGAGGGAAATCCATGTGGAAACATACTTCTTTGTTAGCTAGTTTCTTTACAAAAAAGAAGAAGAAGAAGAAGGCTGGAGAGATAGATGGCTTAGCAGTTAAGGTGCATGCCTGAGAAAGCTAAGGACCCCAGTTTGATTTGATTCTCCAAGTCCCACGTAAGCAAGATGCACATGGTAGCACATGCTTCTGGAGTTCATTTGCAGTGGCTGGAGGCCCTGGCACACCCATTTTCACTCTTTCTCTCTCTTGCTCTCTCTCTCCCTCTCTCTGTCTCTAAATAAATAAAAATATTTTTTTAAAAATAAATAAAATTTTAAAAAGAAGAAAAAACAATAAAAATCATGGAAAGTTTACTAACCATGGCAGTATTCTATTACTATTAGTATCTTAGCACATGTCCTCATATTGTATATTGTCTCCCCTCTGCCTCTCTTTACTTTAAGTGGAACTTATATGTGGTAACATGTACAAATAATAAGTGTTGACCTCAGTGAAAAGACAGAAACCAAACATTCTGCCATGATCTGCTTTATGATTGAGAGCATTAGGCCTGAAGTGCATCCATTATTCTACACAGCATGGAAGCTCCTTAGAAACAAAATGACCATATGATTCGGTAGCCTCACTACTACCCACTATGCACTCACTAAACCAAAGACACATCAAAAATCATTACATCAGATGAGAGAAGGTTTAGTGGTTCAAGCACTTGTCTGAAAAGCCAAAGACCCTAGTTTGATTCCCCAGTACCCACATAAAGCCTGATGCACAAGGGGACACATGTGTCTGAACTTGGTTTGTAGTGGCTAGAGGCCCTGACACACACCCATTCTCTCACTCTCCCTTTCTCCCTCCCTTCCTTCCTCCCTCCCTCCATCAATAAATAATAAATAAATTAAATATTAAAGAATCATTAAATCAAAGACACACCTGTACACTCATGTTCATGACAACACTGTGTACAATAACCCAGATGCAGAATCAGCCTGCATGTCCTTTAATGGATTAATGTATAAAGAAAATGTGGTATACGTTTGTACAGCAATGTTTTTCAACCAATTTTCCAATTTTAAAAGAGAATGAAATCCTGGCATTTGTTCAGATAAACATAGACCTGGAGTATGTCACATTGAGGAAAACAAGCTAGGCACAGAAAGACAAACACAATGTGCTCTCACTCCATTGTGGAAGTGAAAACAGCTGATCTTGCAGAGAGAGAGAGAGAGAGAGGGACCTGGTCACTGGAATGGTATGAGGAAGGAGAAACACAGAGAGACTGGACAATGGGTGGTAAGAGGAGTTCTCTCAAGTGTCCCAGAGTATAGTAGGGTAACAATAACCTACAATAATGTGCAGGTTTCAAAATAACTATAGTTCCCAAGGCAGAGGAATGACAAATGACTGTGAAGATAGAAATGCTAGTTACCTTCTTTTGAACATACCCATTACATACATATATGAAGTAGCTTATTCTACCCATAGATATGGACACACATTAGGTGCCAATTAAAATTTTAAAAAATAAGTCCTCTGCCCTGAGACTACATAGTTAATTCCAGGTCAGCCTGGACCAGAGTGAAACCCTACCTGGCAAAAAAAAAAAAAAAAAAAGTCCTCTGAAATAAAAAGCAAAAGTTATTCACAATTTGGTCACCTGACCACCCCATCTAAACAATGGCTGCCAGCTTTAACCACAGTCTATCATCCTACCTAAAGTTATTTGTGTATTGTCTTAGTTGCTGTAGTCTTGTCATTAGTATGTCTGTGAAAATTGTAATTGTGTATGTCAGGTCTTCAAAGGAATCATTAATGCCTGCAGGAGTGCTCAATAAGTTTTTCATTAAACTTGCTGGTTATGCTGTATGGGCAAATGATTTGGCTCTGCTTGAAAACTTAAGTACCACTCAGACTTAGAGAATATGATTCATGCAGATGACTTATGTTACTCTGTCACTCTAAGTAAATGAAGGTTGAACCCTAAGAAAAGTGTGGGCATGTTATATTGGGTACAATATAATAAGAATATATAATAAATAAATGCAATATTTTACATATAATAAATAGTATTTAATAAAATAAGAATTCTTATTTCTATTACAGAGAAGAATTTTCAAATTAGGAAAGGAAATATTGACACAGATGTTTGTAGAATGCTGATGTACTCTCATCATTTTAGTTCACATAAACACCTTGTTTTCCAAGGCTGAAACTGCAGTAAAGCAACATTTTGCACTATTATTTCAAACTTCCTTTTTTAGTAGAGATTCAATCTATTTAAGTATCACAGCACAGACATACTGGAGTTCTCTAAGTAATCTATTTATACTAGCCCTACACATCAACAACATGGCCACATTAGTCTGTCTTTCCCATCATAATTTGTGTAGGTGTGAATTTAAGTTCCAAATATATTATTTTGGTATCTAAATGAAGGCTAGAACTTGAGATTTGTTGACCTGGAAAAAAATGCCATGTATATTAGCAAAGAGTTACAACATTTAAGGACAGAGGCTGAAATTTAACTTTGAAGTAAACCCCACTTCTGGAAAAGGCAATATTCATGTAAATTAGCAGTTGTGAGTTTAACTCAAGTGCCTATCCATAAGTGTTTGCAAAAGAACTATACTACAAGTCTCTCAAAATAACTACAACATAACATGCTATAGCAAGAAGCATGCAATTGTTTTTTTAAAAAAATATTTTTTTAATTTTATTTATTTTTGGAGAGAGACACAGAGAGAAACAGACAGAGAGGGAGAGGAAGACAGATAGAGATGGGTGTGCCAGCAGTCTCTCAGCTGCTGTGAACGAAATCCAGATGCATGCACCCCCTTGTGGGCAAGTGCGACATTGCGCCCTTGCGTCACTGCATCTGGCTAAACGTGGGACCTGGAGCTTGGAACCCGGTTCTTAGGCTTAGCAGGCAGGCGCCTTAACCACTAAGCCATCTCTTTAGCCCATGTAATTGTTTTAATCAGTAAAATACAATTGTATTTGGATTGGGGGACAGGGGCAGAATCTCAAATGCCTTCACAGGGAAGGCAGATCGAGAAAATGAGTGACGTGATCTAGGTGCAGACTAGCGTTCATGAGGATGACATGGCTTGTTTTTTCTTCACCAGATTAGGTCCATGCAAGAGTATGACCTGGCTGCCAAAACTTTAAGACCAATCAAAAAAACACAAGTATAGTTACTGTTCAAATTAGCCAATCATGTTAAAAGGCTAAAAGCCCACCAAAATTCCTTTGCTGTGTTTAAAAGGGAGCCTGCGAGCTCCTCAGGTCATCACCATTTTGTACGAGTGGTTGACCCCAGCATGCTGGCTAATTCTGCAGAATAAACTCTCTATGCTTTTACATTAAAAAAAAAAAAAAAAGAATATCACTTTTGAAGATGGTTACATATGCTAAGTTTTTGAAACAAGAAAATGCCCTATATGTTTTTATATGAGACATCTTCTTGTTTAAATGTTGGTAATTAAGTCAAATGTGTATAAAATAGTATGTGGGCTTAACAATGAACATGGTCAGCATAATGAATACGGCCTTTGAACCAAAAGAGTATAAACTTTAAAGAATACTTCTCTAAGTCGTAACTCAAACTGTTCTACCTGCAGAAATATTTGAGTTCTCTTTGTATGTGTGTGTTTGTTCACATATATGTACAGGTGTGTGTAGGTATGGTATGGATGCGGAGGCCAGAGATGGACATCATTGCCTTCTTTGATTGAGGCAGGGACTCTCACTTGAGCCCAGAGATCCTCTGGTCTGGTAGCCAGCTCACCTAGAAAGTCTCTGTCTTCACCTCTTGAGCACTTGGCCATACTCATTTTAGCATTTATGTAAGTGCTGGAGATCTGAACATCAGCCCTCATACTTACATGACAAGTTCTTTATCCACTGAACCATCTCCCCAGCCCCCAAAGGAGTATTTTGGCAGGATGAAATGTGGTCTGTGAGGAAGTCTTTCCAAGGCTCAAGATTTAAATAGAAAAACTTAAAAAAAAAAAAAAAAAAACTATAGAAAATTTTCACATCCTAGGAAGAAAACAGGTAAAATACATGCAGGGAAATCTAGAATCACTCATGGAAACTAGTTAGTCCCCAACTTTCAAAGTGAGTGTCCCCAAACTTTCAAGTGATTGTTCACTTGAGAACCTCAATATTTATGTGCATGCTTTCTCTTTAGAAAAGAATTATGGGCTAAAGATGAAGCTCAGTGGGAGATTGCTTGCCTAGCATGCAGAAGGTTCTAGATTCAGCCCCAAGCACTGCAATGACAACAAAAACAAAAGTTGTTTGGATTGTGCTAATTTCAATAAATGGTAAGTTTCTCTATTTTACTTCACATCTGTTATTCCTGACTCTTGGTTAAAGTTGCAGCCCCACTCTCCTTTGTGATATGTTGAATTAAAAGTGCCCACACCATGTTTTAGTAATAAAAACAGATGAGTGTTATGATTCTTCCTAAGTAGACATAGAAAATTTCAGCAATAGCTGTCTGTGAAGAAATGCAGTGCTCTCCATGGACAGGGGCTGTAACTGACGAAGCATCGTGACAATAAAGAAAGAAAATCCAACAGAGAAAGCTCTCATGATGAGATCTGGAGGAATTCTCCAGAGCCTCCAAAACAACTGGGAATACACTGACAATCTAGTCCCTGGCAATTAAGCTGAAATGTGGGCAATGCCATAATCACATACAACCTTCCAGGGGACCCATGAGGATTTTGTTCTAAGGTGTACATGGATACCAAAATCTGTCAGTGTTTGAATCCTGACATAAAGTAGCATGGTATTTGCTTATAACCTACATAATTCTACTATATAACTTAAATCATCTCTATATTATATATTATATGTAATATAATATAAATGTTTATAAATACTATATTGTTTTGGGAATACTGACAATTCAATGTCCTTACATGCTCAGTAAAGATGAAACCAGCAGCCATCACAGACCTAACTATATAGGAACCATCACTAATAGGACATTACTTTCAATCCATGGCTGACTGACTGTGGCTGTGAAACCTGTGGGTGCAGAGAGATGACCACGTGTATAAAAATATTCTGTCTTGAGTTGTACTTCCAGCTGATGTCAGCTTACATGACATGGATTACTCTGCCACACAAGTATAAAAACTGATAATGCACTTAATTTTGTGGCAATTTAATTAACAACTTTACATGGCTACAAAGGGACATGGGTACTTGCTATCAGCACTGTTGCTGTTGATTTCATAATAGTGAAGGTCAGGGTGTCCCTCTTGTTCCCTCTGCTCCACTCACAGAGGCTTCCCTTATTGCTTACCACTCTGATACAACAAAACCAGTCCTTCTTCTTGCCTTCTCGGCATGTTCCTGACACCAGTCTCCAACACAAGATTACTTCACTCAGGTAAACTAATTGAAATGTATGAACCATATGGATAGCAACATACAGCATAGAGTTCAAAACATTGGTATCAACTTTTGCTTCTTAAAAACCACAATATTTTAGGCTGTGGCATGGTTCAATGGTTAAGGCATTTGCCTGCAAAGCCTGAGGACCCGGGTTCAATTCCCCAGTATCCACATAAAGCCAGATGCAAAAGTGGTGCGTGCATCTGGAGTTTGTTTGCAATGTCTATATGCCCTGGCACACCCATCCCCCCTACCATCTCTGTCTCTCTCTGCTTGTAAATAAATAATTTTTTTAAAAAAATCATAATATCAGGGTGGACAGATGGCTTAGCAGTTAAGGTGCTTGCTTTCAAAGACTAAGGACCCAAGTCCGATTCCCTAGTACCCACATAAGCCAGATGGCACATGCATCTGGAATTCATATGCAGTGGGTAGAGGCCCTGGTGTACCCATTCTCTCTCACTTCCTCCTTCTCTCTCTCAAATAAAAAAATAAATAATTTTTTTAAAAAAACATCATAATATCTTTCCACAAGAACAAACATTATCACAGAATGGTCAATTAATTTCTTTTTTAAGAATTAGCTATGTGTTTTCTCAAAGCATGTACTATTTTAGGCCCTCCCATCACCTTGTCCTTCCTGCTGTTCTGCAGGTTATTTTTGCTTGGGTATTTCACAAGACCCTAAACTTGATGTGAGGCATGGTGACAAACCTGTAATTCCAGCACTTTGGAGATGAAGTATTAGGAATTCAAGGTCATCCTAGGCTTCATAATGAGTTCAGGACTCAGGTCAGGCTATATGGGATGCTGTTTCAAAAACAAAATAAAACAAGAAGGACCCTAAGGTTGAGTTCTTATATTCTCACAATATGGAGAGTTCTCAAACTAAATAGAATGATACAAAAAGAAAAATCAAGACTGGGTTGAACATAACTTTTGATGCTTGATCATGTGTGTACTTGGTCAAGACATAAGTTGTCCTGAAGACTGTTACATGAAATTCTGCTACATTTCAGAAGCAGGTGATTATTTAGTCAACATACATGGGACAGAATGTGGGTTATTACGAACTCAATGTTTTTTTTTTTCTGTATGAGTCCACATTAATAAGGAGATCTCCCAGTTGATAGTCAAGAGATTGCTTATGCATTTTCACATCTTCCAGGAACTTTCATTTTCATGTCATCAGATTGAGAAGCAGTGGATAGCTTGGGACAGGAGAGCCATGGGGGTCGGTCAGTCCTTCTGGGGAGTTTCACCTCTGTAGAAAATTTCTCGGACAGGGAAAGAAATATTCATTTCCACTCAGATGCATATGATACTCAGTGTATTATTCTGAGTCTAGGAAATAGAAACAATTAAAATTGAAATCTAAGGCATAGGAAGAAAAGAGGGATGGGGGCGGTCACACAGCACCAACAGTCAGCTCTGGAGTGTGACGCTGATGGGATACCATTCAGCAGGGCTGCAGCATCCGAGACATTCTTTGACAGGGCCAAGAAGTCTTTCAGCGACCTCCCGGAGTACCTGTTGTATGACAGTTTGCACTATTGCTATCTCTTTCTTAGAATTTTTGGAATTATTATAAGTTTATTACTGCTTATTTTTGCTTTCATTAGTAATAAGCGAATCCAATTCAGATGTGTTTGTACAGTCATCAATGCTTAAACAGGAAAAGAATGTTGCTACAGAAATTTCTGAGGCTGTAATGTTTAAATGCTTAATAGATTATGGATCCTGAAACTACGACTAGTTTGAATGTACAAAGTTTCTCAACACTACAAATGTATATTTCACCTAATGAGACATGTTCCTGGCAATGCTACATCACATGCCTTATCAATTGTTCCCAAGAAAGATTACTTACAAGACAATTCTTGTTGTCGAGATCGTTTCAGGAATTAATGGACACATTTCCTGAACCTAGAGATCACTTACTAAGGAGCCTGAAATGCTAGGGAGCAAACATCTTTCAAATAATCAGGTAGGGCCCACACAAGGAAGTAAAACAGAATATGTAACTTTCAGAATTAACAATAGAGTTTGGTGGGCTCCTAAAGGAAAGACAGCAATGCAAAACTCTGGCTGGAAATATCAATCTTTACCTTATACAGCAACATACATTAATGGAGTAAGAGTGAAATAACTGCCCTTTCTGAGGTCAAAAATGTCTATCACCTTATAACCACAACAGCTGCCTACCAGGGCTCTTGGCTAGTTTTCATGAGCCTGGGTAAGATATTAACCAGCTTGCAATCTTTGACTTTCTTGTGTAATCTATTATCAGAATGTCTATGGGGCAAGAGGTTCATGAGTTAAGCAGAAGCAGGGGAAACCAAGGAAAAAGAAGAATATTATGCAAGATTTCTTAGAGAATAGAAGCCACCTGAATAAGTTGCTATATCTTGCTTGCAAAAAAACATAATGTATTGTAAAATTATAAATTAAGAAGCAGAGCTTTGCTCTGCGTCCAGTGTGCTTCACTGAACCACTGGTCCAAATCATTTCCTCATGAGCCGATGCCACACATCCCCTTTGAGCTCTACCACCCTGCTGGGGCTGGACCCCAAGGGACAGGTCACAGCCCATACCCTTGAAAATTCAGACACTAGTTCTGTGTGATCTATCTATAAATCATGAAGCCAAAGTCTGAAGGACAGAAGTTCTCAGACATCTCTTTAAGGGAATTTATCTTCTATTAGATGGCTTCTTCTATAACATTTGTATTAATTGTTAACCAAAAAAATGTTTAAATAATATTTTGTTTTCATTTTGATTTGGGAAGGGCTGCTGTGGGAGTTCTTTCTATCCTAGCAACCAGGAAAGACCAAGGTGACATTGGTGAGGAAGTTGCCTTGTGATGCTATCATTATCAGTAATTAGCCACAGTTACTAAGCTTCTATTAATCAAATCCACATCTGGAAAGACTTTAATTTTGTGAGATGAACACTGTTGTTTGCAAAATTTAAAGCATGGAATGAAACATTGCGTGACTTTGAAGTGGATGGAAAAGGAAAAAACCTTCTCATTTTAGCATATTTAATTACGTTTATTATTGACACATACATGTGGCATGTACATACACATAGAATAATTTCAATTATCCTTTTTGACAAAATTGGAAACTCAGAAATCTAGCATTCTTTAAACTAATCTATGCATATCACTACTGAATGAATTGTCAAAGCATGTTGTGAATACACAAAGATTTTAAAAGTATGTCAGTCTCAGGGGCCCCAAGTATAAATCTATGACATTTCTAGGCATAGGTGAAGAGAGTCATTCTGAAAAAGAATGTAAGAGTGAAGTGAGGTTGAGTAGATTCTACTTCCCTGCACATCCAGTCAGATATTTTTAGGAATCTGAGCACCTATGTGAAAGACGTACTTACGATGGAAGATAGAGAACTCCCAGAAAAGAAAGTGAAATATTTAGGAATGACAGCAGATCTTTCAGCTTTGCAAAGGCTTTTGTCTGTGGGACAAAAGGAGAAGAAGATGAAAATATTCTTTATTGAGAATCTTTATTGAAAGTGCCTAAGAGGTACTAAACTATCCCCCAAATTCCAGGATTTAGAATTTCCACTACCCAAAAGAGAAGAATATTTTTGTCCATTAATATTAGGTAAGATAAGGGGATGCAGAGATGATTCAGTTTTTAGAGGCACTGCTTATAAAGCCCCATGGTCCAGGTTGGATTTCTCAGCACCCACATAAAGCCAGATGCATGCATGTGCATCTGGAACTTATTTACAGCAGCACGAGACCCTCGTGTGCTCATGTTCTCTCTCTCTTTTTTCGTTCTCTTTTTTTGTCTCTCAAATAAATAATTAAAAATATTTTTAAATTGTAACTGAAACAGGAAACAAATATATGAACAGTGAGAAATAAAAAAAAATGTGGTAAGACAATAAATTGGCCATCCCTTGAGAGTGAAAGACATGAGCTGTTGGAATTCTCACAGGATGGTAAGTGAAGAGATGCATGCTTGAAACTGAGGCAGCAAAGGAGCACAGGGCATGATATTACTGAGCTGAGATCATGTCAGGATTGATGAGGCATCAGCAAAGGTAAAAACTCAAACAAGAAACCAGAATTGACTTCCGGTCAAGATGGCGTCTGCCTAACATCGCCTTACCTTACAGGGAAGTAAAAGCAAGACCCTTAACTTTAAGAAAATTTTTAAAGGGTTTGCTGGCTCTTGCATGCTGGCAGAGGAAGGGGGTGGATGAAAAAGAAAAGAAAAGAAACCAGAATCATTATGCAATGTATCTCAATGGCTTTTTGCCACTCATTTGTAATCACTACTTATGAGTTGCCTTCTCTCAACAGGACAAGGTAAGGCCCTGACTTCCTGAAGCATCAGACTACTTGTCTGTATCTTTTTTCATCTTTTCATCTTCTAACTTTAGTTGGCTCTTGCGTCTTACTCTCAAAAAAAAAAAAAAATCTTTCCTCAGAGCATCGACTCCCAGCTCTCCTCATGATGTACACAGATCCATGGCTGTGTGTTTCTTGCTTCTTACAACAAGATTCTGATTAGTCTTTCCCACCTCCCAGAAATCCCTTGGTTTTATGAACTATGCTATCAGAATACCTCACTTGTTGCGGCTGGAGAGACGGGTTAGTGGTTAAGGAGCTTGCCTGCAAAGTCTAAGCAGCCAGGTTTGATTCCACAGAACCCAAGTAAACCAGATGCAAATGGTCGTGCATGCATCTGGAGTTTGTATTGCAGTGGCTAGAGGTCCTGGCATGCTCATTCTCACTCTTTCTCACTACCTCTGTCCTATATTACACCTATAAGGCTTTCAACTGTTTTAAATTTCATAAAGATAATATTTCCAATAACATTCCTGTGCAATAATTCAATAATAACATATTTATTCAGAATGTAAAGAATGTATCCAGTACCCAAGATTCATCCAGCCATGGTGGGAAGGACACACACTATAGTATCAAAGCATAAAACAATTTCTTTATTTTTAAAGAGATGCCATATAAGTAGAGAAGATGGAAAATAAATCCACATAATTAAAATATTTAGAATTTAGATAGTTTTATGAGTAATAAAATAAACCCAATAACATAATATGTAATGTGTAATGTGTAAGAAATTTGAAGATAGTTGTCCAAGAAATCTCACTAGAAAGATAACAACTAAACTAAAAAATGCCTTCAATTTTCCCCCAATATTTTATGTTCCCACCTCAGCCATGCAGCCCATAACATGTCCCATACCTTCTCCTCCCCCAGTGTTCTGTCTCAAGCTAATTATTACTCCTGTACGTGAACTCCCACCCTCATGGTCTCAAGTTCAAACATACCTTCATTACCCTCTGAGATCTATGATTAGGTCTTTTACCACCCTTTATCAGTGTTCACTCCATATATATGTATTTACATCCCTAATTAGTTGTTATTTATGGTCCATCATTACAATTACTACTTGGTAATAGTTAGCACTTAACTACCTTGCCTCCTCCCTTCATTGTGCCCAGTTGGCAGAAACCCAATCTTAATTAATCTACTCAATCTTGCACCTGCACAACTAAATATGGTAATCATAATCAATTCTTACCTATTTTTCAAGCACCTCAAGCCCTAGTAGCTCCTCTGACCACTTCAGTCTCTGTTAAGGCTCATGTCTACTATGTCACTGGAAATATCAATTTCTGCATAGTTCCAACAAAATATTTACGAACTAACATGAACCAAACTGACATGTCTCTTCTCACCCAGTGAAAGAAATATATAACAAGAAAGAAAAAAAGAAAGAAAGACAGAAAGAAAGCATGAGAAATGAATGAGTGAGGGTAGCTCAAATAAGAGAAGAAAAAAAGAAGAGTGGAGAGAAGAAAAGGCACCATAGGGGAGGGGAGAGGAAAGAAAAGAAGAGAATGAGAGGAGAGGAGAGAATGAGAAGAGAGGAGAAGAAAGGAAAGGAGAGAATAAGAGGAGAGCTGTTCTAGGTTAAAAAAAAAAAAAAAACATTTGAGAGCTAAAGAGATGGCTCAGCAGTTAAAGGTGCTTGCTTGTAAAGCCTGAAGGCCTGAATTTGATTCCTTACTACCCACATAAAGCCAAATGCACAAAGCAATGCATGTGTCTGAAGTTTGTTTCTAGTGGCACTAGGCCCTGGTGAGCCCATTTTCTCTTCTCTCTCTCTCTCCTAGAAAATAAATAAATAAAATTATGGGGAAGATGGCTTACTCAGTAAAGTGCTTGCTTCACAAACATTTCAACCTGAGGTCAGGTTTCCCAGCATCCACACAAAACGTCAGACATAGTGGTACACAAATGTAATCCCAGTGATAAGGAGACAGTAACAGGAAGATACCTGGGTCTTGATGGCTAGCTAGTCTACCTGAACTGGTAAGCTTTAGGTTCAGCAAGAGACTCTGTCTTAAAATATAAAGACAGAAGCAAATGAGGAAAACACCTGGTGTCAAACTCTGGCCTACGCACACACACACACAAACACACACACACACACACACAAAATATACACACACAAACATATACTAATGTATACACCACAAATACAAAAATAAATATATCACAGAACACATCAGATTCTTTATTTTTATTTTTTTATTATTTTTTTGGAGAGAGACACAGAGAGAGACAGAGAGAGAGAGGGAGAGGAAGACAGAGTTGGGCGCACCAGCAGTGTCTCAGCTGCTGCGAATGAAATCCAGATGTGTCCACCCCCTTGTGGTCAGGTGCGGCATTGTGCCCTTGCGTCACTTTGCATCTGGCTAAACGTGGGACCTGGAGATTGGAACCGCTGGAGATTGGAACCAGTGTTCTTAGGCTTAGGAGGCAGGTGCCTTAACCGCTAAGCCATCTCTCCAGTCCCAACATCAGATTCTTAATCCCATGTCTAAATATTTAACAAAGACCCTGAGTAAAGGATAATTTCATTATATCACTTAATGTTATAATTACTAATAAACTGAGAATGCATGAAGTATGGCACAAACTTTAACATACTGTTCACACAGAGATCTCTCTTGATATAAATTACACCTAAATATATCACTGTCCAATTATCCATTTCTAGAATAAGTATAAAACTATGTCAAGTGACTTAGTATTTAAGTCATTGATTAAAATAAAACCTATGTCACTTAAGAAAGTTCTTTATCTCAGTTTCTCCATGAATTATGTAGTCTGAGGATACTTTTTTTCTCTAAAGTATATATTTCATAATATTCTTGGAAAACCACTTGAAGATACTTTCAATAAATTAAGAAAAATAAATTGGGAAATGTTTCACCAAGATGAAGTTATATGCTTATTCATTAAAGCATAGAGTAGGGCTGGATCAAGAGATATCTGGGAAGCAGAAGAGCAAGAATATGATATTAAGGGTCAATACAAAACATCAAGCTTTCATAAGATTATAGACTAAAAGAGTTTGGTCTTCTTCACCCAAATTTTGAATCAATGGAAAGAAAGGGTAGAATAAGACAGACAGAGGCCAACACAACAGCATTAATACTTTCGAAAGCTTCAATTGGAACACAGAGCTTAAGTTTGATGCAAGAAGGGCTTCTTAATATTGAAACACAAAATTACACAGACTGGTCATAGACTATGCTTGGCTCTGTTTATGGACCTGACACTATAAACTTACTGTATAAAGGAACTAAAAGAAAAGCAAGTTTCTTCCAGTCAGCTCAGGCCTACATGGAGCAAGCGAAGGCTTTACAAACCTAATCCCTATGAGAAGTGATGGATTGAAGACCTGTGCATTATATTTACACATTGTGTTAAAGAATTCACAGGGGAACATCATGTGGATCACCAAAAATAGAACAAAGTGAAAGTATTCAACTACAAATACTGTGCATACTGCATTTTTCCAATTCTACAGCTTGCTGGAAAAGGCAAAACTTTGGAGATAGTAAGGTATCAGTGGGTGCCAGGGGTTGGGAATAGGGAGGGATGAATATGTAGACCAAGAAGAGACATGGGGAGTAAAACTATCCTGCAGGATGCTGTAATGATAGGCTCACATCATTCATTTACCAAAACCACAGAATATACAATACCAGCCATGCAAACTATGGAATCTCAGGTACCAATGAGACAGTATGGATTTACTTGTGGTCATAATGTGCAACTGTGGCACAGGTGACAGTGGGGAAAGCTGTGTATGGGTGGGGTAGACAAACTATTGAAAAGAATTTGTGTCTTTTAATTTGGCATAAATTCAAAACTTCTCTCAAAATCATCTAATTTAGAAAACATTCAACAGTTGCATTAATATTAAAAACACTCTTGGAGAGACAATAGATAGATAAATAGATTAGATAGATAAATGGATAGATGATAGATAGATAGATGATAGATATCTTTTATATACTGACTAGGTTAGGAAATCTTACAAGCTGGTAATAATGAATGAAATAGTTCAAACATTTTAACATGCAAACTGTACTCAATGAGCTCATAAGAAAAGGCTGAACACTGGGAAATGGAAAATAAAACTACAATGGAATACTACTGTGTACCTTAAAAGAGCCAAAATGTGGGGCTGGAGATATGGCTTTAGGGGTTAAGGTGCTTACCTGCAAAGCCTAAGTACACATGTTTTGACTCTCCAGGCCCCACATAAGCCAGAAGCACAGGAATGCAAGTGTGCAAGGTTACACATGCACACAAGGGGGCACACTTGTCTGGAATTTGATTGCAGTGACTGAAGGCCCTGGCATGCCAATTCTCCTCTCTCTCTCTCTCTCTCTTTCTCATACAAACACTTCAGCATAAAGAGTTGAAATGTAAAAAGATAACAATATCAAATGTTCATAAGAATGAGGAGAATGCAAACTCTTATAAAAGCTACTAGAAATTAAAAAGGTATGGCTTCCTTGAAAACACTTTAGAAGTTTCTTAAAAGTATATATTCCAAGCTGGGTGTGGTGGCGCACGCCTTTAATCTCAGCACTCGGGAGGCAGAGGTAGGAGGATCACCATGAGTTCAAGGCCACCCTGAGACTACATAGTTAATTCCAGGTCAGCCTGGACCAGAGTGAGACCCTACCTTAAAAAACCAAAAAGGTTTGGAAACTAAGGTTCAAGCAGCAATCCAAATGTCCAAATAGGTAAGTGGATAAACAAATTATGGTATATAATAAAATAGAAACTTGCTCAGGAAAAAAAATGAATAATAAGGTATGTAACAATAAGTATGAATCTTAAAGAGAATTCTGAGCACAAGAGCCCAACACAGGACAGGACATACTGCATGTCTTTAGGTATGCGAATCTCTAGAAAAACAAATTTATTCTACAGTGATAGAATCTGATACATCAGGGCTGCAGAGATGGCTTAGCCGTTAAGGCGTCTGCCTCCTAAGCCTAAGAACGCTGGTTCCAATCTCCAGTGGTTCCAATCTCCAGGTCCCACCGTTAGCCAGATACAAAAGTGATACAAGGGCTCAATGCCACACTTGACCACAAGGGGGTGCATGCATCTGGATTTCGTTTGCAGCAGCTGAGAGACTGCTGGCGCGCCCATCTCTATCTGTCTTCTTCTCCCTCTCTCTCTGTCTCTCTGTCTCTCTCTCTCAAAAAAAAAAAAAAAAGAAGAAGAAGAATCTGATACATCAGTAGCTGCCTGTACCTTGAAGTATGGCAGTGGGGTGGAGGAGGAGCATAATGGGTTGATGAGAAGAACCATGGAATATTTTGTGATGTCAAATATTTTCTATGTTTTAATTATGGTAAAGGATGTATGAGTATATAAAATGGTTAAACTTTTAGAAATTATCCTAAAAGTATTTACATTTTGTCATATTTAAATCATCCTACAATAGAGTTTAATGAGTATATTAAGTTAGGGATGTTGCTTTCAAGAAATTAAATGAATCCTTAATTTAGTAACAAAGACATATTGGCTCATGTAGCTAAATATGTAGTTGATATAATCAAAGGACCCAAACAGGTGGATGAAAATCGTACCTCCAGTAAAATAAAATAACCAGGACCTGAAGTAATGAGAAGATTTTTGAATTCTGTTTTCAGGCACATCTCAAACTGCCAAAATAGGAAGGCTGACATCTTCTGTAGTTACACTCTCACATAATTATGATTAGGAAAAGATCTGCCTTCTTTAGTTAGTGATTGAAAAAAACAGAGAAGGATTTTGATTGGTTTAACTTGAGCCATGTTGCTATCTCTGGACCAATCACAGTGGTTAGATGTTTAAGGTCCTTTGATTTTCTCTGTTTGAAATAAATGATGGTTCTTTAGCAAGCACTCTGATGAAAAAGGCAAATTTATAATTGGAGACAAAGTTTGCTTTTTGAATGCAAATTAAAGTCAGAATTGGGGGAGAAGCAATTTCTTTAAAAAGAATAAAAACAGGAACAAGGGTATTGAATCATTTAAGAACCAAATCTACTCTATTTCAGGCAAGAATGGACCCTGAAGAAACTTTCAATTCTCTCTGCTTGTGTCCAATAGAGACAACTGATTCATTGGATTATTTTTTATCTCAGGGTTCTTACATGCTGGGAATATGAATATTTTGCTTTGCCAACATATGAACTACACAGATTATGAAGAAAGGTAGAGCTATAATTGCTTGTTTTGAATAAAGAGGCAATTCCGTTGAGAATGTCATTGGTTCCTTACTACTTGTATGTTTTACATCTCTGCACTATTGGTTTCCACTAACTGTAGAAGGCCATTTGACTAGAGCAGGTATTTTGCAGGCCTGGCCCACAGCATTCAGATGCTCCTCACCTGGACTCTTTCCAGCCACAGCCTGGATTTCAAATTGTTAAGGAGTCTGTCAGAGAGATTGATAGAGTGAGCGCAAGTGGAATTACCCATGATAAATGATACACTTTTCTTCACTCTTCTCAATAAATGAAGAGATTTTCACAAGACTGAGTCTTTATCATTCCCTCATGGAAGGGGGAAGGGCTCAAAAAGCTTGTGAGACTGTTCAAAGCCACCTTAAACGGCCTTGTGTGAGACCCTCCCTGAGGATATACAAGTTGATAACTATTGCCTAGGGAGGGAGGAGACTCCTCTTGGGTGGCATAGCTGCCCTTACGTTGCTCAGGCTCATGCAAGCAACCCAAATCAGATTCACTGGTTCTCCAAAGGGCATCTTCTCTGTATTCTGTCATTGGCACCCTGTAATGATGAAGGTGAATGGATGCTTGTTCACATCCTTCCAGAAGAAGTCACAGAACACTTTGTTGTGATACAGAGTGGCTATTAATCCATATTATACTTTTGGAGAACAAGGAAAAGATCTCCTTTCTGAGGGGAAGCAGCCCACTGCTTTTAAGGCTGGATGTGGAATCAAAGCTATGATTAGTGGTGTTAAGGAAAACATGCCATTAACGGATAGCTATCCCAATCCATAACCTCTAGGTTCAGCAAGAAGCTCTGTCTCAATAAATAAGGTGGAGAACCATCAACAAAGATACCCATGCTTCCACACACATGTGCATTTGTACCTGCACACACACACAAACATGCATACACAAACATGCATACACAAATGTACTCATACCATACACATAAACATAAGGAAAGAAAGAGAAAAATGTGCCTTTTCTTATCAGCAGAAGCAGGCCCACAGTGGCTTGACATGTAGAGTGTATTAGTTACTGTCTCATTACTGGGACTAAATGCCTTCCTTAAGAAGGAAATCCTGGTGCTGAGAGAAGCTCCACCTGCACCATTGGGCGTGTGAGGCAGCTGGTCACATAGTATCTGCAGCAATGAGATAAACAGTGGCTCACAGCTCACTTTCTCCTGCTTTTCCTAAGTCTGGGATGACAGCCCATGGGATTGTGCGACCCACATTCAGGGTGAGTCTTCTTCGCTCTTTAGTCAAACCTCTCTGGAAACACTTTCAAAGGCATAGACATAGGTGCCTCTGGCTGGTGAGGGTAAATACGGTCAAGTTGTCAATGAAGAACAGGCATCACATAAAGGATGTGGCAGCTTCCGCTCACCGCCTGCACTGGGAGACAACACAGGTTACAGCCAGCACAGCTGTGAGCAATGGTTTTTGGTAAGTATTCTTCTTACTACCAGTTAAATCAAGAGCCACAGTTGCATCATAAGCAGCTCCCACATCCTTACATAAACCTTCAACCATAAACCTTACAACTTCTCACAATGAATTTCAAACTATGGTGGGTCTTTAATGTAGGAGAGTGAAGTACATTATCAGCATTAATTCCTGCCTTGTAAATGCCTTATAGTTAATGCCTTAAATTTACAATTATCTTATAAATCAGAGGATAATTTTAATGCAAATGAGCATTATCATAACTCTCTGGTGTCTGAGGCTTACCAAAAATTCCTATCAATAGGAAATGTCTTCTTTTGTTTACATATTGCTATCTCCTCTGCCTAGTTTCCTTAGATTAGCCTAAATATTATCAATTTACCATTTCCTCTCAAATCCAAACATATCACCCAACAACCTTGTCATTCCACAGCCTCATATTTTACATGAAGCAGTAATATAATCATAAATTAACTCCCAATTGTTAATCTTCTAGAATATTTCCTCACTAGCATTTTATACATTTAATTTCTTTCTGTGTCAGCATTTTTAAGCTTACATTTTAATTTATTTATTTACTTATTTGAGAAAGAGAGAAATGCACAGAGAGAGAGAGAGAAAGAGAGAGACAGAGAGAGAATAGTCACACTTGGGCCTCTAGCTAGTGCAAATGATATCCAGATGTAAGCACCACTTTGTTCATCTGGCTGACATGGGTCCTGAGGAACTAAACCTGGGTCCTTTGGCTTTGTAGGCAAGTGCCTTAACCATTAAATCATCTCTCTAGCCCCTGAAGCTTTCTTTTGAAAACTGAATGTCCTTGTTTGTCCTTTGAAGGTAATTGTATCAAGTCCCTATATGAGCTGTAGTATGTGATAAGAAAATTTTGACAAGATACTGATCTCTTCCTTCATGAATATACAATTTAGCAGAAACAAGAGAAATGGACAACCACCAGGTAACTAATGCAATGTAGATAATCAGTGCAATGTAGACTTTTGCCTCCAGTGGAGGAATGGGGTATTGGAGATGAATAAAAGACATATGCACAAGGTTTGGAGCAAGGACAAGCTTCTAACAGAAATAGTTGGTCCCTGAAGAATGAAGAGGGATTAGTCAAGTGGTTAGGGGGGACAGAGGTAGAAATGGCTTAGGCTTTTCTTGACCAGAGCAAGAAGCATGTGTAATGGCCTGAAAATGTGAGATACTATGAATATCCTTGGATATAATTGATATAAGTGACATCCAAAATCAACTTTTCTCAAGTGCTCAGAACATAGAATGCAGCCAGCATCTCTGCCAGTATATCACTCTTGACTAAGTACTCTCTCCCTGAGACCTCATAAGCCAAGCATCCACAGTTCACACTTCTGTCTACATTTTGGTCTTTCAACATCTCACTAGAGTGAGTGGCCTAAGTTAGATCTGATAATAGCATTGTGAAACTTCTCTAGTGCAAAGTTCCAAATCCTTCTATACTCTCCAGTTCCAAATGACTAAAAGCCACACAATCAGGTCTATCACAGGAATGGCCCCACTAATTAATTACCAATTACCTGTAGCAATTATCTTCTCATTTCTGGGACAACACACCAATCAAATCAGCTTATGAAAATAAGGGGTTTATTTCCAGTTGACAAGTTTGAATGGAAGTTTCATCATGGTTGGAAAAAACATAGCAAGAAGGGACAGCAGAGCATTGCATCTCCATGCATCAGAATTGAGGATGTAATAAGAATAAGCTCAATGGCACTGGTGCTAGCAAGTGGGGCTGGACTATAAAATCCCACCCCTACCCCCAGGAACACACCTCCAGCAAAGTTCCCCCTCCTAAAGAGTCACCCGCTGGGGATTAAGTATGAGGTAGAGTCACAAGTGCAGGAAGCTATAGAGGACATTTTATATTCAAACCACCCTTCTTAATTTCAAAATTATAATTATTCACCATTTATTTAAAAATATTTTTCAGGTATCTATTCTATACCAGATTCTAGTATATTGATCTAGCAAGTGATATACTTTCAAGATATACAAATAAATAATTATACAAAAACCCCTTTCTTTGTAGAGCATATATCCAACAAAGAAACAGCAGCATCCTTAAAAGATTAACTGTGCATCAGAGGGATGGCAGAATGAATACACAAAATGGGATCAGGAGTGTGGAAGGTGCTTTCAAATCCTCAGGTGTGGGTGGGCTTTGTGTGCTCCCTAATTTGTCTGAGAGCCACACTGTCCACCCTGAACGAGATATTAAAATTCTACAGGCTAACACTGAAGCTTGAGGATTCTGCTCTTTCCTGTGTACACGACTGTGAATGTCCTAAACTAGAACATCCTCCCTCATCTGCTCTTCAAATTACTCATCGCACACAGCCTATTTGTGCCAAGCACTTCACACATACCTTCTTTCTTTCTACTTGACCTACAGTACAAATTTTCCTCCATATCTTTGAGCAGTGTTCATTAGAAATGACAGACTTAAGCTCCTTTCTTTGGCTCAAAACCTTTGTCACCTATAATGCCTCAAAATAAGCATCCCAACACTAAATATAGCATTGAAAATCATCTCCAGTTGATTCCTGGTTAACCATGGGCTGTGTTCTAATCTTCTTGTTATGTATGCCACAAAACTAATAATGTAAACAGAGTATGAACTCTTTCCATTTCTTAGAAATGTTCTTCCTGTATTGTTCTATCTTTGATGTCTCCTTTTTCTTGTGTGTGTGTGTGTGTGTGTGTGTGTGTGTGTGTGTGTGTGTATGTGTATGCTGTTGACATTTCCTCTCTCCCTAAAGCCAGCTCAAATTCTTCTTGGCCATGTAGAATTCCTACTTCTTCTCAGCCATTCCAAATAAGCAGTTGGCTTTATTTTTACTCATGAGATTTTGTTTATTCATATATATATATATATATATATATATATATATATATATATATATATATATATATATATATATCTTATTTGAAGAAATAAAGAGAGAGAGAGAGAGAGAGAGAGAGGGAGAATGGGTGCACCAGAGCCTCCAGCCACTGTAAACACACTCCAGATGCATGTGCCACCTTGTGCATCTGGCTTACGTGGGCCCTGGAGAATGAAACCAGGATCCTTTGGCTTTGCAGGCGAACACTTTAACCACTAAGCCATCTCTCCAGCCTTGTTTATTCTTTATAGCATTCAGGTTTTGTATTTTTCATTCTGAATAATCATCACTGCAATGATTATAGATTGATGGCATTTCAGCTGTTAGACCTTAATCACCTTCAAGACAGGGGTCCTCCCAATTCTCTGCCTACCCCCCTCCCCTAACATCATGTGGTATTCTAGGCTCAATGCTTTTTACACAGCCTAGAGTCAATAAATATTAAATTTGAATTCATTTTCTTAAACTCCAGACAAAACAAAAACTTCTGGAGGTCAATGTACCAGCGATCTAATTTGTAGAATGAACATGATGGATTCAAGCCTTTTTAACGAGCATCTTTTAATAATTATGAATGCCAGATTTCATCAGAAGCCTAGAGCAAGTATCATCACTGTGAGACAAACTAAATGCTACATGTGTCAATATTTACACAAGCAGATTACAACAGTGTGGGCTCATCAGTTCAGCTATTGTGTCTTGTGAGCTTAACTAAATTTCAAACTCCATAAGGAACTACATTTCCCCCTGAAGTTATTAAAGGGTAGATTTCTTTTAATTAAACTCATTTGCATGACTAAATTGGATTTAATTACTCTCATTCATTTCACTAATACCTTTCTTTGATTGGAGGAGAACTTTTATAATGGATTAAAATAGAATGTTCTGGCCTTCTATACTTATCTTAGGAAATGGATTTTATTACTCTACTAAGTGATTGAGGGAGGAAAAATGTTTCCCGTTAGTTCTCCTACTAATGGGTGCATTGGGCCTGGTTGTATGATTCAGAGTCAGCACGCTTTACAGTTTCTTCTGATATGCACACTAGCATGAGGGGTAGTGACAATGTATGACCTTCCTCATGAAGACAAATGATGTTTCCAACATGCAAGTGTTTGGAATATTCCTATAGCTTCTAGAGTACAACTGTTATTGAAATTAATATCATCAGAAATTGGAGGGTTTTGCTTTAACCTTTCCCAGAAAATGAGTTTCTTCTTTACCTTTGGGTTGGTAGTCATAACTTTCAAATTTTCAGGTTATAAAAATATGTTATTCATTTATTTCTTCAATTGTGCTTACATGTATTAATTCAATGCACATTTGTTTTCACACAATATACCAGACATTCTAACAGTCCCTTGACAGAATTCAATAGTCTTATGAAGTCTAACAAAGCATATTCTTCCCCGAGGAGCTCAATTTTGAGAGACTGATATATAAACAAATCCATTTCATAATGACGATAATAAAATCACATTTAAGACACATCGTTGCAAAGAGGAAGTTTTCAATTCAGTTTGGAGGTATATAAACTATATCTTTAATTGAGATAAATAAATGGGATAAATAAGTATGAAAAGATTGGAGAGAAGGTCATCCTAGGACAAAGAAATTCTGTGTTCAAAGGCACTTAAGCAAGAAGAAAAGGGCATATTTGGAAAACAGTAGCATAGTTTTGGCTTGGGTTTCAGCTTTGGACATGTAATGAGAAAGAAAAGCAAGTAAGTAAAATGACTAAATTTATATGTTACAAAGACAATGAAATAGCAACATGAAAAGTAGATTAGAGGGAGGGAAGACTGGTCAGGGGATCCTTTAGTTTCCAGATAATGTACACTTGAAATTTGTAGTGGCCATAAATTTAGAGGCAAGAAAAAAATATAACCCATATGTCATTGTTATTCACAAGATAGATTTGACAGGCATTGATTTAATATATCTTCTAGCTCTCCACTCCAGAGGATTTTTTAGGTAGTGATGGAATTATTAAAAACATGAAAAGAAAAACACATTTTGGTATAAGAGTAGAAAAAATAATGAATTCAGTGTTGAAGATATGATTTCTCAATGAAAACAGACATATTTGTATGGATTTTATAGTATGCTAAAGAAATATGGTCTAGGGGCTGGGGACATAGCTCAGTGAATAGTAGCTTTTGCTGCACAAACATGATGACCTGAGTTCGATATCAAACACCCATATAAAAAGCTGGGAGTAAGACGGGCGTGGTGGTGCAGGCCTTTAATCCAAGCACTCGGGAGGCAGAGGTAGGAGGATCACCATGAGTTCGAGGTCACACTGGGACTACAGAGTGAATTCCAGGTCAGCCTGGACTAGAGTGAAACCCTACCTTGAAAAAAAAAAGCTGGGAGTGGCTGCATATACCTATGACTCCAGTGCTGGTGTTAGCAGAGGTAAGATAAACTGAGGCTCACTAGTCAATAAGTCTGATGAGAAAAACAGCAGCTCCAGGTTTAGAGATAGGCTCCTTGGTCTTGAGTAAATAAAATGGATAAGCAATAGGAAAGACCACCTGATGTGAACACAGGCAGCATGCACAAAAGAAAGAATGAAAATAATTCTAGATCTGTGCATTGCAGTAGAGGGTTTTCATGTTCGGTTAATAAATAAAACAGTTTTGTTTTGAACCTAATGTTTGCTTCTTGGGAAAGACTCCCTTTCTAAGCTATTGAGTCTGATTTAACCCTTGATCCTCGGAAATGCCTTTCCTATCTGCCTTGGGCTAGAAGATACTTGATGTAAGACAGCCAATCAGAAAACAAAAGCAAGCTCTGGTATGACCTTGCAGTGCCTAGCAATACCTCCGCAAGACCCTCAAAATAGAAGAAAAAGATGATGACATCAAATTAAAAGAGAGACTAATGGAGAGAGGGAGGGGATATGATGGAGACTGGAGTTCTAAAGTGGAATGGGGGGAGGGGAGGGAATTATCAGCTGGGTTTTTTTGTATGTAAGTATAAAAGTTGTCAATAAAAAATAATAATTAAAAAAATTAAAACAAAACAAACAAACAAACAAAAAAGAATGCTGTAGGAAGAGGATCTGACCATTTCCATTATCAGCAGCAGCTATGAGAACTAGTAAGCAGAGGATAAGTGAAGAAATGAAGGCATTCTTTTTCTCCACAGAGGTGAAATTTGCAAGTGAATTCAGTACAGAGGCTAGGCTACAAATCAAGAGAAACTGAGGTCTTCTGGGATTTTGAATCCCTAGAGAATAAGCCAAGCCTCTAGTTAACTTTCTGTTAAATCTTTCAGTTGTGCAACTCAGTAAACTTTGAGTTTTATGTCTTGTGTATGTTTATACTTCTGGGACATGGATCTAAAAGAACCATAACTAATTCTGGACTTCTCATAAAGTGAGCTATAATTCACGTTGGAAGAATGAATCCCATAGTTCAGGGCACGGTAAGTGGGAGAGAGTAAGATAAGGAAATTGAACCAGGGACACATGAAAATAAAAGGTAGATGGAAGGAACCTCATAAAGGAACCTGGGAAAGATCAGTGAAGAACCCAAATACAGCATAGAACAATAGACGACAAAGAAGGAATCATGAAATACCAAGGAGAAGGGATGAGGTCATGTAAAATAGGACAGGTCAGGTCCAGTTACAAAGGTCTCTAGTGAGAGCTGTTTTAGTAGAGTGGTGGGCTCCAGACTCAGGGTAGGTGGGAGGAAGTGGTCAATGAACAGAAGTTGTCTCTCAAGAAAATGAATTGAACAGGGAAAGTGGGAATATAAAGATCAGAACAACCATGTAAGATCAAAGGTAAGAAAGGTTTATAAGTTGATAGAAATGGCACCTATATAAACTGAGGAAATATACTAAGTCCCCTTTCCCCTGTAGTTTAAATATGGAACATTTTGGGCTGGAGGGATTGCTTAGCTGGTAAGGCGTTTGCCTGCAAAGCCAAGGATCCTGGTTTGCTTCTCCAGGACCCAAGTAAGCCAGATGCACAAATAGTCACATGCATCTGGAGTTTGTTTGCGGTGGCTGGAGGCCTTGGCATGCCCATTCTGTCTCTCTCTTTCTCTCTCCCTCTTTCTCTGTCAAATAAATAAATTAAATTAAATTAAAATATTTAAAGTTAAATATGGAACATTTTACCTGGGCAGAAGACTTTTGGAGATTGATTCAACATAAAATGACAAGTAGATATGGATCACTGACTACAGGAATAAGAGCTCTATTGACTTTTTTTGCTTATTTATATAGGTGTTAGAGGATTCCAATACTATGATAATTTATTGCATTTTACCCTAAAAAATAGAAAAGATTGTTTTCTACCAAAATATGTATTCCAAGACATGGGAAGTCAGTATATATGCTCTTTTATCATAAGGTAGCATGTAAGGAGCTAGTGCTGGCCTGTTCACAAGTTGATCAAGAAATGTAGATTATCTATAAAAGCCATAGTGTTGAACTGGACATTGTCCATTTTAAGATCTCTGTATTATCTAGGGATGAGAAAATTTATTTCAATAAATAAGCTCAAAGCTTTGCTTTAGATGGTGACCCTTCTTGCTAGATGTCATCTTGTTTGACCCTCTCATTACACTAAGTCAAGTAATATATCCCAAGCCCCTCAAGATATGAATTTCATGGCTTTAAAAGGTGACTAAAAAATTGAAAAATGTACATAAACTAAAATGTAATGCTGTTTCTTAAGAATAAAATTTTCACCAGGTGTGGTGGCGCACTCCTTTAATCTCAGCACTCAGGAGGCAGAGGTAGGAGGTTCACAGTGAGTTTGAGAATACACTGAGAATACAGTGAATTCCAGGTCAGTCTGGGCTAGAATGAGACCCTACCTCAAAAAACAACAAACAACAACAACAACAACAACAACAACAACAAAAGAATAAAATTTTCAGTAAATAGCCAGTTGCTCATTAAAGAGGAACAATGCTCTACTCTTATATTAAATAGTAATACTCTACCATTATTTTTAAGTCTTCTAATCTAGCAAAACCATGAGTAGGATGAGCTAAGAAACCCCACAAGAATGGATATAATGGGCTGGAGAGATTGCCTAGTGGTTGAGGTTCTTGCCTGCAAAACCAAAGGACCCAGGTTTGATTCCCCAGTACCCACATAAGTCAAATGCACAAAGTAGTGCATGCATTTCTGGAATTTATTTGCAGTGACTGGAGGCTCTGGTGCCCCTTCTCTCTCCCTCTCTTTCTCTTTTTCTCTCTAATAAATAAATTTTTTAAAAGGGACATATCTTAAGAGATTACAAGCCATCCACAATTGGATGCAACAGCTGTCTAGGAAGCGTCAGAAGGTGGGCACCTTCCCTTCCAGCCTGCATTTAGAATTTGGCTTGGGTTCCACTGTCATAAAAGGAAATGTGTCATGAACAGAAAGAAATGGAAACAAACAAATCACAATACCAAAAGAAAGAAAAAAAATTCCACAAACTACACTTTCACAGTCCTCTATTTATACTAGCACATTCTGGGAAAATCACTCAAAAACCTGTTACTAATCATTTAAATCTTAGGCTGTCGACATTTTTCTGCTTTGCTAGCCAAATAGTCATGTGCAGCAGCCAGAGGGTTAAAGAGCCAGATTTTCTGTCCCATTCGGTAGCTTTGTGCAAGCAATATGGAGGCCCTCATAGTCACCACAGTGGCTCCTGTTGAACACGGAGGGTCCGTCCAGGCAAAAATATGTGCAGCCTTCTGGGCCAGCTTTGCTCCGGAAGGGCTTTGGAGTTGGCGGTGCAGTGAACTGAGCCATCCAGACCTGCTGTTCCGCAAAGGCCAAGACTGTGTCTCTGAGAGCCTGGCTCTCCAGCCAGCAGAGCAGACAAAGCTTGCTTGCTTCGTCTGGTCCAGACATGCAGCTGAACTCTGACAAGGGCTTTGAGTTCTTGGAAGATGCACAAGATATAATTTGATATACATTAGATTATTTAGATTTTGGCAGACCAGGACAAATATTTCATTTTAAAAGAAGTGAATGAGAGCACAACAGTGTCTGAACTAAATTCTTTCTGAGATTGAGAGTATAGAAGATAATAGAATTTTCTGTTTCTTTTCATTTTATTTTATTGATTTATTTATTTGAGAGAGAGAGAGAGAGAGAGAGAGAGAGAATGGGCGCTCCAGGGCCTCCAGTCACTGCAAACAAACTCCAGATGCATGTGCTCCCTTGTGCATCTGGCTTAAGTGGGTCCTGGAGAGTCAAACCAGGGTCCTTTGTCTTTGCAGACAAACACCTTAACTGCTAAGCAATCTCTCCAGCCCCGAAATTTTCTATTTCTTAACTTTAAATCTTATATTCAGATAACCACACAAAAAGTGATATCTCCAGTGGCATAGCACAATGCTGTATTTGAATTATTTTCATGAGATCATTACAATATGCTGGTTATTTGTGCTGTCTTGAATTAATTTAATGACAAATGCATTAAGAAGGCTTAGTGCTTCCATCATAATTGAATTTTACAAGGGTAGATTGCTGCAGAACTCTTTTTTAAATATTTTTAATTTTTATTTGTTTATTTATTTAGTTAGTTAGTTGAGATAGAGAGAAAGGCAAATAGAGAAAGATAGAATGACTGCACCAGGGCCTCCAGCTACTGCAAACGAACTCTAGATGCATGTGGCACTTTGTGCATTTGGCTTTATGTAGCTACTGCAGAATTGGACCCTGGTTGTTAGGCTTTGCAGGCAAGCACCTTAACCATTCAGCTGTCTCTCCAGCCCTTTTAAAAAAGACTGTTATTATTTTATTTATTTATTTATTTGAAAGAGATTGCAGAACTCTTTAATTCATTTTTCCAGTCCCTACTCATTTGACTCATTCCATTCTCATCTATGTTGAATTAACAAAAAAGGACAAAAATTCTGAATGCAAACAATATCATATGGACAATTGTTATGGTTTTTTTTTCATAAAATTGAAATTTGAAATTCAATTTGACAAGAAATCTCTCCACCTAATAATAGCTTTCTGTAAAGTTCTTTGTGGAGACTTTGAACATTCAGTCTTTTGAACAAGACATGGAAAACACCTACAAAATCAAGCAAGAGAAAAGTTCAAGACTCAGTCTCATACACTCTCACTAACATCCACTGTGATTCACATACTGCAAAAAAAAATTGAAGGTAAACCTTATAGGTTAAAAATGGTGAAGGATTTTCAAGCTCCCACTAACCTTGGGCTATAAGAGGGTCTACACTCTTTAAATTCTCTCTAAATTAACAATGGTCATCCAATTTAACTTGTGTTGATTTCACTCTCTGTTGGAGAATCTGCTTCTATTTTTCAGATGGCAGCTGGACCTGAGGAGATAAATGACATAGTGCACTCCACCCTGGCCCCAGCTGAAACCACAGAGGAATAGGGAGAAATGAGCAAGAGTGCTGCTTTCTTAGGGAATCTGATATCAGCACAAGGGTGAAGGAGATAGACATTGAGGACACTCAACACCTACTAAACCAGAGATCCAGAGGCTCCTGAGTGCCCATCACTGAAGAAGATTAAAAATGCTTCCAGCATGGCTCAGGGAATTTTGTGGAGGGGGTGGAAAGATTGTTAGAGCCACAAGTTGGGACATTTTGCACAGAGACATTGCTTCACTCCTTGCCCCATAATGCATGACCCACAATCCCCATGGGGTTGACCTGCATCCCCACTGAGGAAGGCCTCTTCAGAAAAGGGGCAGGGAGGAGGGAAAGGATGGTACCAACATGTGTAATTTACATACTGAATATGTCCATATCTAATTAAAAAAATCAAATGTAAAAAAGATTTGGATGAGATAATTTTTGATGACTGTGTAATTAAATTTGTAATTAATACATATGATATCTGGAAATGAATTTGAATCTGAATTGCAAAGTCAGATAAAGGAAGATACTTTATATAATGCAGAGGCCAATTCATCAATGAGACAAAATATTATTAAAATAATTGAAAATAAAAGTCCAAATACCAAAAAAAAAAAAAAAATGGTGGTGGATACTGAGGAAACTCAAAATTCATCAAAATGCTGAAAACAAGAGACTCTTGAGAGATAGTTTAGCATTACAAGTGACATTTCTATCAGAGAACACTTCAGAGTAGGGGACAGACAGAATACACTCTGGGACAATATCCTCCAGACAGGAACGGGCAGGTGCATTCATGCCCTTCCCGTGAAGGTGGCTACCTCCATAAGACCTGCACAATATTGAGCTCATCAACATTTTTCCATAGGTGGTAAAAGGAAAAATTCAACAATGAGACAGACATCCAAACCAAAGAAGCAATACATGGAAAGAGGAGGAGGGTTCACTGGAATTGGGGTTGGGAAGAGGCAACTAATGAGAGTAATGGGAGGGGATTATGATTAAATTAAAGTATGGCCATACACTAAAATTCTCAATTAAAAAAACTGAGTAAAACATTTAATTTGTCTTAGCCCATGTGAACATCATGTCCTCCTTGTTCAAAAATCAAGCTGAAAGCTAGGCGTGGTGGTGCATGCCTTTAATCTCAGCACTCAGTAGGCAGAGGTAGGAGGATCGCCATGAGTTCGAGGCCACCCTGAGACTACATAGTTAATTCCATGTCAGCCTGGATTACAGTGAGACCCCTACCTCAAAAAAAAAAAATCAAGCTGAATCAGATCAATACTGTCATAGTTGAAGCTCAGCGATGGGGAGGAGGTGAAGTTTGACTCAGGATTAAACAAAAGCCACTGTGGGTCTTTGGAGACAAACTCAAAAACTTAGATTCCATCATGCCCTTAATTATCAAATGTGTGTCCTGTGAAGAAAAGGAGTACTGTGTAAAATGTTTGATAATCTGACAAGGCCATAAGGCTTAATGGAATCGATGATTACACACAGATGGACGATTAACTCTTGAGGTTTAACATTAAAAAAAAAAAGTTACTGTGCTGGATTGCTACTTAATGGAATTACACTGCCCATATGGAAAAGAACTACACCCTAAATATACCCAGACTGATGGAACAGGTGGTGGAATCTGGGCAAGACTACTTGGAATGCACAAAAGCGTTCTGAACTTGTAACTGCCAGAAAGATTCCTGGAGGAAAAAAAGAAAAAGAAGAGAATCACTGAAACTCTGTTAACTTTTCTGCATTTTGGAAAGATGAATTGCAAAATAATTAGAAAAGTGAAATCCAAAGTGCATATTTACACTATCTCCTAGGAGCCTATTCACTATGTCTTTGTTAATTGAAGGAACATTATAATGGTGGTTATTTGCCTCCAACTCAGTGAGGGCAAGCGCAGTGGCCATATTTATTTTGACCATAGCTATCTCATCCAAAAGATATAATTGGGGAAAAAAATGAATACTACTAACTAGAGTAAGGGTTGGGCAGTATGTCTGGCTTTCATATTCTTTAGTAACATGTCACATTCTCACGTCCATGGATAAAGAAGAATTGTACATTTGAACATAGTGACAGAATATGAATACTAGATAGCTTTTGCATATAAATCAACAAATAAATACATATATGTGTGTGTGTGTCTGTGTGTTACAGACTTGTCTGATCTAAGACAATTTTGAAAATGGGAAAAAACCTTAATCATTATATGATTTCAACAATTAATTCTCTCATATCTTTATATCTTTATAAAATGCTGTTATAGAAATGAGACACACTTATTATTATTATTATTATTATTTTATTTATTTATTTATTTTGGTTTTTCGAGGTAGGGTCTCGCTCTAGCCCAGGCTGACCTGGAATTCATTATATAGTTTCAGGGTGGCCTGGAACTTATGGTGACCCTCCTACCTCTGCCTCCTGAGTGCTGAGGATTAAAAGAGTGTGTCAGCACATCTGGCTACATTTAAGTTTTTACCATGGAAATACTTTTGGTATTATCACACAGACCAACTGTCCACAGAATAGATAGACAAAAAGCTCTGTTATCTTCTCCTTAGCTTTCAAGTACTTTGGATTTTTCAGCATTTTTGCCATATCAATCTTATCAAAATATTTTTCAAACTTGTTTCTTTCTGCAGAAATAATATTATCAGCAAAAGACAAGATAAACAGTGGAGAACCTTGTGGTCTTATAAGATGCCTTTCAGTTTAAATGCTTTATTTTCTAGTCAGTAGTGGTAAGCTTTGTTCTCTGAGATGTTCTGGGATTCTAGTTCTCTCTTAATACATTTATCTTGATTTTATCATAAAAATTATCATAAACATTGGGCTGGAGAGAAGGCTTAGTGGTTAAGGTATTTGCTTGTGAAGTCTAAGGACTTAGGTTCAATTCCCCAGTACCCATATGTACAAAGTTGTGCATATGTCTGGAATTTGTTTGCAGTGACTAGAGGCCCTGGCACATCCATTGTCTCTCTGAATCTGCCTCTTTCTCTCTCAAATAAATACATAATTTTTTAATTATGAAAAATTTAGATTTAGATATGTGAAACTGGTAAAAAAAATTAGGAATAATTATGCACTGTTGAAAACTGGGATTATACCTATGTTCCTTCTTGCCAGCATCCTATGTGACATAGGAAGTTAGTTGACTTTTCTAATTGAAGAATGAGTAAAATGTTACCCAAATATATTATATTGTTTTTATTAAATATTTTATTTATTTGAGGGGAAGAGGAGACAGAGAGAGAGAGAACGGGCACACCAGGGCCTCCAGCCACTGCAAATGAACTCCAGGTGCATATACCACCTTGTGCAGCTGGCTTATATTGGTATTGGGGAATTGAACCTGGGTTCATAGGCTTCACAGGCAAGAGCCTTAACCACTCAACCATCTCTCCAGCACCTGGATTACATCTTAAGGATGGGGGTCACAGAAAAATTTGGCTTTAATAAAAATGTATATAAAGAGATAACTAATACAGCAGTATAGAAGAAAATAGCATAACTTTCAGGTAGATAATATGTATTTTCTTTCACTATTGTACTGTTAACATGGTATTTTTGATTGTGGGGTTATTTTTCATGGAAAACAAATTGTATTTGTATCAAACAAATCTAAATTATTTACATCGAAGTGTGTCAGAATTCTTTTGGGATTTGCTTGAATATCAATTATAGCTTTTTTCATAAATAATTACAGCTTCTAGTTCAACATATTTTTTCCCATATCCAAACATATAGCCTGTTGTTTTGATTGTATGGAATAAGCAAGATATGTTGAGGAGACTCATGCTAAATTATGCCTTTTTTCTTTTAAGTGAGGCCTAACTGTGCTTTTAATATTATATCTAAAAATCACTGTAAATATACTTTAAAATGTAATATTCAGTCATTTGGGCTCATTTATTAAATGTCATATTAGCAGTTTATATGTAGCAGTCTCTTTTCCTTCATTTATTTTGATACTGTATAATTTCCCTGTGGTATGGTGATTGAAAATGAAATGTTAAGTACTGATCTCAACACAGAGTGAATCCTCAAGAGTAGGAATTAAGCTAGGCCCCTCTCATAGCATAATAAATTAATAAGAGAAAAGTTGTAAGACAGCCTGAGAGATGGAAGTCAGCCTAGGAATCATGCTAAAGGTGAATGGGTTGGCAGAACTATTACAATTGCCCAGACAGGTGCAAAGGGAAGAATGTGTGTTCTTCTGGGATGAGTAGCAGTCTTCCTCCTTAAAGGCACAGTCTTTAGTTGAGAAATTTCACCATATTTCCTTTGACAATGCAAAGCATAATTGTTGTTTCTATAGAACTAACCATTGTCCTAAAATCATTGGTCACTTACTTCATGGTCAGTCCATATATGCAACATCATTGCTTCCCAAAAAGCCACAGGGAAGAGTGGTGATATTTATAATTGGACTGTACTTCCAAAATGAATAGAAGTATCGTCATATTCTCACAGTCAGGGAACATAAGGTCCAGTATGATGAAGAATATATCATGTTTCTTGTGACTGACAGTATGCCACGCTATCATCAGGTATTGCTTCTGGTCAGTGTAGATGGAAGAGCACTTGTACCATCATGACCACTCAGAATTCAACATGGTGACTTGAGTATATGTTTTGGGGAGGATGGGAGGATGGAACAAAGTAAAAGGCTATTGGCTAATACTGATTTGGAAGTAATTCTCATGAAATTTATACTACATACTGTAAAAAATGGTCATGAGAAAGATTTTCCTGACAACTGCTTCAAAAGAGAAGCTATGTGCTGGGCATGGTGGCGCACGCCTTTAATCCCAGCACTCGGGAGGCAGAGGTAGGAGGATCGACATGAGTTAGAGGCCAGCCTGAAACTACATAGTTAATTCCAGGTCAGCCTGGACCAGAGTGAGACACTGCCTAAAAAAAAACAAAAACAAAACAAAAAAAAAAAAAAAAAAAAGAGAGAGAGAGAGAAGCTATGAATCCAATTTTGTCTTGATCACTCTTTTCTTGTCAGACAGCAAAATTACACAGAAGTAGAAGTCATGATTACATTGGAAAGAACCATAACCACCAATACTTGTTTTTATCTCGTTCTCTGCCTTAATGTTCTCCTTCACAAGCCAGTTGTATACCTTCCTCCCTCCTCCCTCCTTTTGTCCTCCCTATAATCCAGCTACTCCCTTCAATTCAAGCTATGCATTGTTAATCTCTCCAGGCTTTACCCTGAAATCCCTTAAAATGTACATCCCAAAGTTGTTGCATATTTATATCTGTGTGCATGTATATATATATGTGTGTGTGTGTGTGTGTGTAAGCAAATGAGATGATTTTATACACACACACACACACACACACACACACACATGATCATCTCATTTGCTTACTCAGCACTGCTTCACACACAAACACACTCATCAATGAACAAAAAAGGAAATATAACGTCTCAGTAAAAGATGGTAAAGGATCTTACCACCTCTCTAGGGCCACTTGTCGACTGATTAAATGTTTACATACTAAAATTATTAATATTATTTATCAATCCATTCAAAATTCTTTCTTCCTCCCACAACTTCTGGGAACCAGTTACATATAACAGTACAAAACTGATATACAATTTTCCCTTGGTGCTTCTACTGCTCATATATATTCTAAACAGGCACAGCATATAAAAAGTAGGCTATTATAGGAAGGACAGCCTAAAACCTGTTGTAGTAGTACAGTGCCATGTGTATGCTGCAATGACTCTGTATATGAATGCAGAATAGGATAGCTATTCTAAGACCTATGATAATTGCTCAAGAAGAGAAAGGAAGGTAAGCTCTTCATTGATACCTTCAAAAGCATGGATCAAACTTATATGCCCAGCTTGAAATTTGTTCATTTTAGTTTTTTTTTAAGGACTGATTTTCTTTTCTTATATATTTTATTTATTTGAGAGAAAGAGTGTGGAGAGAGAGAATGGATGCAGCAGGTCCTCCAGCCTCTGCAAACTCCAGACGCATGTGCCCCCTTGTGCATCTGTCTTACATGGGTTCTGGAGAATAGAACAGGGATCCTTTGCCTTTGCAGGCAAATACCTTCACCACCAAGCCATCTCTCCAGCCCTCATTTTAGCTTTTAATTAAAGCCATTCTTAGATTTACTTTATTCCTTTTTTGTTAGTAAAACCATTTTCTTGGAGCATTTTTAAAGTTATTTTTCCCCTTGCCAGCTATTGGCTATTATACAGCAGTCCTCAGCTTGTGGCCACACTAACAGATGTCTCCTACTTGGAGTCAGACCACAGGATTATTTCTGACTAAATGTAAGGAGAATATACTTCCATGATAATGCCAAGGTTTGCTTCTGAGGCAGCTGAAAAGATCTGCTCAGGACACAGGCTACAGTAGTCACAGAGTTAATCTACATAGCAACTTCTATGTTTCACCTTAAATAATCTAATGATCAGTTTAGAAATCAAGACAATGGATAAAAATTGACTATTGCATCTGTTTTGCTTTCTTTTGAGGTGCGTGTCACTGTTGAGATGGATCATCAGGAGGTAAAGAACTTTACCCATCTCAAATTGTCACTACAGAAGTACTAAGTGAGAAAGTTAAAACCATCACCTCACACCACACATTTTCATGGAGCTCAACTTCTCATGTGAACATACATTGGAATCTGTCTAAATATCCCCAGAATTGACTTATTTGATTTAGCATTTATTGAGTATTTTTATGCCAACCCAATGAGCTGAGCATGGGGCTGGCAATATTGTTCAGTGGTTAAGGTGTTTGTGTGCAATGAGCTGAACATGGTGTCTATACCTTTCAGATGCTAAATGAAGAGAAATACAAATATATTTGTAGTTAAGAATACATACAAGTGAATGTCTAAACATGATGAGCTGATAGTACAGTGTGCATAATTAGAGAACTCCAATTTTATCTTTAAAAGCTTTTCATTTGAAAACATTTATCTTATTAATTAACAACCACATATTTACAAGCTTATAAAAAGTCTTATAATTCATAGACATTATAGAAACTTCAAAACAGAAATTATTCCTACATCATAGTTGGACTCAGAAAAAAGACTTCTAATAACCAAATCCTAAAGTAGATCCAATTATTCATTTATTTTGAAAACAGCCCAGTCTATGCTCTATATACCACATTATTACTCTTCAATTCCAGGGAATTCCTTACTATCCCTTCCTCCATAAATTTCTGTCTAAAATGGACTCTTTTAAAAAATATTTATTCATGTATTTATTTATCTGTAAGCACAGAGACAGAGACAAATAGAGAGAATGGGCCTCCAGGACCTCCTGCCGCTCCCAACGAACTCCAGATGCATATACTGCTCTGTGCCTCTGGTTTTACGTGGATACTGGGGAATTAAACCCAGGCCATTAGGCTTTGCAAGCAAGTGCCTTAACCACTGAGCAATCTCTCTATCCCTAAAATGTACTCTTTATTTTTTTAAGTAAGTAAATTTTCTTTAGGGCAAACTGAAAAGCAATGTTTATAAACAAGGTCAATATTTTCCAATTAAGCCATCAAATTCCCCAATACTATTATCTATATTGTTCCACTGGCATTCACTGACAAAATTAATATTAAAAAAAGAAACAATCCCAGAACATAGCAAGGGGAAGACACAAGCTGACTTCCTCTTACCATTTTCAATAATGCTTTGTGCTAATGGTGCCTGGAAGTTTTATTCCCAATCCATCAGGAATCACACAACCTATTACTACCTGGCCTGAACCTTTCTGACCTCCTTATTACTCCATGAATTATCTGAATGAATGAACAAATTATCTGAAAGGCTATTAATAGGTTCATTATAAACCCAGCAAACAACTTCAAGTCGTGTCACAGTTTCATCAGCTTTGGACTCATTGAAAATGCAAATTGTAAAATGTTTTCCAGGAAAATATGCCATCCATTTTTAGTAAATGCCAAAATGTTCAGTGAGACGCTGGAAAACTAGAAATAGGGCATTGATTTTAAGCTTTCATACAGTATGTTCTTGTGCCACTGCTAGACACACTGAACAGATACAAAGGTGACTCTGACAGGCTAACCCCTCAGAGGTAGAGAAAATCTCAGACTGATACCATGGGATATGCTTTCCAGGAGCATGTCTCCAATCCAGCAGAAGTACGATGGGGGAAATTTCATTAAAGGGAGTCAAGAGGCCGTCAGTGCTAATGGTGGGTAGAATGACAATGAAAGTTTCAAGACAGAGATGACATGGGCATTTGATCTTCAGAGAAAAGTACTGGGTGGCAACTCAAATGAACACTAAAAGTGAGAATGTGCAAGTAAATAGTTATTGATTTACATATTCCTAGTGACAGTCAGATATTTTCTTTCCCTCCCTCCCTCCCCTCCTTCCTCCCTCCCTCCTTCCCTTCATTTCTTCCTTGTGATTTTTTGAGTGTTGTTGATCTTATTGCTTATAATAATGGATTTCCTCAGACAGAGCACTTCCTATCTGCTAATCAAAAACCATTTTGAAACCTAGTGTACAGAAAAAGAAAAGTGAAGAAATAAAAAAACATGAAGTTGAGTTACATCTTAAATTACACTAAAATACAAAAACACAAAATAAGGACACAGTCCAAATGATTCATTCATGTTTTAGTATCCTGCCCCTTGGTGACAGGAGTGTCATTGTAGAGGAACACAGGGTTCCTGTACGAACACAGTTATACCTCCTTCAACATCAACATGAAATGACTTACTTGCTTCTGATTAATGAGGACCTGATTTTGTTCCTCCTTGGCATTGAGCTCGCCCTCCTGTTCAGCTTGTCTGGACAGGCTAGATTTGCGTGGGCATGCACCAGGTTGTGAGATTCTGGATCCGAATCTGGTTTTGCAACAGCGAGGAATCCAACTTCTCCTAGCTGTGAACTTGTGTTCCAAAGTGCCACAAACCACAAGATAAGATGCCACAAAAAGGAGCAGTAACTAGGTCAAGTTTTTGGCACTCTCCATGGATCATAGCTCCAATGGTTGCTTGCCAGTGATTAAAAAGAAGCAAGAAATACTACTTTCTTTTGTCTTCCTTTAGCAGAACAAAAAAGCTCTGATTAACTGGTGGAGTAGAGAGGAAAGGAAGCACTGAGGAGAACAGGAGTCTAATTGCCAACTATCTGAACTATAATTACATATGTCCAATAAACATGGTCCTTGACAAAGGGTGGACAGCCATGGGCACAGTTAGACTGGGTTCAGGGAAGCAGTGCTGTCGGAAGGAGAGAACGTGGGTACTTCCCTGCTGCTCCACGATCCTGTCCTAGAGTATCACCATTACCAAAGAATGCAGAACAAGGCATGTCCCACACACATTCCACCAGGTCAGCATGGCATAGTTGACAAAACATGCATTATTTTGAAGAAGAAAGATCTTGATAGTATAACATGAAGCTCCAGGAGAGGCCCAGCCTTCCCTGGGCTCTCCATCTTGGGAGCAAGACTGGAAACTGAGCAGAGTGTACCCAAATTGCAAGTGGCATCGCTGCTCATGTTTGCCCTGTGCAAAGATATACCCAACTCTGCCTTTCTGAATGTACTCTCTCCAACAAGATGAATGATTTTTAAAAAATGGATATTCAAGAAAGCAAAGGCTAAGACAGAACTGGAGAGCATACATTTGGAAGAAAGCCATGAGGAAGGTAACAGACATACTCTGTAACATGCCAAAATTATTACCTTTCTGAGTGCTTAGGGAAGACCTTAAAATGCAATGCATCTTTCTCCCTTTATCCTAGCAAATCCAGTCAGCAGGATTTAGCACTGGAAAGAAGCCCGGAAGGTTTGAAATCCTGTAAGAAAAAGAGTGTATTTTTAGAATTATGCTAACAGCTGCTAAGAAATGTATTTCTATTTTGTAGTTAGTCTGAGCTGCCTAACAATGTGTGGTAGTGAAAGATAACAGAGATAATAAGTGAAGAGAATCATAGCAAAGTGAACATGCCATTGGTTGTTGTTAAAGCAAAAATTTAAATGATAAAGATGGCATTTTATCAAAATAAAACTATAAATTATACATCTAAGAGCTAGAATTAAACATTACCTTTCCCCTCTTTTTTATATCTTTCTATTTCTTATCTATTTTTAAATCTCTGCTAACGGAAACTCAGGGAAAGTTTACATAATAAAATAGACCTTATTAAAAATCACCTTGTAATGTCCCTAAATATGCTATCACCTGTCACAAAAATAAACTGACCAATTTTTCACCTAAAAATAATTTTAGGGCTGGAGAGATGGCTTAGCAGTTAAGGCACTTCACTGTGAAGTGTAAGGACCCAGGTTCAATACTCCAGTACCCATGAAAGCAAGATGCACAAGGTGGAACATCAGTCTGGCATTTGTTTGCAGTGAGTAGAGGTCCTGGCATGCCCATGCTCTCCTCCCCCCCCCTGTTAAATAAATAAAGAAAATATTTAAAAGATAATTTTAAGGGGCTGGAGACATGGTTTAGTGATTAAGGCATATGATTACAAAGCCTAAGGACCCAGGTTCAATTCTCCATGTCCCATGTAAACCAGATGCACATGATGGTGCATGCACCTGGAGTTTGTTTGCACTGACTAGATGCTCTGGTGTGCCCATTCTTATTCTCTCTCTGTCTTTAATAAATAAATAAAAACAAATCTTTAAATAATAATAATTTAAAAACATATAATATTGCAGTCAACTTCATGTGGCTAGACAAACACCAGACCAAAAATAGCTTGTAGAAGGAAAGGGTTTATTTCAGGCTTACAGAGTCCAGGGAAAACAGAAGTGTGGAAGAAGCTAGCTCACTTATATAGATGCATAACTGGGAGATACCATCAAACAGCCAGCAAGCACCAATGGCCAGAACTCAAACTGCTCTCCACATACCTTAGAGCTGGACTCCAAGATCCACCTCCAGTGACACACCTCCTGTAGTAAGGGTCTGCCTGCTAGGGGCTCAAGTTGCAAGCTCAATTTTAGTAAAACACCTGAGTCTGTGTGACCATACATTCAAACTAACACATATAAGTAATGCCTCCATGAGTACACTTATTTGAAAATGATTTAATGATTTGTTGTTTACTTTCTTCTTTTGTAATCTTGTTTCTTGCATCTTTTAATAAAGCACCAAACAAGAATTAGTAGAAGCAAATATGTATTGCAGTCTTTTCACATGTTGAATGAGTATTATTGTCATGATTTTTCTGGACTTATGACTGGGTTTGTTGAAAAATAAGGAAATCTGGCTGGAGAGATGGCTTAGTGGTTAAGGTATTTGCCTGCAAAGCCAAAGGACCCAGTTTCGATCCCCCATGACTCATCTTAGCCAGATGGACAAGAGGCGCACACGTTTGGAGTTCGTCTGCAATGGCTGGAGGCCCTAGCATGCCCATTCTCTCTCTCTCTCTCTCTCTCTCTCTATCTCCCTCTCTCTCTGTCAAATAAGTAAAGAAAAATTTAAAAAGAAAAATTTAAAAAGAAAAATAAGGAAATCACATTTCTTGACAGTGATTTTAAATTTCATATGGAGCATATTTCATTGCAAGAAATTAGTGGTATGGCCCCATAGTCAAACAGAAGCATACCTATGCATTTCCATGCTGGAAACTAGCCTGGGGTTGATTTTAAAATAAAATATTCTCCATATGGTTTGTATCTTAGGGACTACTGTAGAAATTTAATTTATTGTTTAAAATTAATTGCATCAATAATAAATTATGATTAATAAAAGTCACCAAATGGATTTTTGTGAAAGTCATTTTACAAAGTTCAATGCTCATAATAATTATTCCTTAATCTAGAATAGCACATTTTTCATGGACCTTGACTCAACTTTACTAGCTTGCTTTGGTGTTCTGTGGTTTTATAGATCAATCTACTAACCTATAGTAAAGCCATTGCACCATATTTTTCTCATTCTTATCCTAGAAGATGGATCTCATCAAAATCAATCAGCTATCACAAAACAGCCTACCTCCAGCCCCCACAGCAAAACCTATTGTACACTTTATCAATATCATCTTTCTTCCCATTGGTAACTAGAAAAACAACTTAGTATAGTTTATGTTTTACTGCAAAATATGCTTAGAAACCCTTTAGAAAGAAAATAGTTGATGGTTGGTCTTCGTTGTGAATGGGATTTAGAATCAAACTTAAATCTTGGTATCTGTGAAGATGTTTCCAGAGAGATTTAAATTATGTAGGCAGATCCTCCTGAATGTGGACAGCACCATTCCAGGGGATGGTTTCCCAGACTGATCAAAAAGGAGAAACCAAGTGGAGCACCAACATTTATTTCTCTATTTTTACTCACTGGAGGTTCAATATAACCTGCTGCCTCATACTTTTGCTGTCACAACTAGAACTCTCTCACCATGCCACTTTCTGACCATGATTGACTATATCCTCAAACAGGGACCAAAATAAACCCTTCCTTCCTTAAGTTGTCTTTGTCAGGCATTTTGTCACAGTAATGAGAAAAGGAACTAATAAAGAAATCCAGTGCAAGAAATGGAACTATTGTTGTGACAGACCTGACCATATGGTTCTAAAACCTAGAAGTTGTTTCTGAGATGAATTTAGAAGAACTTGAAGTTTCATGCTAGAAAAAAAAAAAACTAGAATTATATTAGTAAAGCTTAAATAGCTTCTGGTAGGAGTTTGAAAAGGTCAGAAGGCTAACAGAAATGCAGACTGTGGAGTTCTGGCTCAGGAAGTTTCAGAAGGGAAGAAAGACTGCATCAGAACCAAGCTAGAAGTCATTCATGTTAGATTCTGACAAAGAATCTGGCTTCATTCTGCCTGTGTGTGGAAAACTTGAGTAAGAATCAATTAAAAAGTAATAATTAGTTTACCTGACAGAGGAAATTTTAAGATAGGATAGTATTTAGGATGTGGTATGGATATTACTTGTGATTTTTGTTCAGATCTACAGTGAGCAGCCAGAAAGGTATGAAAAATGTACAGTTTACCATGGAAAGGAATATAATGGATCTTAAAACAGCAGACAAGAATGGGCAAACAAAGTATCTGCAATTGTTAAAGAGATCAATGCCATTAAAGAGAAACCTCATGTTCTGCGTTGAGATAATAGGAACAGTGCTTTGGAGAAAAGACCAACCCTTCAAATTTTCTGGCTCTTATGAAAATGCAAATTCATTTGAATGGAGATAGTCTAACTGTGAATGCCACCAGAAGGCTTCTGTACTCAAGAACAATTGCTTAGAGAATTGTTTCCTTGGGCTCAACCTTGAAGGTACACAGAAATCAGCCACTGCCTCTGTGCCCCAAGCAGGCCAGGCTACACCACAAGTAATAACAGAACTTGAAAGTATTCTGTGATACTGATTCTGCAGGAATGAAAGTACGAGGGATCATTCCTAGTGTTCCAAGAGGCTGCTGAGGTCAGGACATGTGGCAAGGGTAGATTCTCTATAAGGAGCATCTGAGAGGCCATTGCATGAAACTGTGAAGGTAAAACAATGGAGAGCCTAGAATGTTCTAAAAGGCAAGACTGTGTGAAATCCAAGGAATGTGGAGGCATGAAGCAGAGCCAGACCAAGATAAAGGCTCTATGTGTTATATACAGAAAAAAAAGGAAGGGTAGGACTATCTAAGACCATTAGAGTCCAGATAATTCTAATATGAGCCTCGCATGCCAGGCATGCCTGGCCTGCTGGGTATAAGTCTTTCTTTAGCCTGGTTTTTCCTTTTTCTGGTTCCATTCCTTCCCTTTAGAATAGAAATGTTTTCTTTTTCACTGCATATTGGGAGTATGTAACAATTTTATTTTTTAGGGGTTAATAGTTTATGTTCAGTCTCTGAGGAGACTTTGGGCTTTTGAACAGTGTGAGGAAAAGACAATGGAGATTTTGAGAGATGAACAAAGTACATTTACATTATAGGATGAACATGAGACTTTAGGGAAGGATGTGGAATATTATGATCTAAAAGTTGATCAGTGGTAGAGTAGTGATGCTTGGTATTAATTGTTAATGAGTCAGGATTTAGAAACAATCTAGGGGACAAACCTCAGCATATGTCTGTGAGGTATTTCCTGAAAGGGGAGCCCACCATGAATGCGAGCAGCACCATGCCATAGACTAGGATCCAAGATTGAATAAAAAGAATCAAGCAGATACCCAGTATTTATTTCTCTGCTTCCTGACTATGGAGACAATATGGTAAACTATACTATACCATACTCCTGTCACCAGAGCAAGAGCTGCAGGTACCATCCTGTCTTCCTCTCAAGGTGTAAGACAAAATGACCTCTTCCTTAAGTTGCTTTCATAGGGTGCTGCAGTCAGCTTCTTATTGTTTTAGAAAGCACCCACCCAAGAACAACTTGTGGGATAAAAGGGTTTATTTTGGCTTGCAATCTTGAAGGGAAACTCCATAGTGGAAAGCGAAAACCAGTGGCATGACAATGGCATTTTGAGGATGGACATAACCTCCTGGCCAACCTCAGATGGACAACAGCAGGAGGAGAGTGTGCCAAACACTGACAAGGGTAAGCTGGCTATAACACCTATAAGCCCACCCCCAACAATACACTACCTCCAGGAGACTTCAATTCACAAATTGCTACCAACTGGGGACCTAGCATTCATAATACATAAGTTTATGAGGACTGAAGCAAATCCAGCACATTCTACCCATGGCCCCCATAAACTGATAACCACCCATGGTGGAAAATTCAATGCATTTAGTCCAACTTTAAAAGTCCCCTTTTTTTTGGGGGTTTGAGGTAGGGTCTCACTCTAGCCCAGGCTGACCTGGAATTAACTATGTAGTCTCAGGGTGGCCTCGAACTCTCAGCGATCCTCCTACCTCTGCCTCCCAAGTGCTGGGATTAAAGGCATGCACCACCACGCCCGGCTAAAAGTCCCCATTTTTTAATTTAATAATCTTAATGCTGTTCAAATATCCCCATAGTCCAAGGTCTTTTAACTGAGCTGTAATATGAAAGAAAATCATAATGGCACAGAATAAATATTCACATTACAAAAGATAGCATTGGGAATAGCAAAAAAAGACAGAAGCAATACACAATTTAAACAAACAAGACAAACATCAAACTCTGTAGCTCCAAGACTAACAACTCTAACCAGTGACAAGTCTCCTAGTCCTATAGTTATAACCAGTGGTAAGTCTCTGGAGTTCCAATTCCATTTCTCCAGATAGGTTATTCATAGTCCATAAAAACTTCATTCAGTATCAGTAGTTCTCCTTGGCAGCCATCCCATAGTATTGGCAACTCCATTGTATCTCCAATGCAACCCACAGTTCTTCCTGATGGCTCCATTTGGTTTGTACACAGGGACTTCCAACAACCCTGCTTCACATTGCCCATGGCCTTTTCCCAAAAAAACAAACAAACAAACAAACAAACAAACAAAAAAAACTACATTGCAAATCCAATGACCATCTCTTTCTTGCATTTGTTATACTTCATAGTACCATGTATTCTACCAATTTGTTAAACCAGGGGAAAATAAATGAAACTTTGAAGAGGAGGACACTCCTTCAGCATTCAGGCCCCTTAAAAAGAGTCTGCATTTTTCCTGTGGTCTCAATGTAGATCAGATGGCTCAGTCTCAATGGTTGTAATCTCTCAAACCATTTCAGCTGAATAGGCAGCATTTTCAGCCCAAAGAATTAATTTCTTTATGTGCTATGACTTTTTGTTCACACTAGTCCATTTCTATGCAATGATAAAAAACTTGTACAAGTTCTCAGAACATGGGCATAACAGCCAGCCTCTCTCACAAATTGCTTCTACCCCAGTCCAGGCAAAGTTCTTTCTTCTCCTTATAAGCTCAACCTCACAGTCCTTAGTTATTATTTCATTCAAGTCTTTCACTGCTGACTAGAATAGTCTTTCAGTATTACAGCATTTTAAGGAGTCTCTTAGGCCAAGATTTCAAATCCATCCACATTCTGCTTGCAAATCAGTAAAATCATTGCAAATCATTCTGCTTGCCCCATTGCTGTTACCAATTTTACTGTTATAGTCAGCTTCTCATTGCTTATAGAAAGCACTCAACCAACATCAGTTTATGGGAGAAAAGGGTTTATTTTAGCTCACAGACTCTGGGGGAAACTCCATAATAGCAGGGAAAACTGATGACATGAACAGAGGCAGGACATCACCTTCTGGCCATCAAGTGGACAATAGCAGCAGGACAGTGTACCAAAAACTGGAAAGGAGAAGTTGGCTATAATACCCATAAGCCCACCCCAACAATGCACTACCCCAGGAAGCTCCAATTCCCAAATTGCCACCATCTGGGGACCTACTGTTCAAAGTGCATAAGTCTCTGGGAAACACCTGAATCAAACCACCACATAGAGTATTTTGTTCAGCAACAAGAAAAGTAATGACTATAGCACAAGCAGGTACCAGGGAACACAGTGATTATGGAAAATATTTCAACTTATTATTTTATTATCATATCATATTCTCCTTATAATGTAGCATCTATCACAAGAGTAAAATGTATAGATAAATATCTACTGTGCTAACTTTTACTATACTTTTTCCATTTTGAAATATGAATTGAACATACTTAGCTGATTTCTCCTAATCAATGTCATTTACTGAGTCTCAAACACTTCTCCCACCAATTAATCATATTGCACTAAAAACACCACAAAAATAGTTAGCTGAAAGTTACCATATTATCTGTTTATTATTTGCATACATCAAGACTCATTTTGAGAGTTTTGCACAGTTAACCTGATTTCATCCTCAAAATAAAAGTTTAAGTTAGAGCTGGAGAAATGGCTTAGCGATTAAGGCATTTGCCTGTGAAGCCAAAGGACCCAGGATCAATTCGTCAGGACACACACAAGCCAGATGCACAAGGGGCACATGCATCTGGAATTCCTTTGCAGTGGCTATAGGCCCTGGCATGCCCATTTTGCTGTCTGTATCTCTTCTCTCTCTCCCTGCTTATAAATAAATAAATAAATAAATAAATAAATAAATAAATAAATAAATTTTAAAAATTTAAGTCACACAAAAAATTCAGGAGCTGGAGAGATGGGTTAGCACTTAAGGCACATGCCTGCAATGCCTAAGGACCCCAGTTTGACTCTCTAGATCTCACGTAAGACAGATGCACAAGGGAGCGCATGAGTCTGGAGTTCGTTTGCAATGGCTAGAGGCACTGATGCGCCCATTCTCTCTTTCCTTCTCTCTCTTTCCCACTGTCTCAAATAAATAAATAAATAAAATCTTAAAAAATAAAAAATTAAGTCACATATTAGTATCATCTATATTTTAAGAATGAAGAATTTCAAACACAAACAAGTAAATTATTTGTATAAGTACATAAAGCAAGTAATCAGGAATTAGAATTTGACTAAATCAAATATAAATTGAGACTTAATGATTTAAACCTAATATAATAACTTTAAATAAGTTTGACATTTGTTGAGACAGTAATCTGCATTTATATCCCCCCAAAGCTCACAAAATTTATTATTTATTTAAATTTTCTTATTGTGTTCTGTTTGGATTGTCATAATTTATACACAGAAAAGAGCAGCTCAATAGTTTGTGCCCTTCTGAAATATTGCAAAATAATAACATTTACATTCACATAATAACTATTTTTAGAGATATACCTTATGAATGAGATAAAAAATATGGGAAAAGAATATTCACTGTTGTCAAATATTTGACAACTTGAAGCTTGGCTGACAGTCCAGACTTGGGAAAAGTAGACTGACAAAATGGCCACAATTCTTTCTCTTCCTGATTCTGAGTCTTTTGCAAAATAATTCTGTAAGATAACTCAAAGATATTTGGAATTTGTTTAACATACCAGATGACTCTGTTTCCCCACCTCTTGAGTAAAGTCTTAAGTACATTGGTGGTGTCACCAGCATGTGATAGAAATGATGATCCAGTTCTGGGTCTCGGTTTAAAGAGGTTCTCCATGATTCTCCCTTGCTCTTCAAGCACTCCATCTACCATAGCAATAGACCCTGGCAGCCTATTTGATGTTGACATACATGCAGCCCAGTGACCCTATTACCCATCCAGAAACCAGTCAATACAAAGAAGCTGGCCTATCAGCTAACCACAAGTACATGAGTAAGTCCAATCTACAGCAATCAGCCTTCAAATCAAATATGACCCATATGCTTGTGAAAAATAACAAGTGGCTAGTTTTAAAGATGTACATTTTGGAGCGGGTTTTTTTCTGAAGGAACAGATAATAATATTGAACACAATAAAGTTGTTGAGAGATAAGTGGTGGTGTTCTAATGTGAAACCATGCTTGCTACATTTCTGCAATGATATAGCTTTCCTTATAAGCATCAAGATAAAAATAAAGTTTGCTTTTGTGACAAATTTCAGCTTTGCAGTCTATGACAATGACATTACCTATAATGATTTGCCATGTAATTTTATTTTTAAAGCTCAAAATTAATTACAAACATGAAACAAATCATGGTGTTAAGACATACATTAAAAACAAATTACAATCTCAAAATGGATAATTTACAACTTGGAAAATTAATTGATTAAACCCAAAGTGCATAAAATAATAATTGGAGAAACTGAAGAGTGAAGAAATCAATGACAACGAAATCCAACTAAATGGAAAATATATGTAATTGACAAAAGCTACAGGAAAAAATGCAGTGGTCATAATAATGAAACTGTAAGACCTGGTTTAGAAACAGGTTGGAATGTAAATTTGGGGAATTATATCTACTTTACAGTGATGAAATGATGGCAAAACAAAGCAAATCTTATTCTTCCAGCAAAATTAAAAAAGAAACTACATCATGGACAAAAATCAGTCAAAAACTTTTTATAAAGGACTGCATTTTAAATTATCAACTTAAAAGCAATTACAAATATGTAAGTAATTTGAGATGTGCTCCCCCTTATCTATTTTTTTCATTTGTTTTACATTTAATTCACTTAATCCCCACACAAAGCTATAAAAAATTATCTTCTTTATATAGGTGAAAACTTGACATGGAGAGCTGAAGAATTTATACAGGGCCCCCAAGCTAAGCCTCAGTATCCATAATCCAAAAATCTTGAATTTATTTTTGCCTTCTCTCTTGCTCATCTACATTTGATCTGGAAGCAAATATTGTCAAGTCTACTTTCAATCAATAATATGACCACTATTAGTGGTATCTACCATAACACTGGCCCAAACTTTTTTTTTTTTTTTTTTGGTAGAGAGACATAGAGAGAGAAAGAAAGAGAGGGAGACAGAGAATGGGTGCACCAGCAGCCTCTCAGCTGCTGTGAATGAACTCCAGATGCTTGTGCCCCCTTATGGGCAAGTGTAGCATTGCACCCTTGAGTCACTTCATGTCTGGCTAAACATGGGACCTGGAGATTGGAACAGGCGTACTTAGGCTTGGTAGGCAGGAGCCTTAACCACTAAGCCATTTCTCCAGCCCTGGCCCAAACTTTTTTATTTTGTTTTTGTTTTCCAAAGTGGGGTCTCACTCTAGCCCAGGCTGAACTGGAATTCACTATGAGAGCAGATGAAAAAACAAACTTGCAAGTAATTCAGGTGGGAAGCAAAGACTGTTTGGGCCCAGTGTGTGGCGCACACCTTTAATTCCAGCACTCACAAGGCAGAGGTAGGAGGATTGTCATGAGTTCAAGGCCACCCATTAGCTATTTTACCTACCTTCTTTCCTATGTCTGAAGCCTGGCTTTCCTGCAATCAGTGTACATAAAATTTATTCAAGCTGGGCATGGTGGTGCACGCCTTTAATCCCAGCACTCGGGAGGCAGAGGTAAGAGGATAGCCATGAGTTCAAGGCCACCCTGACACTACATAGTTAATTCCAGGTCAGCCTGGGCCAGAGTGAGACCCTACCTCGAAAAAACAAAAAAGAAAATTTTATTCAAGATATTATCAAAGATCCAGACAAAATGTGAGAAATAAATAATAATATTGCAGTTTATACCAAATAACCTTTTGTTCTGAATCTTATAATAGTTTATATTTACTTTAAGAAAAAGATTTGGATTTAATGTTTGCAACAAGTGTAAATATAAGTCATTTAATGATATATGATGGTCATAATATGCTCAAACAATTGTAAAGTTTCAGATTCTCAGATTTCTATTTTTTGTTGAATATAATCTTTGTCACAAGCATCTTCAGAGAAATTCAGTACAACTACAACATTTTAATCGTCATGATTTATAAAAACAGCCCTCAAATTTGTCTAAATTCAGCATTACAAAATGAAGTATAGTAGGTTTCTACTACAAATACATGAGGTTGTCACTAAAAATTTCTATTGGTTCATTATTACAATATAATTAAGTCATTTCATTGCTGGATCCTCCTCAGTCAGGGCAGGTTCTCTGAATTAGTTGAATTTATCCATGCTTTCAATTGGTTCTTCCTCAAAGGAAACTCTGAGAACAGAACCCACATTCAAACAGCATATGTGTCATTGATCCAGTAAAAGTGGGTGATGAATAGTGAAAATGACCAAAAGGTGAAAACAATACATACACATCAAGTCACTTTTCCCACTGTTTTCAAGTGAGACGTATCTTGCATACATTTTGTATGTATCTTGCATACAATTTGTAAAATATGAGGTCAAAATTACAAAGAAAGTAATAAAATCCTAGACTCACTGGGTCCTCAGATCCTGTGGAAAAACTTGATAAACTTGCAGAAAAGCCAAACTTCAAAAATATGAAAAAGATAGAATAAAACAAGTAAATCAAAATAGTGATCTATACATGTCAATGAACTATTTACACCTTCCATTATTTATTCACATTTTCTAAGGCTGATTATGCTCAGGCACTTGTCATTATCTTTGGCAGCTGACAAATTTATTTTGACATGATAGACCTATAAACAATTATTCTGTATAATATATATAATATATAATATATATATATATAATAATATAATATATAATATATATATGTAATTTTATATACATGCACACACACTATGTGATTCCTGAATTTAGCCTATCAGATATTATTAAGTGGATTTTTTTGTTAAAAACATCATTAAGAACTCTGCTACAGAGGTAATGCAAAGGACAAATTATATGAGCTGTAGTATTGATACAATTTCACACAAAAGAAAAGTCCCTAAACTGTATACGGCATTGTACTCAAGAATAACTAAAAATTGGGCTGGAGAGATTGCTTAGTGGTTAAGGCACCTGCCTGCTAAGCCAAAGGACCCAGGTTCCATTCCCCAGCACTCACAAAAGCCAGATGCACAAGGTGACACATATGTCTGGAATTCATTTCCAATGACTAGAGGACCTATCATGCCCATTCTACTTCATTCTCTCTTGCTCTCTCTTTCCCTCTCTTTCATGCAAATAAATAAATTAATTGAATAAAATAAGAATTAAATAAAAATGGACTTTGGTATGGGTGGAAAAATCTGAGATGAAACTAATGGGGAAAAATCTAGGGCTGGAGAGATGGCTCAATAGTAAAGACACTTGCCTGCAAAGCCTAATGACTGGGGTTCAAGTCCCCAGTACACATGAAACCAGATGCACAAAATGGTACATGCATCTGGAGTTCATTTACAGCAGCTGGAGACCTGGAATGCCCATTCTCTGTCTCTCATCTATCTCTCTCTGCTTCCAAATAAATAAATGAAATTTTAAAAAAATCAGTGTGACTTTGGGATAGGGATTTTTTTTTTCAAGAGGATTCAAAAGTAATAATCTATAAAAATAAAATTAACTTTGTCAAAATTAAAAACACCTTCTTATAAGAAGACAATATTAGAATAAAGAGAAGAAACACCATAAACAGAAATAAAATACTTGAAAAGCAATTAAAGGCTGCACATTTATAGCATATAAAAAATGTAGAAACTCAGCATATGAAAATTTTAACACACAGTGGATAAAATAAATCAAAGAGATACTATTCCAAGTAAAACTTAAGGCTAGAAGATAAATCATGAAAAGATTTCCAATATAATCAATAGATAAATTCAAATTAAAATAAAATTTGGATATGTAACCATTGAATCAAAGTAGATAAAGTTAAACCTGGCCATACTAAATCTTAGGAAGATGTAAAGATGTGGACTTTCATAGACAACAGGAAAAAAATGTGAAGTTGTAAGGTAATTAGTCAAATAGATTTCAAGTTTCCTTTTTTTTTTTAAATTATTTTGCAAGCAAAGAAAGAGAGAAAGGGAGCGAGAAAGAGAGAAAGAAAATAGAGAGAGAATGGCTGTTCCAGGGCCTCTTGCCACTGCAAATGAACTCCAGATGCATGCATCACATTGTGCATCTGGCTTTGCATCGGTACTGGGGAATCAAACCTGGGTACAAAGTGTTTGCAAGCAGCACCTTTAACTGCCGAGTCATCTCCCCAGTCTGGTCTTCTGATTCTTAAAAAGTTAAAAACATAACTATTATATTAACCAACCATTTAATTTCTGGATAGTTTTTCCAGACTAGAGAGTATGCATCTGTAGAAATGCTGCACGTGAATATTCACGGTAGTTTTATGTGTAAGAGCTCAAAACTGGAAATCATTCCATACAAAAATGGGTGAACAAGATGGTAATTTTACATAGCAGAAGGCTACTGAAAAATAAGAAATCCATGGGTATTTTACAACCTGACTACATCACAAAATAATTATGCTGACTGAGTGAATTCAGATGGAAGTGCCTACTGTACATTTCCACTTATAAATGTCGAGAATTGGCAAACTCTTTTTTTTTTTTTTTCTGAGGTAGGGTCTCACTCTGGCCCAGGCTGACCTGGAATTAACTATATAGTCTCAGGGTGGCCTTGAACTCACGGCGATCCTCCTACCTCTGCCTCCCAAGTGCTGGGATTAAAGGTGTGTGCCACCACGCCTGGCAAGAATTGGCAAACTCTTTTAGTCTTAAATTATGTACCAGTGACTTTCAGGTAAAGAGGCCTAATCAGGGGAGAATGGACATAAGAGGGTTACTAGGTAAAATTAAAATTTGGCATGTGATGCCTATGCTTTTTATCATGATTATTCTTACTACTTGTAGATGTAAGCATGCTAGATTGTGCAGTTGCAAATTTGGATAATTTATTATATGTCCGTTCTATCTCAATGAAGAGGGAGTCTATTAACTACAGAGACTGAGAAAGCCTGGAGATGATGAAATTACTATCATCCTGCAGAGCACGAAGACATACTCAGTGATGGGAAATTACGCTGTTAAATAAACACTGGGGCTTGGCAGATAGCTCAGCAGTTAAAAGGCTTTTGCTTACAAAGCCTACAGTTTGGGTTCCAGTCTCCAGTACCCCACATAAAGCCACATACAAAAAAAAAGTGGCTCATGTGCCTGGCCTTTTTTGCAGTGACAAAGAGACACTGGTGTACACACACACACATACACACACATACACACACACTTGCAAATAAACACATTCAAAATAGAAACATCACAGGAAATATCATGGGTAGAAGATAGTTGTTGGCTGGAACTGATGAACTAGATGAATAACCCAGAGAGACATAGCACCTAACTGAGGCATGGACCTGGCCGCCCTTCTGTCATTTAACACTCCTCCGTGCCACCTGGATCACATTACTACTATCAGAAGGGTAAGTACTGCCAATGCCAGTGAATAATTGTTTTGTTCCAATATGTATCAGAATCAACATTTCTAAATTTATAGTCAACTACTTGATGTAGAGTTTGAGATGGGATTTGGTGAATAAATGTGTAAGCAATCATAGAACTTTATAGCTGATTTATTCTATGATGGCTCAGCTGCCAGGTCAAATGCAATGTGTCCTCCTTTTCAAAATCAGTGAGTTAAACCTGTTACAATGATTTAGAGAAATGCTTTGGTCAGTCCTTGCCTCTGGAGAGAGTGTCCATTTAACGTAGAGCTGTAAAACTTTAAGACCCTTCTATGCCTCTTGCTGACACACTGCTTCAATACCAGTTTCTCTTTCAGCTGAGCCTCTTTCTTCAATTTAATCCTCGTTCAGTCTTCTGTACAGAGTACTAGCCCATATTTTGCCATTAAATCATGAAATATGATAGAATCTCTACCCTTTTTCAAGAGTCATTGTCAAATTATACCCTCCAATAAGTAATATACTGCTTGAGTCAGTAATTTCAACTATTTGTATGCATTTCAGGTTTGCCAATTATCCTTCCAAGCTGTAAATTGCCTATTTTGAGAGGATAATTTGATTTTTAATGTTTGTCTTAACAGGCTGATTTGTTTTGTCTTTTGATTTGTTTCACATTTTAGTAATTAATTTTAAGCTGACAATGTCTCTCCTAAAAGGAAGGTGGGGATTGAAAACCTTTTAGAGACAGAGCAGTTAGATACTGATATAAATTTTTGTCTAGTTCCATAAACTTTAAACAAAAAAAAAAGCCAGTCTCCTTCCTTTCTTTGTGGAAAGAAGTTATAAGTTCTTTAAAAGAAGATAGACCATCTCAATTCTCAAATACATGTAGCATAACCTCTCAAATTTAAGAAATATATTTAAAATGTAATAATTTTCTTCCCAGTATTCAGGAGGCTGAGATAGGATGGTTGCTATAAGTTTGAGCCAGCCTGGGGCAACAGAGTGACCTCCAGCTGAGCCTGGGATAGAGAGAGACCCTACTTCAAAAAAATTGTAATAATTTTCAAAGCATTAGTCTGAAAATAAAGACTAAATTGTGTTTATGGTTACACAAATGTATTTGTTCCTCAGATGTCCTCTGATTTATCCTGATATATATACCCATAGCCTCATTTGTTTTGAATGCTAAGTCTCCAGCTCATGGCAATTTGGAAGGTGAAGTCTTGTTAGAAGAGATAGGTCAGTGGGGGAAGTCCTTGAGGCTTATTGGCCAATCTCCAAGCCCAGGTATTTCCACCCAGTTATGTAACAAGATGTGAGCCACCTTGTGCTCATGTCACCCTTTCTCTGCCATGATGAAGCTTCCCCTTGAGACTGTATGCCAAAATAAACTCTCTCTTCCAATCAGCTGTTGTTGGTCAGGGGTGTTGACCTAGCAATACAAAGGTAACTGATACAGAAAACTATATTGAGAAGTAAGGCCATAGCTACTAGAAACCTGATTGTGGATTTGGGTCTTTTATAACTGGTTTATGGGAGGAATATGGAAGGATTTGGAATTTTGGACTGGAAAATCCTTGCAGTAGTTAAGCAAAGTTTAAATGGGCCACTCTGGTGAAAGTTTGAAAGACTACATGCAGAGAGAACTTTGAACTATAGAGGCTTGGCTTTTGAGGTTTCAAAGGGAAAGGGACTTTGCAAGAATTGAGTAGTTCATGTGATATACTGGCTTCATTCTGCCCATGTCCTGAGAACCTGAACAAAGTTAAGTTATTTTTTTTTTTTGTTTTTTTTTTTGTTTTTTTTTTTTTTTTTTTTTTTTTTTTGAGGTAGGGTTTCACTTCAGCTCAGGCTGACCTGGAATTCACTATGTAGTCTCAGAGTGGTCTTGAACTCATGGTGATCCTCCTACCTCTGCCTTCCAAGTGCTGGGATTAAAGGCATGCACCACCTCACCAGGTGCAAAGTTAAGTTTAAATGTAAGGGACTAGTGCATTTGGCAAGGAAATGTGAACAGATTCAGATTTCAAAACCAAGAGATAAAATTCATTTCAACTGCAATTGGTTAAGAGATTTTACCACCATTGAGGATGGGCCAAGTTCTCTTCACTGGGTAATAGTCAAAGAGGGGGCTGAAGGAAGAACACTAAAGGAATTTCCTGCTCCTCAAACTCAGCTTTATTCCCCTCTGGATTAACAACTATGATAGCCCCTCTACTACTTATTGAGAAAGTATGACCAATTAAGGAGTGGTTCACTGGGTGAATCAGGGTCATAGTCCCTGTGTAGAGGACATAATGGGCAATGGCATGTGGCCATGAAGATGGATTGTGAGCTGCAGTGCAATCCCCTGGAGATGCTAGCACTTTGAGAGCTGCCAAGAAAAGTGGCTTGTTCAGTCTCAGGAGGATTTGCCCGTATAACATGCATCCAAGACTAGAGGGTAGAATTTGGAGCCCAGAAATTTCATTTTGGATCTAAGAGATAACTGCAGGATTTGAAGACAGCTCTGCTTGTTTTTGGTCTTGTATGGTCCAATATTTCCTTCCTATGCCCAATTCCTTTTTCTTTTCAAATGAGAATGTTTACTCTGTGCTATTATGTGTTGGAAGTATTTAACTTGAGTTTTGATTTTACAGGTTCAGAGTTCTTAAGATGATATACGGGACTTTTAAATAACATTGAGATTGATGATAAAAAAAAAAAAAAACTATGGTGTTTTATAAAGTTGGGTGAAATACACTTTACATCATGAGACAGTCATGTACCTATGGAGGCCAGGAACAGATATGGTAGTTTGAATGAGATATCCCCATAGACTAATATGTTTTGATTCCTTGGTCCCCAGATGATGACAATTTGGGAGATGGAGCTTTGCTAGAGGAGATGTATTTCTGAGTGTGGACCTTGAGATTTATTATTCTAGACTTGGTGTATTCAGAGCTAACTCACTCTCTCACTACTCCCAGCCATGCTCTTCCCACCAAGTTAAGGCTTCTGCTCAAGACTTTAAGCCTAAAATAAACCCTTTCCTTCCACCATGTGCTTTTTGTTGGTGTTTTGTCCAGAAAGAAACTGCTGTACCTGCATATTTACCATAATGGCAAAAACTTCAAAGAAAGAAAATCTTTTATTTTCAGATATAGCCTGTAAAATTGTTTACTACAGCTACTTGGAAAAGACTAATATTTCTGAAAGGAAAGGAATCTATGACTTTTAATCTTCTTAGAAACATTTTAAATTGGTTTTGTGGGATCTAACATGTCTTTTCCTCATATGATTTTGAGTAAAAATAGCAAAGTAGCCAGGCTTTGGTGGTGTACACATTTAATCCCTGCACTTGGGAGGCTAAGGTAGGAGGATTGCAATGAATTCAAGGCCAGTCTGAGACTACATAGTGAATTCCAGGTCTGCCTGAGCTACAAGACCCTCCCTCAAAAAAAAAAAAAAAAAAAAAAATAGCCAAGGAGAAAGTTATCTAAAATCAGGAAATGCAAAAAGTGCAAAGTTGATGGGGAAAAGGTTAAACAGGAACTTTTAGGAACAGATTAGAAAGAAAATTGGGGAACAAAGTGCTTCACATCTTATAAAATATGTGAGGGACAACTCTCTGAATTATTGAATTTTCTAATGAAAACCAAATTGCTGTACTTTGAAAATGTTATTTCTGTTCTACTTTGGGGGGCATAATTGATCTAATGTCTTAGAACATTGCTGTGATGAACTTCCAAATAAGATACAGTTTATGGGAGGAACAGGCTTTATTGAAGCTTACAGATCCAGGGTAAGTTCCATAATGGCAGATGAAGATGGTCCCCTTTCACAGGTCGTGAAGAAAAATACCACTAGCAGCACCCTAAGCAAGCACACTCTAGAAACCCCAGGCAGAGATCTGATTGCTGTCTGCATACCTTAAGCTGGAATTCTAGATCCTCCCCCAAACACACCTTAGGGCAGGACCCTAGGATAAGCCCACAGTGACACCTCCCCCAGCCAAGTTACAAGCTTGAATAAAACTCCTGACTCTGTTGGGAGACATCCATTCAAACTACCACAAATGTGAAATAATTTACAATGAAAATGATACAAAGCAGACAGATTTTGTCCAATTTATGCTATGGAAAAATAATATAATTCATAAAAAGATAATGATAGACAGGCATAGGGACACATGCCTATAATCTCAGCTCCTGGGAGTCTGAGGCAGGAAGACCATGAGACCAGCATGAGATACACAAAGTTACAGGACAGCCTGAGCCACATAGCAAGACACTTGTACTCCCAAACATCAAAGCAAACAGAGATAAAACAGCAAACTTGCTGCTTTCTCAAACAAATTTTGGAATAGTCTTTTCTATACATATAAAATATTGTTATGGTTATGCAGAAATGCATTTATCTCATGTATCAATTAGAAGATAAATACAATTTTCGTTTGTTGATTCTTCTCATTCATAGACATAGTCTGTTTCTCCATTTATGTAAATCTGTGCTTTTTTAAAACATTGGCCTTGTAAATTCCAGTATTCATACTTTTTACAAATGCCTACAATGGAAATATTTGAGTAATATTTTAATACCTATATAAAAACTGAATATCACAAAAGGAAATGCAAACAGAACCAATCCAAGACAAATTACCACTAGCAAAACAAAGAAAACTAAGGTGTTTACCTAGAGCTAAAATTATTCTTCCTCCCAACCTTTCCTGGATTCCTTATATATTTGTAGCATATGCACAACTTTCATAGTGCTTTTTTATTTAAAAAGTCTAGAAATGCTATATAGTCTGCTTACTTCCTCATTTTCTCTTTTCATTCAGTCTAGAACTCCAGCCAATTGGATAGTGCAACCTACACTCAGGGTGGGTGATCCCTCCTCAGTTTCTCCTAGGTGTTTATAAATCTAGTCAGTAGTTGGGAAGAAGGGTTTTGCAGAGGAACAATGGGGAAAGGGGGACAAGAGAAGGTGATGGGATGAAATTATGATCATAATATGTTACATATATTTATTAATACAATATTAAAAATTAAATCATAAATCCAGTCAAGATGACAATCAAATTTAGCCATCACATATATAAATCGCTATGTTGAAACACAATCTATGGTACTAGCAGGTTTTTGAAAGGTGATGAGGTGATGATGGTAGAGAGTCCTTGTACCTAGTGCACTTAGCAGAGAGGCTTGAGGAAGCTACTTTGACACTTGTGCCATGTGAAAACAGTGGAAGGCCTAAGACCTCTTGTTAAAGGACCTTCACCAGAAAATTAAAAAAGCGAGCACTGTGATCTTCCACTTCCTGTCTCAATTTGAAATATAAATGTTGATGATAAGCCCCTCACTTTATGGTATTTTGTTAAAGTGGACTCACTATGGTGGTTTAAATGTAAAATGACTCCCACAGCCTCATGTGTTTATAATTAAGCCTCCTACTTAAACCCACACTGGTGGAGCATTTGGGAGGTGTACCTTTGCGGGAAGAGGGGTGTTACTGTGGTGGGCCTCAGGATTTTATAATCCAGTCCTGCTTGCTACTACTAACAAGCCTGCTCACTCTATTGCCCCTTCTTATGTAGAGATGTGACGCTCAGCTTTCTGCTCCTGCCATACTTCCCATCCATGATGAAATTTCCCCTCAAAACTATAGACTGAAAGTAAACAACTGTCTTCCATTAGCTGCTTCTGGTCAGGTGTTTTGTCCCAGCAATGAAAACTTAACTCTTATACTAAGATATGACATCAACATAGAAGACCTTTCCAGTTATATCAATGTGCTAGCCATACCTGTTGTTGCCTCTACTTGTGTCTCTACTTACTTCACGTTAGTATCGATGTTCAGCATCTTTTACTTTATATTCTATGCAAGATTGTTTCTTCCTTCAGGAACCATGAAAGGAAGTATAGGGTAATGTTTACTTCTTGTTTTTGTGAAGACTGGTATGTATTTAGCTAGACTGGCTAGCATCCTTTTCTGAAAGAAAGATAATAGAAATAAAAACAATAACAAAATCAACAACTACAGCAAAATTAGTTTGATTGCCTGATATGCAGTGGCTCAAACTGTAGTTAGTGGGCCCCTATTAATAACTCAACACAGGTAGTTTTTGTCAGTGTTGGTTATGAATCAGCATTCTTGATTCTTTAAAAAAAATCATGAAAAGCATTGTCATTGAGACAATGACACTTATGTAGCATGATATAAGTAACTATGGAAAACTGGGAAAAAAATCTATTGACTTGTGTTTACAGGATAACACTTACCTATAATTGTATATATGTAGCTCTTGGAAGGTATGGTTTCTACCATTGTATAACTGACTTTTTGATATCTGTCCAAACCTTCTGCTCTTACTACATCATCTCACATCCATATTAACTATATTGCTAATTACATCTAATGCACATTACTACTTATAACAGCTGAGTCTAATTCTCTAATTTCTCTTTTCTCTTCATCCTTCATTGCCAAAGATGAGCACAATCTTTCTCTTTGCAAATGATAATTTCCTTTAATCCTTATAAAGAAATATCCCGTGAAAGATTACTACTAATACAGATATATTTATAAAGATTGAACTAAACTGAGATTCATAAACAATGTAGGTATTATGAATATGCAAAATGGTTAAGTCAAACCCAAAATAATCTTTGATCCTTTTTTCTTGCCTAGATCTATTTTACCCAAATATTTACAGAGAATAAAGTGATTCAGATATCTGTAAATAAGATCTATAATTATAAAAGTTTAAATTTTCAATCCCTATGGTCATATTAAGTCAAATGAATAATAGAATTTTTGAAAATGATATTCCCTATTTATTTTATTTCTATATCTGTACATTTAACAAGTTACTACATTTCAATATTTTAAAGGGAAAGATGGCATGATTGGATACTGCAGAGTTGCAGAAGGTGAGCTACCATCTATTCTGTTTGATTATTCTAGGTATCCATAACTCTGTCTTATGAACTTATGGGGCTTCAATATATTGAAAGCACAAACATGCTTCAGTTGAGCTTTTTATTCATCTCCTATGTCCCAGCTAGGAGAAGAAACACTTAATTCTTCCCTCTAAATGTTTTAATCTTCATCTGTTGTCTTTTTGGTTACAGAAATTTTAACCTGATTTTTTTTGGGGGGGTGGGGTTTCGAGGTAGGGTTTCACTCCAGCCCAGCCTGACCTGGAATTAACTATGTAGTCTCAGGGTGGCCTTGAACTCACAGCGATCCTCCTACCTCTGCCTCCTGAGTGCTGGGATTAAAGGCGTGCGCCACCACACCCGGCCTTTTAACCTGATTTTAACAACGGTAGGAATATGTGTCACTAATATGGTACAGAATGAATCATTTGTATTGGGAAAAATTAGCTATATCTCCAATTTTTTTAAATGTGCTTATTTCAATGTGTGTGAATGTCTATGTGATTATAGGATGAAAAGGCTATCAGTATCACCTTTTTTTTAAAGAGAGGCATTCTGGTTGAAAATTTTGATTTTCCAGCCCACAGTTTCCCTCAACCCATACCCTTCCACCCAGAGCATGCCTAACATCAAACCCTGACTCCTGAGTCCTTTCCCACCTCATTCACCTGACAGCCTTCTCCACAACAGACATCTTATCAGACGTGACTGATTGCTGTAATCTGTACTCTGGGCAGCCATTAAGCAAATTACCTGAATCATTGCAAGGATTAGTCTCATTAACACATGATTAGCATCAAATTAAAATAATGAGTGTTTAACTTCTGATGTCTTCCAGTTGTTTGAACAGCTTGATCAGCCACACCAGGCTGGCAGGGAGGTGGGGGTGTCAAAGAACCACAGGAAAAAAAAAAAGAAAGGAGGTTGAGGTTGCACTAAGCAAGCCACAGTGTAGCTCTCGCCAACAGAATGAAGTGAGATCAGACTCCAACTATCTGGATGAAAGCTTTCTTCTGAAAAGCAAAGATGCCAGGTCCAAACAAAGGTCCCTCTCTCATACCACCGGCCATTCATGTAGAGCAAAGCTTTGCATACTAATTGTGACCTGCCTCACCCCTCCTGATACAGAGTGTTCCTCTCCTTTGGGTTTCCCTTCCCAGAAAACACAAAAAGCAGCTTTCCCCTAGCCTTTTCCAACCATTATCAGATTTAAGATTAAGATTCCTAAAGTGTGGGCATTATGATAAACTGTCAGCTCCCATATTTTTCCTTGAACATGATGACCAACCAATAATCAAAATAAAAAATAGTTTGGATTCTCTTTGGAAATTATATACATCACCACTGTCATGGAAAGGAATCCATCTTCACACAACAGATCATATGGAGGTCTAGAGCAGCAACTCACTTTTATCCAACCTAGGAGAGATTGGTTTTGAGGAATATTAGCAAATAGTTTAGAATGGTTCTTCAAGTTTCAAGTTAATGGCAATTACCTACCAGGTAAATGGTCAAAACTAGAGAACCAAGAAGGTGGTCCAGCTTCCTCCATGAGAAGATGAGTAAAATAAGCAAAAAGCCACTGTGATGAATTCCTCTACCAAACCCATGAAAAAGACTGTCATCAAGAATACATTATGGAAGGAACAATCTAAGATTGGAAAAAGTATAAAGAAAAAAATCATAATTTCTGCCAGGAGTGGTGGCGCATACTTTTAATCCCAGCAGTTGCACTCGGGAGGCAGAGGTAGGAGGATCACTGTGAGTTCGAGGCCACCCTGAGATTCCATAGTGAATTCCAGGTCAGCCTGAGCTAGAGTGAGACTAATTACAAATATCTGCTGTTAGGTATTATATTAGGAGATTTTTTTAAAGTGTTTTACTCTTCTCATCTTATATTCACAAACTGAAGCCTGCAATTACATGAGCCAAACACAGAATAATAAGAGAAAGACAAATAGCCCCATGAGTCATGAAGGCACAAAATAGCAAAATGTCTTCAATAAAACTTTTTATTTACTATAACAATTAAAAAAAAAAAAAAAGTAATGTTTCAACTTTTAAGAGGAAAAGATTGGGATCCAAGATTCACATATCCATAAAAGTTAATGTTAATATACCTGAGCATCAGAAAGTTGTCCATAGGTGTACTAGACTCAAAAGTAAACTCACAATTCTTTGTTAGGATATTTCTTGAACAGATGCCTTAGTTAATTAGAAAATAATTATAGGGCTGGAGAGATGGCTTAGCGGTTAAGGCGCCTGCCTCCTAAGCCTAAGAACTCGGTTCCAATCTCCAGGTCCCACATTTAACCAGATGCAAAGTGACGCAAGGGCGCAATGCCACACATGACCACAAGGGGGCACACGCATCTGAATTTCGTTCGCAGCAGCTGAGATGCTGCTGGCGCACCCATCTCTATCTGTCTTCCTCTCCCTTTCTCTCTGTCTCTCTCTGTGTCTCTCTCCAAAAAAAAAAAAATAATAATAATAATTATAGGGCTTAGAGAAATGACCCAGTGTTTAAAAGCACTTGCTGATAAGCATGCCAACTTGAGTTTGATGCTTTTCAGTGCCCACTTAAAGCCAGGTGAAAACTGGTACATGTATCTATAATCTCAACATGTATGTGGCAATGGGAGGATGAGTTAGGCAAATCCATAACTTCATAATCAGCAGAGCAAAGATTGAGAGAGAGAGAGAAAGAGACCTTGTTTTAAAGAAGGTGGAAGGAGGGGAGGCGACATATCCCAAGCCTGCTAGCTAGGGCAAAGACCAGAAGAGATGAAAGCTATGAGGACTCATGCTCTAGTGGCAATGGAGTCCAGAGCTTCTACAGCCCTTCCTATTCATTCATCAGGGGCAAGAGTGATGAAATGCTTAGGGGAGACATGGTATTGTGTGCTCTGTGGTAAAGTGTAGGAATGGGTCACAGGACATCAGGATTAGTACAATAGTATAAGAGAGTTGAAATAACATGAGGGTCAGGCCATGGAACACTGTAGCCCTGACATTTACTTTTACTATCTGTGCAGCTTGCTAACACATACAGCCTCATGAAAAATAGTTTGCTCTTCATGTTAGAAACAAATTTCTGGCTTCAGGTGGTCACAACACCAAGGTTGTCCTCTGCCCTCCACATGACCTCTGTAAACACATCATGTATGCACATATACATACACAAAAATAAAAATAAATAAATATAAAGCAATGAGAAATTCTTTAAAAAAAGAAAAAACTCAGGAAGTGGAACTGCTTCATAAACATCATGTTTCTATAATAAAATGTATGTTGAACTAATAATAATCATATGGTTCTGAAATGTGAGATTATATGAACATAACTACAATGTGAGGGATAAATATAAACATGAAAAGCATGCTAAATATACCTTTGGAATTGGAGTAGTAAAAATGGCTATAGTTACTGTTTAATCTGTTAACTGACAATATGAAAGAAACAGATTCAGGTAAGTTTTTTAAATGCTTAGAAAACTTTTTAGAAGTGATATCAGAGGGAGCAGAATTGATATCAGAAAGAGAAACACTGAATTCTTAAGAATAAACTCAGAGCATCTGACTATATGGATAAAAGTACCAAGGCTGGTGAACTATGTGTGGAGTTCAAGCACCTACATGGCTGAAACATTTCCACATTTTATGCTAGCTTGGACAAAGTGAAGTTCCAGAGACCATGACCACTGTAGCAGTCATACTGCATTCTCTAAAGCAGTCACTGAAGACTAATGAAAAGAGAAATAGATGACAGGGGAATCAACTAAATGTATTTTTTTTAAATATTCAAACAATGAAAAATAAGGAAGAAAAAGACTAAGAGACAAAAACTAAGAGAAAAAGGGCTGGGGAGGTTGCTCAGTGGTTAAAGGCACTTGCTTACAAAGCCAGTGTAGCAGACAGCTTCAGGTTTGCTGAGATGAACTTCCAGACCAGGCACAGTTATGGAGGAAGGGATATTATTTATTGAAGCTTACAGATCCAGGGGAAGTTCCATAATGGCAGAAGAAGCTGGCCTGTCTTCACAGGATCAAGCAGAGGGAGAAAAGCCCACCAGGCACACAGCACACAGAACAAGCTACAGCCAAAAGCCACAGCACACTTCAGGAACTCTAACTGGGCACACTTTGCATATCTTTACAATGGAAACCTAAACCACCACCACACCTTAAGATCTGCCCCCCAGTGACATTGCCTCCAGCAAGGTGACTGAAGATGCAAACTATAAACTAATAAAACATTGAATATATTGGAGGCCATATATTCAAACTACCACATTCCGCCCCTGGCCCCCAATAGATTTAGCCCCTGGTCCCCAATAGATTTATAAATATCACACATTGTAAATTGTATTCAGTCCAATTTCAAATGTTCTCACAGTCTTGACCAACTTAAGATAGTGAGTCCTGTAAAATCAAACAAGTTAAATACTTTCAACATGTAAAGGCACAGAGTAAACATTTTTAACTGTATAAGTCATAGCAAGGGGAGACTAGTACAATGCAAACTCAGCCGTCATCAGTAATCATCAAACTTCTGCAGTTCAAGTTCAATATAACCATAGACTGACAGTCTCCAGGTTTTCCAATTCCGCCCCTCCAGCTGGGCAGAGTATCCAGGGAAAACTTTCATCCCATGCCAACACTGCACTCCATGGTAGCCCTTTTGCACAGTCCTGGTATATCCAAAACATCTTCAGGTCTCCATGCAAACCACGGTCCATCTTCCAAAGGCTCTTCCAGCCTATTCCTGAGGGCCTTCATGCCCTGCCTCATGCTGCATCTCAGCAGTGGCTCCTGGAACTGTGTGCAATTCATGACCACTCCATGCATTTTTCATGCTTTCAAAACTAATACAGGTGTGCAGGACACAGCCATATTCTTAATCCAGGGACAAAATAAATCGTAGCCTTGAAAAGCAGGTTCATTCTCCAGTCAACTCTTTCCAAAAGAGTTTGCATTTCTAACAGTCTTTCCTCAGGCATCTTCTCCATTGTTTTAATGTAAAGCAATCAGGCCACCTTCCTTAAGATTGCTAATGTGTTTGACAATAGCACCTTCAGTAACCTAAAACCAGTCTCAGTGCCTCTAATTTTAACTTGCTTGAGGTTTTCCAACTTAAAATCTTAAGTTTCTCAGTCTGGTATCTTTAGCCAAGCACATTAGACCATTACAAATTTAACCTTGATCAAACTTTCTGGGCCTGGATAGTGGAACGTAGCCATCCCTTATGCCAGTAGCCCAGTTCCAACAAAATCCTCTGTAGTCTTTCCTTCCCCTTAGAAAGCTCATAAGCCAAGCCTCGAAGTTCAATAGTCTGCACTTAGCATTCTTAAACTCTCATCAGAATAGTCCATAAAATTTGGCTTACCACTCCAGAAGGCATCTTCAGTTGCAAGCACCAAGTCCATGCCCATTCCTCCAAAACAAAAGTTCCAAAAGACAAACATCCACGTGGTAAGGTTCATCTCACCCCACACTCCTTGGTACCACTTTTGTAGCAGACAGCTTCAGGTTCACTGAGATGAACTTCCAGACCAGGCACAGTTATGGAGGAAGGGATATTATTTATTGAAGCTTACAGATCCAGGGGAAGTTCCATAATGGCAGAAGAAGCTGGCCTGTCTTCACAGGACCAAGCAGACAGAGAAAAGCCCACCAGGCACACAGCACACAGAGCAAGCTACAGCCAAAAGCCACAGCACACTTCAGGAATTCCAAGTGGGCACACTTTGCATATATTTACAAAGGAATCCTAAACCACCACCACACCTTAAGATCTGCCCCCAGTAACATTGCCTCCAGCAAGGTGACTACAGATGCAAACTATAAACTAATAAACAATGAATATATTGGAGGCCATATATTCAAACTACCACAGCCTGCCAGCCTGGATTTGATTCCCTAGTACCAATATAAAGCCAAATGCACAAAGGGGTACATGTGTCTGGAGTATGTGTGCAAGGGCAAGGGGCCCTAACATATCTCCATATCTCTCTCTCTCTCATCTCTCTCCTCACAAATAATAAAAAAGAGAATAATAAAGAAAATTGGTATAAATAATATTATAAATTCAAACTTCAATTATATTCACTAACAACATTAAGCTGTTTCTTTGTTTTGTTGCTTTGCTTTTTTGTTTTAGTTTGTGATAGGGTCTCATATTGCCAAGACCGAGTTTAAACTTGCTATTTATCCAAGGATGATCTTATACTTCTGATCCTCTTGCCTCTACCTCCAGGGTTTTGGCATTACAGGCATGTCCTAGCCCATCCAGTTTTCATAGTAAGTTTTTAGAAAATGTTTCATATTTATTTATTTATTTATTTATTTATTTGAGAAAGAGATAGAAAGAGAGAGAAAGAATGGGCATGCCAGGTCCTCTAGCTACTAAAAATGAACTCCAGATGCATGTGCCACCTTGTACATCTGACTTACATGAGTTCTGGGCAATTGAACCTGGGTCCTTTGGATTTGCATGCAAGCCATCTTCCAGCCCCTTGCCTTAAGTTTCAAAGTGCTAAGTTCCAATTAAAAGACCCACCATGTTATACCAGATAAATAGAAAAGGCAAATCTGCATGGTCTTCAAATGATTGACTTTAAAATTAAGACACAGATATATTTGATGCCAATGAGTGGGAAAATATATTGTGCAACAAGCATAAGAAAGTTGGATACATATGTCATACAAAACTGAATTTAGGTTAAAAACATATTTCATAACAGATATTTTATATTGAAAATGTCTATTCATTAAAAGGATATGATAAGTACAAATATCTGTATATATAACAACAGGCAAAACATTAAAAACAGCCAGTTACAATAATAATAATTGTTAATTGCTTCTCTTGAAAATTTATAGAAATAGACAAAAAGTAAAATCATAGAAGACTTAATGAATATATTAATTTTTCTTGTCTATGTGATATAAAACACTATATCCACAGTCCTCAAATAAACAACTTTTCAAGTTCATATGCTTTTTGAAAAGATATAGAAGTTGGAGCCAGGCATGGGGGCTCACGTCTTTAATCCTAGCACTGGGGAGGCAAAGATAGGAGGATCACTGTGAGTTCAAGGCCACCCTGAGACTATACAGTGAATTCCAGGTCAAATGAATTTCAAATATAGACCAAAATCTCTGACCCAGGAAATGGAATATAAAAACACTTCTAAATAAACAGTTATTGAGAATAAATCAGAAAGACACTTGAAAATATATTGAAATTAAAAATAAAAATAAAGAAAAATAAAAACCACAGTGTATCAAAGTGTAAGTGTGCTTAAACATTAATTTACCAAGATAAAGGAGATGACTAAAACACAAAGCTCTCCAAACCAATAATTAAACTTATGACTTAGTAAATGAGAAAAAAGCAAATTGATCATAAATGCCCAGAAGAAACAAAGTATGAATCACTAGAGAATAGATGAAAATAAAATAGCAAGTAAAACACAATAAAGAAAATGAAGTTCCTCTTGAAAACATCAAAAAATTGACAAAACATTCACAAACCTAACAAAAAAATTTTAAAGATTTATTTAAATCTGAATTGAGAGAAGTGTATCAATTACCTTACAAAACTGAAAAGTTCAGTGAAGACTAGAAGTGATGCTGTGACAATAGACCATGTGCATTAGATGGAATGGACATCATCCTAGGAAGATACAAATTACTATTAAGATGACAGATAAAACAGAACATGCACCAACAAAGAAAAGAGTAAGGCACAAACATTCCCACAAACAGTAAACTGTCCCTGACTGCCTTGCAGGTAAATTCTATCAAATCTTTAAATTAATCTTTCACAGGTTCTCCAAAACAGTAGAAGAGGAAAGAATATTTACTTTCAACTTATTCTCTGAAGCCAGTATTACCTAGATACCCAAGTCAAACACATAACAAGAATCTACAAATCAGAGAGAAGGACTGCTAGGAGTTCATGGAAACTATGTATCTTGATTGCATATAATATATATTATGGGACTGGAGAGATTGCTTAGTGGTTAAGGCACTTGCCTGCAAAGGCTAACTATCTGAGTTCAATTCCCCAGTACCCACATAATTCCAGATGCGCTAGAGACCCTGGCATGCCAACTCTCTCTGTCTCTCTTTTCTCTGTCTCTTATTGAAAATAAATAAATAAAAATATTAAATATATATAATATCATGGCATCTCATATGAGTGCAAACTTCATAGAATTGGACACTCTAGTAGAACCAGATTATGGTCTATAAATTGTCCTGTAATATAGTTGATAATGAAACATATTCTGACAAATACACTGTGATAGAATTTCATATCTATTATAATGTATATTAACATATCAATAATAGCTTTTGAAATAATAATAAGTCTGACCATGTGGTCCTTAGACTTTTGGAATAGCTTTGTGGAAGGATGTGGAATAACTTGGAACTTTGTACTAAAGAAGCCTTATAATGCTGTAAGCAAAGATTAAAGGGCCAGTATGATGGGAGTTTGAAAAACAAGGAAGACAAGAGATATATGAATAATGGAGGCTCAACTTATGAGGAACCAGAGGGGAAAATGGAATATATCTGGCAGTTCTATACTAGAGGCAATTTATGTGATATTCTGGCAAAGAATCTGACTACATTCTGCCCATGTCCTGAGACTAGTGCAAAATTAAATTTCAAATAATGGACTAATATGTTTGGCAGGGGAAATCTCAAAGGCAGAAAATCTATGGCATGAACTCTCTAAAGTGCTCTGATTCAGTGAGAGAGCAAAGTTCAGAATGAAAATATATGAAAATATAACATTTGGCATGGAAAGAAATGTGAGCAAGGTTAAAGTCCCAGGCACAGAAATGGCAGCCATTTCAGCTATAATTATTGAAGAGATTACCATCATTAAGGATAAGCCAACAGCTCTGTACAAGGACAAAAAGAAGGATGCTGTGAGGGCAGGATCCAACCCCTTGAAGGCCCAAGATAAGAAAAGTGGGAATTCATATGAAAGGAAAAGTGTCTGAAGGAAGAATAATAAAGTAGGTTTCTCCTCTCCAAAGCCAGCCTATAAAGGCTGTTATAGCTGTGTTCCACAGGTGTGAGCTGCATTCATATCTGACAACAGAACTTGGCAACATTGGCCACAGGGTACTGGTTTTGGGCAAGATGAAGAGGGTCATGGAAGATTTCACATTTATAGAGAGCTACCAAAGCTAAGCAATGTAAGCTAGGGTCAGAGTCCCTGGAAGGAGACCCTGTGATGGCTTTGTGCGAAACTGTGAGGGTGAACCACAAATTACAATGGAGACCCCAGGATGTTAGAGATGCCAGGACCATGGCATCTATACATTGCATGTATACATTGTTGTGTAGCAGATTCCTCCAAAACAAAGAGAGAAAGGAGGTACTGAGGATTCAGGAAGTTAACTCTGGGGACCTGAATCTTAAAGGTCACACAACCACTCCCAAAGTTATGTTACATAGAAACTAAAACATCCCTTACAGAAGTTACAGAGACTCAGGAAATCAACAAGTCTGGGAAAGGGTTTTGTGTATATAGCCACCCTAAGGCTATATAAAGGGGAAAAACTGCTTCGGGATGAGTCTATGTGATGGAGCTGCTCCAAGTGGTGCAGTGTGCTCAAGACTCTCTCATTGAGCTGCATGCCAATGATGTACTGTGCTGGAGACTCTCCAATGGAGCTACCTGAAAGTGGTGCACTGAGCTCCAGGGGTACAGCTTCCATGAGTCTTCACATATGCTGAGGTGTGCCTTCTGGTGATGCTGCTGCCTTTGGGTCAAAGCAGCCATGGCGAAGTGATCATCCAGGATGGGATGAGACTTCTCATGGTGCACCTGCATTTGTGTTATCTATTGCTCCTGTAAGCAACCCCTCACCATGATCTCTAAGTAACCCTCCCAAAACTCATTGGTTCATCAAACTGGTTTGGTGTAATATTACTTTGGTCTGTCAATTAGTGCCCTATCTGAGGGGAAGTTGTGTGTTTGTGTCTCACCTAGGAAAAGGGTTTCTTGCAGCAGACATCTGCCAAGAAAAGTTGTAGACTCAGAGCAGATTCAGTTTGTGAGAAAGGATATAGGCAGAACAGCTGCAGGGGTGGAACTACCCAAGCCTTTTGGAGCTCAAATGATTTCATCAACATTCTAAAATACTCGAGATGGAACTTCAAGATTTGGTGTTTAGCCTTCTGTATTTCTATTTTGTTTTGGTCTAATCTTTCTTTTCTATGCCCCCACTCCTCAATTTTAGGATGGGAATATTCTGTGTTGCTATATGTTGGAAGTATGTAACTTAAATTTACCATGCTCACTGATAAGAAATCACCTTGAATCTCAGATGAAAATTAGGACTTTTGAACTTATGAACAGAATTGGAAATGGTAAAGTCTTGGGGAACTTTAAATATTGGGTTCAATGCATGAGATGGCCATGAGTATATGTGGGCTAAAAGCAAAATATGGTGGTTTAAAATAAAATGTCCCCTAAAGATTCATATGTTTGAATACTTAATCCCCAGTTAGTGGAGTGTTGAGTGTTAGTGGAGTGAATTCTGAGGAGGTTGAGCCCTACTGAAGGGAGGCCTTTAGTTATTACAGCCTGGCCCTACTTTCTGTTCTCTCCCTCTGACAATTCCCTGCTGATGTGATGTGATTTCCTGCTCCTTCTATGAGTTCCCTCTACCCTTCTGAAGCTGTATGCCAAAAATAAACCCTTCCCTTCCTTAAGCTGCTTTACATGTTTATTTTGTCCCAGGAATGAGAACGTAACTGATATGCCTGTATTTCATTAAGACATATTGACAAATCATGTTGATATACATAAATCAATGGAAATTCTGTTATCTATTTGTCTTTAGAATGGCTAAAATTTGTGAATTTATATTTCTAAAAGATCATAATGCCATCCAAACTTATATATATTTATTATAACTATCAGTCATATTTGGGGCTTTTATTGAATTAAATCTACTTCAGTTTCTAAAATTAGAGTAAGATGCTAAATGGCAATTGGAAATGAAAGAAACACTTGTATATAAATAGCAATATGCATATACACAGAAATATCTTAGATAATTTCAGCAAATTGGGAAGAGATTGCTATTAAAAGTTAAATTGATTTTATACTTTAACAAAGTTAGTTAAAATGAACAACAATTTTTAAATTTTATGTTCTTTTAAAAATGAAAAGACCCTCGTCTCTTGAATGGAAATAATAGTACAGTTAATTAAAGGATACAGATCCTTTAAGCCACAAAACAGAAAACCTCGTACATAACATAAAATCACATTTCATGGCTGGACAGATGGCTTAGCAAGTAAGGCACTTGGCTGTGAAGCCTAAGGACCTAGGTTTGATAAACCAGAACCTATGTAAGCCAGAAGCACATGGTGGCACATGCTTCTGTAGCTTATTTGCAGTGGCTAGAGGCTCTAGACATTCTCTTTCCTCCTCTCTCTATAAAAACTTTAGAAATAAAAAGTTTAAAAAACTTAAAAAAAATAAAAACATACTTTGAGCTGTGGTTGCATGTATGGTAAAACAACTACAATACACATGGAAACGTGATCAGTGTACTGCTATGATGAATATTCACAGACAGAAGATACTTCAACTAGATTAGGAAGCTCTATTGTCACCATTTGAGTTTTGATATGTCCTCATTGCCTGAATACATGGAAAAACTCAAACTGTGTCTGAAAAAGAAATGTAGCTTTGTCACCTGTCCACCATCCATATTCCCCATTACCGTATCTATTATTACATCATTTTCCCCAGTAGTTCTTTATTTTCTCTTCATTATCTTGCTTGAATACAATTGTCATATATTATGTGTTTATATTAAATTTCAACCTGAAACAAATCAGGTTTATCAGACTGGCAGGTAAATGAGACTTCTATGCTGCAGTTAAAGGAGAAACATGATGTCATGACATAAATTGCAATCCAAAGTCATTTATGAACAGGTCTTTATTTTTATTATTAGTTTTGTTCCTGATTTACTGACTCTTTAAAAGCATATTTTTCACCAAGATAAGGTGTGCTTGCTGGTTAGTAAACAGAAGAAATATTGTATAATAAAAATTACCACAAGTATTTAAAATACATTAAAAATTTTGTTTTGCTTTGAAGGACTTGAAAGTGGATGAGTCTGATATAACACTAAACTTTCTTAAAAGGATTCCAGAACCCATGGTATACTTTTACATAATTCAGAATTCTTCTGACAACATGCTACATAGAATTCAAATATGACTTCCTCTTCATCAAACAAACTTACAAAATCAGAAAGAATGCACACACACAAAAAAAGGAAACAAAAGGCATAGTTTTTGTATAGAGGAAAAAGATACATTTCCTTGTATGTGCATATATATTAAGTCTATCTATGAGGGACAACAATTATATCAAAATTTAAATATGAAAATTTAAGAAGGAAAAAGAATTGTAGGTGAATTATGATGCCAGTAAAACAACTGAACAGTCAATGAAAATTAATATAGATGCAATTGATAAATTTCTCAACTGTGCAGCATCACTGAATGTAACATATTATCTCCTAAGGTTATGATTACCTTATATTCATTCTATAACATGTACTTCTCTTCCCTAAAATCACTTCCAACTGGTGATCATAATGAAAATGTAGGAAAAGAAAAATAACCTGAAGCAAACATAGCTATGAAATTTAAGAGTAAAGGAGAATTGTCCAGAGGGTGTGTGCATGGAGTGAGTAGTTCATAGCTCCCTGTTCCTTCCCCAACTCCCAGTTCCCTGGTCCCAGTTCCCCTGTTGCTGTTTTGGGAATGCCTGGATCCTGTGAACTTGCTGCAGAAACAGGCTTCTTGCTCTGCCTTCCTAATTTAATAAGCCACTGGGTCCCCAACTCTCTGATCTCCTGCTCTGGAGGGTGTATGTGGAGCGAGTAGGCCAGAGCTCCTAGTTTGTTATCCACCTCCCAGTTCCCTGCTCCCAGTACACCTGCTACTGTCTGGGGGCAGCCTGGTACCTGCAAGTGTGCTGCAGAAGCAAGTCTTCTACTCAGGTTTCCTGATTGACTACCCACTGGGTCCTCAAACCCCTATTTATCTGATCAAGAGGGTGCATGGGTCACTTGACTTTGTTTCCCCAGCTTCCTGGCTCCTAGGTCCCAAACATCTGATCCCCTTGAGTTGAAAAGTATGAACAAGTAGAGTGAGTAGGCCAGAGCTCCCAGTTCCACACTTGCAGTACCACAGGTACCTTTGAAGTACTTGCAGTCTCCACAATCTGTGCATCTATGGTTATAACCCCACTGTACACCAATCTGGTTGATATTTAAAACAGAATAGTCACTGAATATCCTAAAAATAAAAACAATTGCTTCCCTCTCAATAAAATAAAGCTTTTCCCCAAGATGGATAGACCACAACACAGAAAAACTAATGAAAGTCAGAAAATTGAGAGATTTCCACCAAGGATGCCTAATCCCACAATGCAAGCCTCCAATGAAATCATAGAGAAAATAACAGAAAATGAATCCCAAAATAAAAACTCAACAAGCTATGTTACCCTGGTCAAAAGAATTGCTGAACTGGAAGCAAACCATCAAAAGACTAACAATTGTATAAGTTAAATTGAGCACAATCATCTCTAAGAGCATTTATATTTTGTCACCAGGCTTAACTTAATTGACAAAAACCAGGGAAGCCACAAAAGAAATATAAATAAATTGAAGGTGAGTAAACAAACAAACAAACAAACAAACAAAAAACAAATAGAAGATCTCAGGCTAAACATATGGCTTGCCTGCAAATCCTAAGGACCCAGGTTCTATTCTCCAGTACCCATGTAAGCCAGGTGCACATAGTGGCACAGGCATCTGGAGTTCATTTGCAGTGGCTAGATGACCTGGCATACCCATTCTCTCTTTCTCTTCCTCTATCTGCCTCTTTCTCTCAAGTAAATAAATAAAATATTTTTAAAGAAACAAAGTATCTCAATAACCAGTTGATTAAGCTTAATGAAGACATGATCAAATGCAAGAATGTATTCCAGGAAGCAACAAGAAAATCAGAAACTGAACTGAAATCTCACCTCTAAAAACAGATAGACATGATGCCAAATAACACAACAGAAAACAAAAATCAACTAGAGCTTTTAAAAACCTCTTGCTGGGTGTAGTGATGCACACCTTTAAACTCAGCACTTGGGTGGCAGAGGTAGGAGTTTCGCTATAAGTTTGATGCCACCCTGAGTCTACATAGTGAATTCCAGGTCAGCCTGAGCTAGAGTGAAACCCTACCTTGAAAAACCAAACTAAATAAATAAATAAAATAAAATAACTAATTTAAAACCTCTTTAGAACACCTCACTAACAGAATCACTCATCTGGAAGATAGAACCTCTGATGTGGATATACCACAAGGAGAGGAAATCCAAGCAGAGGCATAGAGAACAAATTCAACAAAACTGTTGAAGAAAATTTTCCCAATCTCTAACAAGAGAGGCCCATCCAGATAAAAGAAGCTCACAGAACACCAAACAGACAGTAGAAAAGAAGAAACTCTGCAAGGCACATCATAGTTAAAACTCTTACAAATGAAAACAGAGAGTGTTAACATCAGCAAGAGAGAAACAACTCACTACATACAAAGACAATTCCATCAGAAATACCTCAGATTTCTCAGTGGAAAACCTGAAAGCCAGAAAGGCCTGGAATGGAACACTTCAAAGTCTAAAATACTATGGCTTTCAATCCAAGCTACTGTACTCAATAAAAGTATTCCTGGTGAAAGGAAATTTTACCTTGAAAAAAGTCTACTCTTTGATTATATGAACATAAAGCCCAACCTACAGAGAACACTTCAGTAAATAATCCACACAGAACAGTCAAACAACCAATTTCAAGAGCCTACAAAAAGAAGATCATAATAACCAAAACTAGAGCAGGCTCAAAAAAGTACAAAACACAAGAAAACACCAAGTCCCATAAAGAACCTCATTATGGCAGGGATTAATTTGAACCTCATAGTAATAACTTTAAATATTAATGGTCTTAAGTCACCCATCCAAAGACACGAGTTATCAGGGTGAATCAAAAAAAATGGACCCTTCTATCTTCTGTCTTCAAGAAACCCACCTCTCTACTAAAGATATATACCTCCTCAGTATGAAAGGATGGAAAATGATATTCCAAGCAAATGGAAATAAAATCAAGTGGGTATTGCTATATTAATACGTGATAAAATAGACTTTAAAACAAAAGTAAGCAAAAAGGACAAAGAAGGCCACTTCTTACTCCTCAAGGGAATGATCCAACATGAGGACATCACAATCAGAAAAATATATGCACCAAACACAGGTGCACCACAATTATAAAACAATACCTACTCGACAACAAAACAGAAATAAACACCAACATCATCATAGTTGGAGACGTCAATATTCCACTATGATCAATAGACAGACCATACAAGCAGAAAATCAACAAGGAAATAATAGAGTTCAACAATACCATAGATTAACTAGACCCCAATTCTACAGAATACACATTCTTCTCAGCAGCCCATGGAACCTTCTCCAAAATAGACCATATATTAGGCCATAAAACATGCCTTTATAAATACAGGAAAACTGTAGTAGCTTCCTGCTTCTTATCAAATTACAATGCTTTAAAGCTAGAAATTAACAAAAAGAGACATATCAGGAATTCCACTAGCTCCTTAGGACTGAACAACACACTTTGGGTTGTGGGAGAAATCCAAAGAGAAAGTGTAAAATTTCTAGCATTAAACAATAATGAAAAAACAACTTACCAAAACCTAAGGAACACAATGAAGGCAGTCCTAGGGGGAAAGAAATAATAAAGATCAGAGCAGAAATTAATGAGCTGTAAACAAAGAAAAATATTAGGAAAATTGATGAAATGAGGAGTTGGTTCTTTAAAAAGATAACAAGATTGATAAACCCTGGCCAATTTGTTCAAGTGAAAAAAGAAGTCTCAAATTAACAAAATAAGAAATGAAAAAGAGAAGATCACAACAGACATCAATGAAATTGGAAGAGTCATCAAGACTTACTTCCAAAACCTCTCCTCCACAAAATTGGATAGTCTGGAAGAAACAGATGAATTCATAGACACATACTACCTACCAAAACTAAACTTAGAGCAGATTAATCTCTTAAACAAAACGATCATATCCACTGAAATTGAAAAGGCAATCAAAAACATCCCTCAAAAGAAAAGTCCAGGCCCGGATGGCCTCTCAGCTAAATTCTATCAAATATTCATTGACAAATGGATACCAATTTTTCTCAAACTGTTTCACATAATCAGAGAGCAAGGAATGCTCCCCATCTCCTTTTATGAAGATAGCATCACCCTAAAACCAAAACCAGACATAGATACAACAAGTAAAGAAAATGATAGGCCTGTATCTCTGATGAATTTAGATGCAAAGATCCTGAACACAATGCTCACAAACCAAATTCAACAGCACATCAAAAGCATTATCCACCTTGATCAAGCAGGCTTTATCCCAGGGATGCAGGGATAGTTCAACATACGGAAATTAGTCAATGTAATAAACCACATAAATAAACTTAATAACAAGAACCACATGATCATCTTTTGATGCAGAGAAGGCCTTTGATAAAATACAACACCATTTCAGGATAAAAATACTAGAGAGAATAGGCATGGAAGGTTTATATCTCAACACAATAAAGGCTAAATATAAAGCACCCAAAGCCCAAATGATATTTAAGGGCAAAGACTCAAGGAGATCCTACTGAGATCAGTAACAAGACAGGGGTGCCCACCCTCACCACTGCTCTTCAACATAGTACCATAAGCCCTAGCCCAAGTAATAAGACAGGGGAAAGAAATAAAATGGAAGCAAACTGGAAAGGAAAAAAGTCAAGTTAGCTCTGTTTTCAGAGGACATGATCCTATATGTAAGTGACCCGAAAGTTTCCAAATCAAACTTTTAAAAGTGATTAATTCCTTCAGTAATGTGGCAGGATTCAAAATCAACACAAAAAAAATCAGTATCCTTTTTATATGCAAACAAGAAATATACATAGAAAGAAAGCAACAAGCTGTCCCATTTTCAATAGCAACAAAAATAATTAAATACCTTGAAATAACACTAACCAAGGATGTCAAAGACCTATATATAATGAAAACATTAAAAAACTCAAGAAATAAATCAAGCAGTACTTGAGAAGATGGAAAGACCTTCCATTTTCCTGAATAGATAGAATTAATATTGTGAACATGGTAATTTTAGCAAAAGCAATATACAGATTTAATGCACTACCAATAAAAATTCCAGCAGAGATAGAAAAAATGAGTTCAAAATTCATATAGAATGACAGCAGGCCTTGGACATCCAAACATATCCTCAGCCCAAAAAAAAAAAAAAAAAAAAAAAAAACCTCTGCAGGTATCAGCATTCCTGATCTAAAGCTATATTACAAAGCCATAGTAAGAAAAACAGCACAATACTGGCATAAAAATGGAAGCATGGACCATCGGAACAGAATTGAAGACCCAGACATTAAGTCAAGTAACTATAGCTGCTTGATCTTTGACAAAGGTACCAATAACATACACTGTAGAAAAGACAGCATCTTCAACAAATGGCGCTAAACAAATTGGATAACCATATGTAGAAAAACTGAAACTAGACCCACTCATCTCACCATACACAAAAATCAAGTCCACATGGATTAAAGACCTCAATATAAGACCCGAAACTCTTCTCCTACAAGAAGAAAAATTAGGAGGAACTCTTCACGATATAGGAGTAGGGAAAGATTTCCTGAACAAAACTCCAATACCCAGGAAATTAAATAATCACTCAACCAACAGGAGCTCATGAAGCTGAAAAGATTTCACACAGACAAACATAACATAATCAGAGGCAATAGATTCTTCACAGAATGGGAGAAAAATTTCACCAGCTAACCACTGACAGAGGCCTAATATCTAGAACCTAAAAAGAACTTAAAAAAACTAAACAATATAAAATCAAACAACCCACTCCAAAAATGGGACAGAGGGAGTTCTTAAAGGAAGAAATACATATGGCTAACATACTTAGAGAAAATGTTCAATACCCCTAACCATTAGAAAAATGCAAATTACAAAAACAACTGCAAGATTTCACCTTACTCCAGTAAGAATGGCAATCATTAAAAATCAAATGACAACAAATGTTGGCAAGGATGTGGGAAAAGAGGAATCCTCATTCATTGTTAGTGGAAATGTAAACATGTACAACCACTATGGAAATTAATATGGAGATTCCTTAAAAGGATGAACATAGAGCTACTAACAGACCCAGTTATGCTTTTACTGGGCATTTATCCTAAATGCTCCATGCATCACTGAAGAGATATTTGCTCAACTATGTTATAGCTGCTCAATTCATAATATCAAAGAACTGGAATCAACCCAGGTGCCCATCATTAGATGAATAACGAAGTTGTGCTTCATTTAAACAATGCACTTCTACTCAGCAGTAAGAAAAAAAGATACAATGAAATTTGTAGAAAAATGGACAGACTTGGAACAGATCATGCTCAGCAAAATCACACAATTACAGAAAGACAAACACCGCATAGTCTTACTAATCCGTGGTTCCTAACCTGGATGAGCTCCAGTTGCTGGTATACTTGATAGGCAACTCAAGGCACAGACAATGGGCATGGAAGTGTTTGGGGGCAGGGGAAGGGGAAGGTGGAGGAAAACAAACATAAAACTAAATCCAAAATGAACTGGTACTAGAGAAACCTCTATCCTTGAAGAGAGACTAAAATATATAACCCTCAACAGGAGTAAGGGGGGAGCACCTGAAAAGAAGGGTCTTGGAGAGTGAAGGATGAAGCTTAACCTTAAAAAACATTTTTTTGTCTCTGGTGTGTAACTCCCATTACCAGAAATTGGTGGCTAACCACAACGAGCTGTTGATCGGAGAGGCCTACGAGGTTCCCAAAAGACAACAGGCTTCTGTCAAAGCACTTGATTACCTGTCTGAGGCAAAAGGTAAGACCCTATTGCTGAAGACACCATATGCTGCCAATACAGAAAATGGAGAGACCTGGCTAGAATCCAGAAGAGAGCCAGTCCCCAGACAGCCCATCTAGTGCTACAAAGTGCTACATGAGCTGCTTGTGGAAAGTGTCCAACAATGGTCTGAGCAACCAGAGATCTAAGCTACTCAGAAGCAAACACCCTGGCAGGATGTCCATGCAAGTGCAATAGTGGCACACAGCTTTGTTGAGTAACCAATAGCTTTCTAATTGGCTAAGAGATCTGCTTAGTGTAAAGGAACCCACATCTGGAATTTTGAACCAGGCCCGTTTCCTGTGGAGACAAAGATTATGCTCTCCAGTGTCAACTTCTCACTAGTCATTGGCTAAAAGGAGGAGTATATACATCAAATTCTCCCTAACTTACTAATGCTTATCCCATTTATACTACACTGACTTCACTCTCTGTTGGAGAATCTGTTTTTCTTTTTCAGAAGGTAGGGAGACCTGAGGAGATAAACTACCCCTCACACTTCAGCCAACTCACAGCTGAAACCACACAGGAACTGGGGAGATGAGCAAAAGTGCTGCTTCCATGATGAACTTGACAATCAGGGTCAGGGTGGAGACAGGCCTTGGGGATACCCAATACTGACCAAAGCAGAGATCCAGAGGTTCCTACGAGCTCATCACTGAAGTAGACTTACAACATACCTACCATGACTAGGGAATTTTGTGGAAGAGGTGGCAGAAAGATCGTAAAGCCACAGGTTGGGACATCATGCCCAGAGGCATACCTCCCCCCACCCCCCAAACAAAAAAACTGACTGCTGCTTCCACGGCACATAAGCCACAACCCTGTTGGAATACCTGCAACACCACAGAGGAGGGTTTCCTGTGGAATGCAGGCAGGGACAAGGAAAAAGAAGGAACCAACACATGATGTAACCATACAAAATATGTTGTTAATAATAATAAATTTTAAAAAGAGTAAATGAGACTTGAAGGATAATTTAGTATAAGCTCCTCATCAGAAGTGACAATTCTGAGGAGCAAGTATGTCAAATGGTTAGTCCTACATTGTATGTTATACAAACTATAATTAATTGGAAATCTCTTGGATTAATGAAACCTTTTGGAAATTTTGATTATAATTAATTCCACATAATTACTTTGTTCATTCTGTAAAATGTATTTATATATACAACTTACATCATTTTTTAAATACTAAAACTATTCAATTGTAAGATGGTGATATATAAGTGGTCACAAGCCAAAAAGGATACTTAAGACTAATTTCAGAATCTCAGCATAGTCCAGCTCAGTAGGACACATATGGGTCTTTTGAAAACATTTGACAATTTGAACACATTTTCAGTGCTTCTTTTTATTTAGCCTAGAATTTTCCTGGCTCTGACTCTGATTAAAGGAGGTTTGCAGAAGGGCATCTGGAGAGTCCAATTCAAAAATGAAAAGCATAATTCTCTCTCTACTAATTCCATCTTTAGTGTTAGATGAAATGAAGTTCCAATTATGAGTATAAGGAGAATTCAGTAAATAAATGCACTATAGATCTTTCCCACAAATTCTGTTATCATAGAGGAAAGCATTGTCTTTGCCCTTTGTTTTGTATCTCAGTTTTATTCATCAGGCTTGCCAAGTCCCAGTAATGAATCCAGAAGCTACATGAAAGTCACCAAATTACTCCACAAAGGAATGGAACAATTATGCTTTTGCTTCTTGTTCATCTCTTCACTAAATGACAGAAACCCTCTCCCTTGGAATTCCCCCTCTCTTCATCACTTCCTGAATCCATCTGTTTCCTAGGACTTGAAATATCTTAGGACTTGATTTAAAAAATCACCTTAGTCTTCAGAGATGTATCTCTAACCATTAGGAAAGGGGAAATTTTAGTGATGAGCCAAACACTAAAGAATATATTTTACCATAAATGTTGCATTTAACAGATATATATGCCATCAACCAATAGTGAGAGCACCATTGAACAAAGTGGATGAATAGATAGATAGATAGATAGATAGATAGATAGATAGATAGATAGATGTAGATATATTGAAGACTTTTTTCACGGGCATAACCTCTCCATTTAGCCAAAGAACACTGGAAGCATCTTTCTGGATTCTATGACCTTCTAAGCCATAAGACTGTGGCTTGATTATCAGTACCAGGCATGAGTTGCCTCAAACTGATTGGGGCTCATATCCACTCAGAGAGCAGTTGATTACCCCCATAATTTATGTGCCGTTCTTGCACTGGTGGGTTCAGCTTGCTGGACTTTTGGGTGCTTGTCTTATTCCTTTGGGTGTCAGAGTCTAATTTATAAAGTCTTTCCCAGTACCTGTATCTTGGAATATTCTCCTGACTTTCCTCTAGCAACATAATTTTAGATCTAGGAGGTCCTTGATACATCTGGAGTTGATTTTTGTTCAAGGCAAGAGAAGAAGGCCTGGATTCATTTTTCCACATGTAGTTATTGAGTTTCTCGAGCACCATTTGTGGAAAATGATGTCTTTTCTCCAGTGTACATTTTTTTGGCCTCTTGATCAAAGATCAGGTAACTGTAGTCACTAGAATTTATACCTGTATTTTACGGTCTATTTATTTTGTTGATGTATGGGTCTGTTTTTGCTCAAGTACCATGCTGTTTTGATTAGTGTGGCTTTGCCATATACCTTGAAATCAGGGATGGTGATACCACCAGCAGTATCCTTTTTGTTGAGGACATTTTTTGGCCATCTGAAGTCTAAAGAGATTTTTTTTTTCTATCTATGTAAAGAATGGTGCTGAAATTTTGATTGGAATTGTACTGACTCTATATATTGCTTTCAGTCAGATGGCCATTAAATTTATCACATATCTATGCATATTTTATTACAAGTGTGTTTAATAATTAATAAAATTTTGTATTTTAAAATTCACTTATTCCAATAACAGTTCTAGTGAATGTTACCTTTGGTGCATGATATGAATGACCTGTCTCAAAGGTAAGAGTAAGTAGAGTATAGTAACCTCCATGAAACCTCAGTGGACATCACAGCCAAGATTAGAACACACTTCTCTAAACCTTGCTTTCTTCCCAGCATAAAAGAACCAAATTTGATTCATCATTTATAAAACTGAACTTAATCATCTGATTTTCATTTCTGTCTCATTCTTTTAGACCACAGTCTCTTAACAAATAATTCCTTACTACTTCATTCATTAAGTCACAGAAGATCCCTTTCCAACATCCTCTCAATACTTAGTCCACTGTCTGGAAAATCCATCCAGAGATATCTTCCCAGACTTTGGAATTAACCTAGATTTTTCTTCATCTCACACCCAATCTCACTCATATTCCTCAAACTAAATTGCTCCATCTTTCTTCTGCCTAGGCTAAGCAAGTAAATTAAATTGGCTTTAGTAATGAGTTAGTAAAGATATTATAATTTCACTTTCTTTCCATAAGATGTATTTTTATTCTAAGCTTCCCAATATTTTAACTAATGAAGGCTCTTTCTCCTAAGCCAGGCTTCTCAAAGTGACATGTTTGACCATAAGGAACAGTGAGTACAGCCTTTCAGATAGATGACCTTCAATTCCATGAGACCTTAGGGCAAGGTTAAATTTACAGTGATTACTTCCTTTGTCTTCCATTGATTTTACCATGTTGAAAACCCATCACAACAGAGGCCTATGACAAACCATGCCTTTTAGAATCCTACAAGTATAAGAAGCAGTGTCTGAACATCAGACATGAGAAACATCCATAAGATTGATGCAGATAACATGTTACCAGTAGTCATGAAGTTGATGTTTGTATTATAAACATAGACTTTATGAAGTAGATGACTTTTAGAGGCCTGATCCTACAATCTCAAACTAATTTTGGATTTATTATATAACTGAATTAAAGTAATTTTACCAAAAACATTTTAGCTTTTGCAAAATGGATTTTTTATTTTATTCTCTGAAAAGGTGTCTTAGATATGTATTGCTTAAATGCATTGAAAATTCATATTTAGTATTTCAGTGCATTTCATGTTCCAGATGTTATTTACATACAATTTTAATAGAAACACTTATAAAATCAGAACTGTAACCAAAAGCACAAAGAAAAGAAAAGAAAAGAAAAGAAAAGAAAAGAAAAGAAAAGAAAAGAAGAGAAAAGAGAATACTAGGAATGGAATGAAATTGAGGGAGAGGAAGACTGAGGATAGCAGATGGATGGGAATCAACAAATACAAATTGCATTTGAAAATGCCAGAATGAATGCTACCTTAATTTCTGTATGCTAGTGAAAACAAAAGAAAATGGCCAGTACCCAGGTCAAATTAAAATGGTAAAAAAAAAAAAAAAAAAAAAAAAAACCTTCTAGGGGCTGGAGTGATGGCTTAGTGATTAAGACATTTGCTCGCAAAGCCAAAGGACCCAGGTTCGATTCCCCAGGACCCACATTAGCCAGATGCACAAGGGGGCACACGCATCTAGAGTTCCTTTGCATTGGCTGGAGGTCCTGGTGTGCCCATTCTCTCTCTCTCCCCACTCTCTCTCTGTCAAATAAATAAATTAATAAAAATATTTTTTAAAAATCCTTCTAATAATACCTGCTTCCACACTTTTCAATGGATAATATATACATGCTTGATGTGTATATATTTGTGTGTATATGTACAATAATATAATAGAGAATATATGTATATATACACAAATATGATTATATTTGATATATACATACAATTTTGCACATAATACTAAATACACAAAAACATATTGTATGCAATATTTTGAAGTTTGCTTTGGCTTAATATGGTTTAGAATTCAGAATAAACATGTAACATCTTTTTATATGTTTATATGTTTATACTTCCTTATCTGTATCTTACATGATCAAATGTTCTTTTTATTTTTCTTTTTTGCTTTCTTTTTTTTTTTCAGTTTTTCTATTTCTTTTCTTTTTCTTTTTTTTATCAATATATATTTTTTTATTTATATTATTCTGATTTTACATTCATAGTATTGGTTCCATTGTCCTCCTCCCCTTCCTCCCACTTTCAAAGGGGCCCTCATCAATGGGGAATGTTTATCATGCATTGTGAGTTTGCTCAAGAGTTCTGGTGGATAGGCCCCAGTCTCTGTGCATAATGCCCCAACTTGTGACTCTAACAATCTTTCCGCCCCCTCTTCCGCGAGTTTCCCTGAGCCACATTGGGGTCATTTTAGTTCTGCTTCCTTGATGAGGTTTTGGGAGCCTCTGTGTCTCTGGATATCTGGCTAATGACTGGAGTTGGATGTTCTCTGTATTTATCTCCTTCAGCCTTTTTCTGGTGTTGTGATCGCCTTGAGCGCTGTATTCTTGCCCTTCCCCTGCATTGTTCTATGGTTTCAGCTGGTGAGGTGTGGTTAGCTGATCCTCCCTTCAGGTTCATTGTCCACCTGAAAAGAGATAAGCAAATTCTCCAACGGAGAGAGAAGTTAGTACTAGATAGAAGGGATAACCATATATGTTTTGGAGGGAACTTTATATGCATTGGCTCTCTTCTAGCCTACTTTTGGTGGCCACTAGATCTTGGAGACTGAGCTCATTTTTTGTACATGGCTTTGACTTATTTCCCAGTTCCAGCAATGAGTTCCACTCCACTGAGTGGATCTATTAGCCAAATCTCTTTTTTGCTTTCTATAGGACAAAAGAGATTTAAGAAGAGGCAAGAAATTCAGAATTATCTCAGTTTGATGCTACCTATCTAAGAATTGTCTCAACTAATAAAACTCCAAAATTTTGGCCTAGAGAGATGAGGTAATAGTAAAAGAGTAGAATGAAGAAGAGAATATAAAGGATAGGAGATAAGGAAAATATGAGAGAACAGGAAGAGGATAGAGAGTGAGGTCAAAGCACAAATATTATATTGCTTTCCGGTCAAGGATAAAAACTGTGCTATTAAAAGTTCAGTTCTTTATTATAATTACTGCATCACAATAATTTCAGAATAAAGGCATGAATCTAGTCACTTTCTATAACTTACAAAGCTCACTAGTTTTTATAAAACTCTGATCATCTTCACTGTTCACCTGACACTTGATGTTTTTCCTAAGTGCTACATGGACTTTCTGTGTTGTTAAGAGTCACACACACACACACACACACACACACACACACACACACACAAAAAAAAAACAGGCCCAGAGAGACAAATATTGCATGTTCTCTCTCTTATGTGGATCCTAGCTACAAATGCATAAACTTGTGTGTGAGCTGGAACCAAAAATCAGTAGCAGAGGCCAATAAGCTAGAAAAAGGCTATAAGGGAGGGAGGAGAGGGAAAGACTTAAGGGGACAGCATTGCATATATCTAAGTAGAAGAACAGATTACAGGGAGGGGAAAGGCCTAAGTGAGGCCAGGGGAAGAGACTGTGTTAGACTGTGTAAAAGAAGAGCAGGGGGGAGGATCAATCAAAATTCAAGATATTCTGAATAAGACATATGAAAACCTACTATTTTGAATAATGGCACATCCAGAAAACATAGATTGTTATTAGAAAATTTTCAGTGTCTGGGATGGGATACCTTCCAGTGAGTTGTTGGCCAGGGAAGTCCCTGTTGCCTCCAAAATGTTACAGGCTCCAATGTCAAGACCTTGGTTTCCCTTGAAAAATAGATGGTAAGACCCTATTGCTGAAAACCTCACTTGCCTGAGCTGATCAAGGTCACTAAGAAATTGAGCTCGTGCTGAGAAGAAAACCTTCTCCCTACCTAAAAGCTGGAAAAAGCTGCACTTCATGCAGCCCTAAGGGAGACAGAAGTCATCAGCGGTGACAGTGGACACTGGAAGCCTCAAATTTGGCCAGACAGGCCAAATGATTGAGCGGGTGCAATAGTGGCATGTCTGCTCTGGGGGAAACCAACTGCTCTCTAATTGGACTGAAGGCCTGCTCTATGGGAGGGAATACATGCCTGGTACTGAAAAACCTAGTCAAAAGCCTATGGCAGGGAAGGTCATGAGCCTTAGGGGTATAAAGCCTGCACTTGTCGGGCTAAATGTATATATTATTCCCACCAAACTGCCCTGAAAGCAGTACACTTAATGTTCATATTTACATGTTAATGCCACTCTCATTTCTGGTTAGAGAAGCTTCTCTTTTCAGATGGCAATGACCACTGGGATGACTCAAAAGGCAACATAGTGCTGAGAAGAAGGGGTGGAGGACTGTTCAGCACTGAAACATCTCTATCACACTCTCCAAGGCTCAGGGCCCATTGCGGAAGAGGGGGCAAATAGAATGGAAAAGCCAAAGGAAGGGTACAACTCCTTACAATGCAACTGTCCACACAGAAATTGGGCTCGATATCCATGACCTCGCACTGCCTAGCAATACCTTCACAAGACCCTCATAATAGGAGAAAAAGATGATGACATCAAGTTAAAAGAGAGACTAATGGAGAGAGGGAGGGGATATGATGGAGAGCGGAGTTCTGAAAGGGAATGAGGGAAGGGAAGGGAAATATCACGGTTTATTGTCTGTAAGTATAGAAGTTGTCAATAAAAAATAAAAATTAAAAAAAAGAACCACAACAGAAGCAGCAGCAGCATGAGGTCCGTGCTTTACCCACCTGTGCTATGCAAAACCCCATGCCTGGTCCAAGAACAATGTAGCTGTGAAAGAATCAAATTAACTGGATAGAAAGCTCGAGCTGTGAAAGAGAAAATAATTAGTGGCCTTGAGAAATAAAATTAAGATAATAAATTTAAAAGAGAAATTTTAATTGGCAAAAAATGTCTAAAAGTTTTGAAAAAAAATGATTTTGGAGAAGACATCCAAGAAAATAAGCTATAACTCTACACTAAACAAGTGCATGGAAATATAAGAATTATTTTTGTGATTAATTAAAGACAGTAAGATTTAGAAAAGTACTAAGCCATTTGGAATCCTCACTGGCTTAACTAAGAAATGGTTCTTGTCATAAATGTAGCAAGGACAGTTGGTCTGCTCAGTAAAATATAGTATTTTTAAATGCTTTTCAGATATCTTATTAAGACTATATTTTATAATTGAAAAAGAATTTGCTGGTGAGTTCATAATCAATGCTTTAGGTCACTGCTCAGGCTCTTTTTGAATTAAAAGTGTTTTTGACAATAACTTAAAATGAAAAGCTAGATGCAATTCCTCTTTTTTTGTTTTTCAAACTAACACCCACTGGCCAATTCCCATCATTCTGTGTTGCACAAAGGAGTCACACAACCTTGATCCATCCTACAAGCCTGTCATGTGCCAGATGTGTGCTTCTGCAAAATGAGGTGATTAAAATTGGACTGCTCCTTGGACAGATGATAATATTTAGTATCATAACAGAACTGTCTTATTACAAGTTCGATTGAAAAAAGAAAACAAAACCAAGAAGCAAAACATTTGAAAAGCATTTTACAAATTACCTATGATTCGAGGCCAAAATTGTACTGTGTATATGCTTCAATTTGGATAATTGTCCTGAATATATCCATGTATGAAATGCTTGAGCCTCAGGGAGGTACTACTGGGAGCTGGTGGACCCTTTAAGAGGTGAGAACTTGCTGGGTTGGTGGCACATTCCTTTAATTCCAGCACTTGGGAGGCAAATATAGGAGGATCCCATGAGTTCGAGGCCACCCTGAGACTACATAATGAATTCCAGGTCAACCTGGGCTAGAGCGAGACCGTATCTTCAAAAACAACAACAAAAAAAGAGGTGAGGTCTTTAGGTGATTTGACGCATGTTCCTAAGGGTGTTATGGAATCCATGTTCCTGCCTTTTCCTTTTCCTTTTCCTCTTTCACTTACTGGCCAGGAAGCAAACAATTTTGTTTCTGCAGGCATCCTCACCACTATCTTCTCTTTTGCCACAGGCCCAACTGATCATGGACAGAAGTCAAACAACGAGCCTTAATATAATCTCACATATTTGTCATGGTGTTCAGGAAATAATTGTATGTTTTATAGAAATCATGTTTTCCTGAATTGTCTCACAAAACATAAATCATACCTATAACAAGTAAATCACTTCCTCTTTCATGAAACTGCTTGTCTCACTAGAATGTTTTGAAACAAGCATAGTGGGAAGTGTCATCTCAAAGGAAACCTATAAGAGTGCTGATTCTTGAAGTTTATAGATACTTATTGAGAACAACTAAATTAGAAAAGTAGTATTTATCAAAATACATTGAACAACCAATTTAGTTGAAATGAAATTAGTACATATTAAATGAAAATTAAGTACAGATTTATCAAAACATACTGGTTGTTAGAATATTTGCTGTGGAGTTATGTCCATAGTAGAGGAAATAGCCGAGATAAATCTCAAACTTTTTGATTTCTTTATTTTTCCACAAAATAGATGCCTAGATGTGGGGAAAAGCCACACCTTTGGGCTGGAATCAGATCCCACAGAGACAAGGTCCCAACCCAGGAAGCTAAGGGGCTGAAGCTGCAAACTCAATTTTAATAAAATACCTGAGTCTATGGGACCATACATTTATAATATCATATTCAAATTATCACATATATGTAATATGTTTAATAAAGAAGCCCTCTGAGTATATGTAATATGAATGCAGAGAGACCCACTTCTCACTTATTTAACCTAAAAATCTTTGTCAGAAAAGGCTACACATCTCCAAAAATATTTCTTGATAAAAAATGGGCAGGGTGGGCTGGGAAATGGTTTAGCAGTTAAGGCATTTGCCTGCAAAGCCTAAGGATCCTGGTTCAATTCCCCAGGACCCACATAAGCCAGATGTACAAGGGGGCACATGTGTCTGGAGTTCATTTGCGGTGGTTGGATGCCCTGGTATGACCATTCTTTTTCTCTGCCTCTTCCTCTCTTTCACTCAAATAAATAAATAAAATATTATTTAAAAAATGGGCAGGGTGTCTGGGTTTCCTTCACTGACTGTGTGTGGGAGGGTGCTGTGATGTGGAGTGAGTAGGGCAGACCCCTGTTCACGGCTCCTTCCAGTGCCCTGGTCTGGGTTCCCTGCAGAGACTGTGTGTGGGAGGATGCTTTGTTGTGGAGTGAGTAGGCCAGACTCCTGTATCTTGGCTCCTCCTAACACTCTAGTCTGACAGTGTGTGGGTGGGCATAGAGTGGAGTGAGTAGGCCAGACCTGTTTCCTGGCTCCTCTCAGCACCCAGGTCTGGGTTCCCTGCACAGTCTGTGTGTAGATAGACACAGTGGGATGGAGTGAGTATGCCAGACCCCTTTCTCCCAGCTACTTCCAGCTCCTCCCAGCTCCTTCCAGCCCTCTGGTCCTAGGAAGGTCCTATTGTGCCTTGCTTGGGAAGGACTGCTCCCTGAGTGAGCTGTGGAACCAGGCCTTTTGTATCCTGACTAACGACTGGGTACCAACATTCCTGTTCACCTTAGTCAGAGGGTGTATGAGCCAAAAGACAAAAATTTGCTTCCTGCTCAATAAAATAACGAGTCTTCCTAAAATGGGTAGACAATAATGCAAAAAAAATCCAATGAAAGTCAGAAAACTGGGGGATCACCAGCAAAGATGACTAGTCCTACAATGGAAGCCTCCAATGAAATCATAGAGAAATCAACAGAAATTCATTCCCAAAATGAAAACACAACAATCAATGCAAAAATGAATTCCAGGAAGCATCAAGAAAATCAGAACATGAAATTGTTCCTCAAAAATGAGATGGACATGATGGAAAATAACTCAACAGAAAACAAAAATCAAATAGAAACTATAAAAACCTCTCTAGAATCCCTCACCAACACAGCTACTCATGTGGAAGACAGAACCTCTGACCTGGAAGACAAGGCAGAAGAAATTGATTGGGAGGCCAAAAACTTCACAAAGTTCAAAAATTAAAATGAACAGAATATGAGGGAACTGTGATATACCCTGAAACAACCAAACATCCAGATCATGAGTATACCAGAAGGAGAAGAAATCCAGGCCAGAGGCATAGGTAACATATTCAACAAAATTATTGGAAAAAAAAATCCAAATCTCTCAAAAGAGAGGCCCATCAAGATACAAGAAGTCCATAGAACACCAAACAGATAGGACCAAAGAAGACACTCTCCAAGACACATCATAGTTATAACTCTCAGCAACAAAAACAAAGAGTATGAAAAGCAGTAAGAGAGAAACAACTCACAACATACAAAGGGAATCACATCAGAATTAGGTCAGATTTCTCAGTGGAAACCCTGAAAGCCACAAGGGCCTAGAATGGAACACTTCAAAGTCTAAAACACTATGGCTTTCAACCCAAGCTACTCTACCCAGCAAAAGTATCCCTCATAATAGATGAAAGAAAAACTTTCCAGGAAAAAAAAGTCAACTCTATGATTATATGAACACAAAGCCAAACCTACAGAGAATTCTTGAGAGGATACTCCACACAAAACAGTCAAACAACTAATCTCAGGAGCCAACAGGAAGATCACAATAAGGAAATAGTATAAAACACAAGAAAGAACCAAACCCCATAAAATACCTCATAAAATCAGAGATTAATTCAAACATCACAGTAATATCCTTAAATACTAATAGACTTAACTCACCCATCAAAAGACACAAGTTATCAAGGTGGATAAAAAAAATGGACCCTTCTATCTGCTGTCTTCAAGAAACCCACCTCACCACTAAAGATAGACATCTCCTCAGGGTGAAAAGTTGGAAGATGATATTCCAAGCAAATGGAAATAAAAAACTATATTATAAACATTATATATATACTATAATATAACTATAGTACAAATTATATTAATATTTAATAAAACAGACTTCAAAACAAAAGTAATCAAAAGAACAAAGAAGGCCACTTCTTACACATCAAGGAAATGATCCAACATGAGCACATTGCAATCATAAATATATATTTGCCAAACACAGGTGCACCACATTTTATAAAACAAAATCTACTTGACAATAAAACAGAAATAAGCACCAACACTATCATAGTCGATGACTTGAATACTCCACTATCATCAATAGACAGATCATCTAAGCAGAAAATCAACAGGTAAATAATAGATCTCAAGAACATAATAGATCAACTCTATCTAACAGATATCTACAGAACTTTTCAGCTCAATGCTACAGAATAACCCTTCTTCTCAGAACCCATACAACCTTCTCCAAAATTGACCATATATTAGGCCATAAAACATGCCTCCATAAAGTCTGGAAAATTGAAGTATCTCCCTGCATTATGTCATTATAATGATTTAAAGCTAGAAATTAACAAGATACACATCAAGAACTCCACCAGCTCCTAGAGACTAAACAACACACATTTAAACAATGAATGGGTCATGAAAGAAATTGTAAAATTCTTAGAATTGAATGATAATGAAAACACAATCTACCAAAACTTATGGCACACAATGAATACAGTCCTAAGGGGAAAATTCATAGCCCTAAATGTCTTCATTACAGAGACAGAGAGATCCCAAATGAATAACCTGACTGTCCACCTAAAGGTATTGGAAAAACAAGAAGAATACAACCCAAAGAGCTCCAGATAGAAAGAAATCATCAAGATTAGAGCAGAAATTAATGAATTGGAATCTACAAAATAATTTTTAAAAATCAATGAAATGAAGAGCTGGTTCTTTGAACAAATAAACAAGATTGACAAACCCTGGGGCAATTTGATCAAGCAGGAAAAAGTGAAGTTTCAAATTAACAAAATAAGAAATGAGAGAGATCACAAAAGACATCAATGAAATTGGAAGAATCATCAGGGCATACTTCCAAAATATGTACTCCACAAAATTGAATAATCTGGAAGAAATTGATGGATTCCTAGACACATACCCACCTGCCAAAACTAAACTCAGAGCATATTAATCTTCCAAACAAACCTGTCACATTCATGAAGATTGAAAAGGTAATCAAAGACCTCCCCAAAAAGAAAAGTCCAGGACTGGATGGCTTCTCAGCTGAATTCTATCAAACCTTCATTGAAGAACTGAAGCCATTTTTTTTCAAACTCTTTCCCATAATCAGAGACAAAGGAACCCTCCCTGACTCCTTTTATGAAGTGAGCATTATCCTAATACCAAAACCAGACAGAGATGCAACAAGGAAAGAAAACTATAGGCCTATATCCCTAATGAACTTAGATGCAAAGATCCTGAACAAAATTCTTGCAAACTGAATTCAACAACACATCAAAGGCATTATTTACCTTGATCAAGCAGGTGTCATCAAGGGATGCAGGGATGGTTTAACATAAGGAAATCGGTCAATGTAATACACCACATAAATGATCTTAACCATAAGAACCACATGATCATCTCAATTGATGCAGAGAAGGCCTTTGACAAAATACAACATCACTTCATGGTCAAAACACTGGAAAGAATAGACATGGAGGCTTTATATCTCAATACACTAAATGCGATATATAAAGCTCCTAAAGCCCAAACAATACTTAATGGGGAAAAGTTCAAGGAGTTCCTACTAAAACCAGGAACAAGACAGGGATGCCCACTCTCACCATTGCTTTTCAACATAGTACTAGCCCAAGCTATAAGACAGGAGAAATAAATAAAAGGGATTCAAATTGGCAAGGAAGAAGTCAAGTTAGATGACATTATCCTATATAAGTGACCCAAAGGTCTCCATCTCAAAACTTCTAGGTGATAAATTCCTTCAGCAAAGTGACAGGCTACAAAATCAATGCACAAAAATTAGTAGCTTTTCTATTTGCAAAGGACAAATATAAACAGAAAGAAATCAGTAAAACTGTCCCATTTTCAATAGCAACAAAAAATTAAATACCTTAGAATAACACTGACCAAGGATGTGAAATACCTATATAATGAAAACATTAAAAAAGAAAACTCAAGAAAGTAATTGAGGAGGACTTGAGACCTCCCATGCTCCTGGATGGGTAGAATTAATAATGTGAAATTGGCAATTCTACCAAAAGCAATATGCAGATTTAACACAATACCAATGAAAATACCAGCATCATTCTTCACCATTTTCAACCATTTTTATAGCTGATCAATTCATAATAGCTAAGAACTGGAATAAACCCTGTTGCCCATCACTGGATGAATGGATAACCAAGATGTGGTATATCTACACAAGGGAATTTTACTCAGCATTAAGAAAAGACAACAAAATGAAATTTGTAGAGAAATGTTCAAACTTCAAGCAGATAATCCTAAGTGAACTTACACAATCACAATCGTCACATGTTCTCAATCATCTGTAGTTCCTAACCAGGATAAGCCCAAGTTGCTGACATACCTGATTGCATCTCGAGGCTTGGACAATAGAAAGGGTAGGGCTTGGAGGAAGGGGAAAGGTGGTGGGGGGGGCGAATATCCTTGAACAAATTGAACTGGTACCATAGAATCCTATATCCTAGAAGTTAGACTAAAATCTGGAACCCTCAAGAGGACCTTAAGGGGAGCACCTGAATCAAAGGGCCCTAGAAAGGGTGAGATGAAGCCTAACCTTAAAAATGTCTAATTATCTTTCTTCTCTGTCTTTTTATTTTTTCTTTTCCCTTGGTGCTGGCCTGTAACTCCCTGCACTAGGATGTGGTTTGCATCCACAATGAGCTGTTGATCAGAGAGACCCACTAGATCTCCAAAAATAAACAAGACAGACTTCTGTCAGAGCACTTGATTACCCATCAGAGGTTAATGGTAAGACCCTACTGCTGAAGACACCATATGCTGTTGGCATGGACTATGGAGAGATCTGATTGGAATCCAGAAGAGAGCCAGATCCCAGACAATTAACCATCTAGTGCTGGAAAGTGCTACATGAGCTACTGGGGGAAAGAGGCCAACATATGTCCAAGCATCTCAAAGTCTAAGTGACTCAGAAGCAAACAACCTGACATGATGCTCACACAGGTACAATAGTGGCACACAGTCATGGTGGGTAACCAACTGTTCATGGGACAGCTAACAGATCTGCTTAGTGGAAAGGAAACCATACCTGGAACTGGGAAACAAGTCATAATCATATATAGATAATGATTCTGCTTTCTATTGTCAAGCTCGCAGTAATCTTGGGCTATAATACAGTCTACACACTTTAAATTCTCTCTAAATTCATAATGGTTATCCCATTTAACTGGTGATGACTTCACTCTCTCTTGGAGAACCTGCTTCTCTTTTTCAGATGGGAGCTGGACCTGAGGAGATAAATGACCCAGCACAGTTCATCCTGGCCCCAGCTGAAACCACAAAGGAACTGGGGAAATGAGCAAAAGTTCTGCTCTCTTGGTGAAACTGCTATCATCACAAGGGTGAAGGAGATAGACACTGAGGACACTCAACACCTACCAAAGCAGAGATACAGAGGCTCCTAAGAGCCCATCACTGAAGTAGACTTAAAATGCACCCAACATAGCTTATGGAATTTTGCAGAAGAGAAGGTGGAAAGATTGTTAGCACAAGTTGTGACATTTTGCACAGAGACATTGCCTCTCCCCCATAATTGACTACTGTCCCCATAATGTGTGATCCACAATCCCCATGGGGTTCACCTGCATCTCCAAAGAGGAAGGCCTCTTCAGAAAAGGGGCACATAGGAAGGAAAGGATGGTACCAACATGTGCTGTTTACATACTAAATACATCCATATCTAATAAAAATAAATTTAAAAAAACAATAGAAAACAAAAATAAAATTGCAGCAAAAATGGGCAGGGATATATCAGGTATTTTTTTCTCTAAAGCTTTACAAATTTATACATTATATAAGTGATATATGTTGCTGAATATTGAAATATAGCATTGTGATTTAGAAAATAACCTTAGGATTAGCCAGGCGTGGTGGCACATGCCTTTAATCTCAGCACTTGAGAGGTAGAGTTAGGAGGATCGCCATGAGTTCAAGGCAACTTGACACTCCATTGAGACTCCATACTTACTTCCAGGTTAGAGTGATACCCTACTCTCAAAAAACCAAAAAAGGAAGAAAAAAAAAAGAACCTTAGGAAATATTCATGATAGTATGTCCTTAAAAGCAAACAATTTATATCAAAAGTAATTCTACTCATTCATTTCTCAATGGCATCATTTCAGATTGCTGTGTTTTGATATAATGTGTCCCTAGACTAGCTCCTGAGCCAATGCATAGATACATATTTACTTAAAATGAGTAGTTTTCCAAGTAATCAAATGCACTTTACCATTCTGCTTTGTAAAAATACAACCAAAGATAGTCTTCCTGAGGCATCAAATTTAACATTAATTTGTACAGTAATTTTCTCTTTAAGAAAAATTCACCAAACACTGATAATCTCACCCTTTTTGACATGCTATTCTCACTATGCCCATGGTGAGTTTATTTGTTGCTCACTCATATATCAAAAATCCCCTATTGACAGTTATACTACCAGTTCTTAATTATACAATAGACTTCACTGAGCAGGGATCTCTGGGTTCTAAAAGTTCATCAGATTATCTCAGAAAACCTCTTTTGGTTGTCATTTAACCCTTATCCATACATTGACCACAAGTTTTGAATTTAGCTTCTGCTAGCCTCAGAATAGTTTGGAGGTACAGACTGGCTATTTATAATTCTGACCTGCTTTCCATGAAGTCCAGCCTACTTACAGAAAATAAAAGCTTAAATTATTGACACTTAAATGTACTTTGAAGTAAAAATAGTCTTTCACTCACTGATAATGCTTCTATATATTTGCGTATAGCATCCTAGCTTTCCTACCTAATCTATCGAAAATAAAACCTTTCCTATCCATGCTTGTTTCCTATATCCTTAAAATGGTAAGAACACTCAACAGTGTTCATAACAGGTTTCTGAATATGGGCTATGACTCAAAACAGGAGATTACAAGAGCAGAACAAGGACTGGCAGGATCTAGGAAAAGGACAAAAGGAAATGTAATATGAAGGTAGAAAGAAGGCTACTTGAGGAGGAGGGAAGGAGAAGTGGGAAAGGAGAAAAAAAGTGTCTGGAAACGCCATAATTCTTTGTATGCTAATAAACATTCTTTGTGTGCTAATTCTTTGTATACTAATAAAAAGTAAATTAAAAGAACCCCAAAAAGTCAAATCATAGTGGACCACTTGTCTGAGAACATCACTTAGGAAACAATTAACTTTTCCCACAAAGTCTTTCCTGTCTCTCCTGAGTCAGATACATATTTAAGAGCCCTCACATAATCTGATTTTTATGGCAGTTGCCCATTTCAATAAACCCCCTTACTGACTGAATTTTTATCTGTTGAATTATATAAAAATTTGAGGGCTGGAGAGATGCCTTAGTGGTTAAGCACTTTCCTGTGAAGCCTACAGACCCCAGTTTGAGGCTTGATTCCCCAGGACCCACGTAAGCCAGATGCACAAGGTTATGCGTACATGTGGAGTTTGTTTACAGTGGCTGGAGGCCCTGGTGCACCCATTCTCTCTCTCTCTCCCTCTCTCTGCCTATTTCTCTCTGTCAAATAAATAAATAAATAAACAAATAAAAATTTGAGCATTCTCTCTATTTTTCTAGTAGCAGTTGATTGAGGGAAGAGAATAGAAAAGGTTGAAGGGATACACTAATCATTAAAATTAACTAAGTTACTTATGTAGAGACACAGACCTAATTCTAATACATAGACAGTTTTATTCCATCTTTAAACCTTTGAACATATACTTCATTCTTGCATAGCCCCACACTGTCATCATTATCATCTATCCCATATATATCTCCTATTTCTCTTTCCTTCTTTCTTTCTTTCTTTCTTTCTTTCTTTCTTTCTTTCTTTCTTTCTTTCTTTCTTTTTCTTTTTCTTTCTTTCTTTCTTTTTCTTTCTTTCTTTCTTTCTTTCTTTCTTTCTTTCTTTCTTCTTTTTATTTTTTTTTTTGGCAAGCCCAACAGACTGGCCTTTTTTTATGCAAGACAGTGAGAGTGGGAGCAAGAGTGTGTGTGTGTGTGTGTGTGTGTGAGAGAGAGAGAGAGAATTGGCATGCCAGGGTTTCTAGCCACTGTAATTGAACTCCAGGTGTGTGTGTCACCTAGTGAGCATGTGCCATCTTGCACACTGGCAGCACCTTGCATATGGCTTATATGGGATCTGGAGAGTCGAATATGGACCAATAGGCTTCACAGGCCAGCTCCTTAACTGTTAAGCCATCTCTCCGGCCCCAATATATTTCTTAACTATTTTTTCTTATGCTTTCTGCCTGAATTATAGTCATAGAGCCACATGTTTTTCCTTAGGCAAAGTTCTCTCACTCCTGCAAATTCTTAGTCTAGTATTAAAGTTGTATTTTCATCATGTTTCTGTAATCACAAAAAGTCTTGATGGTTTATATACATTGTAGATCACTTATCACAGGAAATATTTTAAATATTAAAATAAAAATTGATATCAACTTTATTCACTCCTACCTTCTCTCATCTCTCTACCATTATACAAAACTGCAAATACATCAACTCTATTTTATGTCTACTTCTTAAAACCAATTATTTTTTACTTTGCCACATATCTGAGCAAGAATGTTGAAGCTTCTAATATAAATTAGTGTTAAGCCTTTACCTTTATGGGCTCACTTCTAGTGTCTACAATTATGTCCTTCCCTTCCATCACAGAAGAAAGACTGTCCCTGTTCTTGTTTATTATTAGCCTCTCTCTGATTGTAAGTCACAACCTCTATAGACTTTTCAAGTATTGTGATCCACCAGCTATCTCCCCTTTCTTTTCTGGTTCTCCTGCCTCTTTTTCTCATGGTCCTTTCTTATTATCTTGTAGACCCACTCAGTTTTCCCCCATTATTTAAAAGCCTTTTCTTTTCTGAATACTCTGATTTTCTTGGTAAATACTCTTAAATCAGTTGTCTACATAAACCTCCATGTTTATTTGCCTCTTTGTCAACCAATGGTATCTAATTTCTGCTTTTTCATTTCTGCAAACTGTACTGGAAAAAGTCACCAACTATGATAGGTGACTTTCCATCATGTTCCTTTCCAATGATCTCCTTGTATTCATGCCCTTGAATAATCCCCTCCTTTGGGATGAAATCTGACCAATGGAGAATTGCAAAGGTGGTGTAATGTTTCCTCTATAATTAGGTTTCAAACATTATGACTCTGGTGCAGTCAAAGAACCAAGGATCTTACACCAAGAACCTATAAAGAACTAATTGTATCTGCAAGTCTGTGAGTTTGGAAATAAGTTACAGTAATAATTCCAGTTCTAGATCCTAAAAAGAAGACACAGATAATCATGCTTATTTTCATAACCCAAAGAAACTGGGAGAAAAGAGGCGTGCTGTTGTGAGTTGCTAAGGTTTGCTGCGATTAACTATTACACAGAATCCAATAACTTACTATCAATTATAAATTGTCATCTTGATCTAAAAATCTCCCAAATTTAATCTAATGACTTTAATAACTATTTTCCCATGTTTAATTCCTTCCCTTACTCCTCAGTTTTGATATCTCCATGATGTAATTCTTTTGCCTACAAAGCCAGAGGATCCAGGTTCGATTCCCCAGGACCCACGTTAGCCAGATGCACAAGGGGACACACACGTTTGGTGTTCATTTGCAGTGGCTGGAGGCCACTCTCTCTCTCTCATTCTCTCTCTCTCTCTCTCGCCCTCTCCCCCTCTTTCTCTGTCAAATAAATAAATAAATAAAAATAAACTTTAAGGGGCTGGAGGGATGGCTTAGTGGCTAAGGCATTTGCCTGAGAAGCCAAAGGACCCAGGTTGGATTCTCTAGGACCCATGCAAGCCAGGTGCACAAGGGGCACATGCATCTGGAGCTCATTTGCAGTGCTGTGCCCGTTCTCTGTGTCTGTCTCTCTTCTCTCTATCTCTCTCTGCTTGCAAATAAGTAAATAAATAAAATGAAGTAAAAAAATTAAAAAGAAATACAACTTAAAAGAAATTGAGTTTATTGGGATCACTTACAGAGCAGAGTGAGGTATTGCTTACAGCCACATCAAGAGATATATCACCAGAGCCAGATGTGGTGGTGCATGCCTTTAATCCCAGCACTCGGGAGGCAACAGTAGGAGGATCACTATAAGTTCGAGGCCACCCTGAGACTACAAAGTGAAATGAATTCCAGGTCAGCCTGAACTAGTGTGATACACTAACTCCAAAAAAAAAAATGAAAAAAAAAAAAAAAAAGAGAGAGAGAGAGATTACCAGAAACCCCACCCCGACACTGGTGATGACTCGTGGATACTGCATCTCTGGAGCACACTGCACCACTTGCAGGCAGCTCAAGTAGAGGCTCACATATACTACAACACTGGCAGGCAGCTCAGTCCAAGCATCTCTATCACAGTGTGCTACTTGCAGCTTCATTAGCTAGTCCTCTTCCCAAGCAGTTGTTTCCCTTTTATATAGCCTTAGGACAGGGTCTTGCCACCCTTTCCCAGACTTGTTGACTTCCTTGATTGGAGAACTTCCTTCCTGCCCCTACCAGGACAGAATGTTCCAGTTTCTAACTAACATAACCTTGAAGAGTAGTTGTGTAATCTTTAAGTTTTGGTTTTCCATAGTGACTTCCTCAATCAGAACCTGCTTTCTCTCTTCAGAAGAGAGTATTTAAATTCAGAGGATCTGCTATACAACACACAACACACACACACTCACACACACACACTCTTATTTATTTTAGACTCCTTTGTGATCTGTAATTTCTTAGATATATTCTATGCACCAAAGATAACTGTCAACCACACAGCTAGTTTTGAATATACTGTAGGGTCTCAAAAGCTTTGCCCTAACTTAATAGACTCACCAGTTTTTACCTTAATCATTTTTCATAATAGAAGAGAAATATTAAATCTTTTATGTTTGAAGTAAAAACAAAAATTAGCCATGCTAAAGCATATGGGAAACTTACTTTAAATAATCAAAACAAATTCCCCAGAATCTACACAGGAAAAAATATTTAAAAATAAAATTGAAGTATTTGGCATTTGCAATTTTATGTAATTGTTTGTATGTTGCTGCAGGATCAAAATATCATTTACCTTCTAGTAATCCAATTTTAGAAATTATCACAAGTAGGCGATTACCTGTGTTACAACTTACAGAAATTTAAACTGGGTATCTGCCAATCAGTAGGTCAAAATCATTACCCCACAAAGCTTGATTGGCACTGATGCAAGTTTTCCTGTTGATAGGAAAGGTCACTCTATGCGAAAGAAGACAGAAAAAAACAGTGAGGTGCATAAATGGAAGAAAGCTAGGGGAGATGGAAAGATATTTACTCAATGTTTGTTGGATTCTCACAAATTTCTCAGGACTCTCGTCCCACTTGAATGATCATAATTGGCACTCAGTCTCATCCTGCAGATGGATCAGGCCAAGAAAGCAGAGAGCGTAGCTTCCATGCAGGTGTGTGTTGCTGGGTTTGCCCTCAAACAGAAGGTAGTCTTCGGTGATGGTAGTGGAAAGAAAGAAAGGAACTAGTGACATAAATCATAATTTTTCTTAGTGAAATGTGTGCCATATTCCTATTCAAGATGCACTGACACTGGAAAACATTGTGCTTTTAGGCTGTCATCCAGTTTTTGGTAGGAGGTGGTAGACCTCTTTGCTTCTATGTGTTGTGTCTTTATATTTTTTTATTGACAATTTTTATATATGCATATAATTATTTTGAACACAATACCCCCCCACACACCACTATCATTTCTTGTCCCCTCTCTCTTTTTTTCTTCCACTGAAACCTTTCTCCTTTCCAGCTATTTCCTCTTCTACTTTGATAACTTTTTTCTCGTGTTTTTATGTGACCCAGTGAATTTATTTAGGGTTGTCTGAATGAGCATGGGTAGGAGGTTATTTCTGTGTGCTTTTATCTAAGGGAAAATTTTGTCTACTCCTCCCAGTGCATCATCAAGTTGTCTTATTCCAGGAGAGCAACACCACTTAGCTGTACTCTTTTGGTGAAAATAAAGACATGTCTTATCCGGAGCCTCTATTAATAAATACTCCTTTGGTAGTTTGAAAGGTATTTCATCATAATACATTCCCTGGAAACTGGTAAAAATGCAACAGCTCTGGCTGTTAAATCTATGTGCCTCTAAAATTGAATCTATAGAGGAATTTGAAAAAATATAAGCATATGGAAAACTCAATAAAATGAGTAGTAAATACATAGAAACAAATATGTGGGTGCATCTTGCAGATTATTTTTAATTTATAAAAGTAACATTCTTTGTATTATCAACAACTTACTTCAAAACAGTAACTTGTAGGGAATGGTAGAAACACTTTGGTTAGACCTAAATATTTTTACAAGGAGAAATTACTTATCCCCATCTTTTCACAGGGATTGAAATATAATTGATGCTAAATTAATGTGAAGTCATGAACGCTGTAAACTCATTTTGTTAGTCAGCATCTCATTGCTGTGACAGAACACCTGAAGTAATTCAATATGTAAGGAGAAAAGATTTATTTTACATCACACTTAGAAGTTTCAGCCCAGGACTGATTTTTCCCATCCCTCTGGGCTTGTGGCGAAGCAGACCATCAGGGGGAGGAACATATAGCAGAGCAAAATTGCTAAAAGCATAGTGGCCCAGGAGAGGGAGGGGCTTAGGAAAGGTGGGCATGGGTCCCAGTATCTCCTTCCAGGCCATCTCCCCAGTGATCTTAAATCCTTCATTAGGGCTCAATTCCTATTAAGTTTCAATAGCAATTTCAATAGTTTGGAAACCAAAATAACACATAAGTCTACGGAGATTTACAGTCCAAATCATAACTTCTATATCTAAAGGAAAATAAAAACAGCTGCATGCTTCTTTGTAAAATGAGAAAACAGAATTCATCAAATGTTATATAAGACAGAGAAGTCCGACAACTCTGAATATATTTTCTGGAAATGTGCTTTACTTTATATTTGCACAGCTAAATGCCCCATGCAATTGATGCTTTCAACATGCACAAATGCAAAAATACATTATATTCAGATGTTTTAAAATACTTTATTTTTATTTATTTATTTATTTGAGAGAGAGAGAGAGAAAGAGGCAGAAAGAGAGAATGAGCATGGGCATGCCAGGGCCTCCAGCCACTGAAAACAAACTCCAGACGCATGGGCCACCTTGTGCATCTAGTTTACGTGGGTCCTTTCGCTTTGCAGGCAAGTGCCTTAAGCCATCTCTCCAGCTTGGAGTTTTGGTTGTTTTTTTTTTTTTTTTTTTTTTTTTTTGGTCTTCAGTTAGAGCAATTTGGAAAAGCTAGAATTCAAAGACATGTAATAGAAGTGGAGGAATTAGAAGCTCATTGAGAATGATGTATAGAAGAGCTAAATGTTCTAAATATCACCGGGCAGAGGTATGAGGAAAATCACAGGTTCAGATGTCTCTGAGCACATCAGAGCCAGCATTAGGATTAAGGAACTAGTGACAAATTCTTTCCCAGTTCAGCCCATCAGATTTCACTTACTTCTGAGAGGGAAGCACGCAGCTAGCTTGAATCATAAAGTAAGAGTAAGATCTAGATGGATAGAGAAGGTATTATAAATTCAGTTACATCAAAACAAACACCAATAGGCTAGAGGCTAAAAAACACTGACTTTCATCAAAAGAAGTGGAAAACTTAGCCAAGTTTGAGGAAAACACCTGCCAATGGGATTCAACAGGTCCAATAAATCCAAAAGGAGGCACTTCAGGATTCTGTCCTGTAGAACACAACATATTACCCACACTAAGGCATTCTCCGTGAATATCACCACCTTTTATTAATCTAGAAAAAGTTGGAAGCCAGATTTCAATGAGAATTTCTTCATCACTAAGGACAACTGCCCTCCTCTATCATAAATAGAAATGTGCATTTAGGTGAAATGGGACTGTGAATTTATTTGAAGGCAGTTTTAAACACTAGTTCTAGAAATTGTTACTGTCTCTTGAAATAGTCTGAACAAGATATATTGAGGCTATAAGCTCTGACACTAGGGTGATTAGCAGTCATCACTGGCTGTTTTGGAGAATTCATAAAGGATCTTCACACAAAATGATGTGCAAAGAAAACCTCTATAAGAATGATCTATCACTGGACTACTTGACACCTCATCATCCGAGAAAAAGCTCCCACTGACATTTCCATTCCATGATTCATTTAAAAGTTTCACATCCTTTAAAGTCTGTTTAATTATTTTTTTTTTTTTTGAGGTAGTGTCTCACTCTAGCTCAGGCTGACCTGGATCACTATGTAGTCTCAGGCTGTCCTTGAACTCACAGCAATCCTTCTATCTTGGCCTCCTAAGTGCTGGGATTAAAGGCATGCATAAATACTTTTGGGAGATATGGACTATATTGAAAAAAATGACCTTGAAATTAAATAACTGCTTGGAATTTCTACTACAGTAAAATAAATTCAGTAAAATTAGTAAGAGAGCAAACTTCACCCATATGTCTTAATTATATGGTCAACAGTGCAAGAAATAATTCTATTAAAATGTAATACTAAATCAGGCTTATAGAATAAATAGAGGGAATAGACACATATAATAAGATAAATAAAATGTAAATGATTGTTTTAAAATATGTTGTTTATAAAAGAAAATTAATATGTTCACATTTTTAGAACAACACTATTGATAACATAATGGTATCTGTCCTCCAAAATAAGTTACTACACCCCCCTGTCCTTATTCCATCTTTCCCTTCATTTCCATAAAGCAAAGCAACTCTTGAATGACTCTTCAGTGATTGCCAAAAAAAAATTAAGAATTCACTTTTAGGGTCAGAATATTTGAGTTCAAAGACCAGCTCTAATAGCACCTCAATAACCGGTAAAGTCACTTAATAATTCCAGTCTTATATTAGTTGTGAGTATTTCTAAGGACCAAGTAAGGAGTAGTTATGTCATTATTAGATACAGTAGACTGAGAACAAAGGATGTTGCAATAGTTTGTACCTTTTTCAATGGCTGAATATCTCTTCTTACAAAACAACATAGAAGGGCTGGAGAGATGGCTTAGCGGTTAAGGCGCCTGCCTCCTGAGCCTAAGAATGCTGGTTCCAATCTCCAGGTCCCACATTTAGCCAGATGCAAAGTGATGCAAGGGCGCAATGCTGCACTTGACACCAAGGGGGCACACGCATCTGGATTTCGTTCACAGCAGCTGAGAGGCTGATGGTGTGCCCATCTCTATCTGTCTTCCTCTCCTTCTCTCTGTGTCTCTCTCTGTGTCTCTCTCCAAAAAAAAAAAATAAATAAATAATAGAAATAAGGACAACTGGGGCTGGAGAGATGGCTTAGTGGTTAAAGTGCTTGCCTGCAAAGCCCCAGAACCCACATAAGCCAGATGCACAAGATGATGCATACACACAAGGTGGCACATGCATTTTGAGTTTAACTGCAGTGGCTGGAGACCCTGGCATGCCAATTCTCTCTCTCTTCCTCATAAATAAAAAATATTTAAAAATTAAAAGAAAAACAAAACATGAAATAAGGACAACCACTCACAGGCCCCAGGGTCATCTGGAAAGATGGGGCAATATGGAAATCTAGTTTTTTGGACAATGGAACACCCACAAGCCATAGCTTGTTACTAGAAAGTTTTCAGTGCCAAGAATGGGATACCTTTCAGTGAGTTGTTGGCCAGGGAGATCCCTGATGCTCCTAAAACATTACAGATCATTGCTGAGGCTCTTGTTTTCCCACCAGGAATTTATGGTAAGATCATAATGCTGAAGACTCCACATACTTGGGCTGCAAGGTCACTGAGAAGTCTGGCTGGAGCTGAGCTAAAGAGTTCCTCCATGTAGACCAGCAGACAGAAAGCTGGAAAAAGCTATGCTGCATGCAGTTCAATAGGAGAGAGAGAAATAGCCAATGGAGATACTCAACAGTGGACACTATAAGCCTTAAATTTGGCCAACCAGGCCAAATGAGCCAACAGGTACAATAGTGGCATGTCTGTTATGGGGGAAACCAACTGATCTTTAATTGGACTGGAGGCATGCTCCATGGGAGGGAATACATGCCTGATACTGAAAATCTATGACAGGGGTAGTCATAAGCCCTAGGGGTGTGGCTGGTGTCTGGCTAAATGTATATACTATCCTCACCAAACTGCCCGATAAGCACTTCTCTTAATGTTCATACACATATAGTAATGCTACTCTCACTTTTGGTTAGAGAAGCTTTTCTTTTCAGATGGTGGTGACCTTGGGATGACTCAGAAGGCACCATGGTGCTGAGATGAAGTAACAGAGGAGTGCTCAGCACTGAAACATCTCTATCACACCTTTCAAGGCTCAGGGTCCATTGCGAAAGAGGTGGCAGAAAAAATGTAAGAGCCAAAGGAAGGGCAGGACTCCTTACAACATGCTTCTCCAGAAACAACATTGTCTGGATATCCATGACCTCACAGTGTCTGACACTACCTACACAAGACCATCATAATAGGAGGAAAAGATGATGACATCAAAACAAAAGAGAGACTTATTGGGAGGGGCAAGTGGTATAATGGAGAGTGGAGCTGCAAAGGAGAAAGCGGGAGAAGAGAGGGAATTACCATAGGTTATTGTCTATAATTATGGAAGTTGTTAATAATAAACTCAATTAAAAAAAGAAAAAAGAAAAAAATTAAAAAAGAATGTAAGAGCCAAGGGATGGAAAGAGTGTTATGAAATGCCATCTTCTAGGCATGATGTGGTTATTACTTTCATGAACTCACAATAGCTGTGCTTACCTGCATAAGACCTGTACAAAATAGGGCCCATCAACATTTTTCATGGATAAGGAAGTGGCTCATTAGGCCCCAATCCTCTCTGAGGAGTTATTGGTTGCTAGGGCAAGATTTTCTTCAAGTTGCCTGTGCCCCAGGAAATCACCTCCCACCCACCTTCATCCAAGCAACCATAATCTAACCCATACACACACACACACACACACCCACACACACACACACACACACACACACACACACACACACACACACACACACGAGGAGATATTTGAGAAGAAAGGGTTCAGAGAAAGTGAGAGGTGATATATGAGAAGGTAATAGGGCTGAATGTGATCAAAATACATTACATTGGTGTACGGAATTGAAAAATAAATGAAAACCAAAACAACTCTAGAACAGCCAGGCCTATGGATATAGTCTTATGATCTACTATTTGCACGGAGATTACTTTGTAGAAATGCTAAGTTAAGACAGCGGAGTACAAGAGGTACCCTGGAAAAGAGATCCTGAAAATAGTGTTTTGGGTTTGAGTTGACCATTCGTTGTGATGATTCATGGGCCTGACTGCTGGTTGTAAGTGAGAATGGTGATGAGCCTTGCAATTGATGTCCATGTGTATGTGTATGTGCATGGTGGAGGATGAGTTCCTTAGATATGCAGTGGTTGTTCTACTTATACTTTTTAAAAAACATTTTAATTTATTTATTTCAGAAAGAGAGAGTCAGAGAGAAAGAATGAGTGCTCCAGGGCCTTCTGTAACTGCAACCAAACTACAGCTGCATGTGCCACCTTGTGCATCTGGCTTATGTGGGTCCTGGGGAATCGAACCTGGGTCCTTTGACTTTGCAGGCAAGCACCTTAACTGCTAAGCCAGCTCTCCATCCCTGTTCTTATACTTTTTAAGTGTGGTACTCATATCTTCCAGTGCTAGTACTTACAGCTTTAAGCTTAAACTCCTTCCCTCCATATGGTGAAGACTCAGATGCCATCTGCATAGCAATTTCAAAACATCAAGTATTATCCCTACCTGAAACAAAGTTTCTTTGTAAGGTGCATATACATTCCTTGTCCCAAGATCTTCAGTTGGATTAAATTTATGGCATGGGTTTTATAATTTCCCAAAGGTACCCAACAGAACTAAGCTCCAGTTGTCAACTTTGATAACTGACCTAAAACCTAACCTTTTCTTCCACACCTTTCCTTTCTCGTGGCATTTCATGTGCTTCTTAATGGAATTCCCACACTTGGTCCTGGTCTCATGATATGTAAAAACAGCTAATAAAATCATTTTGGGGAAATAGTGACTATTAGGACTATGGTACGGTCTGGCTATTTTGAGTGATATTGGATATCTTATGGAAAATAAATTATAGAAGTAACACTATCAATTCAAGCATAGGGAGTAAGCCTGAAGGAACCCAGAGTAGCTTGTCTTCTCCAGGCTGGAGTTGATAGGATGATGTCATGGCCCTCGGATTGCTCATACCTTGGCTCTGAACCATCATGCCTTGAATAAAGACATGGGCATTTCAGTGAGCTTCTCTGATATTAAACAGTAGCAAAAGCACCCACTGAAAGACCACCCCAACTGCCTATTGGATGTTTTATAAGGCTGACAGTTATAAATCATATTGAGAGCTAAGGAGAATTTAAAGTCCAAACTTCATTGCAAGCTTCCCTGTGGCTCAGAGTATGTGAGGCAGCATAATGGTCATGCTTCCAGCTTCTAGATCATGAAACCTCCTGCAAGCTACATCAGGAAAACCACAGTGCAATCAAGGAATCCTTGCTTTCTGTGGCCACGACTTAGCCATTTGAAAACAGTTTCTGGTGAGACTTAGATAACATATTTGACAACTGCAGATTGTAATGATCACAGGCTGTGCTGACTTAAATAAGAAATAAAAATGAAACCGGGCGAGGTGGCGCACACCTTTAATCCCAGCACTCGGGAGGCAGAGGTAGGAGGATCACCGTGAGTTCGAGGCCACCCTGAGACTACATAGTAAATTCCAGGTCAGCCTGAGCTAGAGTGAGACCCTACCTCAAAAAAACAAAAACAAAAACAAAAAACAAAAAAACAAACAAACAAACAAAAAAAGAAATAAAAATGAAAACATCTGGGCAGAGGTTTGTTTTTAGCTTTTTCCTTTTTAAAGCAGTTTTCTTATTGCTTCTATGGTGTGGGGAGTGATATGCTGGGGGAAAAGCATAGGGACAATGTGGTTGGCATGTTACCAGTCAGAAATGTGCATGTTGCTTTGTGGAGTTAATGACATCACTCCATAAACTGACCCCACAGGGAAAGAAATGAGTGCATAGAGACATTTATCTTTCTTCTTTTTATGTGACAGACAGAGCAAGACAGAGAGAATGAGAAGAGAGAGAGAGAGAGAGAGAGAGAGAGACTTGGCAGGCCAGGACCTCAGCCACTGCAATTGGACTCCAGACTTGTGTGTCCCTTTGTGTGCATGTGCGACCTTACATGCTTGTTTCACTTTGTGCCACTTATGTGGTACTTGGAGAGTCAAACATGCATCCTTAGACTTCATAGGCAAGTGCCTTAACTGCTAAGCCATCTCTCTAGCCTCATTTATCTTTCAATTCTCTTTTGTTTGTCCACATTCTTATAACTCCTGCTTCATCATTCCTACCTAGAAACTTTCCTTCTCCATGTGAGGACAGTGTTTCAGCTGCCACAGAGATCCCAACAAGCTGAATAGGAATCAGTTTTCTCCTCACCACTGGGAGCAGTAGATTCTTCTGTGATTTGCAAGTTGAAGTGACAGCCCTTCCTTGCTGAGGCCATGTAGCTTAGCAAACAAGGGTCCCTTTAAGAATTGTTCTCAATGTAACTCTTTGTATAATCCAGAGAAGAGAGAATTTTGCCAGGGATCTTGAATAGATTTGACTTTGGGAAGCAAAATTGGTATTTTAGCTTTCCTTACTAGCTCTGTTAACTCCTGGCTTATAATGAGTATTAAAGGAGATTATTGAAATATTCTGAAGAAAATAATAGAAATGTAGTACTTTGGCCACACTTTCTACAGTGAGGTTCTGAGGGATATATCTGATTACCTTATGTATTTATTCCTCACTCTTACACTCCTTTCCTTCCTTCTTTTACTCTGTTCCCTTCTCCTCTTCCTCCTAATTATTCCCATTAAATGCAAACAAAAAGCACATTCACCAAAAATCTACTAATTCATAGATTACTTCCAATATGTTTTCCCTCGATTGCTAACATTTATTCTTAAGGGAAGTAGAAAGAAGACAGAGAGATAAAAGACCCACCTGCAAACAAAGACGGCTTTCTTGCCATTTCCCATTTGAGAACTTCCAATCCTTTCCAAGGTCATTTTGTGTTTGTTTGCTTGCATAGTGATAGCCTCCTGCTCCCTAGTGCTTTTTTAAGTTTAAATTAGTTTTCAATAAAGAGGCACTTGCACCTTGCAAGGGGGAAGCATTGTTTTCAGTACACTTGTAACTAACAGTGCTGGTCCTTGGGGAGTTTCAAAGGACCTCAAAGGCAATAGTTCCCTACCCGGGAGCAAAGAAGCCATTACAGCTTGTACAGGAAGATTTAATAGGTGTCATAATTTATCATGTAAACCGAAAAGTGTTTCTTAATTAAGTGCGTACGTTAATGAATTTTTTAATTTGATCCCTGTAAGTACCTTGCTATACTAATTGCAATATTCCACACATTAGTCATCCGCTGTTGCCCTTGGCTATTTTCTACCCTGAGAGAAGAGAAAGAGAGCTTTACAGTTAAAGTTCATTTAACTCTTTCCACCTAACAAATTATGTTTAGTCTTACTCATATTGGAGTGACAGCTGTAGTTGAATTTCCCTCGGCTTTCAGAGGCCTTTTATTTGGAAACCATCAGAACTTTCTGATAGTTAAAAAAAAAAAAAAAAAAAAAAAGTAGGCTGAGTAGGCTGGGATAACAGGCCAGAATCTGAGGACATGCCTTTTCCCAAGGGGGCACTATCTTCAGATCTCCTAAGAGTGGACAGTTTTATAGGGACAAGAAAGAAGCAATGTTCTTGCTTTCTTCTATTCTGTGATTAATGAAAAGCTTACATTTTAATAACACTACCCAAACTCAAACCATTTAAAGGCAATACTAAAACATGGGGCTGGAGAGGTGGCTTAGTGGTTAAGGAGCTTGCCTGCAAAGCTTTGACTCTCCAGAACCTACATAGGCCATATGCACATGGTAGTGTATACAGCTGGAGTTCATTTGCAGTGGTTAGAGGCCCTGGAACACCCATTTTCTCTCTCCCTCTTTAATAAATAAATTAATTAAATTTAAAAAATTAAAATAAAACTTAGGTGTACCTGCCTGACTGGGTATAATATCAACAATAAATGAAGCATTCTGTGTAATAAGAAGCACTTAGGACATAATGTGAAGTCCAAAAGCATAATATCATTATACATTATGGTAAAATATTATTATAATGATGAAAAAATGTTTGCAAAGCAAAATATTTAGAAACTAATGTGCTCAGACATTTACTGATAATTTATGGTACTAAGGTTATATAAAACTTTTAAATATTTTCTATATTTTGTATTTTGCAATTATAATAAAATATCCACATATAATTTAATAAGAGCCACTATATTTTTGAGAACTTCCAAAATATTACTTTATAGGCAAACTTTTGCTTCAGACTGTATGTCATTAGGAGATATTCTTTATTTAAACACATATGATATAAACATCTAAAATAACTTTTATATATTCAAATTTGTCTATAGTTAAGTAAATAAAACCTATGATTAGAAGATATTATGAAAGAAAAATTAAAACTTTCTGATTCTTCTTTTGCATTAAGTGAACATATTATAAATAGGTCAACAGAACATAACTTTATTATAAGTTACCCCTGGTTTACTTACATTTAAAGGTACACAATTTTGTTTCATATGCTACTTATAATGACATGTTGGCAATACTGAACTTCATATGAAAATTTGTTAACTTAGAAAACAAGACAAATATTCTTTAATTAACACAAATATCAGTGCCTTATAGTTATATGTTAAAAAGAATTTTGGGACTATAGAGATGGCTCAGTGCTTAAGGCATTTGCCTGCAAAGCCCAACAACCCAGGTTCAATTCCCCAGCACTCACATAAAGCCCGATGCACAAAATGGGGCATGCATCTGGAATTTGTTTACAATGGCTAGTGGCCCTGGCTTGCCTATTTTCATTTCCCGTTCTTCTTTCAAATAAATAAATAAATAAATAAAATATTTTTTAAAGGAATTCTTATACTCAGAAGAACTTATTTTGGATCTTAGCTCTAAAATGGCTAGCAGTGAATCTGTAAAGGTATTTAAACTGTTTCTGATATGTTAAGTCAATGGAATTGGTACAGAGTGCCCAGCTAAATTTGATTTTCAGATAAACAAGAAATAATTTTAATGTAAACATGTTGCCTGTACAATTTGCTAAATCTAGCAACTTTACAAATGAAGGAATTTAGATGCATCAGAATCAAATAGATAAATGTGTTTCTTTAATGCACATTTTGCAAACCAGAATTTTACTTTTCAAGGGTTGTAGTCCAGTAATCCAAAATAAAAATACTTCAAGTGTGTTTTTGTTTTTGCATCAAAACTGCAAAATCTAGCATTTGGAGATCACTGCTATAAAGCACTAATTCTCATATTTAATCTACATTAAAAATCACCAAGACACTTTGAAAATATGGATTCTCATTTGCAGGGTGGGTTGGAAATTGAGATTCTGTATTTCTACCAAGCTGCAAGATAGCTGATACTGCTGGCCTTGGAGCCACATTTCAAGTGGTGACAGAGTTAGATGATCTCTGATGTCTCTGTTAGGGTTAGAATTTGAATCTGTGACATTTTAAATACATACATTCATTTTCTTTATTAAATTTCATTTTCAAACAAATATTGATAAATTTCCAGTAACTTTTTTACCCAGGAGATTAGCACTCAGATAACTAGGATGGTATTGTGACATTGAACTTTTGTCTTACTCTGATTGGGAATAGGTAGTAACAGTACATTAATCAGAACCATCACAACGTTTTCAGTTACAGGACTTTTCTGTACCATTCATTCATTTAATGAGTACTTATTGAATCCCTACCCTATATCAGGTACTATTATGGATCAGCAAGGAAAACTTACCAGTGAAGCATAAAAGCTCATTGAAAATAGGAACTTGGTTAACTTGATTTTGACTTTATAGTCTTACAACTCTCTCCCTTCATCCTTATGTTTCACTTGCTCTCTTCTTAACCTGTGAATCAAAGCTTCATTTTCATCTAGATCTTTACATCATTGGCTTTTCCCATCATTGAAGTCTCAGCTTACAACATTAGCAACATAAGATTTCTCTACCTTTTCTATCAAAGGTAGTCACTGTTTGGTAGTGACTATTTCATATGATCTGAACTTGTGTACTACTTTATGTACATAAATATGCACACCTATGCATTATTTTCAGTAACCCACCCCACAAATATGTGAGACTTGTGAATAGCAAGCTTGTATGTTTTCTCTACTGTGATAATCCCTAAGTACTTACAAACCCAATGAGTTTCTTTCCTTTAAACCCAAATTAATTGAAATTTTCATGTAAGTAGATGTAGAAACTTAAACAAAGATAAGTTCTGTGAGAGTTTTGTTTCTTTTTTAAAATATTTTTTAAATTTTTATTATTATTTTTTATTTATTTTTGGCGAGAGAGACAGAGAGAGATAGACAGAGAGGGAGAGGGAGACAGAAATGGGCGGGTCAGCAGTCTCTCGGCTGCTGTGAACGAAATCCAGATGTGTGCGCCCCCTTGTGGTCAAGTGCGGCATTGTGCCCTTGCCTCACTTTGCATCTGGCTAAACGTGGGACCTAGAGATTGGAACCGCTGGACATTGGAACCAGCATTCTTAGGCTTAGCAGGCAGGCGCCTTAGCCGCTAAGCCATCTCTCCAGCCCGAGTTTTGTTTCTTTACATAACTCTATCTAGAAAAATCTAGTAATTAATTCATTGCCTTATTTCAGAAATTTGGATATATATTATTAATAGATCCACATACAAATAGCATTTATATGAAATAAATCCTATGCATTATTTATTTTAAGTTGTTTTGTGGTATTTACATGCTTTTAGAAATATTGAGGAAACCATTATATATGCCAACAGAGAAGTAACATTGTTTTTCCCCATATTCAAATAACTGGGTGTGAGATGTGGCAGAACAGAGAAATTAGGAGAGGAAGAACAAACGAGGGGTGAAGAAGTTTAGACAAACTTGCATTTGGAAGTTTGTCCAAAGTTAGAAACATTTTATTTATTTATTTACTTATTTGTTTATCAATGGGTGTGTCAGGGCCTCCAGCCACTGGAAAGGAATTCAAGATGCATGTGGGTATTGGGGAATCAAACCTGGGTCTTTAGGATTCTCAGGCAAGTGCCTTAACTGCTAAGCCATCTCTCCAGCCCCTATAAAACATTTTTAAAAATCACCATATGCTGTTAAGTCATATATGTGGACATTCGTGAGTATTTCTGGAATTAAGGCTCTGGATTTCAAATTAAATGAGCAGACTAGGCAGTCTCCTCATGATTTAGGCTTCAATAAGTGGAAGTTGTACTCTTAATTCACTCATACTTTCAGTTAATCAGATTCCATACGTCAGATCCTGACCACAGAGTCCAGAAGCTGCTGGTCTAATTATTGATCTCCATTATCAGCACCTCCCACTGTGCTCTGAATACATTATTGATTCGCTTTAGCTGGAGGTTCTTCTGACAAGCTTATGTGTGCAATTAAGTGGATTACATGGAACATGTTAAATAGCCTAAGAACGTCTCAGGTTGGAAAAGCTTTGCACCTCAGCACGAGCAGAACCCAGAAAATCAATATTAACTCTGCAACATCCTGCACTCAAGGGGACAGACACTCTCCAGGCAGGTGGCTGTCCTTGCAAAATTAAGACAGATTCTGGCCTCACATTTTAAGAAAGATATTGTAATTACATATTTTGTTGTACTACTGTAAAAACAAAGGTAAACTGCACCAACTATATCCCACTTTTTGCATTTTACAGTACCACATGCTATCTCGGTGTTAAATGCCATAGTACTTTCTGGAAAATATTGTTTCTCTGTTGCTTTCTAAATTCTTTAAAAATATTTTTTCTCATCTCTGTATATGATAATAAATTATTTTTCAGTAGACTTGTATAAAATATTATTGACACTATCAGTATAGATCTCATTAATTAGAGATTCTAGCATGACATAGTTCAAACTTTTATTCAAAGATCATTTATATCTGCATCTAAAAGCAAAATATGTATAAAGTAAAATAAAAGTAATAGCTTGACCTAAATTCTTAACAATACACACACACAAGTAAAACTACATTTTCAAAACATCTTGTCAAACATTATGGCAAAACCTAAGTATGATATGAAGAAAGCCTCACTGGCACCAATAAATGTTCGTAAAGACTCATAGAAAAATTTACGACAGTTCTGCATCATTGGGATCAGTAAGAAATCTAAGGACATAGGACTTTGATGGATGATCTACAATGTTGCTATTATTATGTAATGTAACATAAGACAGAAAATGAAGCCTCTGCTTATGATGGAGCATGGTTATTAGTGATATGTTATAGCACTGCTACTCCTTTTGTGAGTTTTCTTGAAAGTGTAAACATAGTAACTATAAGCAATTTGAAGCTTCTTGAACCCTGAAGAAACTGTGTAACTTTATTGTTGCTGTTTCATTCATTCTAAGTGAAATTGTATAGTATAAGATATCAGAATGATGCAAACCTCTCCTACTCCTGTATTAGAGATCTGCTGCTTGGACACTATCACAATTGAAAAACATAGGAAGGAGGGCAAAGCTCTAACCATGGCCTAAAGGTCTAACACTGGTTCTTCACTATGAGAACATGAAAGAGCTAAATAATGCCCTCCTTTGTGCTCTAAATGGTAAAATTAGAAGACAGCCAAAAAACCTTAGAATTGTAACTTATATATTCAGAAAACAGTTGGTATTTCTTTCATTATCTTCAGCATTTTGTGTGAATGTGGGTTTTCATATGGATTATGTGCATATTAATTTTTATCTGGATAAAATATTGAGTGTCATCACCTAAAATAGAAGTTAACAACAAAGACTTTGATAGTTACCTTTGCATAAAAATCTAATCATCTTAAAATTAATTTTTAATTTCATTTTTAGGAAAGAAGATGATTTCTACTTAAAATAGAAAACATATGTAGTAGCTGGAAGAAGTTTCAGCTTACGCTGATTGCTCCATTAAATGTAAGTTAAAATGTAAATGTAAGTTAAAATGTAAGTTTTGTTAGAGCAAAGAATATCTTAAACTTATCCACCTCTACATTTCTTTAAGGAATATTTTGATACTAAATGAAGTTCAAGAAAATAATTTTAGTGATGCATAGTCCTTTATATTACTGCAAGTAGATGGAATCATAAACATCTATTTTAAAATTGTATTTATTTTTTTACTATGGTTTAAAATTATAAGAGACTACTTGTGAATATTTGTACTTAATAGTCTTTTCTAAGAATACAAGCAAGACAACAGTCATTTAAAATCCAATAACTAATAGAAAAAATAGAGAACATATTAGTAAAGTTCAAGTGTTAAAACTAAGTTAATATTTCATCTACCTCTGCCTACAAAGAAACATGAGAACTAGTATTACCTCAAAGTTACTGAATGCTAAATTGAAAGGGAATACACACAAAGAGTTGTCTCTTTAGCCTTTGTAAAAATCCACCCATATCACACCAGAGACGTAAATCTACTTCTGTGGAGCCATGGCTTCCACAGAGCTGAGTTCAATCTCCTGTTTCCATTTTAATAGTCTTGAGCATAATTCTAGTAGATTTGGATACCATCTTCTTTGTTTATTTAATTACATACATCCAGCGTATTTTTTCTGTGCTCCAAAGAACTTCCTTGAATTATACTTTTGGTAATTTTAATAGGATTCTCATTCGAGGCTCTTGGAATAGTCAGGGTTCTTTGGAAGACAGAAACAACTGCCTATATGATTATGGAGACTAGGTCTCCAGATCAGAAAAATAAAAATAAAACAGGTGGGCTTATGACCTCAAAAGAGCTAATAATGTTCAATTCACATTAGAAGATGAGAAAAATCAGTAGCACACTTCACAAGTAATCAATCCATAGAGAATAGTGTTTTTGTTCTATTTGGATTGATAGTATGTCCCCAACCATATTAGGAAGGGAATGTAGGTGTTAATCTTATCTAGAAACACCCTAGGTCACATCCATTATAATGTTGATTAAGTGTCCAGTACTTCATGTCCAGGCAAGTTGATACAAAAATTAGACATCAAACTCTCATAAATAAAATTGTTTTAAATTTATTTTTTGTAAAATGCATTTCAAAATATTAGGACAAGGAATTTCACTTATGATATTTCTATTAAATGAAATTTAAAATATCAAGATAGTGCAAGTAAAATATTTTGAGAGAATATTTGGCATTGTGGGAATTTGTCTTACTTAACATAAACTATTCAAATCAATCATATTTTATTTGTAAAGCTACCACAAAATTTACCTGCTAAGCCTTAACTATTTTATTAACAACATAAATGAATTTTATTTATAACAAAATGAATGTTCACTTAGCAATGTGAGTGAATAGCTTATCATAAAATTATTGTCCTTTTCACAACAGAAGATTCAGATCTCATTTGAAGCCTATACTAATTCTGTTTTTTGTTTAACTTCCTTTAAATTATAGCAACTATAACTAAAATATTTTAAATATATCAATATATTACAATTCAGCCTATATAAGGTAGCAATTTCTAACACATTACTCGCCCAATGCATGCATATTCCTAAATCTGAAGGAGAGTTTTATAATCTCCCAAATCTGTGAAAAGGGGCAACAAAAATTTCTTACATCTAATTCTCATATTTCAAATTTCCTGGTCTATAGGATTTTAAAATAATTTTTTAGCAAGTAAATCATATTTGCATTGGAGCCAGCAGAAGCCTTCCTAAGAAACCGATGTCAGTGGATAAATGCCACTGTGTCAAAGTAACTGGAAGCCATTGTTTCCCCACATGGAAGAGGACTTTGCTTTTGCTTACTATAAATCAAGGATACAAGATTATTTTAGACCTTAATGGCCACTGATGATCTTTCTTCACGCTTCTCAACTTCTCATTTCAATTCTGAGCTTTGGGAATTACTTTCAGTTCTCCCCTATGGCCAGGAACTGGGAAACTGATCAAATCCCAACTCACCTCTAGCAATCCCTCTGAGCTCATTTCTCCTATTTGCTGTAATTTTTGAGGAGCAAGGGAGTTATCGGTTGTGTTCCCATAAACTTACTTTTAACATTTTATTGGCAATCTTCATACATATACATAATGTATTTTGATCATAATCCCCTTCCATTACCTTCTTTTGACCCCTCACGTCTTGTTTTCCCAAAGTTCCATCATGAAGACTTAATAAATTGTCTTGAATCCTTAATAAATTTTATTGGACTCTGATTGAGGTTTGGTCACATTCATACTCTGAGGCCACTACTAATTTACTTACCCATGCATGCGAGAAAAACAGAGGAAAGTACTCACAGGAATAAAAAAGTCACCAGCAAAGCTGAATGAACTTAGAGGTTTCCTGAACCTTTGAGTTAATTCAAAGAAAGAGAACAAGGTATCAACTGTGCAGAGACCAAAGAGACCCCTATGTGTCCTAAACAAATAGGCATTTAAGCAAATTTGCTCTCACCCCATTTCTCAACATGGGCCCAGAAGTCTTCTTTAGCGCCTAAGAGTTCACGCCCCCTGGGGATCCCACAGAATGAAGTCTTTGAACTTTGATTAGCCGACTGCGTGCAGCTCAGAGCCTGACTTTAATCACTCTGGCCTTGAAAATTGTTCAACCTGGATGCAGTGGCACAACACAGAGCAAGACCTGTGGCTGGGTCTCAGTCCTCATTACAGCCCAGAGACTTCAGGACATTGTTTACAAGGCTGGAACATATTCCTTGTGGGTGGCCAATTAGTGTTTCCCCAGGGTTTCTGCTCTGTGAGTGCTTAAGGGCAATCATCTCCAGCTAACTACATGGGGAGGGTATCGAAGCAATCTCACCAAATCAACTGACAACAGCTTGAAGTAATATTAGCCGTGTTACATGAAGACAAGTGCTCTCCACCCAATGAAGTCAGAGACTGACACCACTCAATAAATCACCGCGGCATCCTTGGAAGCTGAGCATCGGTTCTGAGCCATTAATTTCAGTGCAGTCTTTTGACAGGGTGTTTGGAGAGCATGAAAGAATACATTAAAAGAATGCTTTCTTGAGCTAAATTTTAAGAGCAAATTCTTCTATGTCACCAACCTAGCAACCCATTTAAGCTATACAATTATCAAATAAATCTCTTGACAATGCCTTATCACTCAGGAGATAACAACATAACATAGATGCCTCCCTAGACTCTACCTCCATAGAATTCCACGAAGCTTCAGAAACAGGTCTCTGAATACTTGAATGGGACTAGAAACACACCAAATTTCCCTCTGTTGACCAAACACCAAGTAACGCTATCAAAAAAAGGCTTCTGGGCTGGAGAGATGGCTTAGCAGTTAAGGCGCCTGCCTGCTAAGCCTAAGAACCTGGTTCCAATCTCCAGGTCCCACGTTTAGCCAGATGCAAAGTGATGCAAAGGTGCAATGCCGCACTTGACCACAAGGCGGCACACACGTCTGGATTTCGTTCACAGCAGCTGAGAGACTGCTGGCATGCCCATCTCTATCTGTCTCCCTCTCCCTTTCTGTCTGTCTCTCTCTGTGTCTCTCTCCAAAAATAAATAAAATAATAAAAAAAATTTTTTAAAGGCTTCTTCCACCGTCTGTCCAGATTATTCCCCTACCCCTTAATTTGTCATTATATCTTGTAGAATGCTAGTTAGAATGAGGGTTTCCATGGAACTGACTCTTAATGCTGCCTTTATTTTTGTGTGATTCCCTGCCCACCCTCCCCACCCCCTACCCCTTCAGTCTCCTCCCACCCCCCCACATTCCATCTCTCCCTCATCCTATCCAGAAAGCCCCCCTCTTTCCCCACCCCATTTTTTCCCTTTCTTGGTCTCACTCTAGTTTTATGCCCATATTCCTGTTGCTAACTTACCATTTACACTCATCTCCACTTGATCCTAGTTAGGGACCTTATATGAGAGGGTACATACAACATTTGTCTTTCTGTGCCTGCATGACCTCACTTATAATGATTTTTTTTTCTAATTCCTTCCATTTTCCTACAAGTTTTATCATTTCATTTATCATTACCACTGACTAGAATTCCATTGTGTATGTGTGCCACATCTTCATTATCCATTCATGAGTTGATGGGCATCTGGGCTGATTGCAGTTCCTAGTTATTGTCAATAGAGCTGCAATAAACATGGTTAAGCAAGTATTTCTGTAGTAAAGTGTGGAGTCTTTAGGGTATATGCCCAGGAGTGGTATAAGTGGGTCAAATGGTACATCGAATTTCATCTTTTTCAGAATCTTCATACAGATTTCCATAGAGGTGGTGCCATTTTGTAATTCCACCAGCAGTGGGTAAGGGTTCCTCTTTCCCCACAGCCTTGCCAGCATTTGTTGTTGTTTGACTTTTTTGATGTAAACCATCCTGACTGGCATGAGATGAAATCTTAGAGTCATTTTTCTTTGCATTTCTCTGATGATTAAAGATGTTGAATAGCTCCGTAAGTGAGTAATGGCCATTTGTATTTCTTCCTTTGAGGATTCTCTGTTCAATTCTCTACCCCATTTTTTGATTGGGTTTTTTTATTTTTTTATGATTTAGGTTTTTGAATTCTTTGTAGATTCTAGATATTTGTCAGAAGTATAGCTGGCAAAGATTTTCTCCCATTCTATGGGATGTCCATTGATCTGATGATGGTTTGCTTGTCTGTACAGTAGCTTTTAATTTTCTCAACCAGTAGTTCAGTGTTGATCTAATTTTCTGGGCTACTGCGGTCTTATTCAAGAATTCTTTCTCTATACTTATATCATGGAGTGTTCTCCCTGTTTTTCTTCTAGATTTTTTAGAGTTTCAGGTCTTATATTGAAGTTTTTAATACATTTGGAGTTAACTTATGTGCAAGGCGAGAGAAGTCAGTGTAATTTCATTCTTCTACATGTAGTTATCCAATTTTTCCAGTACCATTGAAGATATTGTCTTTTCTCCAGATGGGTCTTCTATTCTATCCCATTGATCTGTGTATCTGTTTTTGAGCCAGTACCATGTTGTTTTAGTTACTATGATATTGTAACCTTGAAATCAGGTATGGTGATATCTCCAGACGTATTTCTTTTGCTGAGGATATTTTTGATTACATGAGTCCTTTTGTTTTTCCATATGAATTTTGAGACTGTTTTTTTCTATCTCTATTGAAAATGTCGCTGTACCACAGACTCTGACTGGTAAATACAGGTCCAGAATTTGGTTATCCCCCACAGTGAGCTGTTGGCCAGGGAGACCCATGAGGTCCCTAAAACAATGTAGGCCATTGCCAAACCTCTTGACTACCTACCAGAGCTAAAACATAAGACCCTTTTTACTGAAGAGACCACAACTGATGTCACAGAACATTGTAACACCATGCTAGAACCAGAAGGGAAACTAGCTCCCTCCTGGCTAGCCCTCATAGCTCGGGGGAGCCCTATTGGAGCTTCTAGAGGACAATGGTTACCAACAGCATGAATAAGCAAGGGACCCCATAGACTACAAAATCAACCAGCCAGACAAAAGCACACACTTGTGCAATAATGGCACACAGGCTCAATAGGTAACCAAATGTTCTCTGATTAGACATGAGGCCTGCTCAGTGGGAGGGAACTTAAATCTGGTAGTGGAAACTAAGGCAGCATGCCCTAGGCAGAAAGGAGTGGGATAGCACACCAATAATCTCCTAGCCAGCTGTGCATACCCCTTTAACCCAAACTGCTCTCATCCTTGGTTGGAGAATCTCTTATTTTACAGATGGCAGAGAAAGTGGAGGAGAGCCTAGATCCATCAATAAGGCAAGAAGATAGCCGACTGCCCACTGTGAGACTTTCCACCTCTACCACATCTGGCAGGGACCAGGAAATATTGCAGAGGATGTGACAATATGAACACTGCTCTTTCTGCCAGCCTGACAATCAGCCACAGGTTGATGGTGATAGACACTTAGAATAATCAAAACCTATGAAAACAGCATTCCAGAGACTACAAGTAACTCAACACTAAGTCAGACTGCCAACAGGCCTGCCATGGCTCAGGGAACATTGCAGAAGAGGGGCACAAAGATTATAAGAGTCACAGAATGGGTAGGAATACCCTGAGGCATTGTCTCCCCCACTTCCCCATAGGGCTGACTGAGGCCTTCATGACCCCACAGGGATAACCATAACCTCACCAAGGAGGACCCCAAGGATAATGGGAGTTGGGGGCAGGGAATAATAGTATATAAACTATATATATATATATATAATAAACTTGAAAAATGCTTCCTAGTGACCAAATTCATCTAGAAAACAAAATAAAATATAAAGTTATGGAAGCTATATTTAAAATGTGCTAACAAAAAAAAGTGGAATCACACAGCAGTGCCCAGATATAGTATTTATTTGAGCAGCATGTACACTGTACACCTCACTATTGACAGACACTCTGATAGGCACTGGCTTATAAAACAACCCAGTTTAGGAGATCAGGTGACAATTTTCTCTACAAAGCAGGCCATTTCTCAGGAAACTTCATTTAAAGTATGGACAACAATTTACTCTATAACATGTGTGAAAATTTTTTGCATGTTTATGTGTGTGCTATGCATGGGTATGCATGTTCATATACATGAGAGTACACATGTTTGGGTGTGTGCATATGTACTTGTACATGCATGTGTGTGTGTGTGTGTGTGAGATTGTGTGTGTAGGTGTGTGTATGAAAGCCAGAGATGAACTTTTTTTTTTTCTGTCATTCCCCATCTTACTGTTTGAGGCAGTGTCTCTCACTCCTCCTAAACTCAATGATTGGCTACACTTGCTTGCCAGCAAGCCCCAGGGGTTCTTGGCCTCCCAGAACTGAGATTACAAATACATACCACCATGCCTGGTATTTTATGTGAGGTACTGGGGACCTAAACCTAGGGCCTCATACTAGAGTGACAAGTACTTTACCTACTGAGCCATATCTTCAGCCCCAATGTATGAAAAATTTTCAATGATGAGGATGTGAGATTTGTGAGAAAAACAAAGGAACAAGATACAATTCTACTAAGTTGCATGTATTCTCTAATATGGTAGATTTTAAAATTATTCTTTATCTTGTTATCTATTTTCAGAGGGTTTATTCTTTTCAGAAAAAGAATATATATATTTTGGTTTCTCAAGGTAGGGCCTTACTCTAGCCTAGGCTGACCAGTAGTCCTCAAATTCACAGTGATCCTCCTATCTTTGCCTCCCAAGTGTTGGGATTAAAGTATGTGCTACCATGCCCAGCTCAGAAAAAATAAATAGTATGAATTTATTATTCTTCCAGATAGGAAACAATAAACTTTAGAACCCAAAATAAAATGACATTTCTTTGCTTTAAATGTTCTTGCCAAAACTTCATGCAATTTAATTAATACAAGGAAATTTCAAAATAAGAACATTCAAAGGTGGAAAATACTATCCACACAGACCTTGATTCTTTGGTCACATTGGTGTTTGAGAAGATTTTAACAAAATTTCTCATTTCCCTATAACTGCTGGGATGCTTTCCGTCTTCAGCAGTAATTCATAATTAACCTATGTTTATATTAAACCTATATAATTCATAAAATGACCTCTTCTATTAATACATGACTAGCAACTTGCAGAGCATTCATGATGGCATTTCTGAAGTCTCTCACTTCCACATGATACTCCATTACTGCTGAATCAAAGGGATATAGATGATATATATCATTTACTGTCTTCTTAGATTTTTGTGTCTATTGCAGATTTTCACCAATTCAGATGTACTGATCTTAAAAACTTATGTCTTACAACATTGCCTTCTTAATTTTTCAAAATATTTAATTTAGAAATAAAACACTTTTCAGGAATAAACTATGAATTCATAAGTTGAAATATTTCATATCTTTTCTTTTCTACTCAGATTTCCAGAAACTCCAAAATGTGTCTTTAATCACTTATGAAAGAGACTTGGCTTCATTTTTAACAGAAACTGTTGTTTTACAAGAAATAAACTCTTTTCAACTGTGAATTTTGCATGTATTTAATTTTTAATTTTGTTCTAAGTGAACAGATGATAACTTGGTAGCAGATCTCTCTTTACATGCAATGATTTAAAGTGTGTTTCACCTCTTTGATGCTTTTTAAATTTTCATGAGTTTTATTCCAATTATAAATTCCTTATGGTTTTATTTATTCTTCTACATAATTGAAGTTTTGTTTAAGTATGATAATCTCTTATGAATTAGGTAAGCATATGTTTCAATTTTCTTGATAGTCCCAGAATATAACTAATGCCCAGGCACCCATCCAGGTTAGCAATTTTTCTGAAAGTTATATTTTTTTAAGTTAAGTATTGTCACTAATAGGTGCATAAAATAAGGCAGGATGAATTTTACCATCATGATTCCATTCTATTTCACTTAGTTGTGTTGGGCCCTGCCCAGTGTGAGGCCTAGTGGTTCTGAGCCCAGCCAGAGTTTACCTGTACTTGGCCTACTCCCAGTGAGGCCTAGTCAAACTTCCAGAGCCTGAGTAGAGTTTTGCGACCTGTCCTTGGAGTGACTCAGCACCTAAGCTGAAACTGCCTCCGCCCAGCTACTGCTGACATGGTGAAATAATATTGGCTCTTATACCTTTCTCTCATCCTTTCTTCCCACCCTCTTCCTCAAAATATATAAACACCTTCCCATGACAATAAACCGAGAGATTTCCACCAGACGGACTCCCGGCTCAATATGGTTTTCTTTTCCCCGGTGGCTTGGGGAGGTTTTTTGAGTCGCCAACACCCGCCTTCCGCTCAGCCTCGAGAGAAACGGCAGGCCCAACTCTCTCTCTCTTCCGCTCTACCTGCCGGTGGTGGAGGAAAAGAACCGAAAACTGGTGCCCCGTGTGAGGACCAGCAAGTTGTTTGTAAAGAGTATATGCAACAACATTATAGTTAAATCCAAAAAGTATTCTGTAATAACCAGGGTCCATATTTTTTATATTCAATACTATGAACAACTCTCTTCCAACGTAGCAAAATGAGCAGTCAGTGGCCAAGTATAGTTTATGTTGAAATTCCAATGCATACTTAAATCCTCTGATCTTGAGGAGTAGGGGAAAGTATTTGTTATGACAGCACCAGATGTTTACTTAGAGTCCCAGCCAATTACTTTGTGAAAGATGTCACAGTCTGGAAGATGCATGAAGCTATCAGGTCACCAATAATTGAGTTCCATAGAAAGGTACAAGTGAATTGTGCATGAAACTGTAGCTACCCATATAACTACCAAATCCATAGGAAACAGAGGTTTAACAAACTTATTACTGAGTATATAGTTATCCTGTCCAACAGGTAATCTCTGTTAATATTTAAATTTCAATTAAATACAATTAAAAACTCAATTCCTGTTGCAGGCAGTTCCATGTTGCTGGGATGAACATCCAAACCAGACATAGTTTATGGGAGGAAGGGGTTTATTTAAAGCTCATATATCCAGGAGGATGTTCAAGTGCATCAAGCAAAAATATCATCAAGGGTATATACAACAAAAAGCAGCAAGCAGCAGGGTGACTTCCAGACTGCTCTGTATACCTTTGGGCTGGAATACAAGTTACAAGCTTAATGAAACAACTCAGTCTATGGGGGACATACGTTCAAACTACCATAATTCTCAATCACAGTCACCTCACATCAAATGCACAGCAGCCAAACTGAAAAATGCCTACAGTATTAGATGACATGAATTCATAACATTTTTATCTTTACTCAATTTCTGTTGAACAAAGTTGATATAAAGCATAATCTGAAGCACCCAGCACCAGACCACCTGAATCTATAAAGCAACTATTAATGGAATTGAAGTGAGAGGAATATAATTCCCATTTCAACATGGATATTCAGGCAGAATACCAATAATGAAACAGTGGAGTTGAACAACAGTATAGGCAAAATGGATCTCATAGACAGTCCCCCAAAGGATTATTACCTAAACACCTTAATAACAATACAACAGTTAAAAAGGCAGATTAAAAATGGGCAAAACCTTAATGGACATCCCCAAAAAACAAATGAATATTTGAGAAATAAAAAAAATACACAAATGGCCAAAATTATATGGAAAATGTTTAACTTCATCAATTATATGGGAAATAAAAACTATAACCGCAATGAGACCTCACACTTGACAGAACAGCTTTTATCAGTAAGTCCAAAGATAGCAAATGTTGATTAAGTATAGAAAAAGAGAGCCCTTGTCTGGGTGCATAACTGAGTGCAGCAATCACAGAGAACAGTACAGAGGTGCCTGAGTTCTACTACTGGAGACACATCCAGAAGATAAGAATTACCATGCTGAAGAGACATCTGCACCCCCATATTGACTGGCATTATTCACAATAGCCTAGATACTGTATCAATCTGTTTTTATTGATGAGTGAAATGATAAGGTAAGGAAACACACATATACAATTGAAAGCTCAGCAGCCTGAAGAAAGAAATCCTGCCACTGGGGACAATACCATCAACCTAGAAGGTATTATGTTCAGTGAAATAAGCCAAACACAGAAAGACAAATACCCCATAACCTTACTTATATATGGAATCTAAAAAAGTTGAACTGGTAAAAACAGAGAGTAGTAAGGTGGCTACCAAAGGCAAGAGTCTACAGAGATTAGGAAGACACAAGTTAAAGGATATTGTATTTAAGCTAGATAGGATATATAAGTTCAAGAAAGAAATATGCTATATACCATGTTGTGACTCAAGTTAGTAACAAGATATTATACACTTTGTGTGTGTGTGGGGGGTTGATTAGATGTCCCATATAAGCTCATGTGTCCTCAAGCTCATGGCAATTTGAGAATTGGAGGCTTGCTAGAGGATGTGTATTGTTGGGGTGAGCTTATGGGTGTTAGAGCCAGTTTCCCCTTGCAAGTGTTTGGCACGTTCTCCTGCTGCTCTTTTCCACCTGATGTTGGCCAGGAGGTGATGTCCAACCTTTGTTCATGTCACATTTCCCCTGCCCTCATGAAGCTTCCCCCTCAAGTCTATAAGCCAAATGAAATCTTTTCATCCCACAACATACTTTAAAAAAATTTATAATAGTTTTTTTTTTTTTTTTTTCTCGAGGTAGGGTCTTACTGTAGCCCAGGCTGACCTGTAATTCACTATATGTAGTCTCAGGCTGACCTCAAACCAACAGTGATACTCATATCTTTGCCTTCCCAGTGCTGGGATTAAAGGCATATGCCACATGCCCAGGCCATATGCTGCTTTTGGTAAGATGTTTTGTGCCAGCAACACAAAGGTAACAGCAGTACTTGGAAATTGTTAAGGGCGATTTTACATGTCCACCAAAAGTAAGTGTTGAGGCAATGTATATGGTAATTAGTTTGATTTAGTCACTCAGTGATATATAAGTATTAAAACATTGTGTTTCATACCATAACTATATAAATTTATTGTTATACTAAACATTACTTGGTTTACATAAAATTGGACTTTATGAATAAGAATATGCTGATACAAGTCTTTTGTATACATGTTTATACATCTCTTCAACAAATATCTAAGTGTGGAGTTATAATGCCCAGAGCAGACATCTTGTACCATTGCAAGATTTGTGCAGGAAGACTGACTCCATCTAGAACATCAGGTATTGGAATTGCAGATATGAGGTGCAGCCTTGATGATGCCTGGTGCCATTTTTATGAATCCCATGTGAAGTGTGCTCACTTCTTCTGTTTATTTTTTAATTTGATTATTTAAATTTTATTTTTATCACAGAGAAGTACTTATAGATTCTGAATACATTTTATAACTGGTATATCATTTTCTAGCTGGTATATTTTAATGAAAAGCATTTTTTAATTGTGATGAAGTTCAAATTAACAATATTTTTCTTTCATAGTGTATGCTGGTTTAAACTTTTCGAGGAAATTTTTGCCTTCCTGATGTTGTAAACATATTAACTTGTTTTCTTCTTGGAAATTTACCATTCTGTGTTTTCTCAAATTCATTGTAAGAAATAACATGGAAACTTTCTGTAGCACTGTCTAATTGTTCCAGAGATTGTGTATGTGTGTGTGAGAGAGAGATGTGGTGTGTCTATGTGTGGTATGATGTGGTATGTGTGGTATAGACATGCTGATGTGCTCTTATGATGCCCTATGCACTTGCTTCCTGCCCTAGCATGGTATTGCTTGACCCAAAGACCGATTTCCTGCTCCATCACTCTTCTATGCATTCTTGAGACAGAATCATTTACTGATAACATAACTTGCTGGGTTTTTTTTGTTATTTTATTTTGTTTTTTTTTGGGGGGGGGTTGTTTGTTTGTTTGTTTTTTTCCCCCTGCAAGCCAGGGTGATAGCCTAGTCTCTACTCTTCTCTGGGACTGGGGTTACAGGTTAGTGTGGCCACATCAAGCTGTTTACATGGGATCTGAAAATTTGAACTTGGGTGGTCTCAAACCACGCCCCCCTGCCTCAGGAAGTGCAGGAAGTATACTTAACTGTTTAGCCATCTCTTCAGCAGGAGATTTTTAAAAAGATTTTTCTTTCCAATTGAAATTTTGGTCTATTTTCTATAAGTGATTGATTTGGTACATGTGTATCTACTTTAAGACTGTTCATTCTGTTCCACTTATTAATCTTTGCATTCCCAAACCATACTGTAGACATTCTTCTAGCATTACATAAACCATAAAATAAAATAGTCTAAATCTGCTTTGTTAAGTTTTAAAGTAGTCTGACTAATCTATATACGAGCATCTCAATATAAAATTTAGAATTAGTTTCTCTAATCCTTCAAAATAGTCTATAGGAGTTTGTATAAAAGTGTGGGCTAAGTAAAAATTAAACCATCCTATCCACAAATATGGTGTATTCTCCATTTGCTCAGAAACCAGTAGTAACTTCTATATAATGCATACTGATAGTCTATAGTTAAGAGCTAATTAGCTCACAATCTTGTGAAATAACCCAAACTTTTTTATCTGTATATTATGAGATTAATCTTCCTATCTTCTAATTTTTATGTTTATCAAATGGAAATAATAAACACTCACAAAATCCCTTTAAGGATTGAACCAGCCAACCCACAGAAAACTCTTAGAATCCTGAACTTATGGATTGAGACCACAGTAAATGTTAGTTGTCAGTCTTCCTGATTTTCTTTTGCTCAACACAGGATCTTAGACATTGTCAAGGCTGGCTTCAACTACGCAGTCTCCCTCCATCTACTTCTGAGTGCTGGAATTAACAGGCACGTACCAGTGTGCCTGATTCCTAATATTTTCGTTCTCGCTTTTAACTCAAGTATCTAGTCTTTCTCCTAGCTCATAGGCATGGAAAGTCATGGCTGTCCTACAAAATTTATCTCAGGGGTCTTAACATTACAACAACAGCAACAAAAAAAGGCTTAACATTTCAGTGATAGCAGCTTTACATTTTTCTTATGAAGTCTCCCCTTCTCTGGTTCTGGGGTTCTCCAAAGGGCCTTGTGCATGCTAGGAAAGTGTTCAACCACTGACCAACATCCCAAATCCTTCTATTTTTTTCTTAAATGTGACTAAATAATAGCTTTCGAAGGCTTTCTTATAGTCCCTCACACTTACAAACATTACTATTTGACTCCTCAGTTCATATTCTAACATTCTTCAATATTGCTGAAACAGAAGTCTTCCTTTGATATCATACAAGCAGTGATATAGAGCATTTTTCTAGGGACCTGACATCAGCTTCAAAGGGTTAATATTTATATGTGTGTATATGTGGTGTGTATCTACTGAGAAATCACATAGCTTGTTTGAATTCCATTCAATTTGGGTAAAATAGCACATAGACTAATAAAGAGTGATATCCAATGCAGAAAAGCATTGAGAAGAAATGATGAATAGCTGAAATGATGCCAAAACCAAAAACCCCGCCTTGAATAGAGAGGAACCAGTGACTTTGTAAACACAGAAGTTGTCAACATTACTCCATACTGCTTTGTAAATTGTAAAACGCCTGTGAGGAAGTTGTGCCAAAAGCAAGCATTTCAAAGTAACAGTTTACATTGTGTCTCTCCATGCATTGACTGTATTTACGGTATCACGCAAGTAAGTATCCTAGAAATACCAGTGGGCTAGATTTTCCCAGCTGTACATCTCTCTGTGTGAATAAAACTTGTATTTATTTCTTGTTAAAGTATTTGAAAGAGCATTACAGAAAAATGACCATTTAGGAGTATTGAATAACAGTCCACTCATTAATTTTGATGGAAATAAACAATTTTTAAAAGGGAATATCACAGTTGTCAGGGGGAAAAAGAAAAAATATATATGGCATCTCTTTTATTTAATAGTCAATATTCCAAACAATTGTGGAAGTGCTAGAGTCAGTCCTATCAGTTCAGTAAAGTAATTTCAAGTGAGATATGAGGCTATGGGTTTTATTTTAATTAATCCCCTCCGTGTGTGTGTGTGTGTGTGTGTGTGTGTGTGTGTGTCTGTGTGTGATTATGGGACTATCAGGGCCTCTTGCTGTTGCTCCTAATGAATGCTAGATTGATTCTTGTACCACTTTTTGCAGGTAGCTTATGTAGGTAGCTTTGGAATTGAACCCAGGTTAGCAGGCTTTGCAAACACATAGCTTTAACTACTGAGACATCTTCCCATCTGGTCCCTATGAGTTCTCATCCTTTAATTTCTAATCATTTGGTGAGAACTAATTAATTGCCTGAAATTTTCCCCTCCTATTTTTAATTTATTTTTTTCAGTCAGACAGAAGAGAATGGGCATGACAGGGCCTCTAGCCAGAACTCAGACATCTCTACGTGGGTCCTGGAGCATATCTAAATTAATTTTTCCAGCCCTCATTGCTGTTTTCATGAGAATAATAATGATTCCAACATCTTAATAAAGTGAGAATAATAATGATTCCAACATCTTAATAAAGCAATTAGCAGTTTTTGCTATAGCACACAGAAATGTGTATAGTAAGAAATACAAAAGTGTTGTAATTCCAAGACCAAGAAGTAGGCAGTGTACTCATACCTGGCACATGGTGGCCACTCCATACATACTTGTCAGGTGGATAATCACTCCTCCAGTAAATGACTTACTACTGAGGTCTGAGAAAAGTACTTCCACGGTCTAATCTCTGGTGGCATTTTTACAAAGCCAATGAGATAGGAGGACAATTATTTAAATGCAGATTTAAGAGCTATCGATTTTCCTAACAGATTTTTTTGTCCCTGGCACAAGTTTTTGTATGCATGTGATTAAAATAAAGACCAAAAAAATCCATTTTATATTTCCTAAGATTGTAAATCAACCCAAACAATGAGAAATTGGGACAGATAAAACGAGAGCAGAATACGTCTTCCAGAATGAGGTAGAATCAGTCAGCACACCAGGGAACAAACAAAGAAGCAAGGCTGGGATGGTCAATCTCGTGTATGACAAAACAAAGGGGGAGAGGAACCATAGAGGGGCACATGAAACTTTCCTCCATTGATTGAGTGACAATCCATAGATTAGGTAGACTGTGCATGGAGCAGGGTAGACGATACACAGGGATTTAGTTACAAGCTTTCCAGAGATGACCACCTGAGCAGACAGATGAAAAAGGCAAAGTAATGGACAGATAATCTGTCCAAAAAATATAGTTCAGTAAGAACTAAAGACCAACAAGGAGCTTATGGAACCAAGAAGAACAGCAGCAAGTAAGTCACTAAATGAGATCCAAGCCAGTCACTCATGCTGAAATAATGGGAACAGAATCCATCACTGAACTGACCGAGAGCTGGCCAATGTGCAGCTGTCAAGATCACTCATTATATCTTTTCAGTGCAGGTAAGAGTCAACCTTTGGACATGGGAGAGGCAAGAACCACAGTCTATTTGTAAGAATGGCAGGTCATAGGCCATGCATAGTCTTTTCCAAATGATTTAAAAGAAAAACAGATTTTCTACAAAAGACTGGCTCCTATCATGCATAAGATGAAAAGGGAAGAGAAAAAGTGTCATAAATGTTCTCAAGAATATGGGAGGAAAATAAATATCTCTTAATTAGTCAATTAAAACATTTCTTATTTATTATTCTCAACTTTGTTTGAATTTTACTGGGCACTAATAATATCTATATTTCAGATGTTTTAAAGCATAAATTAATAATTATCACATGTTAACATATAATGGAATATAATATACAATAATACAAAATAATGTAATATGATATATAGTACATAATATAATTATTAATTATAATTAAATTAGTATCAGGTATAACCTAAATCACAAAAATACATTATTATTCATTCATCCAGTGAAAATTTCTGAGTATATTAAAAGATATACGTGGGCTGGAGAGATGATGTAGCAGTTAAGGCACCTGCCTGTGAAGCCTAAGAACACCCATTTGAAACCTCCAGGTCCCATGTTTAGCCAGATGCAAAAAGTGATGCAAGGGTGCGATGTCTCCCATTCACCACAAGGTGGAGCAACGTCTGGAGTTCATTCACAGCAGCTGAGAGGCCGCTGGCATGCCCATTCTCTCTGTCTTTCTCTCTCTCTTTCTCTATCTCTCTGTCTCTGTTTCTCTCTATCAATAAAAAAACAACAAGATATATGCTAGTCTAGTGAAATATGTGGACTTAAGAATCAAATAGCCTGGACTAGAACCATGACATACCAACTGTAGGACCCTAAAGAAATAGTGCATTTTCTCTGTGCAGTGTAGTTTTCTATCTAATTTGGGATTCATAATGGTATTTGCCTCAATAATATTACTGGAAATAATATGCATGAGGTATTTAGAATAGTAAGAGGCCCAGATTAAATAGCTTGTGAGTTATTATATGTTACATGTCTGCCATATATTCGTAAAACTTTTTGAGTGTTGTTTGGGTTAGATATCACAGGCAAGATTCTCTAAAAACATATACTAAGCTTTTTTGGTATGTAAAATTTTTACCATAACTCAACATGGATGGAGAGAATGAGAAGAAAATAGAATTGAGCAGAAGGTGATATTGAAGGATAGCCCAGACCCAACAAAGCCTTAACCACCACGATAGGAAGCTCATATATATATTTATCCTGAAAATTGTTTCACCATGAGCTGGATGATGAACTTGTAAGATCCAACCACAGCTCATAATTAAATGGGGAAACAAGTCCTCAAATAAAGAAATCTCATGATGTTTTAATTACAAAGCAAATTAACAAACAAATAAAAATGTATTGTATCCCATTTCACCTTGATAAAAGCTCATTAAAGCAATCTGTGATGTTGGGATTAAATCTGAAATTTTTAGGTGCCTCATATTTCTATCAAGAGTATGGAGGAAGGAATGAAGAAATTTTGATTTCTGAATGGCAGAACATAGTCCCTCCTGTTCTGATTCATACTTCCTGTCCAAAATGTGTAGAAAGGAGCCTTAAGTCGCCTGTGGATCCTATGCCCATGCTCAAGTTCAGTACCCTTTCCTTTAACCATAGTTTCTTAGAGCTACATATTGCAGCTGTCTTGAAATGCATAGCAAATAATTTTAGAGTCCTTGTGACATAAGGGAAGTAGCCCAGGCTCCTCTTTGCCTGGTGGATTCCTCGTCTTTAGAGAAGAAGCCAAATGAGGGCCAGATGAGAGTCCAGTGGTGTACTATCTGTGATAGGTCTGACTGTCCACCAAGTGTAAGGAGTTACTGTGTGTTTGACTTTCAGTCAGTTTGACTTTGATGTTCTTCACCTTGAAGTGCTACACATAACATCTCTTCCCAGTATGATTTGTGGGCTGCATTGATAGCAACAAAAATACCTGAAGAAAATAATTTCAAGGGAGGAATTCTTTATTTCTACTCACCATTTGAGAAGTGTCAGTCCATAGTCCATGATTCTGAGTCCATGGTGAAGTAGACAATAATGACAGCAGAAGCATGTGGCAGAAAGCTGTTCATCTCATTGCACAGAAGCAGATAATGGGGCCAGGGAAAGATGCAGCCCCCAAGGACACTCTCTCAGTGACTTTCTCCAGTGAAGTCCCACATCCCAAAGCCTCTAACACCTTTAAAATTTTTTTATTATTCTATTTATTTTTGCAGAGAGACACAGAGAGAGACAGACAGAGAGAGATGGGTGCACCAGCAGTCTCAGCTGCTGTGAACGAATGCCAGATATGTGTGCTCCTTTGTGGGCAAGTGCGACATTGTGCCCTTGTGCCACTTTGCATCTGGCTAAACGTGGGACCTGGAGATTGGAACCAGCGTTCTTAGGCTTAGCAGGCAGTCACCTTAACCACTAAACCATCTCTCCAACCCTCTAACACCTTTTAAAAAACACTACCACATGCTAGGAACCAAGATTTTAATGCATGGTCTTGTGGGGAACATTTCATACTCAAACATAACATGGGTTTAAAATAAAGCCATACTCAGCTTTCAGTAGGTATAATTATGGTCAGACAGAGAAGAAAGGGAAAATTTTCTGTTAGAGCCCAGTGTAGTCCCTCTCTAGTCCTTCTAAAGAATCTAGAATTGAGGTTTTAAAATGTGAAAGATGTTGAGAGCCCAATATACAGACTGTATGAGCCAATTAGAATTTTAGGCCAAGGGAACAGACAGAAACAAAACCAGGAACATGGCAAGTTAAAGTGTGTTCTAAAAATAGGGTGCAGTCCAGACTTCCTGGGGTTGAGATACTGTGTTCAGGATAGTGTGACTTGTGTAGAGGTGGAAAGGGTGACTGAGCAGATATAAGGTAGAGAGTGCATGGCACTATATATTCAGATGCAGAGTTGTAGAATATCAGGTAAAGAATATTATCAGGGATAATAAAAGACCATTTATTTCAAGGTTCTGATTTTATGCTCATGCATATCAAACATTAATTATTTTAAGAACCATTTTAAATATCCTCAACACTTTGTTTGGGGGGGGGGGTTCTGGAGCATGGAGCATGATGATCTTTGCTGTAGTTTTCTTGTCTTCTTTTCTGCATTGTGATTTGTGAAGATCTGAGGCCTAGGTCATGCTTTGAAGCTCCTAAATTAGCTTAAGGAATTATTTTATAAATTTAAGTCTGGAGACTACCATGCCTGCATTACATATTTCATATAGTTGCTAATTTTTGCTCATTTGGGTATATTTCTACCACTAGGCATCCTTTATTTCCTCATTCTGTCACTTTTCTATTTCCTTGTTGAAAATGACAAATATATGTTTTTGTTTTCTTATTATTCTCATATTCTTTGAGGAAAATTATACAAATGAATAAAAATAATTTTGAAATTTTGTAAACAAATGCTGGATAAGGGATTGTGTAGTTGGAGGCAAAGAAATTCTGTCAGGGATACAATTGGTTGAACACAGGGTCTGAGATTGTGTTACAGGAGCCATATTTGCACTAAACTTGTATTTATAATATGATTATATACCATAATTCTTTAATCAATTGAATAGAATGTCAAAATATTTAGCAAAAAGCTCAAAGAAGAGAAAGCATTTTACTTACTTCTGAATACAGGATCATAAAAATATGTGTGATGAGAATATCAGGGTGTGACACAAAAAAGCCCACATAGTGTTATAGTGAAGAATTGGTTAAGAGGAGTCTTGGAGGGTGTAGCAGACAGGTTCAGGTTTGCGGAGATGAACTTCCAGACCAGGCAAAGTTGAAGCTTACAGATCCAGGGGAAGTTCCATAATGGCAGAAGAAGCTGGTCTGCCTTCACAGGACCAAACACAGAGAAAGAAGCCACAGCCAAAAGCCAAAAGCCAAAAGCCATACAGCACACTTCAGGAACTCGCCCACTAGGCACATTTTGCATATCTTTAGATCTCAAACCCACCACCACACTTAAGATCCCCCCAGTGACACACCTCCAGCCAGGTGGCTGCAGATGCAAACTACAAATGTATAAAACACTGAATATATTGGGGACCATCTATTCAAACTACCACAGAGGGGTTTAAAAGGAAAGACACAATAGCCCAATCATGCAAAGGTAGTGCAGCTGCTATGTGGGATGTGACTGTCAGATAACAACTGCAGGCAGAGGGGGCCTTCAGTTACAGCCTATGATTGTGGCATAGTTTTGACATGGTGACAGTTAAAGCAGAGCAGAGGAAGGTTTTAGTGCAAGAGCCTATGCACTAGAAAATACTGTGAGATATTTAAAAATGGAAATTAAGCAGACTTGGAGATTAATTGAATTTGAAGTATATAAAAAAGGAGAATCAAGAGTGACTCATAGCTATCTGGTTGATTGATTATAAGCCAAAGCTTTCATAAAGAAATAATGAAGAAGAAGCAGATTGATAAAATGATGATCTTGTTTGGATATATTGAATTAAAATGCAGTCATACTGGTAGGGATAAACACTGGGTAGGTGGCTATACTATTTTTAGACTGGGGCCAGACTGGGGATATGCTTGTAATTTTATTAGCATGTGGACATCAATTTACAATCTTGGGCTGAAGAAAACTGCTGCACAAGACATGGCATGGGTAGTGACACAGGAGAGTACCTAAATCAGGGACAGATGAGGAAACACTCAGAAAAAAAAAAATCTGGGAAGTCAGAAGAATGCAATGTGTTAGAAGCCAGGGGATGGAACATCTCAGGGGTGAGTGACTAACAACACTGAATACCACAGAGAGATTAGGAAATGTAAACACAGGAAGATAGGAGAGAATTAGGGAATTGGGATGTCATGGATGACCTTTGCGATAGCATTTTCAGAAGATTAGTTAAAGGTGAGAAAAGAATTGCAATGCATTAAAGTATGAGCAATGAAAAGTGAGGATCAGAATCCATAGCTCGGGGTGCAGCAAGAATGTTGACAGAGGGCAATGCTGAGGATCTGCAACAGCTGATCAAGGAAAGGAAGGAGGGAATGATCCAGGTCAAATGAGTAAAGAGCAGGTGTCCTTGTCAGGAAATGTTAATCAGCTTAGTTTTTTTCTACCACAGCTGAGCTTCAAGAGTATAAAGAATACACAGGAAAGTATTTTACAACGAGCCACACAGTAAATATCAGAGGCTGTGTAGTCCTAAGATCTCTGCATGTAGTCAATTCAACTTTGCAGCACATACACAGCCATAGGCAACAGGTTAGTTAACAACAGAGCTTCATTAAAAACTTGTTTATGGACAAGAAAATATGATTTCATAGAATCCTTGTGTATCATGAAATACTCGCTTCCTTTAGGTAGTTTCAGTTAGAGATTGAGACCCAGAGAGAACCAGGAGATGCCAGCCCACATGACACCTCCTCTGGCCCAAGATCAGGAACTCTTGGCAGAAATGGAACTCATGTCTGATTGAATTTTTCAACCACTAAAAATGTAAAAAAAAACGAAAATGTTGTCCCCAAACAGTCCAACTTTTGTTTTATATACCCAGCAATGCTTCTTTATGCAGAGTGTCAATCACTTCAGAATTTATTTCCAAGTTCCAGATAGTTTTGTTTTTGCTGCCTTTCAGAAACAGTCCCATCACAGAGCCACAAAAAGCCTGGTATCAGCCAGCTAGGAGTGTCATTTCACCATCCTTCTTTTAATTTCTTAAATGATCACTCATGAGTTTCAGGCCAGGTGAGGGAGAGGGACACGAAGGAATGTCTTAGGTTATGAGAACATAAAGAAACCACAACAAGAGTATCCATGGAGTCAAATAATAGTATCTTTGGATTAAAAAAAAAAAAAAATCCAAGTTTTGACAATGGAGGTTTCAGTAAAACATGAGATACTTAAGAATGTGTTATAGGGCTGGAGAGATGGCTTAGCAGTTAAGCACTTACCTGTGAAGCCTAAGGACCCTGGTTGAAGGCTCCATTCTCCAGTACCCACTTAGGCCAGATGCACAAGGTGGCACGTGCATCTGGAGTTCGTTTGCAGTGGCTGCAGGCCCTGATTCGCCCATTCTCTCCCTCTCTCTTTCTGCCTCTTTCTCTCTGTCTGTCTCTCTCAAATAAATAAAACTAAATTTTAAAAAAACTTAAAAAAGAATGTGTTATAATAATAAAAATATAACTTAATAGATTTTCTATCAAATTTATTTAAAGAAATTTTATTTTGAAATGAGTGAACCAACTCAAGCATTCACAGTAAATAGGAATGAAATTGAATTTTTGCAAAGATAATTTTAAATTAAAATTGTTATTTCCCAGCTTTATCAAATTGCTAATTAAAATAGACTCAAAAGAAAAGTGCTACCTGCTCTCACCAGATGTTCTACAATATCCAGCAGTACCAAATATATGTTAAATCACAACAAAATAAGCAGCCATATACCTCCAAGGTATTTATCTTGCCAATAGATTTTTTTTTCATTAAACACATTTTTGTTTTTAACAGTTTTGTCTTTAACAGTTAAAACAATTTTTGTTTTAGAATTTATTGTAAGAAATTGCAATTAACTTCATACAATAGAGCTAGAAAATATGTTAAATCAACTTTTCATCACTATAATAAATACTTAATCAAATGAACTTTTCTGTTTAATTTTTGTTGTTGTTATTTGTTAGTTTTAAGGTCAGTTTTGAATTCATCATTAATTCTTAGGCTGGCCTCAAAAAACAATCCTTTTTCAGTTTTAAAGAATTTATGTCCAGCAGATGGGAGGGAGTAATTAATGGGTTTACCAGGGCTTCTAGCTGCTGCAAACTCCTTATACATGTGTGTTGCAGACAGCTTCACAATGAGATGAACTTCCAGAAGTTATGGAGGAAGGGATATTATTTATTGAAGTTAAGATCAGGGAAGTTCCATAATGGCAAGAGAAGCGGCCTGCTCTCCACAGGACCAAGCAGAGAGAGAGAAAGCCAACCAGCCACCACAGCACACTATAATAAAACTCCAGCCAAAAGGTCACACAGCACACTTCAGGAATCAAATGAATCTTTTACAATGGAATCTTACCACATTTTTAGCAAGGTGATTGCAGATGCAAACTTGTTAAAACATTGAATATATTGGGGGACAATATTCAAACTACTACATTCCGCCCCTGGCCCCCAATATATTTAGCTCCTGGCCCCCAATAGATTTATAACTATCACACATTGTAAATTATACTCAGTCCAATTTCAAAGGTTCTCACAGTCTCAACTTAAGATAGTGAGTCCTGTAAAATCAACAAGTTAAATACTTTCAACATGTAAAGGCACAGAGTAAACATTTTTAACTGGTAAAAAGCAAAGAGAGACTAGAATAATGCAAACTCAACTATCATCAGCCGTCATCAAACTTCTGCAGCAATAACCAGAGACTGACAGTCTCCAGGTTTTCCAATTATGCCCCTCCAGCTGGGCAGAGTGCCAGGGAAAACTTTCATCCCATGCCAACACTGCACTCCATAAAGCCCTTATGCACAGTCCTGGTATATCCAAAACATCTTCAGGTCTCCATGCAAACATGTCCATCTTCCAAAAGCTCTTCCAGATTAAAGCCTTCATGCTGCATCTCAGCAGCTCCTGGAACCGTGTGCAACTCATGACCATTCCATGCATTTTTCATGCTTCCAAAACTAATACCAGGTGTGAAGGACACAGCCATATTCTTAACCCAGGGACAAAATAAACCATAGCCTTGAAAAGCAGGTTCCTTCTCCAGTCAACTCTTTCCAAGAATTTGCATTTTTAACAGTCTTTCCTCAGGCATCCTCTCCATTGTTTTAATGTAAATCAAGTCTGGCCACCTTCCTTCCACCTTCCTTAAGATTGCTAATGTGTTTGACAATAGCAGTTAAACCAGCCTCAATGCTTCTACTTTTAACTTGCTTCAAGTCTTCCAACTTAAAATCTTAAATCTCTCAGTCCAATATCTTTAGCCAAGTACATCAGTCCATTACAAATTTAAGTTTGATCAAACACTCTGGGCCATAGCGGAACGTAGCCTTATGCCAGTAGCCCAGTTCCAACAAAGTCCTCTGCCTTCTTTCCTTCCCTTAGAAAGCTCATAAGCCAAGCCTCGAAGTTCAATACTATCTGCACTTAGCATTCTCAAACTCTCATCAGAATAGTCCATAAAACTTGGCTTACCACTCCAGAAGGCATCTTCAGTTGCAAGCAGCAAGTCCATGCCCATTCCTCCAAAAACAAAGGTTCGAATATCTCCCCATCTCACCCCACTTCTGGTACCACTTTACTGTTGCAGACAGCCAGGTTTTGAGATGAAGAAGACCAAAGTTATGGAGGAAGGGATATTATTTATTGAAGCTCAGAAGGGGAAGTTTTGGCAAGTTTCCATAAAACTCCAGCCAAAAGGTCACACAGCACATGAATCACTAGGCACATTTGCATATTTTTTGTTTCACCACACCTTAAGGACCAGTGACCTTGCCTCTGCAAGGTGATTGCATGCAAACTATAAAGTAATAAAACATTGAATATATTGGGGGACATATATTCAAACTACCACAATGTGCCACTTTGTACATCTATCTGGCTTTATGTGTGTACTAGGGAATCAAACTTGGGTCATTCGGCTTTATGGGCAGCCCTCTTAACTGCTGAGCTATCTCTCCAACTCCTCCCCACCCCCGCCATTAACCTTTAAAGAAGAAAATATGTTTGGCTCAAAATTTTGAAGTTTCCATCTATGATCACTAGGCTTTTTTTTTGTTTGGGACCTTATGGTGAGGAAGTACATCATAGCAAAAGGGCAGATGTGGAAAGTTCTGCACCTAATGGTAGTGAGAAAGCAGAAAGACACTAAAAGAATTATAAACAGAGAGGCAAGGCACAGGAACAAGACATAATCGTCAAGGACATGAAACCCCCAGACCCACATTCTTCAACTAGGTCCCATGGAAGGAGGATAGAAGAAAGCTCCAGAGAGAGCCAGGAGATGCCAGCCCACATGCCACCTCAATCTGGCCCAAGATCAGGAACTCTTGCAGAAATGGAACTCATGTCTGATTGAAATGGATCTACAGCACCCCCTGCTGCCCACAGTCTAGCACACTACCTAGATGGGGTGGCCCAGGTGTGCTGGCTCTGGGATCTACCCTCCAAATCTACCACCCAATCAGGTCTTCCCCTTGCATATAAAGATCCTCATTTTCTTCCTGTCTGGGTCTTCATCCTCTTTGTGGAGCTCTGTGGAACTCTCCCGCTGAGTTCCCTCTCATCTCTGCTGGGATACTCGTAAGTCTGGCTTCCCCCTCATCCAGTCTGGCTGGGTGAGCAGGGAGAGCATAACACTGTTTAATGGTCTAGAGCAACCCTTCAGCTTGCCTCTGCTTTACAGTTTGGGGTAACTTCTCACTTTGATGACCTCTATGATTTTCCTCTGGTCTCTAATCTACCATGTGTATATTTTCATTATACTCCAGCACCATGTGGGTGCTTTCACTAACTCTAGGCCTGCTACTTGTGTAATTTCTTTAAACTTGGGGTTACCATGAGTGTAATTCTCTTCATTGCTCATTTGTCTAAATTTCTTGGTCTCTGCTTTGATATTTTCTTTCTGCTATTCTTCCTTAATTCACTACCACTTGCTCTTTTAACTTTCTTCCATGAGGAAAGTACATGGAAGATTCCATGGGTGTTCCTTCTAAATCTCCCTACACAAGCTCCTAAATTCTGTCCTCCACATGCTTGTAGCTCTATTCCTTTCTTTGAAGGCTTCAGTTTCCCAGTGAACTTTCCACATTCCAGCAGCTTTATTCTAGTATCTCTTGAAAAACTTTAGTTTTTCTTAAATCCACATGCTTGCAACTTTAATCTCTCTTTAAAAGCCTCAGTTTCTCTTAAATCCCATATATAAATAATGGGATTTATTAATCCCTTAAATAAACCCCGAAATTTGTGATTTCCTCCTAAATAAACTTAATAATTTTATAATTCTAATTCTTGAGTCCATCTTCATTGATATTTACTAAAGGTAGGACATAACCCAAAACTTGGGGTTCATAAATTCTGGGTGACTGCACATGAACCCCAAGATCCTGTATCACTTTCCAATAGCACATCAAATTATGAACTCATTGATTTATTGATAAGTTCAGATCCTCCTGGTCCCATCAATGTCCAAAAGCCCCACCTGTAAACACTGATGTATTGTGGACCAACTTTCAACTCAGGAAGCTTTGGAGAACATTTCAAATTCAAAGCATAAGACCATGGTTCTAATTTTCTGATTTTTCAATAGAGAAGGCATGTAGTAATTTGTCATTGATTGACAGCAGACACAGTAATATCAGTTATGATGTTAAATCACAAAAATTCAATTTCTGAGATTACCAACTTTGTACTATTTTTGTTATTGACCTCTCAATATCATTACACAAAGTGGATGTACTCTTCATCAAGATTTCAGGGTGCCACACTCTCATTTTCTCTATGAACTTTTTATTTTCTCTTTTCTCATATTTATGCCTACCGATAAGTGCCAAAAATCACTCTCTGAATCTTTATTCTATCTATTCTCTTCCATCAGTATCTCATTCAGCTCTATGATTTCAAATACCATCCATGACCCTCTGACCATCCCAGCCTACAATTCTAGCCCATACTTCCCTTCTGAACATCACACTCCACTCGTATCTCTAGCTGGCAATGCTGACATTTCCTCTTCTACATGTAACTGAAATCTAAAATTGAACAGGTCTAGAATAGACGTCCCATATCTGCTCCACCTGTACTCTACCCTACTGCTCACATCACAGCAATTCCTTCCTTATAGTCCATCAGCCTAAAATCCACCCATGCTTGACTCTCCTCTTGCCTTCATATTCCATTTCAAATTTAATCAACATACTCTATGGTTTTATTTTCTAAGTATGGCCCTATCCCACCACTTAATCGATTTCTATCCTAGTCTCATTCCTTTTCTAGTTTGCTGTAGTAGCCTCTTGTCAGGGCTCCTGATTTTTAATATTGCTCTTACCACTCAGCTTTTCTTTTTCTTAACATAGCTGTCAAAGTGAAAACGTTTAGATCATTCTTTAGTAAAAACTCCCCTGTTATGGTCTCCCACCCATCCCCCATAATTCACATGCTGAATTTCTCACTCCAAAATGATGATTTGGGTGGTGATTAGGTCATGATAGTGGAGTCCCATGAATACAATCAGTGCCCCTACATAAAAGACTTCAAGACCTAGAGAACATGGTAAGGCTTATTTGTAAACAATAATTAGGCTACATCCAGACACAGTGTCTGCCAGTGCCTTGATCTTGGACATCTATAAAACTGAGAAATCAATTTTTGTTGTCCTTATACCACTCAGATTATATTTTATTATAGCAGCCTAAATGGACTAAGACACTTCCCATCACTTAGAGTAACAGGGCAATTCTTACCAACCACAAGAGTGATACATCTGTCTCTTCCTGTTACCTCTCTCCTGTTTCTACTTCTTTCCCTCTTGTTCTGACATTTCCAGCTCACCTGCCTCCTTGTTCCTCAAATACATGAGGCTCACTTACTAAAGACTCTTCACGGGCGTGTCCTGAAGGGACAGAACAGGCTCACAAAAGTATATGGGATACATTTAACTTTCTAAGGGAAAGCAGATCACAGTTTCAACATAAATTTGTGCTCAGCTACTTCTGAGGAGTCATATCTTTATGATTCTTGGGATGCTTTTTCTTACCCAGAAAGATCAGAAGAAATTATATCAGTATACTTAAATCCAAGATTTCTGTAATCATCGAGTTTTCTGTAAACATATATGGTCCTACCTATGCATATGTATATTTTTAGGGGACACATAATTCATGAACAGAAATGTTAAGTGTTTCTTTTGGTAGAGAGACACTAGAACAAAAGATAGAATGACAGAGACACTGTTGGTTCTGTGGACCTATGAAGTTTGGGACATTTTGGGGATTCCATTCTTCTTCTTGGAAGACTTATATTTCACATACATATACAAGTAATTCAATGACCTGCAAAGTCTGCTCCAATATGGCCTTCACTGTGAGGCTCACTGTTCAACTTGTTTATGACACCACCTTCCTACCTCTATTTAGCACATGTGACCTTACTCTATTTCCCTTTTCATGTCACACATCATTTCAAAGAAATTTATAATTTATATTTTATATTAAGCTAATCTCATTAGACTGCAAGGCAGAATTTGTATGCTGTTTCCTAATATATGTCAAAAGACTAGCACATGCCTTGCATACATGTAATACTAAATAAATATTAGTGGAAAGAATGTATTCATTTCAAGATCTACAAAAGTGGTCATGATTAAAAAAAAAGAAAAAACAAAATCAGAAATGTCCTATTAGGATAGAATACTGATTTAAAATTTTATAGGCCCTTTCATATTTAAATGAGACAAGTGGATATGTTCTTGAATTCCAGGCTGAGTTCTTACCTAAGAAAGAGAAATAAACATTTTCCTTAAGATGGAACCAAAAATAAAAATTCCTTATGTTCTCTTAATTTCATTTTCAGTATAGTAAAACATGATGAAGGGCTAGAGAGAGTGCTTAGTGGTTAAGGTGTTTGCCAAGGAAGCCTAAGGACCCAGGTTCAATCTATAGTACCCATGTAAGCCAGATGCACAAGGTGGTGTATGCATCTAGAGTTAGTTGGCAGTGGCTAGAGGCCCTGGCACACCCATTCTCTCTATATATCTGTCTCTTTCTCAAATAAATAAATTAATAAAATATTTTAAAACACTTTTTAAAAGATGAAGAAAGTATAGGAGAGGTAAACAAATTAGAAAGTTTGGCTGGGATTTATGTTAATATTGTTAGATTTTTCTTATGGACACTTTTTCCCTAGATATACTTACTGATTTTCAAAATGGTATAAGTTGCAGTATTACCAAATAAAATGTAAACATCCAGCCACTATCCATGTAAAGTACATCCAGCCACTATCCTTGTAAAGTACATATCTGTGTATGTAAATAATTGCTGATTTAGGAGAGAAAGTTGTTATAGCCTTGGTATGAGTATAGGCAGAATATGAGAATTCAGAAGAAAGAGGAAGAAAAAAAAAACTTAAGAAACTTCAAGGAGCTGTGTGTGGTGGTGCACACCTTTAATTCTGGCACTCAGGAGGCATAGATAGTAAGATCACCATGAGTTCAAAGCCAGCCTGAGATGACATAGTGAATTCCAGGTCATCCTGGGTTAGAGTGAGACCTTTACCTCAAAACCCCAAAAATAAAATAAAATAAGAAATAAACTTCAAAGAGAATTCAAGCAAGGCTTTAAGAAGGTTTGTAATTTTACAATGCAAAGATTGTGAGGTAGGAGGGAAAATGGTTCTTCTAAGCAACAAACAGGAAACAAAATTTTTAAGTCATTACAAAGATAAAATAGCGTAAGTCTTGTTTAGCCAGTTGTGAGTAGATTTATATAGCAGTCCTAACTATAAATACAAGTATCCAAATCAACCTTCATTTATTTAAAAGACAATTCTGAATCACTTTATAGCATTCTTTTTTCTTTAGTACTTGTGCAAGTCTTGGCTTATTCACTGCTCTTCTTCCCCAAGATATAAGTAATTCCTAGGCTCATGCATCAGCAAATTCTTTGTACATTTAGCCACTAAGAAGTAAGAGCATAGAAAGAGCAGAAGGAAGGATAAAGCACAAGGCTCTCCCATTTCTCTGGAGCACTAGCTGTGCTAATCTATGGCTTCAGGGTTCCCAGGTCCCTAGGCAGACCTGGGTGGTTCCACTTCTACCAGGCTCTCCTGTACTTGTTTTTGGTAGGACTACTTCTTTCTCTCTCCACTCTGGATTCATTAGGTGATTTCCAATTTTTAATCTTTAGGTTGCTTCACCAGCTCTTTTGGATTTTCAGTGCTTTCATTTCCTATGAAATGAATTTCTTCCTTAATTTCCCTCTAGGGCAAATTCTGATGTGGTTTCCATTTCCCTAGTTTCACCAGGACTCTGGCTAATTGATTAATTCTTGCCTTAATATGCACAATTAGCTAAACAGTTTCATTCAAAAATTAAAGGCCTACCTAACGCCTTTGTGCTGGTTTGAATTGGATGTCCCCCATATACTCTTGATTTGAATTCATGGTTCCCAGCTGATGGCAATTTGGGAGGTGAAGCTTTTCTAGAGGAGGTGTGTTATTAGGGGCAGGCCTAGGGGAATTTATAACCAGCTTTCCCTTGCTAGAATCTGGCTCACTCTCCTATTCCTGTTGGCTACCTGATGTTGGTAAGGAGTTGATATCCAGCCTCTGCTCTACCTTCTTTTCCCTGCCATCATGGAGCTTCCCTTAGAGCTTGTAAACCAAAATAAACCCTTTCTTTCCCCAAGCTGCTTTTGATCAGTTACTTATCCCATCAATTCAAAGGTAAGTATAACACCTTAGTATCTCAAAATATGATGAAGAATACATACTTTTAAGAGTTAATTAAGATAAAATGAGATCATATGTGTAGCTAAATTCCAATATCATTGGTATTTTTATAAAATCCATATTGGAACCCTGGTACAGACACAAGGATAATTAAGATTATGTGAAGACAAAGAGAAGTTGTCAATCTATAAGCAAGAGAGGCTACAAAGGAAACTCTTCAGTGCTAGCAAAGTGTACCTTCTGCGTTCAAATTTATTCTATGTGTTACTTTCTGAATGCACAATACTCAGGCATAATACTGCATCTGGGAAAGACACAGCTGTGCTCTTTCCTTACTGTGAAAAAATATACTTATATACACTTTGGAGAGGTGGATTGGAAAGAAAATTCATAAAAGCAATGGTTACTGTTTAATAGTCCTTGCTACTGAAAGAAGAGATATCCAATGCCTGTCAGAGAAGGGGAGAGAATTAAGAGAGAAAAGTAGTAATAATAATTTTAAAAAGCAGAGATGACATCCATCCCACCAGCCATAATGTTCAGGCTTTTCCATTTGTTCCCCTCTATTATCTGTTATAATTTACTTTTAATTTGCCTATGTAAACTGTTGTTTTTGTCATACTTACCTATTTGAACCTCATAAGAGCAAAGACTGTATCTGTCTAGTTCACAACTATATTCTGGAAGTTTGCCCACTGACTCTTAAATATGTGACAAGAAATAAATATTTAATGAGAAAAGAAGAGCAAAATCATGAATTATTATTTTTATATATGTTACTGAGAATATAATACAAACATTGATATCATGCTCTCAAGTATCTTATACTCTAAACACAAGAAAATGAATTCTAGATGTGAAAAAGGAATTTATAATGTTGAATGGAGAGACACTGTATGCTTTAGAAGTTCAGAGGAAGAAAGTGGAATTATTGGTGATATATAGAAGTAACAAATGAGAAGGAAAGAGAAAGACAAGAAGACTAGGGCTGTTCTATCAGCAATTGAATACTTTCCATACTGCACACCCATGTTTCTCTACCATGCAATTTCACGTCAAAGCCTGGCTGTAATAGTGACAGGGTGGCACTTTCAATTCTCTCTGTGAAACAAGGGTCAGCATGAAGTCTCTGCAGCACTTCAATGCCCACCGCCTGTAAGACCCACTAGGATATCACTGACTCCCTGGCCTCTGTGGATCCATTAGCCTATCAGATGAAAAGGAAGAATCTCAGGGCACCCAATGCTCTGAAGTATGTTATTCCTGTCCCCTCAGGCTGACTGGAGTGCCCATCTGCCTTAGTTTTCCACAACTGCAAAGAAGCCCAGCATGCAGGGAATGCAATATCTATTGGGTAAGGGAGGATGTCAATTCTAAAAATGCTTGTCAGTTAGTAAAATTGTCTCAAAGGATCTGAGGTAATTTTTATGGATAGTGGCAAAGTATTTCCAACCTATGTCCAAACATTTGGTATCTTCCTACTGAGAATAATTCAGAATCATTAAGTTTGATGATTTTCTAATTTTATTCACATTTTTAGATGATTATTACAGACTTCATTCCTGATGGTTGCTTTTTGCCAATTTTTCAGTTTATAAAACAATAAGGCTATATATGTATATATATTCTAGTATTAAAATTATTTATCATTAAAATATTTCATATATAAATACTGAATGTTCAACAAGGTATATAGCTATACTTCTATGTAATATCTAGGATTCTATCAATATAGCTATTCTGGCAATAGCTTGGGGGAATAAGTAATTTGTTTCACTGTTTCAAATATTGATTAGTTGTTTTTGGCAATTCATTTCATTCCATGCATTGTGGCAAGATATCCAATAATAGATACACCGATTTTTCTTGATATTATAAAAATTATTTTTCTGCCATCTTTTCTTCTCTGCAAAATTATATTTATTTTTTCCTAAGTTGAAAAAAAAAGGTGAAATCACAAACTCTATTTTACTGATAATAGCTGGTTCAAGGTATGATGTCATTGCCTTAATAAACTTAGAACATTAATAAAGTCATCAAGAAAAATTTTAAAACCTGGTCTTTATGTTGAGTTGATTATCTTGGAAACAGTGCACATATTGTTACACATATATTAAGCATCAAGAGGAGACATGTACAGGGAGCAACAAAAATTTTATTAAGTATGTTTTTTCTTTTCTTGGTCAGTCTCAGCCCAGTAGAGACACGGTGCTATGGGAGATGGGAGGTAGAAGCACAATGGAGCATGACAGCAAAGTGGTTCAACATTGCTGAAGGCTCCGGGTAAGGAAGAAGATGGAGCATGACCTAAAAGTCTTTTGGAAAGGAAAGGAAGAGGAGAAGGAGGAATTTCCAGCAGAGCAAACCAGCATGTGACACAAGATGACTGGAGAAAACCAGCAGCTCTGCAACTACTGCAACTGTGGTCAGGAGACAACAGATTCCTTCCATGCCCAGAATTCCAGGTGAACAGAGTTTGCATCATGCTTCAGAATTCCCCCAGGAATACAAAATGGAAATCTCTGTTTTCTCCATCTTTGTGATTTCACAAATCAGCTGGAATGAGACATGGTGATGACGAGAAAGGAGATAGAGTTTGCACCTAAGTCAGGACTATATCATACGGTTCGCCCCTCGGAACAGAATGGCACATATGCCACTGAAGTAAAGCCCACTTCCAGCCCACTCCCAAAGCAGCAGGTCTCCCCCATATGCCATCACAACCTGCCGACTCTGCCTGGATGAAAGTTGGCAAACCTAATTTACACGTCACCTTCCAGGAAAAATAAGGATTCTTTCAAGTAAACATTACCAAAATGATTTCTTCTTGAACATCATTGTACTTCCATTTAGTTACAAAAAAAAAAAAAAATCAACTGTCATTGAGGAATATTTTTAAAACAACTTAAATTTTAACTAAGAGAAGTTTTTGGAGACTATTTTAACTTTACTCTTGGTCAAAATATAAGGACCAGAGAGATAATCTGGCTTACTAAAGATCATAGCGCTAGTTAAAATCAGAGCTCGAACTAAAATTCCAATTGTAATTCTTTTTTTCTTTTCATGAAAGGAAAGACATTTTAGAAGTTCTCTTTATATTAAGGTATTACAAAATTAACTGAATATAGACTAACAACCATGAACAAGGAATTACTATTAGCGATGTTATTATTATAATATTTATAGTATGTGACAACTAACTTCTTAACATGGTGAACTATAATCTTGTTACTAAACATAATAATAATAAGGTGGGTTAAAATCACAAATTTGCAGGTCTATGCAATGACTAGAGAAGCTAGATAGTACACAATTACAACAAAAGATATTTAAATATGACTTTAATGGCAACTCTGTAACAATAACACTGGTGTTTTATGAGTAGATTTTGACCTCTGAGCTCTATAGCTTCTTTATTTAGTTGACATATGCAAACATCACACACACACACAAAAGTGCAAGGAATCCTTTTTCGCACATTGCTATAACACATTTGTTCTCTCATAAAGTATGCACAGACATTTCACACCAAACCCATTAGGAAAATACTCTGCAGGAATACTTTAGTAAACGCAAATTCAGATGCCCATCAAGGAAAGGCACCAGACCCTGGCCATTCTCTGCGTCTACACTCTGCCACCCGAGTCTTTTTCACAGTGGGTTTTCAAACTCTGTATTTTCTGTAAGAAACATCATCAAGATCTTTTATTTCTCTAAGTCTCTGGTTCTCCATACAGGTCAGAGGTTATAGAGCAACACAGTAGGCAGAATCAGAGAAGGGATTCATTCCATTTGCATAAGAAGCTATTTTTTTTTATCAGCAACAATGAAACACAGCTAGCCTTTTAAATGAAATGCTTTTCTCTGCATTCCCATCACACACACAAACACACATTCATACACACACACCAATGAAAGGCTTTTTTGTTGTTGTTGTTGTTGTTGTTGTTGTCGTTGTTGTTCTCCCCAAAAATAAGACAGGAGTGGGCAAGAATGAGTATCTTTCACATCTTACATTTTCAGAGAAAATATCCAGTGTGCCTTGCCATGATAACTAAATTTATTATTAACTGTGTATTTCATGATGTTAGTGACAATATGTTAATGTGATTTTTCACGTCCTCCTGCAGTGAACAGATGGCTCCTTTTACTTTACTTTCCACATCAAGTGTGATTATTTCTTGGTGCCAAAAGCCACCTGCCGCTCCTCGGTCTCCAGTCTAATTTTTTATGTTGGTAAAACACAGCAGGACTTGTTATCAGTTGGATGGCATCTTAATAAAAGGAGACATGCCAACATATTGACATCATGTTCAAGGGGAAATTTCAGCCCCTTCAAACCCTTAACCCCTTTCCCCAACCCCTTTCCAAAAGTGAGGGAAGAAAACAAACAAACAAACAAATATCTCAAATGTAAAGATTCCACCAGTTTCAAGATGTATAATTACAATAGTTGGGCCTAGAGCCAAGATGCTGCATTGGTCTCTCTTTGTTCCTAAACCCAAGCACCTCACTCAGGCCTCTGATCTTTCATCCTGTGTAATGATAATTAGCTATAACACATTCCAAAGTCAAATGTAAGCAGGAATACATTAACATTGAGATCTGTCAGGGCAATTTTCATTGGGAAAATGACAAGGAACATGTATGCACACACAGACACACACTCAAACATTTGTAAAATTACTTTTAGACCTAAGAATGTTAAGCTCATTGGCTTGTCCGGCATGAATGCTTACCTAGAATGCCACGGCCATCTAATGTGAATGCAGTGACTCCCACACCCACACTTAACAGAGGAAACATGAGTAATAAACCACGGTGGCTTGCTTTAATTTTTCCATCCTTCATTAGAACAAAGAGGGAAAGTATGTTAGGTGATTTGTGGTCCAAGAAGAGGTCTTCCAGGCGATTGGACGATATGGCTCTCAACAGCTGGTCCAGCACATTCAGGAACAGCATGTAGAAAAATGCATCAGTGTTTTGAAGGTTACCAACTGTGATGATGCATGGGTTATGACACAGTCTAAACAAGTCAGATTTCCTAGCCACAAACTATATAAATCATTGCCCTTATGATCAAGCCACATACTTGCAAATTTATGACAAAAATAAGTCAAAACTTAGTGAGATCCAAACACTCCCCTTGATTCCCATTCTTGTGACAAAAAAAAAAAAAAAAAAAAAAAAAAAAAAAAAAAACAGAGTGGAACTCATGAATAGCTGAACTTTATGGGAAAAAAAAAGTTAAAACAGTCAGCAGACTTCTTGGGATTTATAAAATTAAAAAAATCCAAGAGAGGGCTGGAGAGATGGCTTAGCGGTTAAGGCACATGCCTGTGAAGCCTAAGGACCCCAGTTTGATTCTCCAGGTCCCACATAAGCCAGATGCACAAGGGGGTGCATGCTTCTGGAGTTTGTTTGCAGTGGCCTGAGGCCCTGGCATGCCCATTCTCACTCTCCCTCTCTCTCCTTCCCTTTTGCTGTCTCTAATAAATAAAATAAAAATAAAATCTTTAAAAAATCCAGGAGAAAATGCCAATAATAGAAGGGTAAATATCTTAACAACAATGACTTACATTTAATTTTGGGGGGGTGAATAACTATAACTAGATTGTTCTAAATAAATAAATAAACAAACAAATAAATAATAATCTAAATTTGCTAGCGACTATACCTTTCAACTATCAGCATCAAGGAGCTGCATAATAAAAATAGTAGATTTTATTAACTAAGTTTTGCAACTCCATCAGCTTTTTATCTGTGTAATATTTTGCCACTTTCTATAGTTTTCAGGCTGAGTGTGTCTCAAAATTACATGGGATAAAGATTGGGCTCCCAGGGTGGGAAGGAGGCACAGCCTGGCATGAGGTTTTTAGGTCAATGGGGACATGCCATTCAGGGACTGTGAGATTCCATCTGGCTCTTTCCCAACCAAGAGGGAAGCAGCTTACTCTGCTATTTACTACCACAACTTCCACCCAGTTTACCCACCAGAAGCCCAAAGCAATGGGTCCACCAATTATGGATTAGAATCTGAAAAACTGAACCAAAATAAGTATTTTCTCTTATAAGTTAACTATCTCAGATATTTTGTTATGGTGATGGAATGATAACATACCCATACCAACATTTTATTAAGAAAATTTGTATCATATAAAAAAGTTGAACAAACTTTATCACCAAAGGCATTGTAAGTATCATATAAATTATGCAATCAACATTTTATTATAGTAACTTCATTATATCTTTCCATCTACCATATTCTTTGATCTAGTCTTCCATCCACCTTAATTTATTAGATTATAATTTCAATAGCCAATAGTCCATCCATCAAGCAAAATTAAAAATTATCTTGACTCGGGGCCCTCAGAAACACATAGTAGAAAGCAAGTAGACAGCACAAACATCCATGTCTATATGGTACTGGCTTGGTAGCACCTGCCTCTTACACACAGTCACTGCTTTCTCCTATGGAGTTTTCTAGAAGGAGTTGACACTGTATACCACTCATCTTTCACCTGGCTCAGCAGATGCATATTGATTTCCCATGCCTCTGCAGCATGGCTTCCATGATGCTCAAAGTGCACCTATATGTTCAGATGGAGATCCACAGAAGGCCCTCCCCTTACTGACAGGTGTCACCCTAGGCTCACATCAGAGAACACAAATCATGAGGGCATCTTTCTGGAAAAAGTGAAGAGGTCAGGATAACATGACTAAGGCATTATTTTGTGGCCTTGAGAAGAGAATACAGAAGGGAGGATTTGCCCAGCAGATGTGCCTTCTTGGATGAATCAGTGTGTGGGTGATATAGATAGAAAGTCATGGAATGGGGCCATATCCTTGGAAAGAAAAACTGTTCTGAGCAGGGCTGACCTTTTGCTTCCTAGTGGAGGTAAAGTACCATATCTGAGGGAGTCAGTGAAGAGAAGTGTAGCCTCAGTAGGAGCTCTGAGCAAGGTTGTGGCTCTGTTCTCTGCTCTTGTAGAAAGGCTTCTTGCTGGGGTGTACTATAGACATGGGGAAAGCATGAGGAAGGACCTAGCCAAGAAGAGAGCATAAAGCCACAGATAGCCTTGGAGGACAGCATTCCAAACAAGAGCTGTGGTGTTAGGATAGCCAGGTCATTCAAAGCTGTTGGAAATGGGTATCTTTAAGAGTGAACTAAAAGCTTTAAAGAGGGAACAGGCACTCAGAAGTGTCCTACCTATGTAGTCAATAAAACTATCTACCAGACCTGAAATTATCCCAAAAGATGATGCAAGATGTGTTTTTCATGACCATTTAAAGTCCATGTTTTCATGGCAGATGACAAAAGAAAATTCTTTAAAGTATTACCAGTACCTCAAGTGCCATGCATTGGAGTTACTGACTCTGCTCTTTCAAATAAGCAAATCCCTTAAGTCACAGTTAAAGTACAAACAGAACAATAAAATAGTAAAATAGTCAATGAAATATAAAAGTTGTCTTGGCATAATTTTTTTTTTTGCATTAAATCTGAATGCATTCAGTGCAGGTAGATTTGTATGACAAACAGACCTTACCAAAAGCCAGTTGAGGCAGAAGAAAACTTCTGAAAATATTTTAAACTGTGTTGGACAGACATCAGAACTGGAAAACTCTGGGGAAATGATTGATATATTCAGTATATACTGACATTTGAGAACATAAAGACTTAACATGAAGTTCTATATGGATCTCAAATACACATTCTAAAAGGCTATGGGTCTATGACACTACCACCCTGAATATACAGGATTCCATCTGATGGGCTACTGTCTCAAATGACATCTATCTCAGCTTGACTCTGATCACCTAGTGGCAATGTATATTTATAAACTCCATCTGCTCTACTTTTATTAAGCTTTGCTCTGTTCATGGTGAGATATTACCATTTTTTCATTTTAATAAAATAATTTTGATCTACATCAAAATAAATTTTCATCTATATTACCCCTTTCCATCCTCTTGAAGTAGATTCAATGGCAGCTCTATAGTAGAGTTACAATGCTAAATTCATTATAATCTCAAACTAGATACCCTAGCAGTGTCACCTTAAGTAATAAGGAAGTTGATCCACAACTCAGATGTAGTGAAGCAAATCACATATTTCCCATGTAAAGTTCACAGGTCCTAGAGCTATGGCCTCTTTTACATTAAGATTTCTTTCTGATGCAACTCCCTTTGTTGTTTGTTGATAACTTGAATCAAAAGATCATTAAAGAGTGTACATCTTTAAGGAAAGGGCCATAAATAGTAATATTCATTAATTTACTCACCAAATATTTCCCAAGTCCTTGATTTGCATCAGGCTGAAAATATAGGATTGAATAAAATAGCCTCATTGAACTTACAATGTATGGGACTTGACAGGAAAAAAGAATAATTGAATAAATTGCTCTCTAAAACATGATATGCAGAGAGATGTGCCCCAAAAAGACAAGTGCATTTATCTAGTATGATTCTTAACTTAAAGGTTGTAATAAGGGCAAGAAGAATGTTTTATGTTATCACTATATTACTGACTACAATAAAATCCATATATAGCAACCTCTTGGAACATATTTGTCAAATTTTAATGAATGAATTTTAAACTTTATAATGTGGGCATGACAAAAAGTTCTTAAATTAAGAAGTGGTTGCAAGCAGGTATGGTGCTGCATGCCTGTGATCTAAGTATTTCAGAAGCTGAGGCAAGAGACTTCTGTGAGTTTAAAGGTAGCATGTGCTACACAACAAGTATCTGGTTAGCCTGGGCTACAAATTATGTGAGATCTTGTCTCAAAACACACACACACACACAATAAAAGGAAAAGGAAAAGAAAGGGGGGAGTGAGATGGATGTAGAAGAAGAAAAGAAGCAAGGAGTAAGAGAAAGAAGAAAGAAGGGGAAGACAGAAGTAGAAGGAATAAATGAGGGGAAAGACAGAAGGAAAAAAATGAGAACAAAAGAAAGTTGTTGTTTATTCTAAAAGAGTCACTATAAAGGTAAATAAATTATGCATGCAGTCAATTAGGCTAAAAAACAATTTTAACAATACTGAATCTATATTAAATTCACCTTTAGTGAATTGGCATTTGTATAAATTATGCAAACGAAATAATCCTTATAAAATGTCTGTAAAAGTCAAGTACCAACAACAAATATTTCAGAGGCATTCAAAGTTAGAATATACAGCTGCTATCTACTTAAAAAAAATTTTTGTTTTTGTATCTAAGACTGGAATGGTTAATATAATCCCATTTTGCTCACTTGCTTTGTTTGTTTTAAGTTTAGAGAGACTTTATTAGATTGAGAAGGAAAGGGGAGCAAAGAACTCCTACTCATGAAAAAGCTGGAGGAGGTAAAGCTCACCTATAGCCCTGAATTGGGGTCATTTATAGGTTCTGAACAGGGGCTGAGCTAACCACTGATGGCAAGTTTTGGGGGCTGAACCAACCGGCCACAATGATCAGGGTTAATCCTTCCAGGAATCTTAATTCTAGGAAAAGGGAATTCCTTCCAAGGAAGAGACTCAGATTGTTTATGGAAAAACAGATTTGTGGAACTCTGTTAGGCAAGAGGTAAGAATAACCCAGATCCTTCTCTGATCTCTAGCAAAGTGAAGACTGCAGGGACAGGCTCAAGGACATTTGCTGCTTTTGCTTTTCATGGGCCCAGTCATCCTAACCTACCTCAATCACCCCTCTGAAGAAGCAACCTGAACTGCTGCTAGAGAATTAGAGCAATGGCCAATCTGACTTGAGCTGAATGGGGTTGTTGAGTGAGGCAGTTGGGAAGCTTCTGCAATGGGTCTATTGAAGGGACACCAGAAGTGCATTGGTAGAATGTGGAGGAGAGTCCAGGAGGAAAATGTTGGAGAGAAAGAATTTTAAAAAGGTGTTATGAGGAAGTGGGCATTTAGTAAATTGGGAATTTTCAGGGTTCCCTTTCTTGTAGACTTTCAGATCTTGAAGGGCAAGTGAAGGGACCAAGGTAGATGAAACTAGATTGTTGCAGGACCATTTGAATATGAGCTGATTGTAAGAAAGAGGAAATAAAATTAAAACAGCAACTGAGTACACAGGGCGTAAAAATTAGCAAAGTTACTATTACCAGAAATGACAGGCATTAATGACTCTTTGTCACCATAAACATACAGAAACCCATTCATCAAATAGCATGGGGGTGTTTCTTGCATGATCTACATCAGTTCTTGCAGGTCTTGTAAAGCAGATGAGACATTATCAGAATTGTCAGTAATATATTTATAGCATTTAGCTTTGATAATGACACAGGTGTTACTTTGAATAAGTACTTTACTTCCCTGTTCACTTGTTGAAAACATTCTTTGCTAGTTTTGAGTTTGTCAGCTTTCATTAAACAGTTTGCAATAGCTGGGCGTAGTGGCGCATGCCTTTAATCTCAGCACTCAGGAGGCAGAGGTAGGAGGAATGCCATGAGTTTGAGGCCACCTTGAGACTACATAGTTAATTCCAGGTCAGCCTGGACCAGAGTGAGACCCTACCTCAAAAAAAAAAAAAAAAATAGTCTGCAATAACTAAGAAACTAAATCAATCCATCCACTTTCTAAATTGAGATACCTATCTGATTACTTAATAGCTACAATTTATTATAGGTGAAATAATCTAAACCATTTCTTTACAAACAGAATGAATGACTTTATAATTAAGTACTTCTGTTAAAGGTGAACTGCCCAAATAATATATACCCAGACTTATAACTACTAGGAGGAGGTACATTTGTTGGCATGTATTGATGTGTTAAAAAATGGGATATTCAGGGGGAAAAACACTTTGGATTAAATCTTTTTATTGTCTAGATTAATCTGTACATACTATGTTTGACTGTTGCCAAATACTTGGTGAGAAAAATTATAAGTAACTTATGTTGCATGTGATAGTAAAAGCAAAAACTAAAAGAAAAATATGTTACATGAAAATTCAAAGTTTGGTAAACTATAAAAGCAGCTCATAGAATTGTTAAACCCAAATGAAGATATGACCAGGAAATTCTGCACCTGCTTCTGATGGTTTCTATCCCCTCTATTTCTCTGACTTCATAATATTTCATAAGATATTTGCTTACATAGAAAATATGATCTAGGTATTATATTGAGGTCTTTAATCTATTTGCAGTTAATTTTTGTGCATGGTGAGAGAAGTAGGTCAAGTTTCATTTTTCAATATGTGGTTATCCAATTTGTCCAGCACCATTTGTTGAAGATACTGTCTTTTCTTCAGTGTATGTTTTTAGCTCCTTTATCAAAGATCAAGTAGCTGGGCTGGAGAGATGGCTTAGCGGCTAAGGCGCCTGCCTCCTAAGCCTAAGAACGCTGGTTCCAATCTCCTGCGGTTCCAATCTCCAGGTCCCATGTTTAGCCAGATGCAGTGATGCAAGGGCGCAATACCACACTTGACCACAAGGGGGGGAGGTGCACGCTTCTAGATTTCATTCGCTACAGCTGAGAGGCTGCTGGAACACCCATCTCTATCTCTATTCCTCTCCCTTTCTCTCTGTCTCTCTCTGTGTCTCTCTCTCTCAAAAAAAAAAAAAAAAAAAAAAAAATCAAGTAGCTGTAGTTTTTTGAGCTATGGGCTGGGACTTCAATTCTGTTCCATTGGTCTGTATGTCTGTTTTTATGCTGTTTTTGTTACTATGGCTTTGTAGTATAGCTTTAGAACAGGTATAAGACCTGAAATTCTCAAACTACTGCATGAAAAAATAGGAGGAACTCTCCACAATATAGGAGTGGGGACAGACTTCCTGAACAATACCCCAGTTACCCAGAAAATTAAACAATTACTCAACCAGTGTGATCTCATAAGGCTAAAAGCTTTTGTACCAACATACCATAAATAGAGCCAAGCGACTACCCAAAGTATGGGAGAAATTCCTCATCAGCTATACCACTGACAGAGACCTAATATCTAGAATCTACAAAAAACTAAGCAATAAAAATATCAAACAATCCACTAAAAAAAAATGGAGCAGAGAACTGAATAAGGAATTCTCAAAGGAAGAAATACAAATGGCTAATACTCACCTAAGAAAATTTTCAACATCCTTAGCCATCAGGAAAATGCAAATGAAAACAACTATGAGATTCTACCTGACTCCATAAAGGACAGCAATCATTGAAAAAAAATCAGATGACAACAAATGTTGGCAAGGATGAAGGGGAAGAGGACACCTCATTTGCTGCTGATGAGAGTGTAAAGTTGTACAACCATTATGAAAATCAAGATGGGGAATCCTGAAAAAGATTAAAATATAGCTACCAACTGACCCAGCCATTCCTCTACTGGTTATCTACTCTAAAGGCTCCACTCTTCACTGCAGAGATATTTGCTCAACCATGATTAATTCACAATAGGTAAGAACCGGAATCCACCCAGATGCCCATTGTTTGACAAGTGGATAAGGAAGATGTGGAATATATACACAATAGAATTCTACTCAGCAGTAAGAAAATATGATACAATGAAATTTGTAGGAAAATGAACGGACTTGGAACAGATCGTACTAAGTGAACTCACATGAGTACCGAAGGACAAACACTGCATGTTCTCCCTCATCTATGGTTCCTAAACTGGAACAGCTTGAGTTGCAGGTCCTAATAGACAGATAAGAGGGATGGGAGGGTTTGGGGGAAGGGTAATGGAAAGGAAGAGATATACACAAAACCAAATTCAAAATGAATTGGTACCATAGAAACCTTCCTCCTGTATAGCAGACTAAAAGATATGACCCTTAATAGAATCATCAAGAGATTGTCTGCTATTAAGGGCCCTGGAGAGGGTTGGATGAAGCTTAACCCTAAAATATTTGGCTCTGGCTTGTAACTCCCATACCAAAAATTGGTTACAACCATATTGAGCTGTTAATTGGAGAGACCTACAAGGTCTGTGAAATAAGACAGGCTTCTGTCAAAGCATACCAGCAATCCCACTATGTAGGGCCCTTAGTGGAATGGGGTTGGGAGGAGGGAAATGACAGTACCAACATATGATGTATCCATACGGCGTCTCTACTTAATAAAAATAAAAAAAACATAAAAAATAAAATATGGCCTGGAGGAATGGCTTAGTGGTTAAGGTGTTTGCCTACAAAACCAAAGGATCCAGGTTCGATTTCCCAGGACCCACATTAGCCAGATGCCCAAGGTGGCGCATGCATCTGGAGTTCATTTACAGTTGCTGCAGGTATGTACCCATTCTCTCACTCTCTCACTCTCTGTTAAATAAATAGATAAATAAATAAATAACTATATTTTTAAAAACAAATATGACCCAGTTAAAATAGTGAAGTAATGATATTACTGTTAATTTTATGTTAATTAATTAATTTATTTTCAAGGAGAGAGAGAATTGGATACATCAGGGCATTTTTCCACTGCAAATAAACCCCGGAAGCATGTGACATTTTGTGTGTCTGGTTTTATGTGAGTATTGAGAATTAAACCCAAGTTTTCATATTTTGCAATCAAGAGCCTTTAATCACTTAACAAGTTCTCCAGTTCAATTTTATGTTACATGATATCTTGTTCTGTTTGGATTCCCCTAGCCAAAATGGGCCTTGTCTTTGAGCTAAATCAGATATGTAATGCATGTCTTGATGCAGAAAACTACAATTCATTGGGTGAATATTCAATACTCATATTCAATGAATTGTAACTAATGTTTAATGAAATTTTATTTACTAACTTTACAATTCATCTAAATTTTAAATTTCTAAGCAGTGGATTTCCATTGTGGTCAAAATAGAAAAAAAAAGATATAGAATTTACTTTCTTATCTAAAACAATTAAAATGAACAAGAATATGTGAAACAATTCATGTAATTCATAAAATACACAATGCTCATAACAATGCCATCAGAAATAAAAGTAGTAATTTCTAAGAGATGAGAAACTAATGGTATAGTACCAGCCCACTCTCTTGTCTGGAGGCCACAGCATAGGAAATTGAAACTCAGGGTAGCCAGTGGAAACTCTATGACAAAGAGATAGAGGGGAACATCCAGATAATCTATGGAAACACAGAATACACACTGGACAGAAAAGAGCTGAACAGGGAGACAGTACTGAAGTCCTTCAGAGACCCCAGGAATGTTCTGATTGGTGTACCTTTGTGAAAAATCCAATTCATTTGAGGCTGAGAAAAGATGTACATGAGAAGATTATATACATACCTTCATCCAATATCAACACAGGACTGGGAGCTGTGACTGTTCCTGGCAGCCACAAAAGCCTCATTTAACATAGACATGAGGTAGAGAACACAGAAAAATTTGTTCACACTAACAAATTAGCCATAGACTGAGCATGACCCTTGTTCTACCTAACCAATCTTAAAAACAAAACATGAAAGAACCAACTTATTTCCAAGTGACACATCTATATCACAGAACAAAATTCATAGGAATGTAAATATATCAAGCAGCCAGCCAAGCAAAATTCACAATGTCTGGCATCTAACTAAAAATTATCAGATATGCAAAGCAGCAGGGAAGTCCAAGCCATAATAAGACAATCAACCAATCAAATTAAACAGAAAATGACACAGATGTTAGTATTAGCAGAAAAAGAAATTAAGTTATTTTAACTATATCCCATGTGGTCAAAAATTTTAGTATTTAAGAAACCCAAATTCAACTTTTAGAAATGAAAACTACATGCGAAGTGGAAAGTACATTGGATGATTTAATAGCAGAATAGCCACTGAAAAGTAAAGGTTAGTGAACTAGAAAGAACAATCATACACTCTAAATTTAGGTACAGAAAAAAAAAAAGATAATTATAGGTGAGCAGCATACCAGTGGGCTTATAAGACAAGTTCAATAGGTACAATTTGAGACTTTAAAGGACAAAAGAGAGACAGAATAAAATATTTGAAGAAATTATGGTCAAAATTTTCCAAATTCAGTGAAAACTAGAAACCTGCAAATTTAAGTGACTTGATGAGCAACAAGCATAGAAAGGAGGAGGGAAGAAATCTACACAAAGCACAGCATGATAAAATTAACCATAGTGATACATAAGGAAAAAGAAACTACAGAGAACAAGAGTAAAACACACACACAGACATTGAGACTACAAAAATCATGCTGGGCGTTGTGGCTCACACCTTTAATCCCAGCACTCGGGATGCAGAGTAGGAGGATTGCCATGAGTTCGAGGCCACCCTAAGAATACAGAGTGAATTCCAGGTCAGCCTGGGCTAGAGTGAGACCCTACCTCGAAAAAACCAAAAAAAAAAAAAAAGACAGTGGACTTCCTGAAATTTAAAAATAAGGGCATGGGAAGGCAGTCAGAATTTCATTCCCTAAAAATAATTAGCTTTCAGTATTAAGACAAAATATATTTTTCGATGTTCAACTGTTGTTAGAATTCTCTCCAGCCACCTGTACTATAAGAAATATTGAGGGCCATCTCACAGGCAGTGAGGAAATGAACACATTAATATAGACACACACACACACACACACACACACACACACACACACACACACACACACACGAGCCAAGTTCACTGGCTGATTTTAATTTAAATCACTTGATGAGAGGCTTGGGGTGGGACTTGGGAAAGCAGGATGGAATGAGCGCCAATGAGGATCCAGGTTTGCCGGAAGCAGGAAGTAGTGGTCAGGTAGCTGCACCTGCGCACGTGCCCACCTGGCGGAGCCCCTCCCCCAGGGCCGCCATCACCGGGGAAACGGCACCGAAGCTGCTGGCTGGTTTCATGGCAGCTCCGAAGGAAGTAACTGTGGGGCCGTTGGTGGGAGCCGTGGTCCAGGGCACTAACTCCACTCGCTTTCTGGTTTTCAATTCAAAAACAGCAGAACTCCTTAGCCATCATCAAGTGGAATTGACACAAGAGTTCCCCCAAGAAGGATGGGTGGAACAAGACCCCAAGGAAATTCTTCAGTCCGTCTATGAGTGTATAGAAAGAACATGCGAGAAGCTTGCTGAACTGAATATTGATATTTCTAACATAAAAGCCATCGGCGTCAGCAACCAGCGGGAAACCACAGTGGTCTGGGACAGGTTAACGGGAGAGCCCCTCTACAATGCTGTGGCATGGCTTGATCTGAGAACTCAGTCTACTGTGGAGGTTCTCAGTAAGAAAATCCCAGGAAATAACAACTTTGTTAAATCCAAGACTGGCCTTCCGCTGAGCACCTACTTCAGCGCGGTGAAACTGCGTTGGATGCTTGACAACTTGAGACATGTTCAAAAGGCTGTTGAAGAAGGCAGAGCTCTGTTCGGGACCATTGACTCTTGGCTTATCTGGAGTATGACTGGAGGATCCAATGGGGGTATCCATTGTACGGATGTAACAAATGCAAGCAGGACCATGCTTTTCAACATCCACTCTTTGGAATGGGATAAAGAGCTCTGCGACTTTTTTGAAATCCCAATGAACATTCTTCCAAATGTCTGGAGCTCTTCTGAGATATATGGCTTAATGAAAGACGGGTCCCTGGAAGGTGTGCCGATATCTGGGTGTTTAGGGGACCAGTCAGCTGCCTTAGTAGGACAGATGTGCTTCCAGGAAGGACAAGCCAAAAACACCTATGGAACAGGCTGTTTCTTACTATGTAATACAGGTCGAAAGTGTGTATTTTCTGAACATGGCCTTCTCACTACAGTGGCTTACAAGTTAGGCAAAGATAAGCCAGTATGTTATGCTTTAGAAGGTTCTGTTGCTATAGCTGGTGCTGTCATCCGTTGGCTAAGAGACAATCTACAAATTATGTCCACCTCAGATGAAGTTGAAAAACTTGCTAAGCAAGTAGGCACTTCTTATGGCTGTTACTTTGTCCCAGCCTTTTCAGGGTTATATGCTCCTTACTGGGAACCTACTGCACGAGGTATAATCTGTGGTCTCACTCAGTTTACTAATAAATGTCACATTGCTTTTGCTGCCTTAGAAGCTGTTTGTTTCCAAACCCGAGAGATTCTAGATGCCATGAACCGTGACTGTGGAATTCCACTCACTCAATTGCAGGTAGACGGAAGAATGACCACCAACAAAATTCTTATGCAACTACAGGCAGACATTCTGCATATTCCTGTGGTTAAGTCTGTTATGCCTGAAACAACTGCCCTGGGAGCTGCCATGGCAGCGGGAGCTGCAGAAGGAGTAGGCGTTTGGAGTCTTGAACCCGAGGACTTGTCGGCAATCATGATGGAAAGGTTTGAGCCACAGATCCAGGCCACAGAAAGTGAAGCTCGTTTCGCTACCTGGAAGAAAGCGGTGATCAAGTCCATGGGTTGGGTTACAGCTCAGTCTAATGAAAGTGGTGATTCGGCTATGCTGTCTAGTCTACCCCTGGGCTTTTTTATAGTTGGTAGTATGGTGATGTTAATTGGAGCAAGATACATCTCAGAGTTAACAAATTAATTCCCACCATGGATTCTCAAGATGTGAGCTTTTTACATAATGAAATAATCCATGAGTTTTGTCTCAATGTGAGGACAATATTAGAGGCTCTGATATTTATAAAACCACTTGCTCCATGACCCATGAGGAACCTACACATATACCTGCAGCTTGAAATAAAGGAAACAGTAAAAAGAAAATACACTATAAAACATTTCTTGTGTTTTTTAACATCAGTAGTTAAAGTTGTCCAAGTGGGAGAAAGGCACTTTTCTATTTTCATTTTCATCTTTCCCTTTTACATATATCGATATGTATAATATTAATATCTTTATCATAGAGAATCCCATTTACAAATTAAGACCACAACGTATCAAGTAAGTTATAATAGTGATATCATAAAGTGGAATATTACAGATATAAGTACAAAATAACTCTATACATAAATAGTTAAATAACTATATACATTTTGAGACATGTATTCATATAATTAGGAAAAACAGTTTCCTAAAAAAGCAATACTTAACACTAGCACCAAAAAATCAAAACTCAGATAAATTTTAAGTATTCTTGTTAGTATCAGAATATGTTGAGTTCAATGGGATTTCATTTTTAATTTTTTTAGTTTGTGAGTGTGTACATATTCACATGTGAGTATTGTTGTGAGCATATAATGGTGCATGTGTGGAGGTCACAGGACAGTTTTCAGGCGGAAACTCATCTTACCATCTCACTCTGAAGCAGGGTTTCTCTCTCTGACTCGCACTCTGCTATTCCTTGCTGCACTTCCTTCAAGCTTCTGGGAAATTCTGCTATCTCTACCTCCTACCTCACCATCAGCATGGTGTGGTTGCAAAGCCAACCATGGCTTCTAGCTTATTTTTATATGGGGCCTGGGAATCAAACTCAGGAACACAGATTTGAACACCAATTGCTTTATCCACTGAGCCATCTTCCTAGCCTGAGTTCAATATTTGTCAGACTTTACATTTTTACTAATTGTCTTAGAGCTATGCTGGAAAAATGAAACAGCTATAGAATAATGCTCCAGAATACTTATTTTCAAGCAGGATAAAATGACTACGGAAAAATATCATAAGTGCCATATTTTTTTTCAAAAATTATATTAAGTTAGTTGCAAGAAATTGAAGTATAATTTTTAAGTTTTACATAACATGAAAAGTGGTATATCACTTGAAACTATGTTGGAAGTGAAATATACATAGTGTATATAATACACTAGAAATTATAATTAACAACCTATGTAAGTAAATTAAGAACATAAAAAATTCAAGGGATGGAGAGGTAGCTTAGTTGTTAAGGCACTTGCCAGCCAAGCCAAAGGACTCAGGTTTGATTCCATGGACCCATATAAGCCCATGTAAGATGCAAAAGGTGGCACATGCATCTGGAGTTTGTTTGCAGTGACTAGAGGCGTGCTCATTCTCCCTATCTGTCTCTCTCTGTCTCTATCTATCTCAAATAAATAAATTAATTAAACATTTAAGAGATGGAGATATGGCTTTGTGGTTAAGGCACTTGCCTGTGAAGCCTAAGGACCCAGGTTTGATTCCCCAAAGCCCACATAAGCCAGATACACATGGTAGCACATGAGTCTGGAGTTCATTTACAGTGGCTAGAGGTGCTGGCACACCAAATCTCAGTATTTTCTCTCTCTCTCTCTATCTCTTTCTGTGTGTGGGTGGATGTGTGCATGTTTCATAAGTGAAAATTTTAAAGTATTTTAAAAAATAAAAAAGATTTAAAAAATATTCAAGTAATACTAAAGATATTTTAAAACAGATATGAATATATAATATAAAATGTATTTATACATAATCATTCGGTTCCCCAAAGTTGAAAGTAATATCATATTGAAGATCCAAATATGTAGTGTTACCAATAAAAATCCAGTATATGTAAAGAAAAAAATCGGTTAAAAGTGAAAGGACAAGAAAGAAAAACATGCCGTGTTAAAATTATTTAAATTTACTAAAAAGTAAATTTCACAGCAAAGATTATTAAAAAAGATAAACAAGGTCATTTTGCAATAATAAATGTATATATTCATCCAAAATACATGACAAGCACAAAGGTTTATGCATTTAATTATGGAGCTTCAAACTACATAAGACAGAACTCTGGCTGGACTGAAAGAAATAGAAGCATCTATAATTACAAGAGATTGAACATCTCTTTCTCAATATTTAGTAATACATGTAGATAAAAATTTAAGTGCAGAAGATTTGAACAATACTATCAAGCAATGTAACTGACATTCCTAGAACATGCCAACCAACAATAGAATACATGTTCTTTTCAAGTGTTTCTGAAATACTTGCCACCATAGATCATATTCAAGGCATAGTCCAACCTTCAAAATATTAAAAATAATTTCACAAAGTATGCTACCTGGGCAAATATAAACCAATAAAAGAAAGAACTTTGGGAAACCATAAAATAATTGGAAACTAAAGAACAAATTTTTAAGTAATTGGTGAATTAAAAAGATAAATAGGTAAAATAGTTTTAGATTTAAGTGAAAAAATAAAACCAAATATAAAAGCTTATAAGCCACTGTTAAAGTACTCTACAAGGGTAAATTTATAGAATTAAAGATCAATTTTTATGGAAGAAAAGCTCCCAAATCAATGACCTCTACTTCTACCATGGGAAATTACAGATAGAAAAATAAACTCAAACTAAGTACAAGAAATGAGGTTGCAGTAAAAATGGAGGGTAGACAGTCACACAGAAAACAGAACAAAGTCTATAGCCATGCCACCCTGAACATCCCCAATATTATCTTGTCTTAGAAGCTAAGCAGAGTTGGGCTTAGTTAGTACTTGGATGGGAGAAAATAGAAAACAGCAATAATCAGTGTAGCCAGAAGTTAGTTCTTTAAGAGTATCAAGGATATCAATTCACTTTTAGACCCACTGATAAGAAAAAGAGGTAAAGGGCTGGAGAGATAGCTTAGTGGTTAGGGCTCTTGCTGGCAAAGCCAAAGGAAACAGGGTCATTTCCCCAGGACCCATGTAAACCAGATGCATAAGGTGGCACATGTGTGTGGAGTTTGTTTGCTATGGCTGTAGGCTCTGGCACACCCATGCTTTCTCTCGATCTGAATTTCTCCCTCCTTTTCCTTCTCAAATAAATAAAATATAATAAAGTTTAAAAGAAAAAGAGATAAGAATTATCAGTCAAGAATGAGAGTGTCACCACAAGTCCAAAGAAAATTAGAATGAGATCACAGTAATATTATGAAAACTTTATGAACAAATTTCTTGGAAAATAAAAAGTCAAAAACTACATGATTTATAATGGTCTGTATAGTCATATAGAGATTGAATTTCTAGTTTAAAATTTCTCTACAAATAAAAATCTCAAGTCCAAATAGTTTCAACAGTGACTTCTTCCAACCATGTGAATGAGAAATACCAACCTATACAAATTCCTGCAGAACACTAAAACAAGAAGAATATCTTCAGGCTCACTTTATATGGCCACATTTCCAACATTAGAAAATAGATTTTATAAGAAAACAAAAATAATTGCAGGCCAATATTCTTCATAAGCAAGATAGGAAACTAAACAAAAATAACATTTGTTTCTAAAAATATATACAAAGGACTATACATCATACTTAAGAAAACAGTATAAAGCTAGAATAATAAATTAGTGTAATTAGAGAAACCAGCCATCATATTAACAAATTAAAAAGGAATAATGGCATGAGATACTACTAGTCACTGGACTGCTTACCATTAGAAAGATTCACCATTCTTGGGGCTGGAGGGATGGCTTGGCAGTTAAGGTATTTGCCTGCAAAGCCAAAGGACCCAGGTTTAATTCCCCAGAACCCACGTTAGCCAGATGCACAAGGGGGTGCATGCATCTGGAGTTCCTTTGCAAAGGCTGGAGGCTCTGGCATGCCCATTTTCTCTCTCTCTCCCTCTTTCCCTGTCAAATAAATAAATAAATAAAACAGAAAGACTCACCATTCTACTGTGGCAAAGTGTTGAAGGACTGAATATCTCTCATATACTTTTTGTGAGAATGTAAAATGATATAAATATTTTGAAAAATGGTTTGGCAACTTCATACAAAAATAAATGTGTATTTTATCATATTATCCTAAGCACCTACCCAAAAGGAGAATGTATATCTGTACAAAGACTTGCTTCTAATACTAATTATACTTACAAGTGGACTCACTCCAATCTCCATCAATTCTGAATAAAATGTGGTATATCCATTCAATAGGGCACTAAAAAGTGAATTAGTGATACTGTGACAGATGAATTTTAGAATTTTTAAGCTGTGTAGAATAAATAGGAAGAGGTAGGGGAGAAGCTTGTAAAGAAACTGGAGAGTGACCAATATACTTATATTAATTATGATGATGGCCTCAAGAATGAATCTCTACACTAAAGTTAATCAAGTTAAGCATTTTAAATGCAGTTTATTAAATGTCCATTATACCTGAAAAACTATTTTTTCAAAGATTATCTTCAAATTCTGAATAATCATAAGTTTGCTGAGGGTGGCTGATCTCTGCAGATCTCTGCTGGGTATGTGGATGGAACTTGATGATCCCACACTTGGCTGGCATACGTTGTGCCAAGTCTTATCTGTAGCAGGTCTCTGAGCTGTGTTTGAAGTCATTTGTGTGACTAGGCTGGAGAAGTACATGATAATGTCTAACCTCATTTAAAACAAATTAAATTCTCATTTCATTTATCTGGTCATAATTCTCATTCTGGGACCTACTGCAAATGACCTTATAAAGAGACACAAAGAAAGACTTCCTGAGAAAATAAGGCTCAAACTCAGCGTATCAGTACCATCCCTTCTATAAATATGCTCCTGTGATGATCAGATTTCCTTTTTAAAAATATCTTTGCCGTTTTGTCATTCTCCTCATTTAACTCATATGATATTGGTAAATCACAGTACTTTACCCCAAGGGCTAAAAAGAAGCTGCTGTATATTCTATTGTAAAATTAGCTAATTAATAATTTTTCTATATTGCCACTAAGCAGAAGTACATGTTTAAATTATAATGATAGGGTCTCGCTACACGCATGCTATGCAACAGCAAATCGTTATTTAATGTCAGGTATATGTATGAGTGAGAGAGGATGAGCTGAAACACTAAGCAGGTGAATAAAAAATTAATTTGGATACTATTTTCCAATGACATCTCTTGTGAATCAACGCAAATAAATATTGACTGGGAGGGGAGGAGGTAGCAAGAAGGAAGAGAGATAGAGACTCAAAGAGAGAAGAGAAACAAAGACCAAGAAAGGAAAGGAACCTTAAAGGTATCCAAGGAGAAGAAAGATGCACTATCAAATCTGAATAAAGACACAGGATATAGGAGAGACATTAAACAGCTACACAATTTCTGCTTAGTATCAGGAATGGTAAACCTGTACACTGTACTTGGAGGCATAACCATCTCTTACCTAAGTTATTGACTGTTTGTGTTTGCTTTCTAGTGCTTACTAATATTATCACATTGACCCTAGTGCCCATTATCTTCCCAGAGATGTGGCTGCTGAACTCACAGGATACCTCAGTACATGAGTCTGAATGTCCCATTAAACGATCTTTATTTAAGTGGATCATTATATGCCAACTCTACAAGCATTAGATATGGAAATGTTGCTTCTGAGCCTGTCTTAAGCATAGAAACTAATACAATCCCCTTGGGTAATCTCCCAGCAAATCTAGAGTTAATACACTATCATCTCAGTCAGTCATCTACCTTAAATTCCCACTATAATGATGACTCTATACACAATCCTATTTCAATCTAAAGAAAATGAATGGAGTTAATAAACTTAGTATTTAAATATTCTTCATAGTTCCCATCAACAGTCTTTATAGCCCAATGTGTTTGAGCTTTGAGGAAATTACATAAGATCCTTGTTCTCTTTGTGTTTGGCATACATTGCTGTCCATTATCATGTCAATTCCCAACAAACTGATCTATTTTAGCAAAAGAAAAGGAAAGAAGGTTTTGATTGACCCTCTGTGAGAAAGAAGTAGAGGCCAGCAAAACTGTGTTAATCATCTTATTCTCACCCACCTGAAACTCAGTTCACTGCATTCAGTCCACAAATCTTACAGTCAGTTATCCGTGTACAGTTTTCAAGTCCCATAGAAAATTCAAGTTTAAACATTTACAAAGCCAAAATTAGTAAGGAGACATTATATGGCTACCCTTGAAACTGCAAAAGGAAACCAGGCAAAAATCCAGGGCAAAAATATTCCAGTGACTGTGAATAAGTACAATTGTCCACTGTCTGCACATCCTTTGCTTTGTATTTTTCTTTAAACAAAAGCATTGAGTCATACCATATGGTATTCACTACTCACAAACATCAGAAAGATAGCTATCTGTTTATGATCCCACAGATGAACATGCACTAAAGGGTGGTATTGGGTTGGCAATTGGGCACTTGCTGCCCACTGGGCATCAAGCATGGTGTGCTAAAGATCTGGCGTGTTGTTCTACAAAGAGGAATAACATTACAGTTGTATCAAAACCAAATTATGTACCAAATGCTTGCCTCCATAAGTACTTGGAAAATGTTATTTATCTTCCATTCATCCCTTCATAGCTTCTACACTTCCAACTGTCATTCAATTGTTTGCCCTTGGGAATGGATAAGTATCTCCAGCTGCCCTGCCTAGAATCCTGAATTAAATCTTTTATATGCATCTCCCTCATTTGTTTATATAAATTTCTCCTTCTCATATCACCCCAAGTATATCATGAAAAGTATGCAATGCCTATGCAAAGAGTAAACTGAACTGTAAGAGACTCAGAGTGCCCCATCCCCATCTCTCTCCTACTACCTGACCATAGTGAAAAGAGAAAGGTGATCTTCCCTCTGTTCCCACTTTAGCATATCACTCAAGGCCCCTCCCAACAGGGCAGTTTCCCTCCTCCTCTTTCCATAACCCTTTAAACCTTCTAGCTCTTCTTCCTTTTCTTCCTCCCTCTCTTCTTCCTCCTCTCCTTCCTTTTCATCCTCTCGCTCTTTCTTTCTCTCTCTCTTCCTCCTCCCTGATCTGCCCTCTCCCTTTTTGGTTCTAGGTAGGTGCCTCTCACTTCCTATGGTTTGAATCCTGCCAGTCTCTCCTGGCATTAAAATAATGTCTTGAGGCACTTGAGAGATGGCTTAGTGGTGAAAGGACTTACTTGTAAAAGACTGGTATCTTGGGTTCTATTCCACAGTACCCATGTAAAGCTAGATATACAAAGTAGTGCATGCATCTGGAGTTTGTGTGGAGTGGCAGGAGGCCCTGGTGTGCCCATGCTTTTTCTTCCTCAAATAAATAAAATATCAAAATAAATAGAGATGGTGCTTCTCTCTTGAACACAGGACCTGACAGAAAAAGCTTCTTTCCTTAAAACTTAGAAACTGGGATGCAGAGTAGGATGTGGTCCAAGCTGTCAGAACTGGTTGGTGCCTGGGAATGCTGGGCCCCAAGGGAACTTTCCTTCAACTTTTCTTTGAAGATTTCAGATCATAATAAAAGCAACACCAAGATTCACCAAGCTTAGATTTAGAGATTAATAGATGGAGTTGTAAAGAAAGAAGACTCTCACAATTTAAAATCTCTCTGGCTTCTTCCCCCTCATTTACATTCTTGGTTCACCATAGCTATATGGTACTGGATTAGATAGACTACAAGAGCCTAATTGCTAGGCTATCCCATCTCTCTAGAGATCTGCATTTCTACTGTGGTTCCCCAAGCTCCTCATGAGAACATAATTTATTTTTCCCAGCTATGACATGAAAGGTCAGCCCCAGGCGACCCGTGCATGACCTTTTTAGTCCAGGCAGAGCCATCTAGGTTTTAAGCCGCTCAGAAAGGACTAGGTTTCAAGCTTCTCCCTCCCCTAAAAGTCCTCAGTTTTCTTTATCATGCTATCTTCCTGCCCAGGTCCCTCAGCACCATTTTCTTAATAACTGCAGGTTCGCATTCTGAGTGAATGTGGCTGAAGCAACAACCAGAACCTCTTCCCGGAAGCTTGGAGTCCTCAGGCTGTTGATAGCCCTTCCCTAGTAGCTCAGGCCAGACTTTCAGCTGTGTTTTCCTTTCAGTGTCTCACAGCAAGATTCTGTTCTTGACATTTCTGCATATGAGACTTCTCTTAGTGATCATGGAGCTTTTTCAGGGAAGGAAAGTCACCCTGTGTTCTGAAAACAGAAGTCTGACCATTTCACCCTATCACTTTAAAGTGGATAAGAAGGGGTCTGGAGAGATGGCTTAGTAGTTAAGGCACTTTGCTTGCAAAGCCTGATGCCCATATTCCTAGTACCCACATAAAGCCCAATACACAACCTATGTGTCTGGGGTTCATTTGCAGTGGCAGGGTGCAATGGCACACACATTCTCTCTCTCTCTGTCTCTCTCTCTCTCTCTCTCTCTCTCCTCTTTCTCCTCTCTTTCCCAAAGAAAATAAAAATAAAAATAAAATAAAATAAAATAAAATAAAATAAAATAAAATAAAATAAAATAAAATGGATAAGAAGCTACTCATTTGTGGTCAGCCTTCAACCTGTTTTGGATTGACTTCTTCCTTATCCTTGCCACTTACCCAGCCCCTCTGCACATCCCAGGGATCCAGCCCTCCAGAATGTCTGATATCTCTCTGCAGACCCTCTCAGTGTGACTGAGATTGCTGTGATCTTTTCACACCACACAGCCAACTCTTCCTGGTAGATATCAAACTAAAGGAAACCTCAGCACACTTCTTAAGCACACTGAATTAGAGTGAAAGACTGCTTTTGCTATTTTCCCTTTATAAGGTTAAGAGAGCAGTGACATACTGGTCTCCTCATTACTTAGGGTTGCATGAGTGATGTTAATCCTCATGACCAAATGTGCCTGTAATCTCAGCACTCAGGAGGCAGAGGCTGAAGAATCAGAAGTCAAGAGCATCCTCTGCTGTGTAGAGAGTTGAAGGCTGCCTGAGCTAGTAAGAGCTTGCAGGCAAAATTTGAAAGTCTAAGAAGTTTGATCTCTAATCTGTCTTAGAACTCAATACTTACATTACACATTTTCATATTTCTTCTAAATATCTAGTAACTTCAGCTTTGTATAATCCTTGTTCTCTTTTGCTTTTCATTAATGCTTTCCCCTCACCCTTCTACACTGTTCTAAAGATGACTTGCTACATCAGTCAAATCAACTTCATTTATTAAACAAGTCTCCCTGATGCAATCCACAAAGTCCATCACTTATTCTAAAATCAACTTTTCTTTGAAAAGTTTTCTTTCTTCTGGTTGGTTTTATACCAGGTTGATGATGTCAGTTCACACATGAGCTTCCTTCTCTAGCTTCAAGATTCTCATCAATCACAATCGAAGTTTCTAAAGAACAGTTTGGTCTCATACTAATAGTCTCTCATACAAATACATTCCCCAGCCATAGTTTGATCAGTAATATCAACATAATATCTGTTATGGCCCTGTGCTAGTCACTCTGGGATGTATAAAAAGGAAACCAGATGGTGCTTGTCTACAATGTTTATTACAATATGTCATGTGTGTAAATGGCCATAAAATAAAGCCAAATAATATTTGCAAGGTGCTATATAGTGAATGAACATGAATGTACGTGGAAATGAAGGTTGTAATGAAGAAAGTCAAATAGGAATGGAAAATAAAACAATTGTATTTGAAAACCAGACTAAGATGGACCAAATACCAATAGGTGAGGATTATGAGATGAAAATAGATTTAGTTGTAGGAGATGATATAAGCAATGATATTAGAGAAAAGTTCTACACTTTTTAAGTTTATTTGTTGAAACAAAACCAGTAAATTTGAAGAAAACTTTGAAATAAAAGTTGGAGACAAATTTTAAAGAACTTTAAATATTAAACCAAGAATATAGGCTTTTTTTTTCCCCTTGGTGATATGAGTAAGATGATGAAAGTTCTAGTGTGTCCTTCCTCAGCCAGAGCTTCCATTGTGGAGAGACGGCATGGAATAGCAGTGAAAGCATGTACCACTGGACTCACTCTGCCATTGACATTATGAGTTCATTTCTTTTTTCATTTGGTTTCATTTTTTCGATTTTTGTTTTTTGTTTTTTTTCTAGGTAGGGACTCACTTTAACCCAGGCTGACCTGGAATTCACTATGTAGAATCAGGGTGGCCTCAAACTCATGGCAATCCTCTTACCTCTGCCTCCCAAGTGCTTGGATTAAAGGCATGAGTCACCATGCTTGGCTAAATTTGATTCATTTCTTAACTTCTCTGTGCATTAGTTATATAAAATGGAGATGATGAAGATGACGAAGAATAGATGGTTTAAGGAGTGACTTAATAGATATAAAATACTTAGATTGGGTTCTAGAAGCATGAAAGATTCAGCTAGGAATTTGCTAAAATTGGTGGCCTTAGTTCTACCAAACAGGCTATAAAGATAAGAGGAAATCTAAATGCCTCTCTAGCATCTTTCCTAGAAAGGCTGAATCTCAGAAGAGCTCTTACAGAAAAATAAGGAAAAGTCATATATGGTAGCACATGCCTATAATCCCAACACTCGAGAGGTAGAGACAGGAGGATCAGGAGTTCAAGGACAGTCTCTGTAACATAATGAGTCCAGCCCGAGCTACAATAAAACTGTTTCACAAACCAAAATAAACAAAAAAAAATGAAAAATATTCATGGATCACTACAGATTGAATTATATGTATTATAAGCATCATCCTGAAGACTAAGACATTTTTGCAACTTAGATGATAGTGCTAAAATCCATTCTTTGTGTGAATAAAAAAATATGACTACACAGTGGAACGAGGAATTCAATAAAGAACTTATTTCTAGGCTATAGAAACACATTTTGTAAAAATTTTACATTGTATTTGACCATAAATAAATATCGTTACAGATTCTTTTTTTTTCACCATACAATATTTTCAAATTCTGCTACATTTTGGTCACATTTCTTGGATATTATAAAAACAATAGGCAAACAAAATACTCAATTGGATTTTATGTAAATTAAAAACCTTAGGTTTATCAAAGAACACTATCAAGAGGGTAAAAATTCAATGTTTGTAAATAAGATACCTTGTAAGAAATTGGCATCCAGAAAATAAAAAAAAAATCTACTACAAAGTATTTAAAATATTAAAAATGAATAAAGGACAAAAATAGATATTTCATATAAAAATAGATAATCCTTCTAAGAGGATATATAAATGGCATATAAGCACATGAAGAAATTTTCAGTATAACTACACATGAGTAAAACATGAATCACAATAAAAAATTCCTGAAATTGCTATTATCTTAAAAGGGGCATGAGATAATGGCTCAGCAGTAAAGATGCTTGCTTGTAAAGTCTGCTGACCTGGATTCAACTCTCAAATACTTAGGCAGTGCAGCAGCAAGAGGCTCTGACAGGCCCTTTCTTTCTTTCTATTCTTTCTTTCTTTGTTATTTTTCTTTCTCTTTCTCTCTCTCTCTCTCTCTCTTTCACTCTCTTTTCTCTCTCCCCTTCTGAAATAAATAAAACAGAAAAAAAAAATATATATATATATATATTAGAAAATAAATGTTAAAGAAGATGTGGAAAATTGAGTTCCCTTGACTGTTCCTCAGAAATTAAATTTAGAACATGAGGCAGAAATTCCAGTTACATGCCAAGACAAACAGATATGTGCACACTAATGTTCATAGTTCCATTATACACAGTAGCCAAAATATGGAAACAAATCAAGTGTCCATCAATTGATAAATGGATACACAAAATGTGGTATGTGCATGAAGCCTTAAAAAGGGATGGAATTCTGGGGATATGGCTCAGCCATTAAAGGTGCTTGCTTGAAGGGCCTGCTGGCCTGGGTTCAATTACCTAATACCCATGTCAAGCCAGATACACAAAGTGGCACTTTCATCTGGAGTTTGTTTGCAGCAGCCGGACACTCTGGAGTGCCCTACTCTAGCTTTAGTTCTCTCTTTCCCTTTTTCCCTCCTTCCCTCCCTCCGTGCCTTCCTCTCTGTCTCTGCTTGCAAACAAATAAATAATTTTTTATAAGAAAGAAAGAAAGAAAGAAAAAAAAAAGAAAGAAAAAAGAAAGAAAGAGAAAGAAAGAAGAAAGAAAGAAAGAAAGAAAGAAAGAAAGAAAGAAAGAAAGAAAGAAAGAAAGAAAGAAAGAAAGTGAATAGACCTGAGCTCCCCGTTCCCAAGTCTCTGGTTCCCTGCTGCTGGTGTGGGGTGGCTAGGACCCTGCATGAGTGAGGGGAGAGTAAGCACCCATCCCCTGGTGGGGTGAGTAGGGAACCACCAGATCCCCACACAAGATGTGTTGTGGCAGGTTCACAAGCAGGGATCTGTCTGAAATCACCCAAACTCCATAACCACCATACTAAGATTCAAGCCCCCAAGTGGGATTCCTACTGTCCCTCACCCTGCCTTCCATCAGTTGCTACAGCCAAGACCACTAACAAGGATCAGGGTCAACAGGACCATCCCTGGTCATTGAGTTGGCCTCAAGCAGAATTTGCAGGAGAGTGAATCCACAAGAAAGACCTGCTCAGGCTCAAGAGCACCTAATCAAAACATGTGAATACACTATCATCTCACTCCTACCTTGACCAAACCTAAACAAACCGATGAACTCACATTCCACAAGAGATACTAAGTGCCACAGTCCTGGGAAAACAAGACAATGACCTCAAGATGGGCAAACCCCAATGCAAAACAAAGGATGCCAAACCAAAATATCCTCATTTAGGTCACCTAGCCCCATAATGAAAGCCTCCATTGTAAGCACAGAGGAAACTTCAGCCTTCGAAAGCCAAAATGAAGCTATGGCAAGACATTCAACAAACTTAATGAGGCCATAAATGAAAGGATGGAAAAATTAATTGAGAAGGGAAAAATGACTCAAAAAAGATTTTAAAGCAGGTTTGAGTTAAGAAAATAAACAAAAATAACCCAAGAATGAACTGAAAGCATGGCTGAAGGAAACAGAAACACATCAGCAAAAAGAACTCAATAAAGGTCCCCCAAAATTGCAAATAATCAAAAAGATCTTAATGGAAAAAGGAAACGGAGAAGAAGCAACAATAAATGATCTCAATAGGCAGTTGAGTAAACTAATGAAGAGATAATCAAATGCAGGAATGAACTCCAACAAACAACAAGCATGTCTAGTCAAGAAATGAAATTGGTGGGCTGGAGAAATGGCTTAGCAGTTAAGGCACTTGCCTGAAAAGCCAAAGGACCCAGGTTAAATTCCCCAGGACCCATGTAAGCAAGATGCACATGATGGCACATGCATCTGGAGTTTGTTTGCAGTGGCTGAAGGCCCTGGTGCACCCAATCTCACTCTCTATTTCTTTCTCTCTCTCTCTCTCAATTAAATAAAAGAAATTTTAAAGAAATGGAATTGGAATTCCACAAAGAGATGGAGATCCTGAAAAAAATGTAATAGATAACAACAATGAAATCTTTAAAAAGACTCCCAAGAAAGCTTCACTAACATAGTAGGCCATATGGAGAACAGACTCTCAGAACTTGAGGACAAGAAAGAGGAAATAGTTCAGTAGTTCAAAATCAATGATAAATTCTAATGTACACAGAATATGAAGGAAAGTTGGGACACCTTGAAGAGAACAAATATTCAGATCATTGACATACAAGAAGGGGAAGAAATAGAAACCAAATACATAGAGAACATTTTCAACAAAATTATCAAAGAAAATTTCCCTAACCTCATAAAAGAGAGCCCCAGCAAAGTACAAGAGGTGTCAGAACACTAAGCAGGCAGAACCACAGAAGAAATTGCCCATGTCACATTACAGTTAAAACTCTTGACACTGAAAACAGAGAAAGGGTTCTAACACCTGCAAGAGAAAAACAGCTGGTTACATACAAAAGTAAACCCATCCAGAATTATCTCTGATTTTTCAACGGAAAAACCTAAAATGGCATGAAGCATTTTAAATCCTAAGAGACCATGGCTGCCAAGCCAAAATATTATAACCACCAAAATTATTGTTCATAACTGAAGGAGAAAGAAAAAAATATCCATGATAAAAGCTAGCTATACAATTATATGAGCACTAAGCCAATCTTACAGAGAATATTAAGTAGACTAACCCAAACTGAAGAGACAAACAGTCACACCCATGAGTCTACAAGAAGGGAAAATACCAACCATGAATAGAACAAACATGAAAACGTATTAAGCCTCAGAAAACACCAAACTCCACAAAGCTTCCAATTTGACAGGGATTAACTTGCACTTCACAGTTATAACTCTAAACATCAATAGTCTCAACACCCCAATCAAAAGACACAGGCTTAAAAGCTGGATCAGTAAAAATGGACCCATCCATTTGCTGTGTAGTGAAAACTCACCTTACCAATAAAGACAGATACCACCTTAGGCCAAAAGGATCAAGAAAATATTCCAAGCTAATGGAACTAAGAAACAAGCAGGGGTGGCTATACTGATATCAGACACAATGGACTTCAAGCCAAAAATAATAAAAGACATTAAGAAGGCTGCTTCATATTCATCAACCAAGAAACAATATGACAAGAGGATATTACAATCATAAACCTATATACACCAAACATAGGAGCACAAAATTTTATGAAGCAAATTCTGTTGGGCAATAAAGCAGAAATAACCCCAACACGGGTATAGTAGGAGACTTCAATACTCCACTATAATCATTAGAAAGATAATCTAAGCAGAAAATTAACCATGGAATAAGGGATTTAAACAATACCATAGATCAACTGGACTTAACAGACATCTATAGAATACTCCACCCTAGTTATACAGAATACAGTTTCTTCTCAGCAGCTCATGTAACCTTCTCTAAAATAGATAATATATTGGGGCATCAAACATGTCTCAACAAATTCAGGAAAATCAAGATAATTCCATGCACTATATCAGACTACAGTGCAATAAAGCTAGAGATTAAGAACAAGGGAATCAACAGAAAATCCATCTGGAGGCTAAACAACTCACTATGAACTAATGCACAGAAGAAATCATAAAGGAAAATTTAAAAAATATATGGAATTGAATGATAATGAAAATTCAACAAATCAAAACTTATGGGACAAATTTAAGGTAGTCTGAAGATGGAAGTTTATAGTACTAAATGTTTTCATTACAAAAACAGAGATATCAAGTCAACAGCTTAACCATCTACCTGAAGGCATTGGAAAAACTTGAACAATCCAAACCCAATAGTACCAGATGTAAGAAATAAGATCAGAGCAGTAGTCAGTGAACTGGAAATACAATTTTTTTTTTAAATTGATGAGTCACAGAGCTGGTTCATTGAAAAACAAATAAGATTGATAAACCCCTAGCCAATTTGATCAAAAGGAAAAAGAAGAGAAGACTCAGATCAACAAGATCAAAAACAAAAAGGGAGATGTTACAACAGAATTTAACAAAATATGGAGAATCATCAGGACATATTTCAAAGATCTATGCTCCACAAAACATGGAAAACCCGGAAGAAATGGATGAATCACTTAACTCAAGCTTTTGTATTGTTTACACAAAAATACTAAAAACAAAACTAAGATGATATGTATTTTAATTTAAGAATCTTTAAGAACCTAAAGAGAGTTTTTTTCACCACAGAGAGCTTTATGCCCTTCTCACTGACCCTCTTCATTTCTCTTTGTTACATGTCCTGAAAAAAAATGGGCATGACCCCAAGTGTGCCTCTGAAATTGTTGCTCTGTAAAGACATCCATCTGTTCCTTTCATTGTCTTCCTGGTCATATCTCACTGGGAATGGGCCATCTAAACACATTTCTGTTATTGTCAACACCACAGAGCCAAGAACTCTTTGGACAAGTAAACTGCATTACAAGCTACTGCCTTATGTGTACTCAAAAGAATTGCCCTTGCCTCCATCCAGAATCTTTATTGCTAGAGAGAATGTGGAATGACCAGCAGAGGAAAAATGCACCTGGTCATAGATCTACTATCAAAATTGTCATTTTAAAGAATTCCAGGTAGTAGAAAACAACACTCATCAAATTTTTAATGAATATAGCATTTTAAACTTTACTTTTATCAATGTGCTGGCATTTCAGAAATTATTTTTTCATAACTATTCAAAGCATTTAACACTTCATGTATTTTTAGTTGATATAAATGTGAGGATAAATAGAATATATAATTTATATGAAAAGGCATAATTCTTGCTTTTATTTCTAGACTGTAATCATTGGAACAAGTAAAATCGTAATATCTGTTAAGATGAAGGGCAGTTTTTTTTTTTTTTTTTTTTTTTTTTACTATTGAATAAGCATAGGCATGAATTTTGTTTTACTCCTAAAAGTATTCCGATTCAATTATGAATTATAACTTGCTTCTGTGTTGCTATCTCTTAAAGCAGTAATATTTAAGAAGGTATCTTCTTTGACAGGTACATCTATTTTCACAAATAGGACATTTACAGGTTTTCCAATTAACCCAAATGTTCACAGGATAAAACACTTTGATAACAGTGTTACATCACTAGATTCATTAATCCAATTGTCAGTTCCTAAGTGTTCACAAAGGGCTATGTAGTGCGCCAGCAAGAGGGATAGTCAAAGCTGAATAAGGTATCTTACCTTTGAAAAATGTACAATTTTGTGGCATAAACAAGTCAGTGTGAAAATGTGAGAGCAATTTTCCCCAGGCTACTGGGAACCAAACAAAAAGTAAGAAAATACCCTTTCTTTGTAGATAAAACAGGAAAATTTCCTTGAATGTTTCACATACCATTTCTGTGTCATGGGGGGAAGCTCCTCTATAGCTTCACACCGACAGAACAAGGGATACTCTGCTCACAAGACTGTCTTTGCTTTGCTCACTATCCCTCTCACACTCTCCCCATACCCTTTCCATGATACACAAGTAGCCTCTCCAAAATGGACTAGTAAAACCAAAAAAATGCTTTTCTTTTCCACATCTTGGGAATAATTTTAAACATTTAGGTCAGAAATTCTGGTTTGGTTCATTGGAATTTTTTTAATCAAGGAAGTTATTCAAACTCACAGCCAAGTTTGAGAATTGCTATACTGGAAAACTTTCAGTGTGATAAATTCCCACTAAGCAGCCAGTGTACCATCAAGCACAGCTGGTGAAAACTGACAGGACTTCTGTCCCTGGCCTTCCAACCCTTGTATTTGTGCTCTGAAATTGCTTCTCAATAAGGCAGGAAAAGGACTGAAGCCAGAAGCTCGGCCATCATAGTGGAGGACCGTTTTGTGAATTCTTTCCTAGGAAGAAGCCAAGGATCCCTGGGCAGGCCAGCCACAACAAGCAAATTCCATCAGAGCATATCTTGATGAGCTAATGAGTTATTGGACTTTCAGACTGAGCATGGGGCAGGAGTTACATACAGAAATGTGGAGACACCAAAGCATCGGCCTTGAAAGGTCTCATTCCAACAAGGACAACATTGTCCCCATGGCTGGATAGATGATGCTCCCTGCCCTTTGATCTTTCAGCTTGGGTATACTATATCTCTCTTGAGACCAGGGAACCTCATGCATTTTTGCATCTTTGCATACAGCTGACACTGGGTTTACCTGAGATCTCAGGTGAGGGTTTGTCTTTCCTTGTCCTTTCCTTCTAAAGGGAAATGTGAGCATGCCCATTCTGGGGAGTCTTTCCTATCCGTCACAGCTATTTCTAATAAAGATGGTAATAATAATTATTAAACAAAATAATAAAGATTTTATTTTTACTTATTTATTTGAGAGAGAGCTACAGAGAAAGGCCCAATAGGGCCTCTAGCCACTGCAAAAAAAAAAAAAAAAAAAAAAAAAACAAAAACAAAAAAAAACAAACAAAAAAAAACTCCAAACACTTGCACCACCTTGTTCATCTGGCTTATGTGGGTCCTGGGGAATTGAACCTGGGTTCTTTGGCTTTACAGGCAAGCCTTCTCTCTAGCTCTGTTTTTCTTGAAGGAAGATGAGACATCAAACAAGGGCAATCCATCCAAACAAATGCAGAGCAATTGCTCAGTTACAATAACTAATGAATCTGGAATTCTTTCACCTAGGTGACTCAAGTATTCTGATGACTTGGCCTTCTTGGATTGGATGCTATATTAACTGTTCAGGTTTCCCTTGTGATTCATTCATCTTCTTGGAGTAATCAAGAAATAACATCATAATTATGTGATTAGTTGCCTTTTTGTCTACTATTCCAGAAGACACCTCACATAGGAATTTTCCTTTTCCTCATATTTATTACCCTTTTTCTTTTCTTTTTTTTTTATTTTGTTTCCTTCTAGAAAAATAGATAGAAATATGTAGAAAAATAGATAATTAAGAAGAAAACAACACAATGTATGAGTGAAAAAATATTTTCCTCATATTCAGAGTTTTCAGATTTTTTTTCAATGAAAGTAATGCCTAGAATCTTGGGTGTGCAGCATCCCCATGAATAATGGTACCTTAAACATCCACTAAGTCTAGATATTAATTTCATAGAAATTTTCATATATATCTCTATTGTAATTTTTCTAGAAAAAAAGTAGTAATAAAAGCTTCTAATAAATGTCAGAACAACAACAACAACAACAACAAAATGCCCTTAAAAACAGAACTACCATGTGATGCAGTGAACTCACTACTGAGCATGAATTTATAGTTAATAACATCAGTATGTTGAGGAGCATCTACTCTGCACCCCATGTTCATTGAGTACTTTGGTAACAGCCAAGAGATAGAAACAGCCCAAGTGTCCATCAACTGATAAACAGCAAAACCAGGCACAGAAAGACAAGTATCACATGCTCTTATTCACATGGGATATAAAATACTGATGGTGGCTGGACCTCTAATTACCATTTGGGAGGCTGAGATAGGAGGATCTGAAGAGCTTCCTTTTTTTTTTTTTTTCCTTTTCAATAAGTGCCATAAATAATTCTTATCTTTGGGGATTACTTTCTGCTGCCATCCCTAATTCTTGCTGTGAACTTTAGATTTGTGCTGATGCCCTCATCATCATTTCTACTTTTCTTTGAGTGAGGTGATTCACTCAAAGTTAATCCTTGACTTGAAAGCATTTTTCATTTGAAATGTATCTATCTGAATAAAAAATGTTGAACTTTGAAGATTCTGATTTCATCAGGAATATTTGCTGTGAAATTTCTCGTATGAATCTTTCTAGCACCTGTTTCTCTTTTATTACAGGTTATAAAAGTCAATTAAGGCAAAATCAATATATACTATTGGTGGTAACAGTTGTGTTTAATGTATGTTCTCTCCAAAATCATAGATCAAAGGCTCATTTATGGTCTACTCACCAAGGGTCCTGTATTCTGATCTTGACTTTTGCAACAAATTTTAATTTCTAAAACAGACTAGAAATCAAAGGATATCATAAAAAATAAATGATTGGTTGGTTTTGTTGTTTATTTTTAAATAGTCTCTAATTTTGGAGTTATCCTTGTTTATATTAGCTAATTAAAATGTAAGCTTTTATATGGTTAGTAAATTGTTAATCTTTTACCTTTAGCTTTTCTTTTTCTCTCTCTCTTTTTTTTTTTTTTTTTTTTTTTTTTTGAGACAGAGAGAGAAAGCAGGAGAGGAAGACAGATAGAGATGGGCGCATTAGCAGCCTCTCAGCTGCTGCGAATGAAATCCAGATGTGTGTGCCCCCTTGTGGTCAAGTGCGTCATTGCGCCCTTGTGTCACTTTGCACTTGGCTAAACGTGGGACCTGGAGATTGGAACCGCTGGAGATTGGAACCAGCGTTCTTAGGCTTAGCAGGCAGGCACTTTAACCGCTAAGCCATCTCTCCAGCCCTCTTTCTCTCTTTTATGTAAGGGGTAAATATGCCTGCCTTTTATCATGAACACTATAGTTCAACAACGTGACTTTCATGGTACTATAAAATAACACAACAAAATAGCAAAACAAAAATGTCTCCAAAGCTATCAACTTTAATGAGCATTAATCCTGTGTGGACTAATAGAAAGGAGATAAAACAAATTTATAATCATAAATAACTGTAAAATATTACCACATAAGAACAATTAAAAACAGACATTGATAAGAAATGACTTTATTTATAAATAAAAAAATTACTGCATTAGTGAAATTGTTCACATCTCAGAGATCTTCAAGTACCTCAAAAATCAAACAAAGAAATTCTTTAATTTTATAGGACAAAGGACTGAATATGGACACCCCCGCCCCAGAAGACATGTTGAAGTCTTAGTGCCCTGTACTCAGAATGTAACTTTACTAGGAAACAGTCATTGCAAACAGTTGAGATGAGGTCATGTTAAAATAGAGTCATTAGGAGCTGGGGAAATGGTTCAACCAGTAAGGCACTTGCCTGTAAAGCCTAAAGACCTGGGTTCAAATCCCCAGTACCCATGTAAAGCCAGATGTACAAAGTGGCAAATGCATCTGGAGTTTGTTTGAAGTAGCTGTATGCTCTGGCATGCCTATTCTTTCTTCTTTCTCTCTGTACTTGTAAGTAAATAAATAATTTTTAAAATGAACCCAAGTGTGCTGTGCATGCTTTTAAACCCAGCACTTAGAAGGCAGAGGCAGGAGGATCACTGTGAGTTCAAGGTCAGCCCCTGTGAGTAACTAGTGAATTCCAGGATAGCCTGGGCTAGAGAGACCCTACCTTGAAAACCCCAAAAGAAAAAACAAACAAACAAACAAACAAACAGGAAAAAAAAACAAAGAAGAAGAAAAATAAAATAGAGTGATCAGTAAATTCAGTATATCTGGTGTCCTTTAAAGACCACATAAAGGCAGGAGGGAAAAATGCCTCATGAAGATGGAGACAGATAATGGAGGGATGCAGCTGTAAACCAAAGAATTCCAACATGGATAGCCACCACTAGATGCTAGACAGAGGTAAGGCAAACTTTTACCAGAGGTCTCATGGGGCGAATTGCCCTGCTGAAACTGTGACCAGACACCAGGGCACCAGTGTGCAGGGAGAGAATAAACTGATGTTTTCAGCTTTCCAATCTAAAGTACCTTGTTATAGCAGGCCTAGGAAGCTAATAGAAGTGGGCAAAACAGTAGAAAGCATTACGTGGCAGTTGGACAAGCAAAGGAATATGAGGAGTGAGGTCAGATAGAAAAAGATTTTAGAGTGATCAGCTTGTTGTGGAGTAGTTGTCAGGTGTCAGGTCTCACTCTTTAAGGCTTGTTCAGGATGAGAGAAAAGCCTGACTAAAGTGTAGTCAAGGAGGTGCAAAAGGTGAGAATTAAGCATCTATGAATGCTTTCTCAGAATGACATTAACTTTATTAAAATTTCAATGGAAAAATAATTAAGTGGAACTGAAGAGATTATTGAAACTCAGATGTTTATTCCAAACAAAACTATGAGAATTTCAAAACATTTCTCTAAAGTAAAGGATATTATATTTGAGATCATATTATCTCATTTCGTTCAGTTCTGTAATGAAAGAACTCAACATTAGTATCTCTTGCTGGCTGCAAGGCACTTAGAGCTCACCCATCATTGTTTCCCATTCCCTGGAGTGTTTCATCCCAAGTGTTTGTTGGGAGAATTTTTAATCTTGCATTATACAACTTGTATGTAATCCCACAAATCTTCACCAGTTTATTGGCCACAAGCTATCCATTCTTGAAATATTTATTTTCATCCATCTTTTGGATTACTGAATTTTCTCAATAAAAGCATATTCCTCCTTTTTCAATTTTAATAGCCTGATTGCTTGAAGTTTTTTGCATTCTTGTCTTTATTTCTATGTTATATTTAACCTTGAAGGATAATTTTGACTACATATAAAGTTCTTGAGCTCTACTTTTATTTTATTTTATTTTTCTTTTTTCTCAAAACATTGTGGCTGTTGCTTTTTTGTATGCTGACCCTGAATAGTGAGTGAAGTCTCATACCAGTCATATTTATTCCCTTAGTCTATAACATGCTATGTAATTTCCCAGCATCCAGAATGTCCTGATTTTTTCTTTATTCTCTTAGCTTGCCATTTTTATCTGAAAATTCATCTTTTTTTAAGTAAAAATTACTATACTCATTTCTTTTTGTACTTTTTCACTTTTGTCCTCTCCTTTTAGCATAATGATGATGCATTTTTTTGTGTACTTGGCATTATTTTATTTGTATTTATTTTAGTGTTTGACAGTGCTGATACATTGATTCATATTTATTTTTGTCCTCATTATCATTTTAAGCTCTCCTTGATAATTTTAACTCTCATTTTATTAATTTACTATCTCCTTTGAATCATCCTGTCTATTCTTAAGCTTCCCAGCTTATAAATGTTATAACTGAATACATACACATACACATATATGATATATAATATATATGTAAGCACATAAGTTGTACATAAGTTTATGTGCATAGCTTGCAATGTCTTTGAGAATATGAATAACCATGTATCAGATAATTACCTGTGTCTTTTGGATCACTATTCGGGTGATATATTTCAAATATTTATGAGCATTTGCTATTTTCAGACACAGTTCTAAGCATTCCATGCTAATTGTCTCATTTAGTATAGATGCTTCATTTGCTTTGCATATGTTATTTTACTTCTTTTTATTTGCATAGTCTGTTCTGATCATTAGTCATTTTTGAAGAAGGAGAATGAGCACTTATTAGACATTGTAAAGCCATGTGTCCAGGATGGGCTGTCGAGTTATTGGAAGTTCTAATAAACTCTATGAGGCTAGTTGTCTTCAATACACCTCCCAAAATATAGTAATCTCCTCCATTGTCAGAACATTTTATCTCTATGTTTCCATGATCAATGTTATATATAAAAATCTTAAACCCATTGCCCCCTAGCCTTTACTATTTCCTCTTTCCACTGCATTCTACTCTGCCTCCAGCTATGGCAAATTCACTATTGACCCTTCCTTTCTCTCAAAGGTTCATGCTTAATCTCAGACCAGGTTGACAAACTTAAATACCTATAAGGACAAGATAGGTAGACATTACAAGTATGTAATTACAAGTATGTAAAACAAATTTTCTTTATTACAACTCATTAAGATTCCATCTTACCCTAGTCATAATGGCCACAATTAAGAAAAGAAAAAGCCAGGGCTGGAGAGATGGTTTAGCAGTTAAAGCACTTTCCTGCAAAGCCTAATGACCCAGGTTTGATTCTCGAGGACCCGCATAAGCTAGATGCACAAGGCAACACATGCGTCTGGAGTTTGTTTGCAGTGGCTGGAGGCCCTGGCATGCCCATTCTCCCTCTACCTGCCTCTCTTTCTCTCAAAATAAGTAAATAAATAGAATATTTTATTAAAAAAAGAAGAAGAAAAGCCAGCAAATGTTGGGGAAGAAGTGTGGTGAGGATTGGAAGGAGCCCTTATCTTAAAGGTAGGAATTTAAATTAGTACAACCACTGTGGAAATCAGTATGGATGTTCTTCAAAATATAAAAATATAACTACCATATGACCTAGGCGAAGGCAGCACACAATAAAAACTCTTGAATTCTCATGTTTATTATGGCAGTATTTATAATAATCAAGTTGTGGGATCATTTTACGTATCCATAAATGGATAAAGAAAATGTGTTGTGTGTTCCAGTCATTAAGAAGTATTAAGTCGGGCTGCAGAGATGGCTTAGGGGTTAAGGCACCTGCCTCCTAAGCCTAAGAACACTGGTTCCAATCTCCAGCGGTTCCAACCTCCAGGTCCCACGTTTAGCCAGATGCAGTGACGCAAGGGCTCAATGCCACACTTGACCTCAAGGGGGCGCACACATCTGGATTTCGTTCACAGCAGTTGAGACACTGCTGGCACGCCCATCTCTGTCTTCCTCTCTCTCTCTCTCTCTCTCTCTCTCTCTCTCTGTCTCTGTCTCTCTCTGTGTCTCTCTCCAAAAAAATAATAAAAAAATAAAAAAGAAGTATTAAGTCATGATAGTTGTAAAAAAATAGATGGAACTGGTGGTCATACTAAGTAAATTAAACCAGGTTTTGGAAGACAATCATCAAATTCTTTCTGTCCTTCATAAAATAGAAGTGGGACTATTAGGAACTTTAAAGGAGATGGAGAAGAGAAAAGTATGGATAAGTAATATAGGGATAATTTTGATCAAATTACTATATATATATATATAAAATCATAATTAAATTTATGATTTTATACAATTAATAATTACTACTAGAAAATTTAAAAGTATATATTGATTTTTTTTTGTTTTCTTATGTTTCAATATAGACAACTAAAAAGATAAGCCATATACACAGAAACAAACAAAATCAAAACATAAAATGAAGCTATGACCAAAAAAAAAAAAAAAAACTAGGTGTGGTGACACACAACTTTAATCCCAACACTAAGGAGGCAGAGGTAGGAGAATAGCTGTGAGTTTCAGGTCACATTGAAACTACAGAGTGAATTCCTGAGCTACAGCAACACCCTACCTAGGAAAACAAAACAAAACAACAAAAAAACCACTAAAACATAACAATGCACTGACTTGAAGAAATACAACCAGTGCCATAATGTTAAAGCCGTGAACTATGAAGCACCCTGCAAAATGTTGAGATGTCTTCAGGAGGCTGAGGCAGGTGCAAAGAAGCAACTCAGACAACTTTGCTCTTTGAGTAGAACATATTTCTTCCATAAAATAAGTTTTCTTGTCATGAAAGACATATACATACAGTAACCTCTATGTATATAATATGACCCCCGAGGTTTTACTCCCTCTAAACCACTAATTCAAAGGGATAATACTATTCTTTAATGCTGATGTGTTTATTTTATGGCAATTAATATATGTATTGAATTTTAAATGGTACAACATCTGTATTATATGTTAACACTTTTATTTTCCAGACAAAGGTTTTCAAAGCAAAGGGCTAATATTCATGAAAGCATATCTTATTATAATAAATGTTAAGTTCAAATAATGTATTGTGCTGCAATTTTGTTCATGTAAGTGTCATACAGTCAGTAAAATGTTATGAGAACATTTAATAAAATTAAAACTTTTTAAGATATAACATATAAAAATGATAATACAGAAAGGAGATTATTTATATATATATATAAATGAGATTAAGATTATCTTTACATTATCACAACTTCAGAAGTATGTAATATATGCATAAAGTAACTCTGATGGGACATGTACAATCTGTTAATTGTGATTACTCCTGGGTCCTATAATTATAGATAACATTTAATTTTCTTCATTATGTTTTCATTGAGTCTTCTAAGCTATCTTCACTTGACATGAGTTTTAAAATACAAAAAATAAACTTCTAAGCAGTGACCTGAAGAAGAAAGAAATAGAAAAGTAGTATTTTGTAATGAATATATTTTGAATTATTTTTTAAGGTTACTGTAGAAATTATCAAAGTAAAAGTAGAGATAAATTTGCTCCATATCTTATTTTTCAAGATGATGACTCTTCAGCCTTAAAAAAAAAAATGTATCCTTTGATTACAAAAAAGAAAAATGTAAATATTAATGGAACTAAAAACAATCACTTTATTTTATCTTTTAGTAGTTGAAAAGAAGAATGATTTTCTAAAATATTTATCATTTATTTATTTATTTATTTATTTATTTATTTATTTGATTACAAAAAAGAAAAATGTAAATATTAATGGAACCAAAAATCTTTGAAGTAACCATTTTTTCACCAGTTGTATTTTATCTTTTAGTATGTTGTATAAAATGTTGTGAAGTAAATATTTTGATTTTCTAAAATATTTATCTATTTATTTATTTATGTATTTATTTGAGAGAGAGTGGTCAGAGGAGTGAGAGAGAGATTGAGAGAGAATTGTCCCAAGGTGAATAAACCAGAGAAGTGTTGCGTCTTCCTTCCAGCCATTGCAAATGAACTGAAGGGCCAGATATATGTGCCAAGTTCTGTGCATCTCCCTTAGCAAAATGGGCATCTTCCAGTATTAGGGTTGCTAATAAGGTTTTTGCAGGCAAGCAGAATGATAACCACTGTATATTAGCCATCTCTCCAGCCCCAAGTTGGTTAATTTTGATTTTGTTCTATCTTTCTATCTTGATGTCACATGTGACAATAAAAAAAAATTTAATAAAATTCGAGTAAAACATCTAAAAGAAAAAGTAAGGTTCCTGAATAAATCATAATACACACAGCCCATCTAAAGCACTTTTGAAATGAAAATCATATTTATAATTATTTATTTAATGAAACAGCTTACAATTTTCAAATATATTGTCCCCGATAAAACAAGTCAATTAGTAAAGAAATAATTTAGTTCTTAGTCATAGAAAGTGTAGAAATAGGCAAACAATGAAAAAGAAAAACAAAGAACAACTTATATCCAACACTTGAGCTAGAAGACTTTATAATTAAATAAATGATCCTCCAAATTTAATACAACTGTTACTATATTTTCATGTTTTCAGTGAATAATTGTACAATCTCAAAGTTTAAGTATTATCAGCTTTCTCAATTCAGTGCATGAATAAAATTATAGATGGGACTTGATTTTTAGGATGCCTGAGGAAGGTAGCAAATTGTTGTGAGCAGTTTTTCATTGTTTTGCTACTGTGCCAGATTTTTATCAGTTTTAAAAGTGGATATGATTCCTTAAAAGAACTGAGACTGGCTGTAAAGCTCTCTGAAAAGTAGTTAATTGTATTTCTGAAAGAAATTCTTTAAACATCTAATTACTTGTGGTGTCTGGTAAAAAGGGCATATGACGGGATGCAGCTATGATATTGCCTTGGTAGTTTGTTAATCATATGGCACTGCACTCCAATATAAAAATTCAGAGAAGAGCATGTTTGATAGCATGCGGGTTTATTAGTTTATAGTTTACATCTGCAGTCACCTGTGGCTTGTTTTAAAACATAAAAAGGGGAACTAGAGGCAATGTCACTGGGTGGTTCTCTCCTGGTGTCCTTATTTGGTGGTGGGTTTGAGATTCCATTGTACCAGGGTTGGCTGATATGCAAAGGTTTGTCCTGGGAGCAGTGGGAGTTCAGTGAAGTGTGCTGTGGAGTGAAGGAAGCAGAGTTTGGTAAGAGAGTCAGTATAGCTCTGCTCTGTGTGCTGTGTGGCTGGTGGGCTTTGTCAGTCTCTTGAATCAGTCAGTCAGTCAGTGAGTCAGTCAGAAGATTGAGGGGCAGATTGCTGTTCCTGAATAAACTGCTCCTGCGTCTTCCATTATGGAACTTCATCCTGGATCTGTAAGCTTTGCAGGCAAGCATAAATAATATCTCCTTCCCCAACATTTTAACTATCTTTCTATCTTGATGTCACATGTGACAATAATTATAATAATAAGTTCATCATCAGTGAAAACCTGAAGCTTACAATTTTCAAATATATATAGATAAAACAAGTCAATTAGTAAAGAAATAATTTAGTTCTTAGGAAAGTTAAGAATACAATCTGTGACTTTATAATTAAATAAATGATTCCAAATTTAATACAACTGTTACTATATTTTCATGTTTTCAGTGAATAATTGCTATTTTGTTTCAGTGATGAATAAAATTTGATTTTAAGAACCTAGATTGAACCATTTCACTGTTCAATTAAAAGTGGATATGATTATATAGTTAATTGTATGAAAGAAATTCTTTAAACATCTAATTATATATATATTATAGTTTGAATATATGGCATATCAATTTACAGATTCACTGCAGTCATGAGTTCTTCATTCAGGCAAAAGAGTGGAGTTCCTAGTGTGCTGTGGCTTTTTCTCTGTGTGCTGTGTGGCTGAGGGCTTATGTTTCCAAAGCCCTTGTTCCCATTCTTCCCCTGGATCTGTAAGCTTCAATAAATAAGGTGAGGCAGTGAAGCAAGAGATATTTCTAGGAGTTAAGACACCCTTTAATAATGGCTATTTTCCAGTACTTGTTTTAAGGTCATTTTGTTCTATTTACAGATTCACAATGAGTTCTTCATCAGGGGTTTATGACAAATGTTCCCATTCAGTTTATGACAAATGAGGAGCCAGGCTTCCAGCTGAATTTCAGTTTAGTTATTTTTGTTTTAATGTATGTGTGAATCAATTAATCCTGTCATAGAAGGGCATCGTAAACTGTGTGCCAGAGTTAATGAGTCAGACATTATCACATCATTACACCAGCTGGCATAATGTAGCATGTGTTGTTTGTCATAATATACACCGCCATGCTTAACAACCATTAATTGTTTACACGAGCAGTCAGATTTTTCTTCAAAGAACCTTCAGCGACTGGTTCATATTTTGAAGACTTTTTAAAGGAATAACTATTGTAAGAAAAAGATATCCTCACTGAAAGAGCCTAGAATGTAAGAATCTGTAACAGAGGAAGGCATCTAGAAAACAATGACGAATGGAGGACTTTTGACAAAACCCCCGTGTTGTGGAACAAGCTGAACTGTGGCTCATATAACTACTGCAAGAAACAACCCCGTACATAAATATAAAGATACTCTCCTAAGAAAACGTTGGTGGGGTGGAATTCTCTATTGTTATATTATTTTTTGGAGGCCTACCGAGGCCTGTATTATCACTAGGATTTCCTGAGAGAAGATGTAGTCATGGATTTGTAAATTTCTAGAAACATGAAAAGCTTGGCTATTGTGTTTTTGTTGGCTGAGGAAAGGAAGCATGTGGCCATCAGAGCCTAAAGGTGTGGTTTACCAGCTTTCTGTGAATTGGATTCAGGCGGCTTATGCGCAATTTCATTGGCCATATGGCTTTCCTCAGCCAAACATGGCCACCATGAGCTAAGTTTCCAGGAGTCAGAACACTACATTGTGGTAACTGCAACTCGAGTACGAGCTCATCGACTGATCTGCTCTGACTCTTCATCTGTTTTCTCAGTGGGGATTAACAATGTCTAAGTTAGCCAAAAAGATTGCATGGAAGCATGAATTTGGCACAAACATAAATGATTTTAGATACAACAAGCAAAAGAATTAAACTGAGCACAACTAATAAACACAGGCAAGAAATTAGACTAAGTGAATATGATGAAAAGACCCGCAAAAGAACACAAAAGCACTTTTCAAAGTGTATAAACGGTTGCAGAACCATAGTGTCACTACCATTGTCTACAACTATTTTCCAGGTTGTTTTTTAAATGTTGGTACAGAATAGGAAAATTTACCTCAAAGACTTTCTCCACATTTTGAAAGGTTTATTCCTAATTTGTGTTCTCAGAAAAGATGTTTTTATATTTTTAATCTTCAGAAATCAGTGCATTTACATTTTGAAATGATGAGGCATGATGGTTTGCTCTTCTCTATGACTACTGTAGTATTCGATCCTCACATTTACATTCCTCAGAGAAATAGAAGACATACTTAAAATGAGAAAATAAATCAAAGTCAATGTGCAGGTATTTATGATTCACTTGACTGAAGTTTTTCTCAAATTTTAATATAAAGAATAATTACATAGGATAGTTATTTAAAATGTCCGTTATCAAAAAAATCTAATTTAGTTGATACATCAGTGAAGTATATGGAAGCCCAGTAAGCTACATTTTAACATTTCCCCATGAGTAGGGTAGAAATAAAGAAAAAACAGTAAATTTGATGTAAGCAATACCATAGGATTTCCAAAGTAGCTTACATTATATAGAAGAAAATGTGACATACTGACTTATTAAATTTTTTAAACATTATTCATATTTTAAACTTGTATTTTAACAATGCAATGTTGATGACAGTAAAAAATATAAAAGGTATGCACAATTCCTTAATATACAATTTGATAATCTATTTTATGTAAAAATATGTCCATGGGGCCATATTTTTTAGCAATCTGAAAAGATGAGGTCATTCAAAATAAGTCAGTACTCTTTTTTTTTAATTGAAGAAATTTATAGAACCAAGTGAAATTATAAGCAATTGTCTCCTTGGATCCACAAAATAATGAAGACTTCATATAATTCAAACCAATATAAGCAAGAGGAGATATTTAAACTGTTTTTGATTATGAACTAAAACTCACTGATCTTTACAGACTATATCAATGTTGTAAGGAAAACAAAATATGAAAATATGTTTCATAAGATCAAAATAGTTCATTGCAAATTATAACAAAACAATTCTTTGAGCTGTGAATGTAGCTCAGTGGGTAGAGTACTTGCCTAGCATACACAAAGCCCTGGGTTCAATCCCCAACACCACAGACAACTACCCATGGTGGCAATGATGGCATGGTAGCATATGCTGTAATTCCAGCACTCTGGAGGTAGAGGTAGAAGGATAAGAAGTGGTACATGCATCTGGATTTCATTTTCAGTGACAAGAGGCTCTAGCACACCCATTTTCTCTCTCCACTCTCTCTGCTTGCAAATAAATAATAATAATAATAAATTAAACAATAGATAAAAGCCAAAAGAGCTTGAAATGTTGTATTTCAAGTTATGAGAGACAACTGCCAACCCAGACTACTATATTTAAAAAAGCTATGTCATAATTGAAGGAGAAACAAGAACTTTCCATGATAGAAGTGGACCAAAGGAATACATGATCATTAGCTCTACAGAAAATGCTTGAAGGGATCATTTGGACTGAAGAGTAAGAAAAGCACATAAATTAGACAATAGGAAAGACTAAACCACATTCAAATAATAGTTAATACAAGAGAGCAACAGAAAAACAGAAAGCACTATAAAACTATCAAGAATGACAAGAATAGGGCTGGAGAGATGGCTTAACAGTAAAGGCACTTGCTAGTGAAGCCTAAGGACCCAGGTTTGATTGCCCAGCATCCACATAAGCCAGGTGTACATGGTGTTACATATGTCTGGAGTTCATTTGCAGAGGCTAGAGACCCTGATTCACCCATTCTCCTTCTCTCCCTCTCTCTCTCTCTCAAATAAATAAATAAAAATAAATAAAAATGGCAGGAATAAATACATACCTTTCAATAATAACATCAAAAGTTTCAATGTCCCAATTAAAAGAGACAAACTTGCCAACTGGATTAAAAGGCAGGATCCTTCTGTTTATTAACTCCAAGAAACTCACCTCTCCATAAAGACAGACACTACCTTAGATTGAAAGGCTAGAAAATAGTATTCCAAGACCTGGCAAACAAGCAGGTGTTGTTATTCTAATATCTGACAATCTAGAAGCCAAACCAACATTAGTTATAAGAAATAAAGAAGGTCACGCTACATGGATTAAGAGAACAATCTGAAAAGAGAACATTACAATTCTAAATATAAACACACCAAATATGGATGCACCAAATTTCATTAAACAAACACTACAAGATTTAAAGTTACAGGTATGCCTAGGACAATTGTAGTGGGAGACTTCATTACCTCACTCTCATCAATTTACAGGTCATCCAGGCAAAAAAGAGAGAAACATCTGGATTGAGTGACATCATAGAGCAAATGGGCATGTCCGACATTTGTAGAATGTTCCATACAAATGCTGTAGAATACACAATCTTTTCAGCAGTATGTGGAACATTCTCTAAAATAGATCATATATTAGGACACAAAGCAAATCTTAACAAATACAGGAAAATTAAAATAATTCCTTGTACTCTATTTCATCACAATGGAGTAAAACTAAAAATGAACAGCAAGAAAAGCTATAGAACATGCACAAACTCATGGAAATTAAATAATACACTACTGAATAATAAGTGGGTCATTGAAGATATCAAGAAGGAAATAAAAACATTCCTAGAATCAAATGATAATGAAAACATAGCATATCAAAACCTATGGGATCCAATGAAGACAGTCCTAAGAAAGAAATGTATAGCTTTAAGTGCCTATATTAAGAAATCAGAAAAATCATAAATAAATGAATTACTGCAACAGCTTAAGGCCTTAGGGGAAAGAAAGAACAAGTCAACCCAAAAGTAAGTAAATAGAAATAAATAATAAAGATTAAGGCTGAAATTAATAAAAATAGAAACAAAAAATCACTCTTATTCACAATTGTCTCAAATAAGTAAATAAATATATAAGTAAGTAAGTAACTTGAATAAACCTAACCAAAGAAGTAGTAGATCTCTACAATGAAAATTTAAAATACTCAAGAGAGAAATTAAAGAAGACCCTAGAAAACAGAAAGACATCCCATATTTGTGGATTGGAAGAACCAATATTGTGAAAATGTCTATCTTACCAAAAGCAATCTACAAATATAATGAAATTTACAACAAAATTCCAATGATAATCTTCAACAAAATAGGAAAAACAATCCTAAAAATTCATTTGGAAGCACACACACACACACACACACAACACAAAAAAAAAAAAAAAAAAACTTTGAATAGCTAAAAGAATTCTTAGCAACAAAAATAAAGCTGGTGGTATCACTATACTGGATTTTAAGATATATTACAGGGTCATAGTGACAAAAAGCATGACACTAGCACAAAAACAAACATGTCGATTGAGGCTACAGAGATGGCTTAATGGTTAAGCACTTGCCTACAAAGCTTAAGGACTTAGGTTCAATTCCCCAGTACTCTTGTAAGATAGATGCACAAGGTAACACATGTTTCTTGAGTAAATTTGCAGTGACTGGAGGCCCTGGTGTACCCATTCTCTCACTCTTGCTCTCTTCCTCCCTCTGTCCCCCTCCCCCGCCTCTCTCTTTCAAATAAAATATTCAAAAAAAAAAAAAAACCACTTAGATCAATGGAACACAATAAAGAACCCATATATAAGCCCAGACAGCTATACCCATCTGATTTTTGACAAAAATGCCAAAAATATTCATTGGAGAAAAAAGCCTACATTAAATGGTGCTGAAAAAACTCAATATTTATTTGTAGAAGAATAAAAATAGATCCTCATATCTCTACATGCACAAGACTAAGTCAAAATGGATCAAAAGTTTTAATATTATACCTGAAACTCTGAAATTGCTAAGGGAAAAATTAGGTGAAACATTTCAACATATAGGCATAGGCAAGAACTTTCTGAATAAAACCCAAGTTGCTCAGGGTAGAAGACAACTTAATCAACCATGGGAACTTCATGAAATTAAAAAGATTTTGTATGGCAAAGGACATTGTCAAGAGAGCAAAAAGGCAGCCTACAGAATAAGAGAAATTCTTTCCCAGCTATACATGCAAGAAATGATGAATATCTAGTATTTACAAAAAATTTAAAGAACTAAATAATAAGAAATCAAACAACCCAGTCACAAATGGGCTATAGAACTGAATAAAGAGTTCTCAAAAGAAGAAATACAGGGCTGGAGAGATGGCTCAGCAGTTAAGGTGAAGCCGTACGAAGCCGAAGGACCCAGGTTCAATTCCCCAATGCCCATGTAAGCCAAATACACAAGGTGGTGCATTCATCTGGAGTTTGTTTGCAGTGGCCAGAGGGCCTAGAGTACCTGTTCTTCTTTCTCTCTCTGTCTTCCTCTCTCTCATAATTAATTTTTTTAAACAAAGAAGAAATACAAAAATCCAAAATCATATAAAACATGTTTGATAGCATTAGACTTCAGAGAAATGCAAATTAAAACTACTTTGAGATTTCATCTCACTCCTGTCAGAATGGCTATCATCAAGAAAACAATGACAGAAACAAAACAAAACAAAACAAAAAACCCAAGGGGCCAGGCATTGTGACTCACACCTTTAATCCCATCACTGAGGAGGCAGAGGTAGGAGGATTGCCATGAGTTGGAGTCCAGCCTGAGACTACATTGTGAATTCCAGGTCAGAAAAACCCTATCTAGAGAAACCAAAATAGCAAATAATAATAATAATAATAATAATAATAATGATAATAATGCTGGCATGGGTGAGGGGAAAGAACTCTTATCCATTGTTGGTAGGAATGTAAAGTGGTAGAGCAATTGTGGAAATCAGTGTAGAGGTTCCTGAAAATAGATTTATCATATTACTCAGCTATGCCACTCATTGGCATATATCCTAGAACTCTACACATTACTGAAAAGATAATTGCTCATTCATGTTTATATTTGGTCTATTCACAATAGAACCAGTCTAGATGTCCTTCAACTGATGAATGGATAATGAAGAAGAAAACACAATGAAGTTTTATTCAGCTTCAAAGAAAAATGAAAGTATGGAATTTGCAGGGAAATGGATGGATCTGGTAAAGTGTATATTGAGGTAACCCAGGCTCAGAAAGTCAAATGCCCTGTCTCTCATACGTGGATCCTAGATTTAAATGTGTAGGTTTGTGTATGAGTTGGAATGAGTAGATTTCAGGAAGGTAGAAATGGGATATGGGTAAACGGAAGAGAGGGGAAGGTTTAAAGGAAGGGTATTGTAGATAGGTAAGTATAGAGGCTGAATAGTTGGAGGAAATTTTCTAAGAAGAGAAGATAGAGAGTAGGCAGGGATGGGAGGAAGTTTAATCAAAATTTAAGATCTATCAATAAGCCATATGGAAACATACTTCTTCAGTGAGATATAATATATGTTTAAAAAGAGAGAGTTTGGGCAGTATTTTGTGTAGGTGGATAATGTTGTACCCAAAAGCCATAAATTATTGTTAGAAAAACTTCAGTGCCAGAGATAGGATAACTTCTGGAGAGTTACTGGCCAGGTAGTCTCCAGGTGCCCCCAAAACATTATGGGCTATTGCTAAAAATCTTGTTTGCTCACCAGAACTAAATGGTAAGATTCTATTTCTGTACTCCACATGCTGGGTTACAGGTCACTGAGAAATCAAGCTGAACTGAGCTGAAAGCCTCCGCCCTGTTGACTAGCCATAAGGATGCTGGAAAGACCTATACAGCCTGTTGGGGGAGTGTGGTGGTTTGAATGTGCAGATATGCCTTCCTAGAGTCAGATGTATTATTAAGCTTGTAACTTGGGTCTGCAGCCACCTGGCTGGAGAAAGTGTCACTGGGGGTGAGGAATCCTGAGATCCAGCCCAAATGTGTGTTTGGCGGCAGATTTTATTTCAGCCCAAAGGTGTGAAGGGCAGTCTGAGCTCTGGTGGATTTTTGTGCTTTTTTTGCTTTTTGGTGTTTTCTGGCTGGTGGTAGTTTCTCTCTGCTTAGATCTGTGAATGGGAGTCAGCTTCTGCCATTGATGGAACTCCTCCTGGGTCTGTAAGCTTGAAATAAATCCCTTCCTCTTATAAAACTATGTTTGGTTGGATGCTCACCCCAGCATTGTGGAGTGTCTCCTATAGGGAGAAAAGTCATCAGCAGTCTTAGCCAGCAGTGGACTCTGAAAGCTTCATAGCTGGCTATCCAGGCCCAATGCACTAACTAGTGCAATGGTTGCATGTCTGTTATGGGGGGAAACCAATTGCTTTCTGATTGGACTTGAGGCCCTCTGCACATGAAGGAATTCCAGCCTGGTACCAAAAACCTAAAAAGCTTATGGCTGGGGAGGTCATAAGCCCTAGAGGAGAAACCACTACTGCTGTCTGACTAAGTGGATATATTATGCCCATCAAACTGCCCTGTAAATATTGATGTTTATGCCCACATATTAATGCTACTCTCACTTTGGTTATAGAAGCTTCTCTTTTCAGGTGGCAGTGACCATTGGTTGACCCAAAACTGACCAAAGTGCTGAGAAGTACAGAAGGTGTTGAGAACCTGATAAAATATATCTGGCACCTCCTCCATTGTGGAAGAGGTAGAAAAGAGAATGCAAGAGCCAAAGGAAGGGGAAGAGTGCTTGCAAACCAGTCTTCCAGACACAAAGTGGCCTAGATATTTATGACACGACAGTGACTGGTGCTATCTACACAAGGCTGCATAATAGGAGGAAAAGAATGATAACAAAATAGAAGACAGACTAGTTGGAAAAAAGAAGGGATTCAGTGGATGGTGGGATTGGGAGGGGGAATTGGGATAGTGGTATAATAATAGTTTATTGGGTATATTGCTTATATTTATGAAAGTTGTCAATACAAAAGTTTAAAAAATTAAACCTGAAAGAAAAAAAACCATTAAATTACAAGCTAAAAAAAAAAAAAAAAAAAAAAAAAAGGAATGATGGGTATATAGATGTTCTTCCAAAAGTTAGACAAATCAGTCAATTCAGAAAAGAAGAAAGACAACACAAGAAAGTATGATTAGGGCTGGAGTGGTGGCTTAGTGGTTAAGGCACTTGCCTACAAAGCCAAAGAACCCAGGTTCGATGCCCCAGGACCCACATAAGCCAGATATACAAGGTGGCGCATATGTCTGGAGTTTGCAGCAGCCAAAGACCCTGGTGCACCCATTCTCTCTATATATCTGCCTCTTTTTCTCTCTCTCTCCTTCTCACTCTCTCTCTTTCTTAAACAAATAAATAAAAATAAAATAAAATTATGATTAATTGCTGGGAGTGAAAAAAGAGAATGAGGGAAGAATGGAGAGAAGAAGAAGGAAGAGAGCATTTCTCTAGAAATATATGAAAGTTATTAAAAATATATACATAAATAAATGATGTCCTTTATAGTTTTGAGACTGATTAGATTAAATAACCAATATTTAATTAGTTCAGGTAAAAGAATAATGATTCCAATGAAACTGATACCTTTTTTATTACTATTTACATATAGGCCCTTTACTCTCTATTTAATAATTCTCATTAGTCCTCTCTGTCTCTTTTTTTTTTTGAGACACAGTCCTTCCTGGAGCTCATTATGTATCTAAGGATGACCCTGAACTTCTGATCATCCTCCTCCATTGCCTGAATACTGAGCTTATGGGCATTCACCACCACACCCAGTTTATGCTGTGCTGAGAATTAAACCCAGGGCTTTGTACATGCTAGGCAAACACTCAGTTAAATAAGCCAGAACCCTTGTTAGCCAATTTTAATCATAGAATACATAAGTAATCACTGAAATTCTTCCTTAGAGACTTTTCATAATCATGCCTAAATTGTTATGAAAATACTTTACTGGAATTTTTAGCAAATCATTTCATTCTCTGAAAGATAGTGTAAAGTTGATTTGAACATGATTAAAATCACTTTCATGGACATAGCTTTCAAAATCCCAACTTTAAAATGATAAAGTGATTTCAAGAGTCATCCTTCCTTCTTTATGAACCTCACATTTAATTAGTACAGTCAATTATGTCAGACGAATAAATACTCAGCTTTATTAACAGCATACCCATTTGCTGTACTAATAAAAATGTGAAAAAGAATATTAAGATGAGACGTGTAGGTGGACAGGATTCTGAAATCCAGCATGTCCACTCATTACACATCTGTCTGGGATAAGGATACTGCAGTTATCACATGGCTTTCTGCCCACTCTTTGTGAACCTTGAAGTCATAACCCTGAATTCCTAACACTATCTCATTAAATAACTATTTCTTAACTTTAAACTATGAATAATTCAGTGCCGGGAAATAATACAACTTACATTTCCCTTTTTATTTTATTTTCCTGGTAAAATAAGTCAAAATGTTTCTCTGATATTCTCAGTTTTAAAAATTCTACATCACATGGTGGCCTGCAATCTCAAATTGCCTCAGAAATAATACAGAACTAAAGAATGTTTTCAATGTCAACTGTTTCTAATTTGTAATTATCAGAGTCTCACTTTATACCATTAAGGTAAATAATTTTCTTTTCAGGCCAATTTTCAGTTTAATACATGAGTCAAGCCTCCTCATTGACAAATGTGTTTTTTTTTTTTTTTTTTTTGGAGGTAGAGTCTTGTTCTAGCCCAGGCTGACCTGATATTCACCATGTAGTCTCAGGGTGGCTTTGAACTCAAGGCAATCCTCCTACCTTTGCCTCCCGAGTGCTGGGATTAAAGGTGTGCGCCACCACGCCTGGTTTAATAAATTGAGATTTTGACTACCTCGATATTGTATCTCAGTAAATGTAAAAGTGAACTTATCAAATCAACAACACTACAATCACTTGCATCCAAGCACACATCTGCCCTCAGATGTCAGCATTCTCTGTTACCCTGGCCTAGAATGCTCACTTCCAAATACCAGAACTCCTTACTCAACTTCTCAGGTCCCTGTTGTCAGCAAGGCCTTTGCAGATCACAGTAATTAAAACTGCAAAGTATTCTTTTTTCTATCCCTGTTCCCTGAATTATTTTTCCCATGACATTTATCATTAGCAGGATTTTATGTACTTTATTTATGTGCTTATTTTATATGCCTCTTCCTATAAGAATAGGAGCTCCATTTATGCAAAGTATTACCTGTTTTGTTCCTGCTGATTTCTTATTGAACTTGTAAAAGAATATATGAGCAAAGGAAAGAAGAAAATAAAGAGAAATATAGAGATGGTAGAAGGTTGAAGGTATGGAATAAGCACCCAAAAAAAAATGATACTTCTAAATGACAAAATACACATGTGGTGGTTTGACTCAAACAGCCCCATAAACTCATGTTCTTTGAATGCTTCATTCCTAACTTGTGCCAGTTTGGGAGGTGGATTATTGCTGGAGATGGTATGTTGCTGGCAGTGGGCTTTGAGGTGTTAAAGCCAGCTCCCCCTTACCATGGCTTAGCTCTCTCCTGCTGCTGTTTTCCACTTGCTGTGGCAGAGGTGATGTTCACCTCTGCCCATACTGGTCTTTCCCCTGCCATCATGAAGTTTCCCTTGAGACTGTAAGCCTAAATAAAAACCTTTCCTCCCATCAGCCCAGCAATAAGAAGGTAACTTCAACAACAGGTGTCTTTGAAAATTGCATATCATAACTGCTTGTGTGTTATGTTGGAGAGAAAAGAAATAATACAAATATATTTTGGCATAAGAATGGGTTGACATCAATTTTGGGTGACTATAGACAAATTTGAATGCAAGCAGCAGCCAAAAAGTAATTGGTATTTGCTACTGGATAGTAATCAGTCTGATAGAGACCATTATTTTAAGTATAAAATAAGTATAATTACCAAATACCAGTGCCACATTAAAAAGTATTATTAAATTTTGATACTCATGGATTAAATTTATTATTAGAATGTATTGAACATTTAGCATTTTGCTTAGAATCTGACTCCCTCACACTTAACAACATCAAAAAGCTTCTACAGTCCATATGCTCACAAATAATTGCAATTTTCATCATTTCTATATAAAACTCTGATGTTGGTATATTATCAGTGTTGTTATTGCTATTTAGCTATAAGCTTATTTTGTTTTACATATCATCATTACCAATTTAGCATTATTTGAACAAATGTTGATGTGTATTTTTCAACAGATATCTTTTGTCCTTTTATAGATTTTGTCCCATTACTTTTCAGTAAGAGCTATTTGAAGAGTATGGACTGTTCCCACAAATAAAAATCACTAAACTGATGAAAAAATCCTATGGAGTAGGACAAACTATTCCTACCACATTAGTCCATAGAAACTAGTCCTATGCAGTAGGAACCTACAACAGGATATACAACAAACACATTTAAAAAATAAAAAGTAGCTATGGAGCCGGGCGTGGTGGCGCACGCCTTTAATCCCAGCACTCAGGAGGCAGAGGTAGGAGGATCACCGAGAGTTCGAGGCCACCCTGAGATTACATAGTTATTTCCAGGTCAGCCTGGACCAGAGTGAGACCCTACCTCAAAAAACCAAAAAAAAATTTAAAAATTAAAAAAAAAAAAAGTAGCTATGGCCCATAAGTATCCAAGTAGAAAAATGTCTCAAAGACTTTTAGAGATACTTCACAGAAAAGATATCATAATTCTAAATAAATATGTGGAAAAGTGTTTGACTTTATTAGTCATCAGTGAGATAAACTTTAAAAGCACGAAGTAATACCACTAGATACACACATCAGAATGGCTAAAATGAGAAAGGCTTTATCATCATGTATTGGCAAGGTTGTAAAGCAGTCAGAACTTCATACTCTGCTGGTGTGAGTGTGATTTTGTATTACAACTTTGAAAAACTGTTCAACGGTGTCCATTAAGGCTGATCATATGCATACTCATGAGAGCAATTCCATTTCTAGGTATATAGTCCCTAGAAATATAGTGATATATATGTTCATAAAATTACATCATTAGAATGTTGATAGTAATATTATTTCATAACAGAACTATTTGTATTATAAAAGATACAAGAAGCTGTCCAAATGTCCATCACAACAGAATAGGTTTTAAAAATTGTCATGCATTCCACACAGTGGAGTCCTACAAAGCAAAAGATTAAATGAACTAAATGTGAATACTACAATAGCATTGATTCTCACAAATGTAATTTTGAATGAAAGGAGTTGGATATAGAAGAGTGCATGTGATGTTTAAATTATATTTATAAAAGAGTTCACAAAACTAGTTTATACTATTGGAAGCCAGGAATGAAGACAACCAAAGGAGATCTTAGATAAGCATAAACTTATTTCTAATTACTTATGGGAGTTTAACTTGGAAAAATTCATAGACATGTATCTCTAGCAGATCACTGAAGGTCTAATGTTTCCATAACCAGAATAAATATTACATAAATCACCACTGCATCTTAAACACATTTAGTGTTACTTTATGGTTATCATCAATACCCCCCCATACACACACATGCTCTTTAAAATGAGGTGAGCAGATCAAGAGTTCAGCTGATGTGATTGAATTCCAGCTCAACTTTCTACAGCTCCATTTTTATTTTAAAATAGTGATCTTGCAAGATTATGATGATGCTTAAATGAGTTATCATAGTTCATTCTAACATTATTTTATGCTATTATTGCAGACTCTTAAGTCATTTGATGATTTTAGAGACAGAGACACAAGTATTGTTTCTTTCTTTCTTTCTTTTTTTTTTTTTTTTTTTTTTTTTGGTTTTTGAAATAGGATCTCACTCTAGCTCAGGCTGACCTGGAGTCTGGAATTCACTCTGTAGACTCAGGGTGGCCTTGAACTCTCAGCGATCCTATGACCTCTGCCTCCTCCCAAGTGCTGGGATTAAAGGTGTGCACCACCATGCCTGACTACAAGTATCATTTCTATAAAATGCAGCTTTTCCTTCTTGTGTTCTTAAATATCCATCACCACAGAATCATTTGCCTTAAATCTTACAAGTATACTAATATTTGAACTTAAATGTGATCATTTAAATTGGTATTTTTTGATTATCAACATTAATAAGCAATCTCAAATGTTAGCAACTAAAAGCAATGTTTTCTTCTTATGATTCTGTAGGTTGGTTTGGCTGTTCAGGTGCTGATTTCATGGAGGTAAGTGAAGATAGAAGATCCAAGATAGCCTCACACAGGTGAAGCTATTTGCATGGTTGTTGGCTGGGGAACTTCAGCTCTCTAAATAGCCCTCATGTTCATGTAGTCTAAATCAGCTAGATAGACCCACCTTTGGATGGAAGAACCAATCATGTATGCTTTGAAATCTACCATAGTCTACCAAAATTACAGTTACTTACATATATATATATATATATATATGTATATATATAAAATTTTTATTTATTTATCTGAGAGAGAGATTCAGAAATAGGCATGGAGAGAGAGAGAGAGAGAGAGAGAGAGAGAGAGAGAGAGAGAGCATGGGTGTACCAGGGCCTCCAGCCACTGCAAACGAACTCCCAGACGCATGTACCTCCTTGTGCATCTGGCTTACGTGGGTCCTGGGGAATTGAGCCTTGAACCGGAGTCCTTAGGCTTCACAGGCAAGCGCTTAACCACTAAGCCATTTCTCCAGCCCTTGCATTTCTTATACATATAAAAATTGTTCACCTCTCTCCTCTACCTCCTATGTACTGTAGCATAGGACACAAATGGCACAGATTTATAATATGCACCTGGTTTAGACATAAATGTATGCAGTCTTTTTTATTTTTATAGATCTTTATACTAAAACAGCAAAGTATTGAGATATGCAGTTAAATGAGAGAAATAAGAACTGCACTGGAAACACTCTCTTCAAAGAGAATAACAAAAAATATAGCAGTCTTCATTTATGGCAGTGTTAAAATAGATGGAATATGCTGCTAGTAGGTCCAAGATGAATTCTGGGATGCCTTGGTTCTCCTTGTGTGACTTCTCATTTGACTCAGGAAATAGTATATTAAAGAAACATTCAAACCAAGCAAAACTAAAAGATACGTTTTGAGACTTATCCAGGAAAACTACATTCTGTAGGTCAAGTAAATCATACAACCAGCCCAGATTCTAAGGATGGGGAAGTGGCTCAGGGAATAGTGATAACAAAAATATAGCCTTGTGTTAAATTTTTCAAATTTCTCCTAGATTCAAATGGACTATTTAAAATAGCCTGTTGTGTCTCTATGGGGCTGAGTTAGAGCAGATGCTAATATTAGACTTGCCTAACTACAGGAGAGGAACTGATAGATACAGGAAAAGTGACTTGCTTCTCCCCATTTGGTTTCTGTCTGCCTACATTCATGTTAGCAAACCCACATCACTTCTTCACCTCCAGTAGCACTTCTTTTCCATGTTAGGAACTCATCTAATTACCATTTCTCCACATTTGCAGTAGCATTGTTGTGGAGGACCCTCAAAGATTCCATCATTTACTCTGTAGCATGTGGTCAAACCCATTATAAACTTCCTGTGATGTTTCAGGTTGATATAATCCTGTCTTTTCCTCCAGCCCTAATTTATAATTGTTTATTCACCCATTGGATGACCTACTTAATACTTTATACCTGGATATAAACATTATTATAGCCAATTCACTCCAATAAGCAATGTAGTTTGCATCTCTGCTCTGAATGTCAGGAGATGTCACCTCTTTCTGGGAGGAGTTACAAAACATTATGGCCATGTTATGCATCTAGTGAAAATGGTGAAACAAATCATGACATTCCTTTACTCAGTTTCTCCAGTGACATGTCATGTCATTCATACTAAAAGCTCAAGGCTTCTTGAAAGCTAACATGTTCTTTGATTTGCTACACTCTTGCTTCTAAGGCTTTAGTCTTGGTCCTCCATCTGTCTGAACATGTCTGTAGTTTGCTTCCTTATCAATTGAGATTATTGCTCAGATGCAATTTTCTAATAAAGCCTCCTGGACATTTAAAAAAAATTGTATCAACTACTCACAACCAAACTTTTATAGTATTTATCCATCTTTCTTTCCTTCCTTCCATACATGGGCAATCATTATTCATATTTTACACTTCATTTCTTATCTATCTCCACTACTCTCAATTCTAAAATTTAAGTTCCATGAAGGCAAAAATGTTTAATTATATTTTTAATTTCCCCAAATCTGGAAAAATATTCTAGAAGAAACTCTCAACAAATTCATAAATAGACCTTTGGATGGTTTGGTGAAATAAAACTTCTTACACTATACTAAATCATAAACATTATAGCAAAAAGATAAGATTTATTTTAAATGTGTATGTATTTATTCATTTGTTTGGGGGGGGTAGTAGATGTGGTAATTTGAATGAATGTTTGCCTATAGATTCAGGAGTTTTATTCAAGTTTGTAACTTGGTGTCACTGTTAGCAGATCCAGTTTAAAAAGGTATGCAGAGTACTGGAGCTCTGCTATGGTTCCTGGAGTATCCTTGCTTGTGGTGCTGGTGGTGATATTTCTTTCTCTCTGTGTGGATCTGTGTAAACAGGTCCAGCTTATTTTGCCAGTATGGAAATTCCCCGGGATCTGCGAGCTTCAAATGAATTCTATTCCTCCTATAAACTATGTCTGGGTTGGAAGCTCATCTAAGCAACTTGAAGTTTGCTATGACAGAATTGGTACCACAGAGTGGGTTGTGTTGCGTGATGAATCTGAACATGTGGAATTTGGTCTTTTGGAACTTTTCTTTTGGGAGAATGGGCATCGAGTTGGTATTTGCAACTTAAGATGCCTTCCAGAGCAGCAAGCCAAGTTTTGTGGGCTATTCTGGTGAGAGTTTGAAAATGATAAGTGAAGAGAGAATTGTATTTGGAGGCTTTGCTTATGAACTTTCTAAGGGGAAGGAAAGATTGCACAGAACTTTGTTGGAACTTGGCTACTAGCATAAGGGATACTGCATTCTTCTGCTCATGCCCAGAGAGTTTTCATCAAGGTTAAATTTTTAATGGACTGATGTGCTTGGCTAAAAATATAGAACTGAGAAATTTAAGATTTAAAGTTTGAAAAACTCAAGTAAGTTTAAAATTGCCAGCACTGAAACTCATTACTAAAGCTGCTATTGGCAAATACATTAGCATTTGGAAGGAAGATGGCCCAATTACTTTATGTAGAAACAATGGAGAGGATGCTATTGCAGTCAAGTTTGCATTGTTGGCAGAAATCATCTGACCAAGAGCTGCTTGTGGAAAACAAGATTTATTTTGGCTTACAGACTTGAGGGGAAGCTCTATGACGGCAAGGAAAAATGATTGCATGAACAGAGAGTGGACATCACTTCCTGGCTAACATCAGATGGACAACATCAACGGGACAGTGTGCCAAACACTGGCAAGGGGAAACTGGCTACAATACCCATTAGCCCACCCCAACAACACACAGTCTCCAGGAGGCTTTAATTCCCAAATCTCCATCAGCTGGGAACCTAGCATTCAGAATACCCAAGTTTATGGGGACAACTGAATCAGACCAGCACAGATGCCTGAGGAAAGACTGAATGGTAGAACTGCAAACTCTTTTTGAAGGAGATGACTTAAAAGAAGGAACCAGTTATTCAAGGTCCTGGATTTATTTCATCCTTGAATTAAGAATATGGCTGTGTCCTGATGGCACAATGCAGGCCTGGCCCTAGCCAGACTGCATGGCAGAGAAACCAGGAAGTGGCTTCAGTGAACATGGCATTCTGCGCAGGCCTGGCATGACAACAGCTACAGTCCCATGCTCAGGAGAAACCTGCTACGAGATGATCTGTCTGGAGACAGGCTGTCATTGGTCACATAAAGGGGACCACCCCATACAATGATTGGCCAGCCAAGCCCCTTAAAACTCCATGTACTTCCTCAATAAACGAGTTTGCAGCAGCTTGCCCTCTGCTGCTTCCACCCAACTCCTGGAGTCTGTGTCGTGACTCCGTGCCTCTCATCCCCCACTCGGCAGAGACCCTGCCATCCCTCCTGGGCTGGCCCTAGGGGGACCCCAATAGTGTCCTGAATGCCTGGTAGTGTTTTCAGAAGGATGAAAAATGTGTGGAGTGGGTCATGAATGCCTGTACTGGACTATTAGGGTCATCACACCCTGTTTATATGCCACATCTCAGCAGCGGCTCCTGAAACTGTTTGCATTGAGATCTGAAGATGTTTTGGATATACCAGGACTGTGTAAGGACTACCATAGAGTGCTGTTGCCTTGGAATGGAAGTTTTCCCCTGGCTAATCAGCCAAGCTGGAGGGGTGAAATTGGAACATCCAGAGACTTGTTACTGCTGAGACTTGACCTCTGCTGAGATTCCTGGAGTGTGATTGCTTTGTGGTGCTGGTGGTATTTCTTTTTTCTGTGTGGATCTGTGTAAATGCGGCTGGGTTCATCCACCATTATGCGACTTCTCTTGGATCTGTGTCAAATAAATTCCATTCCTTATATAAACTGTTGCTAGTTTGGTGGTTCATCTTAGAAACTTGAAGCCTATTAAAATAGTAGGTATACCAGAATCTCTTGTCACTGCAAAGAAATGCCTACCTGGCTTTACATGAGTGACTAAGGAATTGGATCAGGCCAGTGGTCTTTGTAATCAAGCACATTTAACTAAACCATCTCCCTAGCTTCAAGATAGTCTTCATCAAAGACACTAAAAAGATGAAATGGAATTGACATAAAAAATATTTGGCATCTAAAACAAAGGAGAAAATAAGTTATAGAAGGGAATTACAGAAAAGTTTGAGTATAGGAGTATGGTAGTTTGAATGATAATCTCCAAAAGATTAAGGAGCTTATTAAAGCTTATAACTTATTAGATTTCCAGCTGTCTGGCTGGAGAAGGTGTTACTGTGGGAAGCTCCTAGGATCCAGTACTAAGGTGTGTTTAGGGATGAATCTGAATTCCAGCCTAAGGTATGCAGAGTGCTTGAGTGTCTGGGGTTCCTGCAGTGTGCTTGTTTATGGTGCTGGTGATGATATTTCTCTCTGTGTGGATCCATGAAAAGAGGGGCAGCTTCTTCTGCCATTATGGAATTTCTCCTAGATCTGTAAGCATCAATAAATTCCTTCCTCCATAACTTGTGCCTGGTTTGGAAGTTTATCCCAGCAACATGAAGCTGTCTATGACAAGGAGTAATAATCCTGCTGAATGAATGAGTGATGATGTACTTTAAGTACTTGAGAGTAGATATGGGCAGCATCTTGTGAGTACAGGAAAGTTCATTTGGTATAAACTGTACCAACATTTTTAATTCAACCTTGCTACTCACTACAAATAAAATCCCAAGAATTTGCCTCGATTTCCCTTGAGTTATACATTTCAATTTAAAGAAAAGAATTTGATCTTGTTTCTCTCAGAGGGTCCATGTAACAATCAAATGAGATTATGAGTGTACATGTACAAATGTTCAATGCAGGATAATGGTAATGATGGTAATGTGAATTCCAAGGCATGGGCATAACCTCGAATACAAAAACAGGATATGCAAATAAGTCCCTGGCAAGCCTTCTGCCAAGAAAAGTTGAGGCATAGCCATATTTAGCTTCAGGGTTACTGACTCTTCATCTGCTATGCAATTAGAAATGATTGTTTTCTAAATCTCTTATATATTTTGTTCATGTTATACCCTTTCCATTGAGTAGGAATTCAACTGTAATCATTTACCCTATTTAATTAATTTTATTTTTCTTTGCATATTTGGAATTGGTGATTCAGTAATACCATATGCAAATATATGCCAAACAGCATACAAATTGGTTTTGAAAGCCAAATGATCATTTGTTATGTTTTCAATAGGATTACATCATTAGAAAATAGTCCTGTTCACAGTTCTACTTGGCTTGAGTTGTTCAGAAGACTATTCATGGTTTGGTATGAGCTTATAGCTGTACATGCGAGGAATAAACCTGTATAACACACTTAATACCAGAAAGTTCATACAGTTAAGAGTTCTGGTACATTTGGCCTTATTCTTGTTAGTGAGCCAAAACTCCATAGCCTTCAAAAAGTAGCTGGAAATGTTCGGTATGAATGGAATAGTGGGAGCAAGCACTGTTGTCTCTCAAACCAAGCACGCTATGAATCAGGCCACTCATTCACACAAATCTATGGAAAGAAATTAGAAAAGATTTGTTTATTTGTTTGTTTGTTTGTTTGTTTGTTTGTTTTAACTAAATGAGGACTATAGAAAGAGAAACCAAGTCAGTGAGCTATCCTGTTCCATGGTAAGAAAATGAATTTACCTGTAGATAGATTTACAGTAATTATCAAAGGCTAATGAATCTCTGGAAATTTTGATCAATCTGTAATCCTTTATAAGTAGGATTATTATTTTAAGTATAGCTGAATAAATAGTCTACTTCATAAAGCTCAAATTACTGTACATTTTTATATAGCATACCCAAAATGGTGGTTTATAATCAAAGTTGTCAAAAGAAAGAAATCCTTGAATTCTGCAGAGTTCTTTAAAATGTCATATCTTTATTACTATTTTTGCTATACTGATTTTTTTGTTGTATTGTTTTTATTTTTTATTGTTTCATTATTTTCTTGTTGTATTACTATTTTTGATATACTGATTTTTTTGTTGTATTGTTCTGACTACTAGTAGATAGGGTTTGTATATCTATTCTAAAGAAGGCTGCATCAATATGCTTTTGAAAAACATTCAAATTACAAAAAAAACGACTTCACATAGCACTTCATAATTTCCCTCATCAAATCCTAAAGACTATATTAAAACATCTGTTTTTAAAATATCTTGCTGACAGTAGAATGTTATACCCCCAGGGAGCCTCCTAATTTTACATAAAATTTACATACTCATAAATAAATTAACATTGGGGGGAATAAGGCTATCAGTTGCAAATAATGCAGGTATTTTCCATATATTTTTATAACTAAGGACAGAAAATAATAAATATTTTGAAAAAAAATATTTTCCCTTTCACAAACATTCATATAAGAACTTTTAAAAAGATTGTATCTCCCAATTTACAGTACTCTACTGTCAAAAAGCTACCTAAAATTACTTCAAAATTCAGAGTCAAGATACATTACAATTATGTACAAGTAGCATTTAAAGTATATAATATAAAATGGGCTCTAACAACAAATTATATAGCAAACATATGTATACCCTGGAAAATGAGCTACTCAGAATAAGACAGTTGCTCATCTTCTTGCCCTGAAACAAAATAACTTTACACACATACAACCCATTTAAGTACCAAGAAACGAAATTATACATGCTTCACCTAGCTAGCTGTGTAACTTCAAATATGGATTCAAGAAAACAAAATCTCCAATATTAATTTGTTCTTATGCTTGCATAGGGAACAATGGAGAACAATGGGAAAGTTACTTCATATAAGCCAATGTCAAATATGCATGCTATAGTTAGTATTATTGCATTATTAGTATAATGCATTTTTACATTATTCCCTAAGGCTGTCATTCTAGCATCTTTATTCCCACTAACTTCCTGTCCATTCTAAGCTGGTTAAAACAAACAAAACAAAAAAACAGTAAGTATGACCATGATCAAATTATTTTTTAATATATTTTATTTATTTTATTATTTATTTCAGAGAGAGAACGATGCAGAGAGAGAATAGGTGTGCCAGGGCTTCTAGCCACTGCAAATGAACTCCAGATGCATGAACCCCCTTGTGCATTTGGCTGACATGGGTCCTGGAGAATCGAACCAGGATCCTTTGGCTTTGCAGGCAAATGCCTTAACTGCTAAGCCATCTCTCCAGCCCCAATCAAGTTATTTTTATCAGCCATTGGATAGTGGATAAAATTATTCAGTTAGAAAACTATATTTATCTTCAAATACTGTTAAATTTAAAGAAACTGCCATATGTGATGTTACCACACAAAACTATTATTTATCATTCATAGTCTAGTGAAGGAATTCTTAGTGTGGGACTCACACATCAAATTTATGGAAATAATAATCCTTCATAAGCTATATGCACATATTGCTTAAATGCATTTATGTGAATATTTGAAGGAAATTGGCTGATAGGTTTCTTAAATAAATACATACATACACACACACACACACACACACACACCCTTAAGAGATAATGCTTTACCTGCCCTTGTCTGGCTAAGTGTATATATTATTCCCATCAAGCTGCCCTAAAAGCACTATACTTAATGTTCATATTCACATATTAACGCTACTCTCACTTCTGGTTAGAGAAGCTTCTCTTTTCAGATGGCAATGACCACTTGGATAACCCAAAAGGCAACATAGTGCTGAGAAGAAGGGACAGAGGAGTGTCCAGCACTGAAACATCTCTGTCACATCCTCCAAGGCTCAGCCTCCATTGCGGAAGAGGGAGCAGAAAGAATATAAGAACCAAAGGAAGGGCACGACTCCTTGCACTGCAACTGACCAGACAGAAATTGGCCTCGATATCCATGACCTTGCAGTGCCTAGCAATATCTTCACAAGACCTTCATAATAGGAGAAAAAGATGATGACATCAAATTGAAAGAGAGACTAATGGAGAGAGGGAGGGGCTATGATGGAGAATGGGGTTCTGAAGGAGAATGGGGGTGGGAAGGGAAATACCATGTTTTTTTTTTTTTTGTCTGTAAGTATAGAAGTTGTCAATAAAAAAAAATTAATAAAAGAGAGATAATGCTTTAGCCAAATGTGGTAACACAAACCTATAATCCCAGCACTTGGGAAGTGAAGGAAAAATTGTGCAGAAGAAGGGCAGAAAGATTGTAAGAGCCACAGGTTGAGACATCATTCCCAGAGGCATTCCCTCCCCCACCCAAAAATCTGACTACTGCTCCCACATAAACCACAACCCCATGGGGAATACCTGCAGCCCCACTGAGGAGTGTCCCCAATGGAGTGAGGGGAGAATGGAAAAGAGGATAACAACACATGATATATCTATACAAAAATTTTTTAATAATAGAATAATAATAATAGAATAATAGAATAAGACACGAGTTCATGATCATCCTTGGCTACATAGCAAGTGATCCATGAGACCTGGTTTCCAAAAAAGAAAAAAACAAATAAAGGACCAACACTTTGAGAACAAGATTGGAGAAGGCTTACAGATAAAGAATGTGTGTCCACCTTACCCCACCAAAAAGGCTAGAGAGATGGCTTAGAGATTAAGGCGTTTGCCTGCAAAGCCAAAGGACCCAGGTTCAACTCCCCAGGACACACATAAGCCAGATGCACAAGGGGGTACATGCATGTAGAGTTCGTTTGCAGTGGCTGGAGGCCCTGATGTGCCCATTCTCTATCTGCCTCTTTCTCTCTCCTTCTCTCTCTCTCGTAAATAAATAAATGAAAAAATAAAATAAAATAAAATAAAATAAAATAAAATAAAATAAAATAAAATAAAATAAAATAAAAAGGATGTACATCCCTGACAGTTAAGCAAGCTATAACAAGACAGAGGTCACAGAATGACTATAGACAGAAAAAGGACAAATTTGAATGATGCTTTGAAGCTATGGGACTAATTTTATTGGCTTCAAATTGTAAAATAAGCAAGACAATGGGAACCATGAATTCACTAGGTCAGCTTGCCTTCTCATATGATAGTTTTTCACCTTTATTATTTCCATTTCTTATAAGTCCTATCTACAATGAATAATCCATATTGACTTAGAGCATTAACAGAACCATCAAGAGTTGGATTGCAAAGGACCAAGTCCAGGCCAGTGTGCACTCTCTCTACTAACTAGATCCTTTTGCTTGAAACAGGAAACCAAACCAAAAAGAGGATGCTTCTAGAATTACTTAAATGAAAGGCTACCAATAGAATCAAGTTGTGAGTTTTGACCCAGCAAAAAGAAATTACACAAGTGTAAACATGTTTCTGTCAGAATTTGTTTGCTCTTTCTCTCACCATCTGTTGGACTGTATGGACTGGGATGACCTCCTTGTTAAGATCCAATCAGTCCTCATTCAGCATAACCAGAAAAGTACCTGAAACCCATCTTAAATAACTAATTAAGGTACAGGCTTATCTTGGAATCATTGTGGAAAGACAGGTGAAATGCACTAATTAGCTTAACCAATCATCCTTGGCATCTGGTATTGGATTGATCTGACAACTACAAAGAGAAAAGAAAAGGAGTGTGACATTTCCAAATGGACTGTTGTTTTTGACCAGTAATAAAACAAAAAAAAAAAAAGAGAGAGAAATGTACACTAGCTATCAAAAACCCTTTCTAGGGCTGGTGATGACTTAGTGGTTAAGGTGCTTGCCTGAAAAGCCATAGGATCCAGGTTCAATTCCCCAGGACCCATGTAAACCAGATGCACAAGGTGGTGCATGCATCTGGAGTTCATGTGCAGTGGCTGGAGGCCCTGGCATGCCCATTCTCTCTCCGCCCCCCTCTCTATCTACCTCTAACTCTCAAATAAATAGAAATAAAACATGTAAGATATAGTTTAAAAATTATTTCTGTGTTATAGCATAAGAAAGAAATGAAAGAATACCTTTAGCATGTGCTGATGTTTGTCACCAGAACACCAAGCTTCAAATGCAGTAACAGTTTTGACCACATAGTAGCTTTAAGATCAAGGAACAATATAGAAAATGGAATAGAAGGCAGTACATGGAAGTGAAACAGTATTTTTCTGTGAAATTGTTTACAATAAAACCTTTAAAAGATGCAGTGATTACATGAACAAGAGAATGGTCTTCCTATGTTCTTCTAGACACCTTACCAAAATTTATTTCTAATTTTCAGCCACTGTTCAACCCCAGTGAAGATGGAAAAGGAAACAGGAACAGGTTAAAGAGTAAGAAAAAGCAGTTGCAGTTACTGAAAACATCCCCTGGCTTTATTTGCCAAGGGGAAAATGCTATTGTAAAATTTAAGTATCTTTAGAGGAATAAGCCATACAGCTATTAGCTTTTGATACAACTGTTATGGATATTAAGTATTAGGGTTCTGAATGTGTTGAACATTTTTATATCAACTAGTCAATTACACTAATATGCTAACCCTAAAAAATAGGCAATTATGAACCTACTGTGTGACTTTACAGCTGGTAAAACTGAGACACAAGGAGATTTAACAAATTCTGAAAGACCACAGATCTGAATCTTTTACTTAAGTGGTGACATCAGTAGCAATAGAGCAATATAATATGCTCCACAATTATTAGTATATGTCATCCAACTTCTTTTAATACATGCAAAAATGCATATGTATCTATACCTATATAGACATATCTATATCAATGTCTATATCTATCTATCTATCTATCTATCTATCTATCCACACACACACACACACACACACAAGCACATGCATCCAGTCAAAAGTGAGTGTTAAATACAAACATGAAATACATTGGGAAATTATTTTACAATGATTCTGTTTCAGAATAGCACATAATTTTCAAAAGATGAGTGCTTAAATTGGTACTATGGAATATAGATCCTGATTGATAGGAGTATTAACCACATTATTTAAACTGTAGCAATTTTCAAAAAAGACCATTATGTAAACATTTTTTCTTTTTATGATTACTTCAGGATCCTCCAGTTATAGGTACTTCCTTTGTAAAGTAACATACACTAATAGGAAAATTGAGACTACTTTATATCTGAGGAGACTAACTCTGTTTCCTTCACTTAACTATGGAATAGCAATCATCTAAAGAAACAAAAATTCATAAGAATGTGTATGCCCAAATCACTTGTCAAATATCTGCTAAAAAGACCAGATACAAACTCTTCAAACGATGGCGTTGTTTTCCATCTGATACACAAGCAGAAGAGATCACAGAGTGCCATCGTGGAGTGTTTCATTTTAAATCTGTAACATGGTAGCAGATTGTCAAAGGGGTTAAAGATGCTGTCGACCATGACTCCTTTCAGCTCCCAAGAGTGTGGTGAAATGTATTATTTGGCATAGTCATGACACAGATCTGCATGTGTATATCTTCAATAATTCATGCTGCAGCTTGTCTCACTGTGGGGACAGATGTCAGTGAAACCAGTGACAGCCGAGCATGCTGATCCCACACGTAGTCATGTGGGCTTCATCGCACAGTAGTGGTGAGCTTGACTGGATGCCTACTAAATTCTTTCAGAGCTAGAAAAAATGCAGGCCAGCAAGCTTTGTCATATGGATTCATGACTTGCATACACACACACACACACACACACACACACACACACACACACACACATATGATCTGTGTATGAAAGCACTCTACTTAGAAATTTGGAGGTTTTTATAATTTTGATTGTTTCTATATAGGAATATTCCTGACATTTGAATGTCACATGTACTAGGTCATTAACAAATTGTGTACTATATATTCTTGACAAAATAATTATTTATTATTTATAAAATACATGTATCTCCTACAGGTGATTGTACATAATTAAAATTCAGAATTAGTCTTTCATTACTAAGCATGGTCATGATATATAAAAATATGACATATTCCGAAGATTACAAAAGCCATTTTGACCTCAACAACTTATCTTTGCTTCTCATCATGAAGTCTTTTCTTTTAACATTAAGCATTAATCAAAAATGACCTTTTTCTAGATATTGTAAGAGCAAAAAAAAAAAATTTACTTTTCACTAACTGTTCATGAATATTAACTAGAATTTTGATAATAAAATGTTAGTTAGAATGCAGAAAAATCCCTTTTACTTACATTAATCTTATCCATATGCATTCAACTATATCAAAGTTTCATGGCAATGGGCTACAATGGGAAAATGTATATGAAGCCATGTAACTCTACTGCTTCTAGCACAATACACTCACGTTGTGCATAAAGAAGTAAAAAGCTAGCAGGTCCAAAGCCTTTTAAAAGCTATAGTGCTGGCGCTAAGGAGATGGCTCAGTGGATAAATTGCTTTCCAAGCAAGAGTATGTACCTGAGTTTGGATCCTCAGACGGAAACTGTAGTGTTAGTATCTGTAATCCTGGCATGACTATGATGAGATGGGAGGCATGGACAAAAATAATGCATTTATTGATTAACAGAAAAATGTCAAGTTCCACTTATAACCTGAATGATCTCTAATAACTATAAAATACTATATATATAAATATATATATATAGGTAAATATGTATACATGTGAATATATATAATGTATGTGTATGTATGTATGTGCACTAACCACTCACCTTTATGGATATTTTTAGCAGTCTAATATGTTCTTTTGTCAGTTTGGACTTGTCCTTTGATAGAAGGTATTTTGATTAGCTTTTACATCATTTCATTTTTCTTGATGATTTTATTGTTGTGCACATGAAGTTACTGACTATTACTAATAGCTCTCTGGTCTATTATCCCCACTCTAAAGTCAATACATTCAGGAAAAAAGTATTCTTGAGCTAGACATGGTGCCCTATGCCTGTAATCCCAGCACTAGTGAAGATGAGGCAAAAGGACTGCTGCAAGTTTGAGGTCAGCCTGGACTAAAGAGTGAGTTAGTGAGTTTCAGGGCAACTGGGGATTCAAAGTGAAATCCTGTCTCAAACAAAACAAAACAAAACCTTACAATAAAAATGTACTTGTAGCCAGGCATGGTGGCATATGCCTTTAATCCCAGCACTCAGGAAGCTGAGATAGGAGGATCACCGTGAGTTCAAGGCCACCCTCAGACTAACATAGTGAATTCCAGGTCAGCCTAGGCTAGAGCAAGACCTACATTGAAAAACCACAAAAAAAAAAAAAAAGGTATTACTGTTTCTTTTTTTTTTCTTTTATTATTCTTATTTTTTAATTTTGGGGAGATAGAGAGAGAGAGACAGAGGGAGAGAGAGAGAGAGAGAATGGGTGTGCCAATACTTTAATCCTGCTGCAAAGGAGCTCCAGAGGCATGTGCCCACTTGTGGTGCCTGTGCGACATTGGATGCTTTCATCACTGTGCATCTGGCTATGTGGGACCTGGACATTTGAACATGGATTCTTAGACTTCGCAGGCAAATGCCTTAACCACTAAGCCATCTCTCCAGCCCTCCTTGTGTTTCTTCATCACAGGATCAGGAAATTTTTGAGATACACTGTGCCTCAGATAGGGAATTGGATCATGCAAACTGTTGCCCAACACTGGGTACCATTTTTCATTGGAGGTACATTTACATAAACATTTCTAATCACAGCTCCGTGAAGAGACATGGTATAATAACTCATGACTTTTAGGTAATATGTCATATGAATCTTAACATATGGCATTGCACTCCACAATGGCAACTTGGCTTCCAAGGGGATGAGAATAAGCCAAACTTGATAGGAAACCATATCGATGCAAATCCAGGTTTACACCTTTCATTCAGACCCGGAACTCTCTAGCAGATGGTTCAGTGTTGAAGCACTAATGTTAGCAAAATGTCAAAACTATTTTGCTAGACTCCCCAATTGTTCATACAGAGTATTTTTCAAGGACTGGATATCAAAAGAGCATTAATAAATTGCAGCGTTCAGGTCTCTGATCACAAGTACAGGGTTTTAGTTTCAATTTTCAAAGACAATCTGGCTTTGCTCTCTTGGAAGATAGCCAATCAGCTTTTACAATATAAAATGAAATGCTAGAAATGCCCTTCCTGATTCTTCAGTCAACAAGACCTGCTCAAAGATTAAAAAGGAACACAGACCATGTGGCAGATGCATTGTTAGTCACTGCTATGTTGGTTTAACGATCCAAACAAATGTCGTGAGATAGATTCTCTACATCTGTTCTTATCCTGAAATTCATTGACAACGAGAATCTAGAGGCAGACATAGGGAGATGACCTGTGCGAGCACTCTTTTCTTCATTCCATATACACAGAATATGCAAGGATAATGAGTGAATGAACCAGACTCCCTCATAGTGTAGCCTTACTTTCAGTGTGCCACAGGTTACGATTAGATTTCTGAAGCAAATATGAACATCTGCATCTCCACAAAACGTTCAACCATTTTAACTTGGTGCCTAATAGTGTCTATTCTGTCTTTACATTTTTCTTCTAATATTCAAAACTACCTTATAAAATAAGGAATAAAGAGCCCTACTTTGTAAACATCTAACCACAAATGTCCCAAAGCTATTTAAAATATAGGCTTTCTAACTCCAAATTCAATTACTTTTCATTTGTATAATATCTACTCTTTTAATATAGGTTTCTACAAAAAGGGGAACCACACTACATTCCAAACAGCATGACACAGATTTAGCCAAAGCAATGTTGGTATAAGATGACATACAAACTGCATAACACTGTGCAATTATGCATTAACCAAAATAAATGAAATGTTTAAAAAGAAAAAATGTTAATCACCCTGATTATTATATGCTATATACATGTATCAAATTCTATTGGACCCCACAAATTTGTACAATTAAAATGTTGAAACAAAAGGACATGCGCACCAAACTACCCTGTAAGCACTTTTCTTATTGTTCATACCCATATATTAATGCTACTCTCACTTTTGGTTAGAGAAGCTTCTCTTTTCAGATAGTAGTGACCTCTGGGATGACACAGAAGTCACCATAGTACTGAGAAGAAGTGACAGTGAAGTTTTCAGCACTGAGACATCTGTATCACACTTTCCAAGGCTCGGGGTCCATTGTGGAAGAGGTGGCAGAAAGAACCTAAGAGCCACAGGAAGGGCAGGACTGTATACAATGTGCTCTTCCAGACACAAAATGGCCTTGATATCCATGACCTCTCAGTGCCTGGCACTACCTACACAGGACCTTCATAGTAGGAGAAAAAGATGATAACATCAAAATAAAAGAGAGACAGAGAGAGGGGATAAGATGGAGGGAGGATTTGTGAGGGGGAGGTGGGGTGGAGAGGGAATTATCATTGTCAATTGTCTCTAATTACGGAAGCTGTCAGTAAATGCATACAGGTGTCAGTTACATGCATTTGTCAAAGGAGTTTCAGGTTGGAGTGTCAACATTCTTCTATGTAAACTCTTAATAAGTGATTACTTAATGATATTCCTCATGCATAAGCCTCACAATTTAATATGGCTTCTTTTTATGTTTTTCAAGGTAGGGTCTCACTCTAGCTCAGGCTGACCTGGAATTCACTATGTAGGCTCAGGATGGTCTTGAACTCATAGAATTCCTCCTACTTCTGTCTCCTGAGTGCTGAATGTGTGCCACTACGCCTGGCCTAACTTAATTTTCTGTGCTTCTTATGATTAATCATAGTTTTATGTTAATATTTGTTCATTCTAAATTGCACTGCTGAAGATGTCCATATTTCTTTAATGTTTTAACAGGAATTCTTTGCTGAAACTGGAAAAAACAAACAAGAATGAAGCAAGCTAGGAGAATAACACTGTATTCCATTTATTCATTTAAAATATGTTGCAAAACAGCTTTTGGTTAAAAATTTTTGACAGTGTATATTAAATTTTTCAACTAACAGATGTACATACATAAAATTATATTGTTGAAATTCAGAGCAGGGGCTTTAGTCATTTAATTTGTGCAAACTTATAGCCTGGGTTCATAATATTGCTCTTGAAATATAGAGTGCCTATGAAACATTAATAAGGAAGTGTTTATGAAATTTAAAATGGTAGCTTATGAATTTTACAAAGAAAATTACTGTCATATATTTAAATAAAATTATTTTCCAATTTAAGAGAGTCATAAGATCAATCAACATGTGTCTATTAGAGAAGAAAAAAATTCAAGCATTGTCTTATGACTTGTAGTTCAAACTTTCTTTGTTCTAAAACCTCAGATTTAGGACTGTTAGTAACTCTTCACTGCAAGAAAATGAGGATTTTTATGAGATGTATTTATGAAGCTTGCTTTATGTTATTATTAAGTTCCTGACAAATACAGAAATTAATTAACCTTAACAAAAGTAATAGATAAATGACACCACCAAAGACAATCCAACAGGGAAAATGGTGTTAAATTGTGGTGTACTTTGAAAATGGTCAACCTGGAAATGTAAGTTAACTATATCTGAAGCACACTGCTTGCCCCAGCTACATCTCTTTTCTTTTCATTAGAAGACAATCTCAATTAATGAAGCATTTTGATTGACATGATGAGGGCAAGTTCTCTAATGCACAATGGACTAGTAACAGACCATCAGATATGGTCACCAGTTGACTAACCACACTTTGCGCATCCAAGAAAAAATAATTTAAGGCATTGTCACTATTAAATATTTGTTTTTTAGATTTAAAAATAACTTATGAGTACTTGGCTTTATATATTGGGAACTATGGGGCTAGGGAAATGGTTCAATAGTTAAAGGTGCTTGATTACAAAACCTGTGGCCTGGGTTCAATTCCTCAACAAGCACATAAAGCCAGATGCAAAAAGTGGCACAAGCATCTGATGATCATTTATAGTAAGTGGTAAGAGACCCTGGGGCACTCACATATGCATGTGCATGCACACATATCAGTAAATAATTTAAAAATAAAATAAAATTAGGGAACTGCTTTTTTCTAATCATTTTTTCATATGTAAATAAGAATTTAGGGAAATATACTACCCTTTTTTATTTTTCAATTTTGTATGAGTGAGAGAGAGAGGGAATTGGTGTGCCAGGGCTTTCCAGCCACTGAAATCAAACTACAGATGTGTGTGCCACCTTATACACATATACAACTTTGCTCTTATGTCACCTTGTGCATCTGACTTACAAGAGACCTGGAGAATCAAACATGGATCCTTAGGCTTCACAGACAAGCGCCTTAACTGCTAAGCCATTTCTCAAGCCTGAAATATACTACTCTTAAGAAAACTATGATTAGCATAAAATGTAGAAAGTGAGCATAAAATCCAAGAGTTCAAAGTTCATGGGTCAGTAGCACTATCTTCCATGATCTTTCTGTAACTGACAGACATAACTCAGTTATAAATGTTCATTTTCTCTTCACTGTAGATTGAGCCATTCTACCCCAATGGTTTGAAGTGAAGGAGTGTTGGCCATTTTCTATTTGGGAATGGGGTGAAAATGTTTGCACTTATGTCAGCTTAAGCCTTTTTGCTTAATGTTAGATATGATAAAATATATGTCTAAAATACATGTCTTTCCAGATAAAGATGTATTAGGACAGTTGTAGGTGAGCAATGCAACCTTTCTGACAGGGAAAAAAAATGAGTCAGTAGTTGATGGTGCTTGCTTGAAATGCCGAAAAGCCCAGGTTCAATTCCCCAGTATCTACATAAAGCCAGATGCACGAAGTGGCTCACCTATCTGGATTTCACTTATAGGAGCAAGAAGCTCTGGCCCACCCATTCTCCACCTCCCCCCACTGTCTCTCTGTCTCTTAAAAAATAAATAATTAAATAAATAAATATTTTTTTAAAAAATGAATACAACCTTCCTACCAAAGAATATAGAGTCCCACAGTTTTTAGAGTCTACTAAGATAAGCAAGTATGCATACCAGAAGCCAGAAGCAAACAGCTTCTCACATGAGCTTGTGTGTGTGTGTGTGTGTGTGTGGTGTGTGCATGTGCACACGCATGCATGTGGAGGCCAGAGGTCAACATGGGGTGTTTTTCTCAATTACTCTCCATCTTATTTTCCAAGATAGGGTCTCTCAGTTCTCTTACTGAAGACAGAGCTCACCAATTTGCCTAGACAAGCTAGCCAACTAACCTGGGAAAGAATTTTCTCCTGTTTCAAGGTGCTCACTTCTATGATTATAAGTAGGTGCCAATATAACCAGCATTTTTGTATGGGTTCTAGGGATCTGAACTCAGGTCCTCATTCTTGCACACAAAGCATCTGATCCACTGAACTATCTCCCTGACCTTTTGTTTATTTTTTTTAACTAGGGATTGATTGAATCTGTGGTCTCAAAGATGTCAGGCAAGTACTCTACAGCTGAGATACATCCTAAATCTCTCTTTACTTTTTTTGATACAGGGTCAAACGGTGTAGCCCAGGAATGTCTTGAATTTATGATATTTCTGTCACAGCCACATGAGTAGCTGGGATTACAATGCCCTACGAGAGCAGACACTGCTTTCTCCCCTTGTTAATAGCCAGAAACACCATATGGGTAATAACTAATAGCACTCCAAACAACACAATTTGGAGCCACCAGATCCCTTTCTTACAAACAAGTAACTATGCACTTAGAGTCCATCTCTACTCCATTACCTAAACTCTCACATTAGGTAGGTAAACTTTGGTAAGACATTGTCTTTTTTTCTCTGCTCAGTTAACCAAACTGTAAAACAGTGATGTTCGCAAGATTTTACCTGCAGGGAAGGAGTTATATGCAACAATTAAATAAAAAGCATGGTATAAGTCACAGTGATAAGCAAGTACTCGGTGAAACCAGCTATTACTTTAGATTTGGTGTCTTTTCCTAGCCCATGAGGCTTACTTTTATAAGTATGACATGTGAACTAGAAATCAAAGGTCTGAATGAGTAGCAAATATCATTATTTTTAACAATCTATTGACTACAAGGAAATGTGTTTTCATTACAAAGAGGACAGGGTCACTTACCAATACCATTACATGTACAATATTGTTAAAGCAAAATTAGAAATATATTTTACCCTTAACCACTGGGCCTTTTGTTCAAGGCAGGACTCTATCAGAAACAGTGTCTTTGTAACAGGCATTTTATTTCAGGAACAGGCACACAGGCTTTGAATATTCAGTGAGGCTCCAGGCTAGCCATTTTGTGTTTAGCTTTCTTGTCTTCCATGAAGCCCTTGACAAAGGTCACAAACAATTTGCTTATTCCTCCTATTAAAATAAAGATGGAAGCATTGATGGTAACTCTGCCCAGCAGCTAACTTCATCATCTGTAGCCGTTTCAACATATGCTTGTGAGATAATGAAAAATATAGCATTAAATACAGTGGCAGATTGAATCTTGTTTCAGGGTAAATATAGTAAGTCATTTTTTTCCCTCCTCATTTCCTCTGAACCTGTTTAGCATTAGGCGGTTAATATCATCAGCAATACATGACAAAACCATTGCATAATATACTGCGCTTCAGACCAACCCTCACATCAAAGTGAGCAACAGAAAGCTATGAACATTAATCCAGCATTCAAAATAATGAAGTGCTCCAAGCCAACCCTCTTCGCAAGCCTTCTTCTTGTATAGCATTTAGGAACAAATGGTTTTATAAATCTGACATGCTTTTCTGGTCTCAGTTAATATTATGAAAACCTCATTTTTCTGAGCATCAGTGTATAGCAAAAATTTTAAGGATCTATACTGTAAATAATAAGAAAGTCCATGTAATTTTCGTGATGTAATTATTTCTAAAGAGCAAGTTTTTAATTCTAAAAAATTAATTTTGTCAGTATCATTAATCTCTAAAAAGTAGGAAAATAGATAATTACTTGAGCAACCAACATTGTATGATGGAAAGTTGTTGCTTTGGAAAATTGTTTTTATTCAAAGAATATAATCCCATAATAATTTTCAATTTCTCATGATTTATTTAACCAATAACTTAACAATCAATATTTGATTTTTGCATTCATATTAATAACTCCATCTCCAGAATATTTCCTATATACACATGTACAAAAATATATCATATTAAATTATTACTGAAGAATAAATTTACTCATTTTATGAAGATGAAAACTGAATTAGTGGCAGAAATGTTATTGCTGTTGTCCTTTGTTTGGTGATCCTGGTGAACTGAGTGTTTGTTTGCTGCTCTTATGTTACAGATGAGCCTCACTGCCCACTCCATACCCTCACTAGTAGATGTTTGCTGGGATGTTAGGATGTTAGGTTGTTTGCAACCCATCAGAGGATAGTCCAATATCCTAACATAACATGTTCCACCTATGCTTTTGTCAATTTATTCCTCTTTCAGAAGTGGTGCTAGCAAAAGCATCTTCCCTCTACTGGCTCTCATTTACAGAAGCAATAAATGGCTCAGCTGCAGCCATTACTTCAGGATCTAATTAAAACAGGGAATTGCAGATGCTGTGGATTTTTTTTTTTTTTTTTGATGCCTAATGATACAAGCAAGTGCGTGAAGCACATATGTTCATTTTCTATTCTTCAACAAAGACCACAGAGAACCTGAAAGTGCTGAAAGTGGACGAAGAGCCAAGCACAGGTTGTAGTACAGTTTTTAGTAGTATCTGAACCTGAATGCTTTTAGGTGAAATAACAATGACAAACAACAACCATGAATCACATGATAGTGAAATGTGACCTAAGATGTCAGGTCTTCTTTAACTGTCTATAGTGAAATATATCATAAGGTCATTTGCTCACCCAAATTTAATTTTGGTTACACCTATTTATGTACTCTAACAGAAATGTTTATTTCATAGTCCATTTATTTTCAGTTATGTATCTTTTATATAAACTGAAATGTATGAATAAGATATGTTAAAGCTACAAATCATGAGAAACATCAATCTATCACCCAATTACATCACATATATATATATATATCTTGTTTTTAAAAATGTTTTACTAAATTTGGTTCAAAATACTATTTTCCAGTGATTTCATTTAGATTCAAAGGTTATTTGGAAATTTTTTATAGATTTTTTAATACTTGGTTAGTTTTCATAGTCTCTGTTATTGTATGCCTATTGTATTATAAAGAATGTAGCTGGGCGTGGTGGTGCACACCTTTAATCCCAGCACTTGGGAGGCAGAGGTAGGAGGATCACCATGTTCAAGGCCACCCTGAGGATACATAGCTAATTCCAGGTCAGCCTGGACCAGTGTGAGTACCTACCCTGAAAAAAAAAAAAGAATGTAAATGATACAATTAATTTGCATTTAAATTTGCTCACTTATTTAATGGCCAAGAAGATTTTGGTAAGAATACCTTATGTACTTCTGACATTCTGAATAAACTGTTCTGTAAAGTACAAATAGATGAAGGTGGTTATTAAAGTTGTTCAAGTATTCTATACCCTCATTGATTTTCCAGCCACACTATTCCATCAGTTACTGAAATCAGGACAGTTAAATTGAGGGTTTACCTATTATAGTTATGTCCATTTTGCATCATATATCTTCAAGGTATGCTATTAGGTATGCAATAACTTTAGAAATGTTTATTCTTATGAGATGACACACTTTTTCATTGATAATGTTTGGATTCTGGAGCTGGATGTGTTGATGTATGCCTGTAATCCCAGCACTCAGCAGATTTTGAGACAGGAGGATTGCTATGAGTACAGGGCCCATCTGAACTACATAGTGAATTGGGTTACTCAGTGGTATGACATACCAAGATCTTGTCTCAAAAACACAAAGCTAAAAAAGGATACACATAAAAATCTTTGATCCTGATAGGCCATGAGTCTATATTCTTTTTCTTTTTGTCCAGTGATGTTTTGTTGTTCTGGTCCCTTTCCTCTATCTTACACACTTTGAAAGTATCAAGTTCTCCAACAGTTACTAATGAGGCTTTAATTATAATATCTTTACAAGTTCTGAAGACAGGGACAAGAGCCTGATGAATTATCTACTGCAAATGTATAATAAATACCCTATCAGAGGTGGAATAGTAAAAGATTTCCCTATCAAACCTGACAGTGGACAAAGATAGTTCATATTGATTCTTCTATTCAACAGTATATTTACAGCCTATAAGCTCAATAAGGCATGGAAGGACATCCTAAAGTATAAGAATAGTCCCCCCAAAATAATATAAAATACAAGAATAGGACAAGACATAATAAATGCTTCATAATTAATTAAATTATACATGATGAGAAAAAGCTTCTTTAAACTACAAATAAGTCACTAAATGTAACAAATAACTTAATAAACTGTTTAAATATATTAATACACAGATTTTCAGCAATGGGCTATTAAAATATAGCTTTAAATCCAAATATTTATAAAGTATCTAGTAATAAACCTAAGAAGTGATGGGTAACACTACAATAAAGAAAATGATAAATCCAATTATTGGTAAAAATAGATACAAAATATTCTTACATCTTAGTAATGGATATCTGTGACAAATTAATTTTGGAAGCAATTTAGCCAAATTTAGTAGAGTTGGAAAACATATAAAGAATTTCTACAATAACAAGGAACTAAGAGATATATTCAGAAATAATAATATTTAAAAAGCAGGCAGAATTCCAGAACAGCCCTTAAGATTTCCACCTTTTGGTGCAATGCCCTCACCCGAGTGTGAGTCCACTTGTGAATATGGTAATTTCATCCTCATGGTTATGCTGCCATGTCATAGAAAGAATTTTATAGAAATAAGTAGTTTCACCTAGCTAACTTTAATCTAGAGGCATACTACCCTTGATAGCCTGATACAGTCACAGAACCCTTCAAAAAGTTAGAAGAGATCCAAAACTACTGCTAACTTTAAAGAAGCAAGCATCTACATCAAGGAATGGTGCACAGAGCATGGAATGATGGGCAGCCCCTGAAGCTGAGAAAGGAACCATTGCCAACCAACATAAAGTAGGGACCTCAGCCTTTCACCTGCAAGTCACTGAAAGCTAAAGCAAGGATGAGAGGAGCCTGAGCTTCATAGATCACATGCCTGATTGCAACTTCCATGTTAGCCCTGTGCTGCCCTCAGCAAAGAGAGCCATGAGGCAAGCCACAAAATGGTAAGATAAAAAACTTGTATTGTTTTTAGATACTAAATTTGTTATGACAATACAAAACACTTGAAATAATCCAAATGTCCATGTTGGGGGTGGATAAAAAGAGTTAATAAATGATTTCATTAAATACAAAGGCATGATAAGCCCAGACAATGCTGAAATCAAATACATTACAGCTATGGTTACCAACACGGATAGATTTCAAAAATCCGTTGAGAGCCAGGTGTGATGGTATACACCTGAAATCCCAGTACAGAAGAGGTTGAAGCAGAAGGATCAAAGCAAGACTACATAGAGTTCCAAGGCATGCAGTACTATATAGACTAATCTGTCTGAGAGAGAGTGAATGAATTTGGGGCTGATGTAAATAGTTGGTAAAGTGCTTAACAAGCATGTATGAGTTTCACTGGCCTCTAATCCTGACTTGGGAGACTACGACAGGAAGATCAGAAGGTTAAGGTCACTTTGGACTACATAGAAAGTTCAAAGGATGCATGGATACATGAGACCTTCACACACACACACACACACACACACACACTTGTTGAGGGAAAAATTATAAATCACCCAAGTATATGGTATTTGATACTATTTATTAAAATGGGAAAATAATATAATTTTTAATTTAAGAACTTATATAAATGAGAGATGTTTAATATACATATCAAAAAAGATATTATCTTGGGAGAAGGAAGATTATAAAATTATTTACTGGCTTCAAAGATATTAGTGTTAGTCTGTTTCTCAGTTCAGTGTTGAGTACGTGTGTATTTATTTTATTATTTTTAAAAGTCTACCTGTTGATATATGCATTGTTTTACATGGGTAACATATTTCATCTATTTAAAAAGTCCTCACTTTCTTAAAATATAACCTCTTGTCTTCCTACATTCCATGTTGAATAATAAGTTCATTAAGTGGAAAATTTAGGTAAGGCTCTGCAAGTACATTTAAACACAGAACAGCAGTAATAACCATGGTAGTAGTCATCGCTTCACCCTAATTGGTGATGGCAGTTGAGGCAGATTAGCAAGTGAGCCAGGAGACTAGCGACCCAAGCCTCATCTTCTTTCTCTGCTGTATGCCTTGCATGTTCAATCTATGCTATATTGGGAAGTGCAGCTGAGAGGAAAGCCAAGAACCAATGACAATGAGAGAGGAAAGACACAGGCAGAAAGCACAAAAGACAAAAAATAAAGACGCTTTATGTTCCTTAAAATAGTCAGAAACTAGTTTTTAGCAGGTGACATGATTGGGGGGAAATTCTTTATCCAGTTGAAATTTTCAGCTTACATTCTTAATACTGATCTGTTTGGCTCATAGACCGTGAACAGTATGCTGGATTCCCCTTGAATCAAGGTAATTAATTACCTTAATGAGAAACCTAGAAACTCCATCAAACCTGTATACCTGAAACTTCTTGACGAAATCTTGAAGGTCAGTTACTTATGTGATTTTACACTAGCTATATAAATCTTGTTGTACTATTCCAAATCCAGTTCTGAATATGGTTAAGCCTAGATCCATGACAGGAAAACACTTGGTAATAAGATTTCAGGTAGACATATTCATGTCTTACATTCTCATCTCGTAGATCAAGAAATGTTAAGTCAGATTTCCCAAAGCTTAATTGAAATAATTAAGTAGGGAGGAAAACTTTGCATTCTCAAAATTATACACATTTTATTACCTTCTAATTTGCAAATAAATTCTAACCTAGAACTAGAAACATGAGTATAAACAGGGAGAAACCATATTACTGCCATGGGTTGAAAAGAACTCTTACTTCCATGGATTGAAAAGAATAATAAACTAATCATTTTGAAAAAAAAGTCATGCTGAACTCCAAGCACATATACAATTAATACATGTTAATGGAAATTAAAATATTTTAAAAAGAGCAATATCATTTACATAGCAGAAAAAAGAATTCAGAAATTTCTTCCTTTTATTATAAAGTCTTTCGAACCCTATTTTGTATGATTAGGATGTGAAATATCTACACAATGGAATTCTACACAGCAGTAAGGGAAAATGTCACAAAGCAATTTGAAGAAAAATGGTGAAACTTGGAACAGATAATTCTAAGCAAACTCACTCAATCACAGAAAGATAAGTGTCACATGGTCTCACTTATCTGTGGCTCCTAATTTGTATTGTCCCAAGATGCTGACACACCTAATAAACATCTTGAATACTGGACATTAGGGATGGTGGGGGTGGGAGGGCAGGGCAAGGCGGGGGGACAAAAAACTGGACCCAAATGGAAATGGTACATAAAATCCTATATCCTGAAAGACATACTAAAAGGTCGAACCTGCATCAGGTGCTTAGAGAGAACACCTGAATCACGGGGGCCTGGAGAGGGTATGATGAAGACTAACCTCAATCCTCTCCTGTTCCTTTATCTATCACTCCCTCTTCTTTCTCTTCTGTCTTTCTCTTTCATATTACCTATGTTTTTTCTTCCTTCTCATCCCGTGGCACTGACCTGTAACTCCCAGTACCAGTATATGGTTAGCATCCACAATGAGCTGTTGATCAGTGAGACCTACAAGGTTTCCCAAAAGAAGACAGATTTCTGTCAGAGTACTTGATGACCCATCAAAGGTTAATGGTAAGACCCTACTGCTGAAGACACCATATGCTGTTGGGACAGAACATGGAGAGACCCGGCTTGAATCTGGAAGAGAGTCAGTCCCCAGACATTTAGCTTGTCTAGTGCCAGAAGGTGCTACATGAGTGACTGGGGGAAAGTGAGCAGCTGTCTAAGCAACTCGTGGTCTAAGCTACTTAGCAGCAAACAACCTGATGTGATGCTCATACAAGTGCAATAATGGCACACTGCCATGGTGGGTTACCAACTGCTCTTGAGTTGGCTAACAGATGCACTCAGTGGATGGAACTCATACCTGGAATCAGGAAACATGTCAGAACCATATCCAAAAATGAGCCCACTCTCCAATATTAAGCTCCCACCAATAGTGGGATACAAGAGGGCCTATACCTATTAAATTCTCTCTAAAATAATAATGGTTATCCATGTATCTTGCACTGACCTCACTCTCCATTGGAGAATCTGCTTCACTCTTTCAGATGGATGCAGAACCTGAAGAGAGAATCAGCCCATCACACCCCATCAGGGCACCAGATGAAGCCATAGAGTTATAGGGGAAATGAACAATAGTGCTGCTTTATCGGTGAACCTGGTACCAGCACAAGGGCAAAGGAGATAGATACAAAGAACACTCAACTCCTACCAAATCAGATACCCAGAGACACAGAGACTCACAAAACCTCATCACTGAAATAGTCCTAAAGTGAACCCAACATGGCTCAGGGAAATTCGAGGAAGAGCGGGCAGAAAGATTGTTAGAGCCATGAGTTGGGTCATTATGCACAGAGTCATTGCCTCTCTCGAATAACTGATGGTTACCCACATAAGGTAAGACCCACATTACCTATGGGGAGAGGACAGGCTGAAGGATAAATGATGGTACCATCATGGCTGTATATATACTATATACATAAGTAATGAAAAAGAAAAAAACAAGATTACAGCAAGGTTATCTGAATATTTGGCATCTCTGGGCCACATGGGATAAAGAAGTATTGTCTTGGACCACATACAAAATATAGTGTGAATTAGAGAAAATTAGTTTCAATTATTGAATTATATAATCTGCCTCCATTCTGATTTCCACTGTCCCACCACTCCACCCCAAGAAAGCAAAATTTATTTATGTTACACTAATACAGAATATTAGGACTAAGATAGCTCCAAGCCATGTGGTTTATCTCAACAATGAGTGATGATTGGCATAGTTGTTAAAAATTTTTCTTTTGGAAAAAGGCCACAAAAAATAAAATAATTTACCCTTCATCAATAATTGAAAAAGTTTATTAAGTCCCAGAGTTTAAGAAAGAATTCACTTTTTAAGCAACTGAATTTTGGCATGCACACACAAAATAATTAAGTCAACTATCAAAGTGACAAGACCATGCAGAACAGAGATTCTAAAGGAACAACATTTATAAATGTTGGCAATCAGTTTTACTCCAGGAAACCAAACGCGATTTATGTAAAAGTCTGGCACCCTAAATACTCTAAAACTCCATGAGTAATTTTTCATCTGGTTTTCTATCTCTGACTCAATCTCTCTACTCCTACATCATAATGTAGATGAAGGTATTTGGCCATATCCCATGTTCTAAGGAGACCATGGGTAACAGTTGCATTAGCCAGGTGTGGTGTTGCATACTTGTAATTACAAATCACACACTTGTAAATTTAAGGCAAGTGCACTACCTATTGAGATTCTATCAGGGCAGAAGGAAAAAAGAAAGGAAGGAAAGGTAGAAAAGAGGGAGGAAGAGAAGAAGGAAAGGAGGGAAAAGAGAGGAAGAAAGAAAGCTACCTTTTAAATATTAGTGTGAAAAATACACACAACCCAACAGGAAAAATGAGCAAAAAAAAAAGTAAGCAGTCACATCCCCAAAGAAGACATGATATTAAAAAGGTTGTCAATACAAAATAAAATCCCAATGCAATACCACCACCTCCACCTATGAATGCTGGGAAAAAAGATGGTTAAGTAACAAATGTTGCTGAGAATGTGCAGCAATTACTTTAGGAAATTGCTGAACAATATTTATAGAAGTTGAACATCATTGTATTCTCTGATCCAGGTAAATATGCATATATGTCAACAAGATATATTGAAGACTATTCAACCATGCTATTTATCCTATTCCCCAGCTGGAAATAACACAAATAGTTATGAACAGAACTAATGAACTTGTGGTGATATATCTAGGCAATGGACTATCAAACAGGAAAGGGTGTAGACATTGCTCAGCTACACACAAGGTGGTTGAAACACATATAGTAAGTGAAAACAAAAAACTACAAAATGAAACACATGCTCTGTGATTCCAACCATAGAAAATCTTTTAGAATCCAGGTCATACTCTTGGGACTCTCGAGAGTGGGAGTGATAGAGGTAGGGAGGTGGGGATCCAGATATGTGATTTTTTTTTTTAAGGTTTTTTGAGGTAGGATCTCACTCTAGCCCAGGCTGACCTGGAATTCACTATATAATCTCAGGGTGGCCTCGAACTCACGTAGATCCTCCTACCTCTGCCTCCTGAGTGCTGGGATTAAAGGCGTGTGTCACCATGCCTGGCTAGAAATGTGATTCTTGATCTAAGATTTACATGCAAGTAAGCTTGTTCAGCTTGTGAAAATGTATCTGGATGTTCCTAAACTTAAAAGCTAAAATTGAAGCCGATCCAAGACCAAACAGTATTTGAAACCAAAGAGATCATGAACTCCTCTACCCTGCCCCTCACTCTGAGAGCACACAGGCGCAGAGAACTGGGACCAGCCTGCTCTAGGGAGCAGAAGTGCATCTTAGCCCCACCTGTTCTGCCTCTCTCTCTGGCATCCTCAGGCTCACCACCATGAACGTCCACAGTGTCTGGCCAGGCCACCTGATGAGCACTCAGCATTGCAACCTACTCTGCCTGCCAAGATGAAGTATTACTTCTATCATGGCCTCTTTGGGCTCCAGCTCTCCTACATTGCTGAGGACAAGGACGGGAGTGTCGTGGGCTATGTGCTGGCCTAGATGGAGGAGGATCCTGATGCTGTCCCTCATGGACACATCACCTCCCTGGCGGTAAAACGCTCATGCTGGAGCCTGGGCCTGGCCCAGAAGCTCATGGACCAGGCCTTGAGGCCATGATTGAAAACATCAGTGCCAAGTACATGGACCTGCACATCAGGAAGAGCAACAGGGCAGCTTTGTACCTGTATTTCAACACCGTCAGCTTCCAGGCTCATGAGGTGGAACCCAAATATTATGCAGATGGAGAAGATGCCTATGCCTTGAAGAGGAATCTCTCCCAGATGACTGAGGAGCTGAGGTGGCAACTGAAGCTGAAGAAAGGCCAGTATGTGCTTCCAGGCTCCCTTGAGAGCAAGAGTGGGGAGACTCAGGACAACACCCTTCCTGGTTACAAAGAGTTGGGTCAGCAAGAGAACCTGACAGGCAAGGGTAGTGACAGCAAAGACAACAGTGATGTTGAGGACAATGCAGAAGATTTGAATTTTGCCCTCTGAAGTTTGCCTGAGGTAATCTGTCTTCCCTCCTCATCCTAAATCCTTGCCCAGTATCTTGGCCTGCCCAATCCCGTCCTAACCCAAGTTGTTCTGTCTACTCTTGCTAGGTTTCACAATGAACACTAGCTGGTAAGCTTGGGCAAGATTGCCTGAGAAGACTCATCATGGCTCACTGTTGGAAGCTACTAGGGACCTTTGTTGTTCAAAGTAGGTTAGAATCAGAAAAAGAAGCGTTTATCCCGTTACTCTCACAGAGTTGTACTTCACGGTAACCTTGTACTTCATGAAAGAAATGTCATCTTCACAGAAGTCCAGTTAATAGGTTAGAACTATGAAACTATATGTTCACTGTTTTGCAGGTCTTGGTGAAATAATGAATAAATGAATGGTCATCAAGAGCTAATGTACTTGGATGAAACTGAAGCACTGATTGATGGATCAGACTGACAACAGCTGAAGTTAAACATATACATAAATATGCTATGTCTCCTAAATGCAATGAAGGTAAAGTACACACAGGATTGCTAATGACATATTATTTCTAAAAGAAAATATTTGTATAGGAGACGCAACAAATATTTTTTTTCTAGAAAATAGAGGGATATGTTGAACTACACTATGCAACCAGCCATATCCAGAGTGGGGGGATTTCTACAGAGTAAATTACCTGACTTCTTCAACAGATGAGAAGCATTAAAAAAAGAATAGGGGCCGGGTATGGGGGCACCCACCTTTAATCCCAGCACTCAGGAGGCAGAGGTAGGAGGATTGCCATTTGAGGCCACCCTGAGACTACATAGAAATGGGAGTGCAGCTCATTAAATGGGTGCTTGTCTAACATGCCTAAAGCCCTTAATTTAATCTTGAACAGTAAAATAAGAAAAAAAAGGAAGAACTTTCTGTTAAAACAATTAAACAGCCAAACTTACTGTTTAGACCTTAATTCAAACAAATGAAACCAAGTACAAGACATTTTGACACAACCACTCAAAACTTAAAATAGGGGCCAGTAAGATGAATCAAACAATTAAAGGTGCTTGGTTACAAAACCTACAGACCTGTGTTCAATTCCCAAACCACCTACAAAAGCCAGATTCAAAACTGACGCAAGGGTCTGGTGTTCATGTGCAGCATCAAGAGCCCTGGTATGCCCACACACAAACACATATACAAGTGCAAATAATTTTTTTGAAAAAACTTGAACATGGATTATATTAAGAAATTTTTATAATTTTTTCAGTTGTGCTAAATGATAAATTTTCTACAAAACCAATGTCTTTTAGAGATACATACTGAAATAATTACTGCCAAATAATTATTGTACTTCCTAAATTATTGAACTTCCTAAAACATTCTAAGAAGCCCACTGGTGCTACCCATGGTGGCCCAAGCTGTTATCACAGGATGTTGGGTCCCTGGAAAGTAGTTTAAAAACTAATACCATAGGAGCAAGCTCAATTTTAATAATACAATGCAAGTGTATTTCTTCTTGCAAAGCATTTTGTGTCACCTTGAGACTCAAGAATCAATGAGCTACTAGCAGTTTCAAGCTTTAACTTCTCATTTTTATCACCTATCCTAGCACATGGGAAAGGCAACAACTTTGTCATCACAAAATCTAGTGTGTGATGCACTGCATATAATTAAACTGAATACGATTTGACTAACTCATTGACTTTTTATTAATTAGTGATAATTTGCTAAATATTAATTTCATTTATAGAAATTCTTATTTGCCAGGCTTTAGGCCTAGAGCTTGGTATTAGTGCATCAGTAATCAGGAGAGATCAGACACAGTTTATGGGAATAATGGGATTTATTTGAAGCTTACAGATCCAGGGGAAGTTCCATAATGGCAAAAGAAGCTGGCCCTCTTTCACAGGTCCATGCAGAGAGAAATACCACCAGCAGCACCACAAGCAAGCACACTCTAGCAACTCCAGTGAAGCACTCTTTAGGCTGGAATTCCAGATCTTTCCCCAAATACTTCTTAGGGCTGGACCCCAGTATCTGCCCACAGGACCTCTACCAGCCAGGCAGCTGGAAATCCAAGAAGCTTTAATAAAACTGAATCTATTTGGGGACATCCATTCAAACTACCACACTGCCTTAGTGGGAAAAAGCAGTGGCGAATAAGAGAACAACACTGAAACAGAAGAGGAGAGAGACTAGTTGGAAAGAAGAAGAAATTCAGTGGAGGGGCACTTTGGGAAGGGGAAAACATAAGGTGATAGGAAAGGATTATGATCCTGTTATATTGTCTGTATGTATGGAAGTTGTCAATAAAGAATTTAAAAGAAAGAACAGGAAACAGGGGAAAAAAGTAGTACTGTCACCTTACCACAGTTGTCATGTTCCCTCCTGAGGCACTAGAGTACAGTTGTATATCAAAACCATCCTGAAAGAAGTAGCTTTTCCTCTTTCCTTGTGTCTTTCCATTTTTAGGTCAATTAGAAGTGATGACAAATAAGACAGTTGCTGAAGGGGAATTGGATTTCTTCACCTTAAAAAAATAGGACAGTGGAGATAGGTAGTAGGGGAGTTCATTTGTTAAAGTGCTCACTCTGCAACCACAAGAACCAGAACCAATGTAAAAATGCCAGGTATAGTGTTGTACACTTGTAATTGCAGTGCCAGAGAAACAAAGATAGGCTCACTGGCCAGCAAGTCCAGCCTGATTAGTGAGCTATAGGCCAATGAATGATTATCTCCAACAGGGTAGAAGGTATTCCTAAGAAACTCAAAGTTGTCCTCTGGTCACAAGTGTGTGTGTGTGTGTGTGTGTGTGTGTGTGCACGAACACGCACACACACAAAGCATGGACATGCATGCAGACACACACATGCATACATGCATAAAAATAATAAAAATCACAATGCTGCTATTGCTATTCTGAGGAGTGTCTGTGACGCTAGATAGGACTAATAGTCCATTTTGTATATAAGGAGACCACATCACAGAAAGTAAGTAAAGAACAGAGAGACAGACTCAGCTAGTCAGCTAGAGATTAAATAAAATAACTATAAATTCCTGAGAACAACTGGTCACACAATTGAAGATTCTGTAGATTCTATAACATAACCTGTCAATAGTAACTATCCCATTCTCTCTCTCTTTCTCTCTACCTCTTTCTCTTTCTGTCTATTGCTCTCAAATAAATAAATGAAAATAAACATATTTTTAAAATAGTAACTCCCAGGTTCCTCCATAGTGATCAAAGGGTAGAATATTGTGTCTGAACAATAATAGTTTGTATTCTTGGTGAGAGCTATGTCTTAACATTCTTAGCATTCTTTTAACAATTAAAATAGCATTCTCTGATGAGCTGGATGTCAAAGCATCAGCAGAATCAATGCTCAACAGTGGCCAAGTTTCTAGGAGCCATAGCTATGAAGAGAGTTCAAAGTATGCTGGTTGAAGCAGGTGCACCCTCATTTTCAAAAGAAAATGCTCATCTCCTGAGCCCCCCCAAAATCCATGAGTCTGATTATTAATAACAAAAACAAAAAATAGAATTTCTTAGCATTCTCAGTTGAGCTGGCAATACTGAGTTAACTATGGTTACTCCAGTGACTCTTTTTCTGACTTACTCTTCCTGTGGCTAAGCTGTCACTCTAACGAAAAGTTGTTAAATGTTCACATGAGCATTCACTGAAATAGACTGTTCTTAATTTTACCAGACAACTAATTATAACTGAAATGATATAATGAAATATGGAAGAAACTTAGAGACTGACAAGTCTGGTAAATTCCTAGGCTAACCTTACCCCAGATATGCCAGAAACCATAGATTTCAAGTGCAGCGGCACTCTATGAAGATAAATCAGGCATTGAGAAGAGATAAAACATTGTTTTGAAAAACTAGTCACATGGATTCAATTTGTTGAATATTTATAATCTCTAACAATGTCACCTTTCAGTCAATGCATAGTGTACATTTAGGATAGTGGCTGAAGTACCAACTCGGTCAGAGGTAACATAAAATCAGAGCTATTTTTCCCTATAACCTCTGTGTATTCTCTGTGCCGCACTATGGAAAATCTAATGTACTTTATTGTGGAAGAGGTAAGAAAAATAGTATTAAAAATATACAAATGAATAATGGTGTAAAGACCCAGAGTAAAGGGAAGATATAACACAATACCATTTCTATATATTAATAAAAGAATGTCACAGGTGTGAGGTTTCTTTTAATGTTTTGTAGCAAAACCCTGAACTTCTTCTTCTGTGTTCAACATTAACACATACTCCTCACACTTTTATAGCCCATCATTAAGAAAGCCTGATAATGTAAACATTTGGACTTACTAAGTTAAAAATTAAGGGCTATAATATTCATGCTTTTGATAATAATCTTGATGAAAAATGTCTACACCCCTATGGTGGTTTGAATGTATGGCCCCATGGACTTAAGGTTTTTTGTTTGTTTGATTTTTTTTTTTAAGTTGAGCTTGTAACTTGAGTCTCTAGCAGGTAGAGTTCTGGTGGGAGGAGGTGTGTCACTGGGAGAAGACCTTGCATCCAGCCCTAGGGTGTGTTCAGAGCACTTGGAGCTCTGGCTGTTTGGTGCTTGCTGGCTGTTGGTGGTGCCTCTCTGCTATGATCTATGGAAGGGAGCCAGATTCTTCCACCATTGATGATGTTCCCCTGGATTCTGCAAGCCTGAAATAAACCCTTTCCTCCCATAAGCTGCTTCTGGTCAGGTGTTTATCCAAAACTGTGAAGGTAACTGCAACAACCCCTAGGTACACTTTCTTAAGTATTTATTACACTGTTGACATTTTCACTTTTGTTTCTTAAAATCATAACTAAAATAGCTACGTAATGTTTCTTTTTATTGTATCTTTAATTTTGACAATTTCATACATATATAACATATTCTGATTATATTCACTTCCCATTACCTTCTCATTCAACCCATTTTATTCGCAACTAATCTATCTCCTGTTTTTCTTTTTCTTTTCTTTTTTCTCTTCTTCTTTCCTTCCTTCTTTCTTTCTTTCTTTCTTTCCTTTTTCTTAGTGACTTACTGAGTTAAATCAGTGTTGGTTGCATGAGGATGGATGGGGTTTATTTACTGGATTGCTGTATAACTTACTAGTGGCTACATGACTGAAGAGCATGATTCTACTCCCGCATCCATAATGGAATGTTGATAGACTCAGTCGTGTGCAGGCAACCACTGCCACTGTGAGTTCATGAGTGTGACGGCCATGTTGTACCCAGAAAACACATTCCAGTGCTCCCCCTAATCCTGCAGTTCTTGCATTCTTCCTCCCATGTTCCCTAAGCTTTGGAGAGAATGATATAGAGATCCCATTTATGGATGCACACACACACTAGTCACTTGCTCTCAGCACTTTTATCAGGTGTGCATTTTGTTTTCAATCCCTATCCATTGCAGAAAGAAACTTCTGTTACTGAGGTAGAAAGAAGCACTACTCTATGGGAAACATAGAAGCAGTTTGACAACCCTGCTCATTTAGTATAACAACAGTAGTAGGCTTCCTCCCTAGGGACTATGACCTCTCCAGGCATGAGCTTTTGATAAATTTTATAGTACCAGCCTTGAATTCCCTCTTGCAGAGCAGGCTTCAGATCGAACCAGAAAGCAGCTGGTAACCACCATTAACAGTCATGTCACTGTTGTACCAGTGGGCCCATCTTGCCTGGCACTTCAGTTGTTGAGCACACATAGCCCACAGTTATGTACTACTTGATAACTTTTCTCCCCTAGCAACCTGTGTAGCACCTTCCAGCATATGAAAGCTAGCCAGCAGGAAGGAAACTCTGAGGTCTTTTTCAGATTTATTTTTCCCATGTTCTACAACTGAAACATGTGATGTCTTCAGCAATAGGGACTTACAATTTGGTTTTGGTTGCAACCAAGAGCAATGGGTATAGCCTATGTTTTTTGTTGTTGTTGTTTTTTTGTTGTTGTTTTGTTTTTTTCGAGGTAGGGTCTCACTCTGGCTCAGGCTGACATGGAATTCACTATGTAGTCTCAGGGTGGCCCCAAACTCTCAGTGATCCTCCTACCTCTGCCTCCGGACTGGTGAGATTAAAGGCATGCACCACCACACCCGGCTAGCCTATGTTTGTTAAAAGGCTTTCTGTAGCCTCCCTGATCAACAACTCAGATGGGATTTACAATTACTAGTCTATGGCATCTGTGAGCAGCTTTATCTACCCATGTATGGAACCATTGTTCAAACTCGGTTTCATATGACTTTTTCATACATCCTTAGTTTTGTATAACCATTCCCACTAATACTGAGTTTTTGTAGAACTTCTTTTTTTCATGCCTGTACTAACAGTGCTCATAAAAATTCAGAAACGTAATGATAGTCTTTCTAACCTATTCCTTCTCATATTATTTCCTTTCAACTAGAACAAGTATACATTTAAAAAAATTATTTATTTATTTATTTGAGACAGAGAGAGGGAGAGAGAGAAATAGATAGATAGATAGATAGATAGATAGATAGATAGATAGATAGAGAGATAGAGTGAGAATGGGCATCCCAGGGCCTCTAGCCACTGCAAATCAACTCCAGATGCATGCGCCACCATATGCATCTGGAATACGTGGGAAATGGAGACTTGAACCTGGGTCCTTAGGCTTCGCAGGCATGTGCCTTAACTTCTAAGCCATCTGTCCAGCCCAAATACACTTTTTAAAATAAGATTTTTTATAATATTGTCTCCTACAACCTGATTCAGTGTTGTTATTCTGGAAACAGATTTCTGTAATGATGAGCTTTGTACAAAAAGCTTTTTAACTGCTGTGTGACTAAGAGTAATATTTATTTTATTACTTCTATGTGCAAAGTAAATGGGAAAAGATAATTCACCTTTATACTTGTTATATTTGACTAATGTTTTGTTTGCAGTTAGACCTATGGGACTAGGGATATAGCTAAGCAGTTAAGAGCACTTGCTTCCTAAGCTTGCTGGCCTGGATTCAATTCCTTTGCCACCATGTAAAGTCAGATGGGCAATCATTTGCAACAGCAAGAGACTCTGGTGTGCTCATAAGCATGTGTGCACATGCCTACATGCATACACATACACATGTGCTAATAAATATTCTGTTTTATTTATCTTTGTTTCTTTAGTGCCTAACACATTCAGCCAGTGAATAAATGAAAATTAGATGATTAATAAAGGTGCATAATTGATATGATGGAGTCTCTCTGTCCTCACAGAAAGAAAATATAACTCATAGAACTGAATAACATTACATCTAATGCATCAAGTACTTTAATTTCTTTAGTACCAAAAATCTTGTGGTTGGGGAGATGGCTCAGTGAATAAGAGCATTTACCATTTATCTGAGTTCAATCCTCAGAACCCACATAAAAGATTGGCATGGCCACTATGATCATTTGAATGGAGAGTGTCCCCCATAGCCTCATGTGTTTGTGATTAAGTATCATAGTTGATACCCAGTTGGCAATTCTGTGAGAGGTGAGGACTTGCTGGAGGAGATGTCTCGATAAGGGCAGGCCTTGGGCTTTATTAATCCATCCCTGCTGGCTGTTCATAGTAGCTCATTGGTGCTGTTTCCTTCCAGCTGGTGTGACAAAATGTAAACCCCTGCTATCTGTTCTTACAACGCTTTCCGCCATAATAAAACTTCCTCTGGAGACCATGAGCAGGAATAAATTTTTTCTTCTATAAACAGGTTCTGGTTGGATGTTTTATTTTAGCAATGACGAGGTAACTGCTACGATCATGCATGCATATAACCACAGTTCCAAATGGGTAAAGACGGCAGAATCTCAGGGACTCACCGGTTGGACATTCTGACTGAAAACAGCAGTTCCAGGCTCAGTGAGAGACTCCCTCTCAAGGAAACAGTGTGGAATAACGATAGAGGAGGACACCCAATATTTTACTCTGCCTCTGCAAGGGTTGCACACATCTTTTTAAAAAAATTTTTGGTAGTTTTCAATTATTTATTAGCAATAGACAGAGAAAGAGGCAGAGAGGAGAAAGAGAGAATGGGCACACAGCCACTGCAAACGAACTCCAGATGCATGTGCCACCTTGTACATCTGGCTTACATAGGTCTTGTGGAATCGAGCCTTACTCCAGGGTCCTTAGGCTTCACAGGCAAGCGCTTAACCACCAAGCCATCTCTCTAGTCCAGGTGCACACATCTTAATACACATTCATACACTGCATATACTACACTACACACACACATGAAAATATGCTTGTGTTTGGTCTGTGTTCTTGAGACAGGATCTCATTCTGTAGTCCAGACTGATAGAATTCACTGTGTAGACCACACTGGCCTTGAAATCACAGCAGTAGCCCACTTTAGCCTGTTCACTGAGGTTGAAGGCATGAGCCACCATGCCTGCATTTGAAAATCCTTTTGGTTTAAGTAGTTTGAAATAGAAGAGAGCAAACAAAAATATCACCATTTTGTTAGATTTGAAATAGAGTTCTGCAGGGCAAATCAGTTTTTAAGTAGTCAGCCCCCTCCCTTCCTTCTAGAAGCAATATTAGCCATAATATACCTAGATATGTCCATGTGACCTCATAACAGGAAGTAGAGAAACCCCTAGCTCTATGTGAATCTTTGTGTTGAATTCTCACCAATTTCCATGGAGATCTATGTAGTGCTGACTAGTTAGGGGCTTCCTCACTGATCTGCTGCTGAAGTCTATTTAAGTCATTGGATAAGGTAATATTCTTAGATAGCATTTTTCATAGATGTCAGAACCTTGTGCCCCCTGTGCTCACCTACTCTCTTCTTCTCAAAAGAATCACAGGTCTTCATGTCACAGCCATATCTATCCTCTGAACCCTGCCTTAGACTGTCTGCTTTGCATTATCTGCTCTGGGATCTTCTGACAGAAACTCAAATGGCTTCTTATTAAACGCTCAAAAGCAGCCCTCCACATCATCTACTGTGATCATGAAGGAATACCCAGATGGATATGCCCAAGAGCCAAGGAAGCCTGAGGCCTGCCATGACAGAACCTTCCTGGGTCTCCTCATACTGTGCTGTCCTTGCATTCTGTTTGGATAAGCCTCCTTCAGTTGTAGCGATCCCACAAGGCCTTGGCTACAATGGCGACCAGAAAGCAGTTCCACTCTTGAATCGCCCAGCTTTCAGGTCTAGCCATTACTTCTCTGGGCTTTCATCTTTGAGGGCATAGTCAAGACCATGAAGTTAGCTCTCATATCCCCTTCCTCCTTTCTTTCTAGTAGTAGTTATACCTAATTCTTCTTGTTTTCTCTGCAAACTCCCTGTGTTCTATCCTCCTTCTTGAGGAGGTTTTTGTTCTCTTTTCCCAGTGGGAGATGATAAACACAGGCCATTCAAAGCAGAATTTGTAGATTTTAAAGGAAAGGACAGACAGCAATTAAGTTGGAATCTCTGCTTGTTTGTCAATATTGTCTGTTTTTGTCTTTGTTTTTCTTCCTTTTGTAATGATGGAACTTGCCATCTATTGGGGATGATTAGTATCCACATGTAATGCTGTGATGTCTACTAATATAGTTGATCTTATCAACATCTTCATGAGGGAGGTGTTATTATCTGTGTTTGAACAATAAGAAAATGAAGGGATACTGTGAAATAAGTATTCACGATCTGAGAGCAAGCCCACATGAGCTCAAGGCCAAAGTTCCTGCTGCTCTCCTATGTGCATTTATTTACAAAAGTTAAAATTGCAACCAAAAGAAGAATCTACTGTTTAAAAATGTTCAGTATTGTAAAAGAGAAAGTGAGTATAGAGAGGGGTGGGGGGAGAGAAGAGAAAGAGAAGCAGGACAAGATTAAAGTTGGCCTTCATCATGTTCTCTCCAGGTTCCTGTGGTTTGACTATTCCCTCTGTAGGCCTGCTGAAGGATCACTGTTTTAGCCTGTTGTTCAGAGTAAAGGGTTTTGTAGTATTTTTCCCTTTTGGGTCCCAATTTGTATCCCCCCCTTGTCCTCCCTCCTACCCTCTCATTCCCTCCCACCTTTACCCTCCCTCCATCCCACCCTCCTTCTTGTCTCGTCCTCAGAGTGTTTATTAGGTTTGGCCACATGTCACGTGGAATCCGGTTAGGGGCGACAGATAAATGAGACCATGCGACAATTATCTTTTTGTGCTTGGGTGAGCTCACTGAGGATGATCTGTTCCATGTTTGACCATTTTTTTTCAAATTTCCTTATTTCATCTTTCCTTACTGCTATGTAGAATTCCATAGTATAGATATACCACATCTTTGTTATCCATTCATCTAGTGATGGACACCTGGGTTGATTCCAGCTCTTTGCTATTATGAATTGAGCAGCTATAAACATGGTTGAGCAAATGTTTCTGATCTGAGGCTTGGGGCCTTTAGGGTAAAGGCCCAATAAGGGAATAACTGGATCCATTGGTAAGTCTATGGTCATCCTTTTCAATAGTCTCCATATAGCTGTCCATAGTGGTTGAACCATTTTACATTCCCACCAACAGTGAAGACTTGTTCCTATTTCTCCGCAGCCTCGCCAGCATTTGTTTTCATTGTTTTTTTTAATGTTAGCCATCCTTACTGGGGTAAGGTGGAATCTCATAGTTGTTTTAATTTGCATTTCCCTGATGATTAGGGATGTTGAACATACTTACTTTCTCTTTTACATTATATATCTTTTTCCTCCCTCACCTTCCTAGGTGCAGACTTTTAACTCCCAGTGCCAGCAGGGGGTTAACTTCCACAATGAGCTGTTGATCTGAAACACCTACAAGGTTCCCCAAAAAAAGACAGACTTTGGTCAGAGTACTCGGTGACCCACCAAAGGTTAATGGTAAGACCCTACTGTCGAAGACAGCATACGTGTGTGAGACCAAACACAGAGAGACCTGGCCAGAATCTGGAAGAGGGTCAGTCCCCAGACAGTTAGCTAGTCTAGTACCAGAGGGTGCTACATGAGCAACTGGGGGAAAATGTCTGACATTGGTCCAAACAACTTGCAGTCTAAGATACCCAGCAGGAAACAATCTGACGTAATGCTCATACAAGTGCAGTAGTGGCAAACAGCCATGGTGGGTTACCAACTGCTCTTGATTTGGCTAATAAATCCATTCAGTGGAATGGAACTCATTGCTGAAACTGGGAAATAAGTCAAATCCATGTACAAAAAATGAGCTCAGTCTCCAAGATCTAGAGGCCACCAAATGTGGACTAGAATAGAGCCAATGCATATAAAGTTCCCTCCAAAACATATATGGTTATCCCTGCTATCTAGTACTAACTTCTCTCTCCGTTGGAGAATTTGCTTATCTCTTTTCAGGTGGACAACGAACCTGAAGGGAGGATCAGCTAACCACACCTCACCAGCTGAAACCATAGAACAACGCAGGGGAAGGGCAAGAATACAGCGCTCAAGGCGATCACAACACCAGAAAAAGGCTGAAGGAGATAAACACAGAGAACATCCAACTCCAACTAAGCCAGATATCCAGAGACACAGAGGCTCCCAAAACCTCATCAAGGAAGCAGAACTAAAATGACCCCAATGTGGCTCAGGAAACTCGCGGAAGAGGGGGCGGAAAGATTGTTAGAGTCACAAGTTGGGGCATTATGCACAGAAACTGGGGCCTATCCACCAGAACTCTTGAGCAAACTCACAATGCACGATCCACATTCCCCATTGATGAGGGCCCCTTTGAAATTGGGAGGACGGGGAGGAGGACAATGGAACCAATACTATGAATGTAAAATCAGAATAATATAAATAAAAAATATATATATTTATTTAAAAAAATGTTCAGTATTGACTTGATATAGGACAGTTCTATGTCATATATTTATATTAAATGTTTGTATAACCTTCAGTTATAATCCTTTTTCAATATTCTTCCATAGAAAGACTAAGTAGAAACAAAATGCTCTGACTTCTGTAGAAAAACTCAGATCCAAGGTTATCATTACTTAATGTTGTTTGTATGTTCACTAAATGGTAATTACCAACATATAATGTTTTCACGTTTAAAATTATATGAAAATGGGGTATGTGGATTTAAGTCTAGCCCTGACATTAACCATCTGATGACAAGAGATAAGTCTGTTCTGTATAATCATAATCAGCTCTGCTAAGTACTTCTTACAGACCCACCCAGCACACTATGAGAATGTCTGTCTAATGGTAAATGATTGCCTGAGGCAGAGACAGAAGCTTCTTTTATCTCCATAAGAAAGATTCACTATTTTGTGTGCCAACACAAACCTCTCGTCTATCTTTCCATCTTTCCTTTTTCTTTTTAGTTTTCTGCTTTATCTCTGAAACTGTTTTATTCTTTCCCCTCAAGCATGTGTTTACTTCTTTATTTTTAAATATTATAGCTTTCTAACATCTGTCTCTAGGGCAGCATAATCTTACTGATGAAATATCCCATGTTTTCCTTGAGCCCTTGTCAATATGTCTTCGTGTTAACAGCTCAGCAGATGGAGAAACAGAAGGAGTAGCCTCAGCTTACCTAAGTGATTTCTCTCCAGTACCATGCTTATTGACTGTCTCCCATTAACTTGATTTTGGAGCCACTGGAAGATAAGAAAAGACGCCTGACTTGCAGTAACTAGGAGACAGCAAAATTTGAAACAACCCACCTTGTTTGGGTTATGCCTGTTTAGATAATGGAAGTAAAATAAATAATAATGCTGCTATAGGCATAAATTAGTATGTTCCCAAGTGATTTTAGAGTAAATACTGGTGATTTAAAAGCAGCAGTGGTTTTGTGCAACCCTGAAACTGTGGATGCCTCTGGCACTGCCTTTTGTAATAATGTTGTTTATACATCTGAGTAGACTGTCTGCTTTTTACTTCAGCCTAATCCTGGAGAGACCAAAGCAAAAGTCTGAAGCAAAGATGTAGGATGCTTATGGTATAAATACCCTTATTCTAGTTGTAGAGAATGACCCACCACCCTTCCTTCATGTGAGCATTAGAGAAACTAGAACCTATCCCAAAATTTTCAAAGGTAATGATCACCAGGATACAAAGTTTTTATTTAGTTAAAAGAGAAATTTGTGAATAAAGCTGTGAGTTAGTTAAAAATCTGTGTGGTTTTTCTTTGGAGATAAGATCAAGAAGCACAAATGATATGAAATAAAAAATAATGACATATACCTCAGTGAGTGAGAGTCATGATAAGAGGTGCTGGAAAATGATCCAAAGCTGGCAAAATTTGGAAATGATCAAGAAAATTTTTCTCAACTAGCAGCTGTGTGTATGGTTTCCAGAACTTAACTAACACTAGTTTGAAGGATGCTGTGAATTGGGCCCTAAATAATTCTGAATCCCATTTTTGAATATTCACACAAATCCTGTTTGTTTGTGATAATTCTGTTATTACAAGGTTGAAGACCTAATAATTTCAATAATAAATTCCAGAGAAATCAATAGGTACACAATGAAAATGTTTATATATACAATAGATAATATGTATTAAGAATACATTGCATTATCAATTTTTCCTCATACTTAGCTTTAAATACCTAAATGATGTATGAGATATTTTTAAAATTTCACTTCTAATTCTCACTCAATGTATTGTGTTTATTAATGCTAAACTACTTCAGAGACTAAAATTGCTTTTCATTCTCACATTTGACAGGAGAATTGAAAGGCATTCTTAAGTCCTTTGGTGTTTTTTTGTTTTGTTTTGTTTTTCCACATTCAAGGAGAAGAATCTGTAGCACAATGTTTCTCCAAGGCCAGGTCATGTATTGCTTGCATCAGAATCACACAGATCAACATAGCTCTGGTCCAGACCTATAGAATCAGGGCTTTGTCTCCCTCCCTCCCTTCTCTCTCTCTTCCTCGTGTGTGTGTGTGTGTGTGTGTGTGTGTGTGTGTGTGTGTGTGTGTGGTAAGCACATATATGTGCCCTTGATGTGCCCCATGGACTTGCCTGCAGTTGGGTGTGCTTGCCTGTGATGGCCTAGTGGACAGTCAGACTTTCCACTCCCTTGCTCTTCTGCCCATTCTTTTTTTTTTTTTTTTTTTGGAGAGAGACACACAGAGAGAGACAGATAGAGATGGGCACAAACAAAATCCAGATGCGTGCGCCACCTTGTGGTCAAGTGCGGCATTGCACCCTTGTGTCACTTTGCATCTGGCTAAACGTGGGACCTGGAGATTGGAACCTCTGGAGATTTGAACCAGTGTTCTTAGGGTTAGGAGACAGGCGCCTTAACCACTAAGCCATCTTTCCAGCCCTCTTCTGCCAATTCTTATTTGAGCAGGAGTCTCTTACTGATCCTGTAACTTGCTGGGTGTGTGTGTGTGTGTGTGTGTGTGTGTGTGTGTGTGTGTGCTCTCACTCCAGCAATTCTTCAGTTTCTGCTTCCCAACAGGAGTGGGGTTATATGCATGGCCACACCCAGTTTTTTAACATGGGTTCTGGAGATTCAAATACCAGCTGCCTCAGGCCCTCATGCTTGTAAACACTGTGCATCTCTCCAGCCCTATTTCCCAACACATTCCAGGTGAATGTTGTCTACATTCCCATCTGAAAACTTCTGGTTCATTCAAGGCACTGAAATCTTCATAGGGATAATTTTTAAAGACCTTTATTGGTACTACTTTCCAGTCTTAAATTGATATTTCAAAAGAAGCAAAGGATTCAGAGCTGATAGAATTTTATTGATATAAACGTATGAGAAGTGGTAATTTTTTGTTGCTTTTTTGTTTTGTTTTGTTTTGTTTTGTTTTGTTTTGTTTTGTTTTGTTTTGTTTTGTTTGTTTTTCTGAGGTAGGGTTTCACTCTAGCTCAGGCTGACCTGGAATTCACGAGTCTCAGGGTGGCCTTGAACTCACAGTGATCCTCCTATCTCTGCCTCCCAAGTGCTGGGATTAAAAGTGTGTGCCACCATACCTGGCGAGAGGTGGTAATTTTTGCTTACTGTCTGTAAAGCTATACTTTAAAATACTTTGAAAATTAAAGTTTTGTATAAGTAAATCTTTAATACATATATGATCAGAGCACATGTGATTATATCTTGTGTGGTCTTTGTAGGATCTTGTTTGTTATTATTTCCTGATGAAACCTCATTATTGCTTTTCTTTTGTTTGTTTGTTTGTTTGTTTGTTTGTTTGTTTGTTTGTTTGTTTGTTTGTTTTTCAAGGTAGGGTCTTCACTCTGGCCCGGGCTGACCTGGAAATAACTATCCAGTCACAGGGTGGTCTCTAACTCACAGTGATCCTCCTACCTCTGACTCCCGAGTCTCCCAAGTGTTGGGATTAAAGGCATGCACCACCACCACATCTGGCTGCTTTTTTTTTTTTTATTAGTTATGGACATACTTAGAAGGTAAACAACACATGTTGGTACCATCATTTCCCTCATCCCTGCCCCTTTTCTGAACAGGCCATTCCTTGTTGGGGATGCAGGTCAACCCCATGAGGATTGTGGGTCATACATTTTGGAGGTGACAATCAGTTATGGGGGAGAGGCATCATCTCTGTGCATAATGTCCCAACTTGTGGCTCTAACAATCTGTCCACCGCTGCTTCCGCAAAATTCTGGTCTTGGTCTTCAATTCTGTTCCATCGGTCTATGTTTCTGTTTTTATTCCAGTACCTTACTGTTTTTGTTACTACAGCTTTGTAACATAACTTTTGATTGGGTATGGTGATACCTCCTCCAGAGGGTTTTTTTTTTTTTTTTTTTTTTTTTTTTTTTTTTTGGAGAGAGGCAGAAAGAGAGAGAGAGAGAATAGGCACACCAGCAGTCTCTCAGCTACTGTGAATGAACTCCAGATGCACGTGCCCCCTTGTGGAAAAGTGTGGCAACGTGTCCTTGTGTCACTTGTGTCTGGCTAAATGTGGGACCTGGGGAGTCTAACGGGCATTCTTAGGCTTAGCAGGCAGGTGCCTTAACCACTAAGCCATCTCTCCAGCCCCCCCTTTTTATTTTTATTTTTGCTGAGGATATGTTTGGATATCCAAGGTCTGTTGCTATTCCATATGAAATTTGAGCTCATTTTTCAGTCTCTCTGGAAAATGATGCTGGTATTTTTATTGGTATTGCATTAAATCTGTATATTGCTTCTTGTAGAATTGTGTTGATCTTCTGTTTGGATGATCTGTCTACTGATGATAGTGGAGTATTGAAGTCTCCAACTGTGATGCTGTTGGTGTTTATTTATGTCTCGTTGTCAAGTAGGTTTTGTTTTATAAGCTGTGGTGCACCTGTGTTTGGCACAGGTATATTTGTGATTGTGATGTGTTCATGTTGGATCCCTTGATGAGTAAGCAATGACCTTCTTTGTCCTTTTTGATTACTTTTGGTTTGAAATCTCTTTTATCAGATATTAATATAACAACACATACTTGTTTTTTATTTCCATTTGCTTGGAATATAATTTTCCATCCTTTCATCCTGGGGAGGTGTCTATCTTTAGTGGTGAGATGGGTTTCTTGAAGACAACAGATTGAAGGGTCCAGTTTTTTGGTCCACCCTGATAGCCTGTGTCTTTTGATGGGTGAAGTTAAGATCATTAATATTTAAGGTTATTACTGTGAGGTTTAAAATGAGCCCTGCCAGGATGAGGTGTTTCATAGGGTTTGGTGATTTCTTGTGTTTTGCACTATGTTGAGCCTGATCTATTTTTGGTTATTGTGATCATCTTCTTGTTGGCTCTTCTGTATGGAGTATTCTCTCAAGTATTCTCTGTAGGTTTGGCTTTGTGTTTATATAATAATAGAGTTGGCTTCTTTCATGGAAAGTTTCCCTTTCACCATCTATTATGAGGGATACTTTTGCTAGCTAAAGTAGCTTGGGTTGGAAGCAATAGATTTTTAGACTTTGAAGTTTTCTATTCCAGGCCCTTCTGGTGTTTAGGTTTTCCATTGAGAAATCTGATGTAATTCTGATGGGATTGTCTTTGTAGGTTGTGAGTTGTTTCTCTCTTGATGCTTTTAACACTCTCTTTGTTTTCATTGTTAAGAGGCTTTTTAAAAAAAAATCTTTTAAATTAATTAATTAATTTGAGAGAGAGAAAGAGGCAGATAGAGAGAGAGAAAGATTGGCACACTTGGGCCTCCAGCCACTACAAACAAACTCCAGATGCATGCACCCCTTGTGCATCTGGCTTACGTGGGTCCTGGAGAATCAAACAGGGATCCTTTGGCATGCAGGCAAACACCTTAACCTCTAAGCCACCTCTCCAGCACCCATTGTTAAGAGTTTTAACTATGATGTGCCTTGGAGAGTTTCTTCTTAGATACTGTCTGTTTGGTATTCTGTGGGCTTCTTGTATCTGGATGGATCTCTCTTTTGAGAAATTTGGAAAATTTTTCTTCAATAATTTTGTTGAATATGTCCTCTATGCCTCTGGCCTGGATTTCCTCTCCTTCTGGTATACCCATAATACAGACTTTTGGTCTTTTTAGGGTATCCCACAGTTCCCTCATATTCTGCTCACTTGATTTTTTGAACTTAGCAAAGTTTTTGGCCTCCCAATCAATTTCTTCTGTCTTGTCTTCCAGGTTAGAGGATCTATCCTCCACATGAGTAGCTCTGTTGGTGAGGGGTTCTAGAGAGGTTTGTATAATTTCTATTTGATTTTTGTTTCCCATTGTGTTATTTTGCATTGTGTCCATCTCTCTCTTGAGGTACAATTTCTGTTCAAGTTCTGATTTTCTTGATGCTTCCTGAAATTTATTCTTGCATTTGATCAGTCTTCATTAAGGTTAATCAACCAGTTGTTGAGATCCTCCATTTCTTGACTCACCTTCAATTTATTCATAGCTCTTTTGTGGGTTCTGACATTTTCTTCAATCAAGGTAAGCCTATTGTCAAATGCTGAATGCTCAAAGAGACGATTCTGTTCAAGTTCATTGATATGATTGTTGGGTCTCTGATAGTTTGCTTCTAGTTCAGTGATTCATTTGAGCAGGGGCTCATTGGTTGCTGTGTTTTCATTCTGGGATTGAATTTCTGTTGATTTCTCTAAGATTTCATTGGAGGCTTCCATTGTAGGACTAGGCAATCTTGGTGGAGATCTCTCAGTTTTCTGACTCTCGCTGGCGTTTTTGCATTGTTGTCTACCCATTTTAGGGAGATTCTATTTTATTGAGGAGGAAGCAAGTTTTTGTCCTTTGGCCTGTGCACCCTCTGTCTCAGGTGAACAGGGATGTTGCTACCCAGTGATCAGTCTGGATACCAGAGCAAAAGGCCTGATTCCTGAGCTCACACAGGGACCAGGCCTCCCCAAGGAAGGCACAATGGGACCTACCAGGACCAGGGAACTGGGAGGAGCCAGGGAACAGGGATCTGGCATACTCACTCCATGCCTGCCCATGTACCCTCCTGTGCAGGAACCTGGACCAGGGAGCTAGGCGGAGCAAGGAAATACTGCCACACCTACCCTCTCACCATCCAGCCTGGGGAATCAAGACCAGGAAGCTGGGAGGAGCTGGGAAGTATGGATCTGGCCTCCACACCACGGTGCCTGTCCACACACAGTCAAGACAGGACCAGGGGCCCATTATTACTTTTAAATCCAACAATATGACAACTTTGCTTTAGCTGTGTTCTGCACAGAGAATGAGAGGACTCACAGGGAGCACTCCTTGTTGTGCATGGCACACTATTCATTATTCCAATTTGCTTCTAAAGCCACAAGTTCAAATTCTGCACAGTTCTATTAGGAACCAGACATCCAGTTGGTCTGGAACTCTTGTTCCTCATATCCTCACCAACTTGGTGTTCTGTGTTTGAACTTTTGTTAACACAGTACCTGGCCAAAATCCCATAAATTAGGCTAAATGGTTTATCATGGGCCTTCTTTGTACATTTTCTTAGATATGAATGCTTCTTCGAAATCTAGCAAGACACAGACCATTTTCCTGAAGGGTACCTGAAGGGTTATTTAAACACCATGCTTTATGTATGGGCATGGGAATTACATTTTGTGGAGTTTGGGGAAAAAAATCATTTCACCATAAATCATACATATATTGCTTTCCTGACCAAAATCAAGATAGATTTTCCACCTCTGGAATAGAGTCATCATTTCAACTGCATATTATAGAAACATACCTATAAAGCCCAATATTCTGAATGTCAAGGTTTTTTTTTTTTTTTTTTTTTTTTTTTTTTTTTTTAAGAAATGGTGACACGTATTTTTTTTTTAAAATGGTTTATTTATTTAAAGAAATAGGCAGGGAATGAGAGGAAAGGGCTTCCAGCCACCAAATGGGTCCAGATGCATTTTGGCACTGGTTTGGCTGGGAATTTTATCACATGGATAGGCTCCCAAGGGCGTTTAACCATCAGTTCCAGCCTCAGGTTTTCTTAAGAAATATAAATGGTTTAATAAAGTGAGAATAAGTGGGTTAAATTTTGGCACTGGTTTGGCTTTTTATCACATGGATAGCCCCTGGCACATCAGTTTTCTCACTTATAAAGTAGAGATAAAGTAACATGCCCTCTTTGGCTTGTTATGATGTAGTTTAAGAAGAATACACTATATTTGTTAGTAGCTATGTAAGTGCCATTGCAAATATTTTAACTTGTAAAGATTTTCCAACCCCAAATTTTAACTGGTTCAAAAAAAAAAAAAAAAAAAAAAAAAAAAAAAAAAAAAAACAGTGATCATTTCTTTTTCCTCTCTAGTGGTCCAGAAAAAAAAAAAAAAAAAAATCAGTGTTTTGGGGAATTTATCACCCAAGCAGTAACTGTTACAATGATAAATGTGTGTATATATTTTAGTATTCTAAGTAATGGAATATGAAGAAAGAATTGAAGTCCTGTAAATGAAGCAAATCAACTCCATGTTATTTATCTCGAAATAAAAGGTGGTTTGATAAAAGTTATTTATCTCTTGTTATTTATAGTCTTAGCATTCATATGCAATAAAAATTTTAGTTAGTTAAATTGTGCTGGAGCTCCCATTCACATGGTTTTGAGTAGGAGACACACACACAATCAAGTTTTCACATGCTTAAGTAATTTTACTAAGATATCAGGGTAAGCTGATGGCTGGTTTCCATCACCAGAACTATATGCTTTAATGGTCATAGTCCAAGTCTTATTCCTGAAAATAAGTACAAAAGTTCAAAGTTGACTGTTGAGTACTAGTTAATATAAAGAATTTTTAAAAACCATGTAGGAAGTGTCTAGGAAACAATTGTTTCTAGCTGCTCCTTTGGCAGTGTGTTTCAGTGAATTTCCCATGGGGTGATAGTTAGGACTTTTCTGTTTGAAGTAGAAGCAGGGTTACTGTTAAGGAAAAGGTGAGAGGGTGTAGTGTGGAATGCCTGGAATCCCAGCACTTGGGAGGTTGAAGCAGAAGAATCAGGAATTCAAGGCCATTCTTGGCTACATAGAGAAATTAAAGCCAGCCTGGGCTGCATAACATGTTCTCTCAAAAAAAAAAAAAAAAAAAAAAAAAAAAGGCAAAAGTGAGAAAAATATCCACACAGAAGTGCTCTTGGGCAGTTCATTAAGGAAGGTATATGAATGAATTTGACACAGAATTTGAGTTCCCTACTTCAACCTACTTTTCAACCTCTCAGGCACATTCTTTACTTTTATCCTCTTCTGCTTTGGTGTTAGGAAGCAGATTACATACACGAGGCATCTAGGTCTTAGGCCTTACTGCTGTTGTGCTTGTGATTAGCATCTTTGCTTGTGCTACATTGCTAATGTGTGGTAATTTAGCGTAGTGGTTAAACTCATTCATTCCACTATACCTGAGGTTGGTCGCTACTTTGAGGGCACTCGACTGTATATACCCTGGTTTGTAAATATGCCAGTTACCATTTGGTAGGCTAAAAGCACTATCACCTAACCTAATACAGTTTTTTGTAAGTGGATAACAGAAATCTGAATTCAACATTAGAAAATCACAGCAGGAGAGTAAACAGGTGTACAAAATTTCAGCTGATATAAGGACAGAGATTGTTAAATCTGTATTGGGTTCTGTGATCCTTATTTTAAACCCTATAGTTCTTATTAATAATTAGAATTTATTTACACATGAAGGGAAAGTTTACAAATAGCTGGGGATTCTGAGTAAAGAAAAATACTGTATTTATGGCTCACATTTGGTTATGCTAGCATAATCCTGATTACAAAACATTTGGGTCAATTTTAGTAAAAAGAAAAATACAAAAAAGCTTGTAGAATCATTGTAATTCATGGCTTATCCCTGAGAATGCTAGCCTGATAAATTATAAACCTTTTCTACAACATGGTACATGCTATCTTAGGTTAGATATGACTAGGCTAAGGGAAGAGTGATTTCTTTGTTCGTCCCTGATACCCAGCATTCTAATACTCTAACTTACATTGTACACAGTTGGCTAAGACTAGAAATTCTTCAGATTAGTCCACATCCCATATCACTTCTTTCCCCTTCTGTTCCTCCTTCACACTATTTTATTAGTGAATCAATCAAGTCCATGTCATAACTGTTTTTTTAAAAAAAGCTTTTTTAAAAACATCATACTAATTTATCAGTAATGGTGAGCTTTGCTCCTATAAAGAATATTTATGGGCTTAGTGATTGGGCACCTGCCTGCAAAGCCTAAGGACCCATGTTTTACTCTCCAGATAACAAGTTAGCCAGATGCACAAAAGTGAGGCAAGCTGGGTGTGGTGGTGCACGCCTTTAATCCCAGCACTCGGGAGGCAGAGGTAGGAGGATCGCCATGAGTTAGAGGCCACCCTGAGACTACATAGTGAATTCTAGGTCAGCCTGAGCTAGAATGAGACCCTACCTTGAAAAACCAAAACAAACAAACAAACAAACAAAAAAAAAACCAAAGTGAGGCAAGCACAAGGTCCCTTCACAAGCACTAGGTGGCAAAAGCATCTATAGTTTGCACTGACAGAGGCCCTGGCACGCCAGTTCTCTATCCCTTCTGTCTTCCTATCTCTCTCTCTCTCTCTCTAAAATTAAAAAAGTAAAATAAAATTTTTAAAAAAATGAATATTATTGGGGTACCATTTCAATCAACTCCATGTCGCTGGTTGCTGGGATGAACATACAAACCAGACACAATTGAAAGGAGGAAGTGTTTATTTCAGCTTACAGATCCAAGGGGAAGTTCCATCAATGGCAGAAGAAACTGGCTTCCTTTGACAGATCCAAGCACAGAGACAACCACCAGCCAGAATGTCCTAATGCAAGCACAACTGGACAACACACAGCAGAGACCCAGACAGAGGTCAGGCTGCTCTGCATACATTTGGCTAGAAATCAGATCTGGCCCCATTGACAACATAGGGCTGAACCCCAGAATCAACCCCCAGCAACACCTCTTCCAGTCAGGAATATGGAGACAATCTTTACTAAAACACCTGAGTTTATTAGGGGGACATACATTCAAACTACCTAGAAAATATTTATGCTTAATTCCCATGAGCCTTTGATAATTCTACCTCATAAACATGATTTTGTTTTAATTTTTTGAGGTAGTGTCTCCCTCTAGCCCAGGCTGACCTGGAATTCACTATGTGGTCACAGATTGGCCTCAAAGTCACAGTGATACTCCTATTTCATCCTCTTGAGTGCTAGGATTCAAGGTGTGTGCCACTAATCTAGGCTATAAATATCATTCTTATCTCTCCTCTTGAAAGCTTTAAACTGGAACTCCAAGAGAAGCCTTTGCCACCTGGAGCCAGTTTTCCAAAGATGGGAAGAAGACATTTCCTAACTAGGATCCAGTGACACACTAGAGTGTGGTGGTGCTCATGCCCTGGAACTTTCCATATCTTTCTTCTTTCTTCTTCCACATCTTCCACAATTATAAAATCTCAATCCCCACGTACATAAAGCAGGAAAAGTTGTAGGGCTTCCAAAAGGAGTATACAGGTGTTGTGAAGGTAAGTTAAGAAAATTATGTAAATTACCTAGGCCAATGTCCAGAAAATATTGGATGTACCAAAATCTTGATTCAACAACTGCCCATGGTGTTGGTAAACAAACACTTTCCCAAACTCATTATTACAACGGAGGATTTTACATCTGGGTATCATTTTAGGCAAAACTATGATTCTGTGATCACAGGTTTCTACCTGGCCAGTCTCCTCCCTATTCTCTCTTGAGTTGTCTCAGTGTACACTCGCAGGCACAGAGGTGAAAATATGAAAGAATGAAAAGGAGGACTTCACAGGCAAGGAATAATAATCCAATAAAAATTATGCTAAATTCACTTGTCAATAATGGGTAGAACAAAAAAATCTCTGCAATCGAATAATAAGTAGTATTTTAAGACAGAATGGCTGGGATGGAGGCTGCAGAGATGGCTTAGCCTTTAAGGTGCTTGCCTACAAAGCCTAAGGACCCAGGTTCCATTCCCAAGTGCCCACATAAGCCAGATGCACAATGTGGCACATGAGTCTGGAGTTTGTTTGTAGTGGTTGGAGGCCCTGGCACTCCCATTCTCTCTCTTATCTACTTCTCTCTTTCTCTCAAAATAAATGAATAAATAAAATAGTTTTTTAAAAGAAAGAATGGCTGGGGAGATGGCTAAGTAATAAAGTGCTTGTCTCACAAGCACTAACACCTTATTTCAATCCCAAGAGCCCATGTAAAAATGTTAGGCGCATATTTGTAATCCCAGGACTGGGGGGGGGGCAGAGACAGGAAACTACCTGTCTACCCAAACACATAAACACCCATGCATAGACATATAAAAATGTACATTGCAATTATATGAAAGTAGTATTGTTTTTGTATGTGGGGTGTGTATGTTTGTCTCTATGTATGTGGGTATGTGTGTGTGCGCACGTGTGTGTGTGTGTGTGTGTGTGTGTGTGTGTGTGTGTGTGTGTGTGTGTGCTGATGAGATTGCACATGTGTAGTCCAGTGGACAACCTTGAATTGGGTATTCTCTGTCACACTGTCCATCTTTTTTGGAGACAGGTATGTCATTGGCCTGGGACTCTCATATTAGGATAGACTAGCTGGGCAGTAAGTCTCAGGGATCCTTTTGTCTCTAACTCCCCACTGCTGGGATCACAGGTGTGCATCTCTACACTTGGCATTTTTACATGGGTATTTGGGGATCAAACTCAGGTCTCCATGTTTGTGATGCAAGAGATTTACCAACCAAACAATCACTCCACCTGACCCCTCCCCACTTTTGCTTGTTAAAGTACTTCTAGTTTTATTCCACATTTCCAAACCCAAAATGCAAATATTTTTGTAATATACCCTTGCACAAAAGTTTTTTAAAAGTTGAAAATAAGCATGGCATGATGGCTCATGCCTTTAATCACAGGACTCAGGAGGCAGAGGTAGGAGGCCACCCTGAGAATACAGAATGAATTCCAGGCCAACCTGGGCTAGAGTGAGACCATACCTTGGTAAAAAAAAATTGCAAATAAAGATCATATCAAATCTCTTTATAAGTGCTTCAAGTATCATAGAACAGTATTTAATGTAAGATAGTATGGTGATGACCAGGGAACTTGCACATATTGCAAAGTAAGCTTTTACCTTGCAAACAAAACAGAAACGATGTAAGCCATGTTCTGAAATTACTTCAGTACAGTATGGATTTGATAAGTGTTTATGCTTTTGAAACAAATACGTCTCAAATACCATTTTATTCTGAGTGAGGAGCAAAGTGCTGTATACATTAAAAAGAATAAATGAGCAATAATATGTAAGAAACACTTGACCAGCATTCATGACAAGTACTTACAGCCCGAGGCATGGCTAGAGGCCATCAGGGCTCTTGGTGGAAGTTGAGGATGGGGGATTGCAGTTTACCAGTAATTAACTACAGGTACGAGTCAAAACTTGCTAAGAAAAGAGATTAAAGTTACTCTGGATAATTCCGTGTCTGTTGTCTCCCACTCCTGTGCATATCTTTTAATAAATAGGGAAAAGGATGATAGCATTTCACAAGTCAAGTTGGGTTCAAAATAATTCATGAAATGAAATAGGGATGCTCAGGGGATCAATTAATTCCTTTTCAAGCCTGAACTATGTAACTACAAGAACCACTTAGGAGAAAAATACAAAAAAAAAAAAAACCTCATTCTACCACATTAGTTGATTGTTGGTGAATTGAAACTCAATCATGAGATCATAAGGATTTTTTGAAGCTTTTTTTGTTGTTTTTAATCCTATCTCAATAAAAGTAAATACATAAGGATTATAAATAAACCAAATCTGAAGTAATATAGATTGGGAGAACCTCAAGAGGACCAGGAGATAATGAAGATTATGCCTCAATATTGGGATTATGATGTTAGTTCTTTGTTTCAATAAAAGTGGATAGAGATCTTTCATATCAGGGACAGGGCTTAGCTGTAAGGACAAAGTAATCTTCTGGGAATTATGCATACAGGCTTGACATCATTTTTATTGGATGGCTGATGAACTGGAAAACTCCAGGATAGCCAGGCTTTAATTTGTAATCTTAATTTTCATATAAATCGGTACACTTCAAGGGGAGGGAGTGGGGGATGTGAGGATGTTGCTGCTTGCTAGCCTGTGGTAATAAGACGACCCTGAAGCATAGGCTGCAGTCCTAACTCATCGCGTATCTGCTTCTGACTTTCCTCTATCCATCTGTCGTCCATCTTTACATCTATAATTTAAAGAAATTTACAGCCTGCGACTACACAGAAGCTAATGTTAGTGCAATCTTCCTTCTACCTCCTCTCAGCATGATCCATAATAACCTACTTATCATAGACAGACACACTGTAATGCACCATCATTTAGTCTTCAGCTGGGAAAATGATTCCAATTGTTTTGCAAGCATACATTAATGAGTCCTCTCCTGCCACACACCTTCTTCTTTTTGTCTTTTAAAAGGCTACAGGGAATTATAGAGTACTAGTTTCCCTTATAAAATAATTATCTTAGTGATTCTCATATATAACTTCATGTCTATGGGGTTACATGGGGCCAAAGTTAACAAACTAAAACATAGTAATTATTCATTTGGACATGTGGAAACTTGATGAGGAGGCTATTTCTAATAGACAACAAGGTAGCTTTCACATTGTAAAAGAAGTAAGCTGTTATTAAGTTAATTATAAACATATTAATAAAATAGAATTTTATTTCTAGATTATTTTTGCACTTTTGCACTAAATCATTCTTTATTCGTTCTTGAGTCAACCATAGATAAAAACATATTCCTGGGCTGGAGAGATGGCTTAGTGGTTAAGGTGCATGTCTGTAAAGACTAAGGACTGTGGTTCAATTCTCCAGGTCCCACGTAAGCCAGATGCACATGGTGGCTCATGTGTCTGGAGTTCATCTGCAGTGGCTAGAGGCTCTGGCACACCCATTGTCACTCTCTCTCCTTCTCTCTCCCTCCCTCTCTCTAATAAATAAATAAATAAATAAAATCTTAAAAACAAATTTAAAAAAATCTGAAATAAAACACAAAATGTCTACCTTTAAAAAAATATTCCTTTGCTATTGTTTCAAGCATGTCCAAGGTCTGTCAGAGGTCAATTTTACTTTACATTTTACTCTCATTCTTTTGTTGGGGGGGCGGATTTTGAATGATTTCTTACAAAAAAGAGGAAATTAACATTCTTACAACAGCAATCACATGTAATCTTTTGATCTTCTAATAACCACATGCATAAAATACTCCCAAAATATGTACAGTTATTGTGTCTATAAAAATATCAAGAAAGGGCTAGAGAAATAGCTTAGTAGTTAAGGCACTTGCCTGCAAAGCCAAAGGATCCAGGTTGAATTCCCTAGTACCCATGTAAGCCAGATGCATAAGGGGGCACATTCATATGAAATTCATTTGCAATGGCTAGGGGACCTTGGACACCCATTCTCTATCTCCTTTTCTCCTCTCTCTCTCTCTCTCTCTACTTGCGAATAAGTAAATAAATAAAATATCAAGAAAGGCTGGAGAGATGGCTTAGCAGTTAAGGCACTTGCTTGCAAAACCAAAGGACCCAAGTTTGATTCCCAGGGTGGGGCACATGTATCTGGAGTTTGTTTGCAGTGTCTAGAGGTCCTGACATGCCTGTTTGCTCTCTGTCTGTCTCTCTTCTCTCTCTATTTCTCTCTCTCTCTCTGCTTACAAAATAAAATAAATAAAATTTGAAAAAATCAAGAGAGAACAAGAGTATATAAATCTTGTGTTCTCCCAATTAAACAAAAAGAAGTACCTAACAAAACTACAAATGCAGGGTGTGTCACACTTAAGAACATTTCCCGAGCTTTGAATCATTGGAAGGGCTTGTGCTTAAGGATCTGCACTTTCATTTTTAAAGACAGATCATCTGTTCCTAAGACTCTGTGTGTTCGGAGGTCTTCCCTGCTTCACAGTCCTCTGAAATGTCAAGATACTCCCTTCACAGTCGAAAATAGATTCTCCCACTTGTATCTTATCTTCTTATCCCACAAAGCTCCCAATTTGCCAGGGAAGTAATATGAAAGTTGATATAGATAAATACTGTGCCAGTAATCCCAATTGGAAGCAAGCTCATCTCCTAAACAGTTCTGTCAACCTGGATTTATCAGCATGGAAAGATATAAAGCATCATTTACATAAATAACATGGAGTTTGAGTTGGACAAATATCAGGGATGAGTAACTGCTGTGAGGTAGACCTATTAAATCAATCACTGAGCTCAAACAATCAGAAAAGCATTGACTATAGCCAGACAAAAGTTGATCACAGCATAATCTTCCCCAGCTTCTTGATGAGCTAACAAAATATGCTGTGTTCATTGAACAGCTGCTTTCATAAGAGAAATAATGAAAAAAAAAGTCTCCTGGAACCTTCAGCACTTACACACAGAAACAAGATTTCCAGAGAGAAAATTAAAACGCCAATGAGATTTATATCTGCATATGTACATGTTTCACGGTCTTAAACGTTTTGTATTACTTTTAAAGAGAGGCAATGTCATTTCTAAAAGTACTGTTATTGAAAAATAAAGGCAACAAACATGATTCCTCTTATGAGCTGAAGTACATCCTCTCTGTGTTACAGTCCTGACCCCCATTACCTCAGAATATGACTAAAGATGGGACCTTTAAAGTGGCAACTAATTTAAAATGAGTTCATTAGGATGGGTTCAAATCTTATATGACAAATATCCTATAAGAAGAGGAAATTAGGACAGAAGTGCAGATGAGTAGAGAGGGAAGACAGATTTCTTGAAAGCCAAACAGAGAGCATTTGAAAATTATCTTTGCAAAGACTTGATCTCAAACTTCTACCATCCAGAACTGGGAGACAATATATTATCCTGTTTAAAGCACACCATCTGTGGTACTTTATATATGTATTTTTAAACCACAGAACTAGCAAACTTACACAGTTTATCCTTCTTATGTTCAAAGGCGAATAAGGAAATGAACACAGATGATCCAAAGCTATGACATCTATACTGTAATGGTAAATTTCTGGTCATCAACTTTACTGGATTTTGAATCTCCCTGGAAATCAATTTCTGGTCCTGTCTGAGAACTTTTCAGATTAAGATAGGTAAGATGGCAGGACCCATCCTAACTGTGGGCAGTACCGTCCCATGAGCTATGTTCCTGGACCGAAGACAAAGGAGAAAGCTACCTGATCATTCACTTCCTCACTGTGCTCCTGCCACTACCACTTCCCTGATAAGATACAAGAAACTGTATCCTAGAACTACAAGATGAAATAAACCCTTCCTCTTCCTAAACCAATTGTTGTCAGGTGTTTCCTGTCAGCAAATAGAAGGTAATTAATACATATACATTGCCCAGGAAAAATTCTGACACCTGTAATAATTATCCAACTTTTTAGTGCAACTATCTAAAAATTAGTACGCTCTTAATTGCTTTAACTTTAGTTTTCTCTGTTTAGAGTGAATGTCACATAGTTTGTTCAAAAGAGAGCTTTTCCTAGAAACTTATCTCTCTCTCTCTGTGTGTGTGTGTGTGTGTGTGTGTGTGTGTGTGTGTGTAGTATATGTGTGGTCTGGTATCACATTTGGTGATAGAGGAGAAAGTTGGTGTCCTTCACTTATTTATAACTCCTCTAGATAGGGGTCTCTCCCTCAACCTGGAACTGCTGTCTGTCAACAGGACCCAGAGACTCTCTGGTTTCCGCCCTCCCCTCCTACCCCCTTCCAGACACACTGGGGTTACAGATGTGTGTGGCCACCACAAGCTTTTACATGGGTTCTTTGGTATCAAACTTGATGGTCCCTAACCTGAAAGATCCTAATGCTTAAGTGTCAAGCTCTGTCAACTGTTAAGCCATCTTCCCAGCCTCAGCCTCAAAAACATCTTTTTGTTGTTGTTTGGATGTTTTTTAACAAATGGATTAATTCTGAAGAAGTAGATGTACAAGGATTACCTGCTAATTGAATGGGTGTCAGGAAGAGAAATAAGTAAATTATAAGGAGGGAAAATGAGTTATGCTTTATTTCAAATTCTTTCAATATTCCCAGAAAATGCAGCAGAAGCCCTGTCTGAAGATCCTCATATTAAAGATGATGAGGGTTGTTTTCTTCCCTGAATAGTCTACCCCTTTGTGCCTTCCTACAAAACCCATAAACGATAGGGTAATATCTTCACATCTCCATGCTTATTATCAGATGCCAGGAGGAAGGGAACTAAGCTTTGAGGAGCAAGATCTCCTTCAGAGGAAGCAAACACATCAAGTGCACAGCCTAGGAAGAGGTCTCTGCTCTTCTCCAGTCAATGATGAAGTGATTTGGAGAACAAGCCATTAAATGAAAGTCATGCCTCTTCTAGATTTCAGAAAACTTAAAATGAACTAATGACCATGTGGCCAAATGTTATAATGTTTTTCTTTGGAAAACATAAAATGTAAGACAAAAGATAAGTAGAATACTACTGATCTTGTTTTTGAAAATTACTTGGACATGTACTTAAGGTAGAGGTCAAGTATTGTACCCCATTTATTAATGACTCATTTGCATATATGAGGGAGGAGAGGTATCTGAATGAAGATAAACTCTATCCTAGAGGCTGGATCTTGACGGTCATGTACCAGATATGATTCAGACATGACGTAAGTTAGCACCAGCAACACCCTGAGGAGAAACAGAGCCCATTAAGACAGACATTATGAGGCACCATGGCCTGTTGAGGAGTTCTTTGGGTAGCACGAGGGAGACAAAGAAAAGAGAGAGAGAAGAGGGGAAACTGGAGAAGCTAAAGAGGTGGAGGGGTAGAATTCATCCTTCTGTTCCTTGACATAGGAGGCCTAGCCCTTAAATATTACACCACACTCTTTTCAAAAGTATTTTTTTAATTAATTAATTTATTTATTTAAGAAAGACAGAGAAAAAGAGAGAGATACTGCAAATGGACTCCAATGCATGAATTACCTTGTGCATCTGGCTAATGTGGCTCCTGGGGAATTGAACCTGGGTCCTTTGGCTTTGCAGGCAAGTACCTTAACCAGTAAGCCATCTCTCCAGCCCAACACTACCTTCTTGCTGACAGGACTCTTTGAAAAAAAATTTTTTTTCATAGGAATCATTACTAGCACCTTCCATGGCATAGGAAATAAGAGTTGAGGAGAAGAGATAAGATTCATATCTTTTAAAAAGATAGATTTAAATATTTTGTGAAAGTTCATAATCAAAGTCATTAAAAGCAGGCAAATGTGATATAATTTCAAGTAATTCTACTGCGTATAGGGTCTCATTCTATACATTTCACAGGATTTTCTGATGCTCTGTGGACCACATGCATAATTATTTTCTTATCATATTCGATATGTTGTTTTATAAAATTGCATATGTAACTTTACTAATACAAGGCCAAATAAACCAACTCAGTAGAATTAGAGGAAATTAGCTTAGCCACCCTTTGTTTTTCTCTAGTTCTGCCACAGAAGCAATTTAGTATTTGCCATTTTTTTCAAACACAGTAGAGGTTCCTTCAAGTAAAACTTCTTCCTGTTTTTTTTTTTTTCTTTCTTTTTTTTTGGTTTTGCAAGGTAGGGTCTCACTCTGGTCCAGGCTGACCTGGAATTAACTATGTAGTCTCAGGGTGGCCTCGAACTCTCGGCGATCCTCCTACCTCTGCCTCCCGAGTGCTGGGATTAAAGGCGTGCGCCACCACGCCCGGCTCTTCTTCCTGTTTTGGACAAAATAATTTTGAGCATTTTTTAGAATGCTAAGAATTCTAGATCTAGATGTATAGGTTAATTTACTAGTTTATTTGAGGTGAAACTAAACTAAAATAAACCCTTCTTTCAATGCCACCCAGTCTCTAGTATTTTGCGATAGCAATAGATATCGGATATTGGCCTGTTGCTATCGCAAAATACTAGTAGTGTTCTCTGGATGCAGCCCTAGGAATGTGTGTGTAGTAATCTCTGGATGCAGCCCTGGGAATGTGAGTACAGGACTTGCCCTCAGGCTACTCAACCCACCCATACCTGCAGGACACTGGTTGGAGTATCTCTTATACGAGAGATTCCAGCAGTGCACGTGTGTGTTTGTTAGTCTTCTGTGAGCTTGTGAATACCAGCTACTGCTCTCTCTGCAGTGCTGAGAGTTGGCAAGGCCATTCCACCAAAGCCCAGTGTGCTGTGCTGGGTGGAGATGGAGGTGGAGGTGCTGAGTGAACCTACTGTACTTGTCTCACTGGTCTCCATCCCAGTCCCTGCTATAGAGATACAGCTGGTCCTACTTCTCTTCCCACAAGTCAGGCTTCTATTCCCAAATACAAGTGCCCCCACTTTACTGTGATAAAGCACTTCTCAGTATGTACACCACTAACCATGAATACGTGTTTAAGTCACCACCAGTGTCCACATTCATCCTTGGGGTGGCTGCTCACTTAGCCAGTGAAGTGGACAGATCACTGGGACTTGGAGATATTAAACTGCAGGGGCCTGTGACACCCCTAGCTGCAAGGATTGCAGATAAACTCTCTTAAAATAACTAGACGATCCTTTGACAGGGCACCAGTGAGCAAGCTAGGAAGTGCAAGGGGTCTATTCGCCAGTATCCATGTGCTGGGTCACTGATTCCTATTAAAATGGTTTTTGTTTGTTTGTTTCTGAGAGATAAATATTACATGGATATATTTAGCACTCAAAGGTTTCACTATCTCTTTGGGCCCTTCACTGAGAGGAATTCATTCTCTCCTTTCCTAACATGTTGCCAGGTGCCCAGGCTTAGGGTTCTTTGTTTCACTTACTGATTTAAAAGTTCTGAATGCATCTGGTTCCTGCTACATCTTACTGTTGCACTCCATACCTTTCCACCATCTCACAGATCTCTTTAACCTTGAACTTGTTTTGTTTTAATCTCTTAGAAATACAGGGATGTACTGGGTGTCTCCAATCTGTCATCTCCCTTCACCCCAGTTTCCTCATCCTTGACATAGGATAGCTGATCATACTCCTCCAAGCATTCTTGTGAAGATCAAACATGTTGGTACATGATGCTCATAAGAGCTCTTGCTGTGTAATAGAATCTGGTATATGTGAATGTCTTCTGTGTAATTCATCAAAGTAAATTAATTTCTGAGGAGAATTTTCGGTTAGGTGAAGGAAAGACATTTCAAGTAGGGAAAAAAAGTAACACTTTTAAATGTGGCATTTAAAGCTATTAATACTAATATCTATTAATATTAACTCAGCATGAAACTGAATGTAAGCAACTCGAAGCCTGTGTAATCCAGAATTTGAGTGTATGTTATTTCTCAGAATAGATCTCTCAGAGCAGAACATAAAACATTCAGTATTTCATATTAAATCTACAAGAAGAGTTCATGCCTTTACTAATGCCATGGCATTACTTTGTGAATGAAGGAGATATTATGAAAGGGTAGATGGCTCAGAGGGTAAAAGCACACGCTTGCAAAGCCAGCTGACCTAGGTTCATTTCCCCAGGACTCATGTAAGCCATATGCACAAAGTGGTACATGTGTCTGCTGATTTGCAGTGGCTAGAGGCCCTGGTGCACACATTCTCTCTTTCTCTCTCTCCTCAAATAAATAAATAAAATATTTAAAGAGGTGCACAATAAATGGCACTTAAAGAGACCAAAGAGAGTTCAAAATAATTTAGGCTCTGGATCTGCAGCATTCTAACTGTCTCACAGAATCTTCAACATAAGTATAGCTTTTATTTTCTGGAAACTCAGTGTACATTTTTTTTTTTTTTTTAAATCTAAGACACCTTTCTTATTGCTGAGAGTAAACTCTGGACTACTGTTATGTTTTTATCAAAGCTACTCCAGTGTTTGGACATCTATTTTACTGTTCAGTGTCTAAGGGCACACATTTTTCCAACTTCTATTTCCTAGCTTTAGCATCCCTTGTTCAGCACTCCCGGCCCCACCCCAACCTCACCCCCAAAAGCCTGTACTGCTGAAGCAGGATGGAGTTGAATAAAATGCTCATTCTCCAGGATTTGCAACATTTCTCCTAATCTCACACCTTATGCTACAGTGCAGGCCATGTTCCTAAGACCAAGATAGCAGCCCAAATAAAAAATGCCCAGCTTCTTTTCTGTTACACCTTTTGGGCCCTTTCATCAGGAGAGAGGCAGTCACATGACTTTTCCTTTTTAAAAACATGAGTCAGCACTATTTTGATGTCAATCACAGACCTAGAGGCAGATACTTCATTTACATCCAGACCTTCTTTCAATGTGTCTATTGCAGTATAAACTCCTTTATTATTAAAAAAAAATCCTACATGTAGCTTCAGCAATGGAAAACAATTTATTCATATAGAAAATATATACAAAGAACCTGTTATATGTATGGCATAGGGCACATGAGAGAGTCTGAGTAAAAAATGAACTATACTTGGGGTTGGGGAGATAGCTAAGTGGTTAAAGGTGCTTGTTTGCAAAGCTTGATGTGCTGGTTTGACTCCCCACTACCCATGTAAAGTCAGATGCACAATGTAGTGTTTGCAGTGGTGAGATGCCTCGCATACTCATACTGTCTCAGTCTCTTTCACTCACTCTCTCTCAAATAAATAAATAAAATATTTTTAAAAAGAATTAATTTTGGCTGGAGAGATGGCTTAGCAGTTAAGGCATTTGCCTGCAAAGCCAAAGGATCCTGGTTAGATTCTCCAGGACCCACATAAGCCAGATGCACAAGGGGACACATGCATCTGGAGTTCGTTTGCAGTGGCTGGAGGTGCTGGCACTCCCATTCTCTCTCTCTCTCTCTCTCTCTAATAAGTAAATAAATAAAATATATTTTAAAAAATGAATTAAGAGCTTTCTCTGTGAAAAGGCTAGAAGGTAGTCAAAAACACAAGAACACACACATATTGTAGTCTGAGAAAATTAGGGATCTAATGTTTCATTTTAGTTTTATTCTTATTTATTAATAGCTACTCTAAAATGTCTATAGGTAGCATAGATAATTGAATTTAGGACCCTTTTCATTGGAGGTAAAGAGTAGAGTCTAATTTTCTTATAAGAAACAAGGTAAAGAGAACTTGGGAGACAGCTCAGTGGGTAAAATGCTTGATTTGCAAGCACGAAGACCTGAATGTGGATCCTCAGAACCCATGTAAAAATGCTGGATTCAGTAGCAATTGTCTTTCTGTAATCCAGTGCTCCTATGACAAGATGGAGAATGCCTGAAAGTTTCTGGACCAGCTAGTCCACAGCAGCAAAGAGACCCTATCTCAAACAAGGTAGAAGGCAAGGACATCATCCTAAATTGTTCTCTAAACCTCCCCACACATGCTGGTATATGCATATGTCCAGAGAGAGAAAGAGAAAGCCAAATGAAGAGAGAGAGAGAGAGAGAGAGAGAGAGAGAGAGAGGAAGGAACAGGGTAAAGGGAAACAGAAAATGATTTGAACAAAGCTACCAGATGCACACCTGGACCACAGTTCTGCCATCTATGTGTGAACAGTTCTCTTCACATTTCTGTACCTGCATTTTCTCATCTACAAGACAAAATAATGAAACCAACTTTTTAAGGCTGTTGTGAAAATTATGCAATGGATATATGCAAAGTATTTGGAATAGTGCTTGTATCCTCAGCTTTACTAAGATTTTACTATTACTATTTGTTTGTTCCTTAGAATAATATTAGAATCCCTTCCTTTAGTTTCCTACTTCTCCTTCCAATTTTGCAGAGCCAGAGGGAAGAGCAGAATGTCTTGCTCTGACTTATAACCCTGAAGTAACCAAATTTTTATATTCCAATTTCTTTGGCCTAACCAGTCACCACACATTTCCTTTATTATAGTTCAAATGAGTTCTACTTCCACTGCTTCCACTCCTTAGAGTGTCAATGGCAAGGGCGCAAATTCAATGCTAAGGAAATTTTCCTTTAGCTTGTACATCAGGACACCCTGAATATTAATATTTTAAACTTTGTATAATCTTTGCTTCCTTTTTTATTACGTTAATATAGCCAACATTTCTAACAGTAGGCAACTAAAGAAATTCAACACTATTCCTCTGAAGCCCAAAAGATAAAATCTTTTTAATCAAAAACAACAGGTTAATCCTGGCTTTAGAATCAGAGAAATCATATTAAAATGCATACAATGTGATTCATTCAAAACCTGAATACAGCATCATATAATCCTATAAAGCCACAGGGATTTTTAGATCAAGGCCAAAAAGGTAAATCAAACCTGAAATGAATGGATTAGCAGAAACGAGAGTTGCTGTAATATTCTTTTATATTGAGTAATAGAGAAGCAGATTTTGTCAAATCTTGCTTTCTAATTCCCATCTGGAAAAACCTTGCTCTGGAAATGAACAGGTTTGAAGGAATGCTTTTGACATCTGTAAAGTTAAAAAGCATCAATAATTGGAATGGGCTTAATCCTTCACTCAACAGCAGGTTCTTTATACACAATCATAAGGAGTGAGGAAACACAGGCACAGATGTACAAATTGTTAGGCTTAATCACCACTGTCCCCTACCCTTCCTTTCCTCTATTCCATTTTAGTTTCTGCTTAGCCTGGGTTAATTGAAGTAGTCAGTCATGTATGTCAAGAATTGATCTGGGTCAAAAATCAGGTTTGATGTGACAGGTGACAAATGATTTTAACTTCACGAACCACCAAATACTAACAGTTTCAATTAATAGTTCTTTGTGTTCCATTGTGTAAAATAGCCATTACTGAACTGAAACCATAGGGAAAGCCTGGTGTTTGTTTCTTTGGGGTTCTAAAACAAGAGATTGATATCACAGAATGGCAGTGGATAACATGGCCAAAGTAAACAGAGGCAGTTGATATAAGGTTTACTAGTTAAAAACCCTGACTTCCCAGTACCTAAAATACTTTGGATTAGGTACATTTTTTTTTGTGGCTCTGAATTTTATTGTGTTCACAACTCTCACTGTTAAATGCTCTTCTCTCTTCCCACAGGATGCGATGAAGACTGAGGAAATATGAAGCTTTTGATTGTATCATGAAATGGCAGTATCTCTTAACTAGAAATTGATGCTAATAACTAATAACATTTATAAAGGTGAGGTGAGCCCTAATCTGATTTCCTATTATTCTAATCTATTTGAAGTCTTATGAGAAAACATAAATATATTAGTTAGAACCTGTCTACTCAGAACCATCCAGTCAAGTGTATTATTATTTATTGTTGTATATGATCTTGTAAACCCAGTTTATAATGTTGTGTATGCTCTTATAAACCAAAAGCATGGATAACTTGATTATATTAGAACTAATTCCACTTGAAAATAGTGCTATTTTCTTCTTCATTTATGTTAAAATTGTTTTCTTCCCAGTAATATTTGTGAATGTGCTTTGAATTTCTAATACACCATGTATGCATATTAGTACGTGTTATTTCCATAATAGTAAAAATATTTGAAAAGTAAAGGTATCATAATTATCCAAAAACACATTCTAGGTAAAGAAAACAAAAACGATTCCTTTTTAGTTTTGTCCTGTTGTCAAACCAATGATGAATGGTTAGTCTTATCTCCTGTCTTCATTAAATCTTAATTCCACTATAAAAATTTGCAGATGCCAGCTGTAGCAACCCCTCTTCATCTTCTGACCTCCATCCCCACATTCATAAATGCACAAAACTTTAAAGCTGAATTATTTCTGACCATATGGGATCTGAGAGTAAGATCAAACTCAACCTCAACAAATGCCACGCAGCCCATTGACAACTGTTCCTGTCGTCCTGGGCAATGCCTGGGAGAGTGCCTGCCAGGACCTACTGTTTTCAAACGAGTTTCATTTCTCTAACAATTTAAATCTGCCAAGAGGAAACCGAGACAATCAAGCCTTGTGCCAAAAAGCCCCAAGCTTAAGCAAGAGATATGTCCTCTCTTTAGCCTGCTGATGAGTGAGGAAGCAGAGGGAGAGGAAAGCATGGAGATTGGTACTGAGCAGTCCAGAGCCTTGATATGCTTTGGGGATGCCACAGGGCAGCTTCTGCCTACTGCTCAGGGCATTCTGCTGAGCCTCACTTATATCCTCTCCCTTTGCCCTACACAGATCCCTACATTGGGGTCTGAATATTGTCTACAGTGTACATTTTCCCCCATCACCATCCCAGCCCTCTCCATAACCAGAAAAAGGTGCCCTGACAGAGGCCTCTTCCCTCTGTTCTAATTCACAGCAAACAGCCTGAAAGCTGGGGGGATCATCTCAAGAAGAGCCAGCATTACTCTTGCCTTCAGATTTATCGACCTTTATGTCCTTATAACACCTCAAATCCCCCCAACCCCTTGACAAAGAGAAGTTACTGAGGAAATGGTAATTTCCTGTGCCCCCAAAGAGGCATGTATACTGAGAAGGGATGAGAGCCCTCTCAGCGCACCCCGCTGCATTCTTCCCAACACCTCATGTTTGAGAAATGGGAAACTCACTGCTTACTACCCAAGGTAGCAGAGCACCAAAGCTTACTGTCAATCACATCACCAAATGACGACACCCTGGGATAAAAGGCTGTCACAAACATGGACGGTAGCTACCATATCTGTTCATGTGAGGTATAGTATTTTCAAAACCAGAAACTTAAATTCCCTGAAATACGACCGCTTGAATTAGACAGTTTAGTGTTCAACTCTTAGCTCCCTTTCAACTCTCTGTGTAACTTTAAACAATTTATTAATAAGTTTCAGTTTCTCATCTCATAAAGTAACAACAAAAATGTATTGTATTGGGTAATTTTAAGGATAGAAAAATAAAATACTTGCCATTAAGCCCAAAGAGATATTGTAAAGTTACCATTGATACATTATTAACACTCAATAGGTAATAACTATTACTTTTTAATGTGGGATAAAATATAGTGTTAAATCACCCTAATGGCTTTAATTGTAAAATAACCACAAGAATTATTTTGCTTTTGAATTTTTTCATATTCTCTCAGTTGTGTTCAATTGATACTGAACAGTCCCTTGCTGATTATAGGACATGAGAATGAAGAGTGTTATATCACAATTGTGAATGAATGAGAAACAGACCCCACTGGGAATAAGCTGAGGTGACCTTTCTGGAGGACCTTTGTAAGACAACCCTCTAGAAATATGTCAAAGAAATCAGAATTCCACTTCTACAGATGTGTCCACCAGGCATGACCAGAGCAATTCTAGTGATGTTCAGTACAATCTGTTAAAAGTTGGAATGATCTTCCACATAAGTTTCCTTAGACACCTTGTGAAAAATCCAGCAGAGCATTGTTCTGGCATTAAAAATATAGTGGGAAAATATTGAATGCCCTGTGTTCAGTCCCCAGTAACACGAGAAAATGAGTGACATAAATAAATGAGAATGATGAATAAATGGCACACTTCAAAACAGTAGTAGTATGTTTGAAAGCTTCATAAAGAAAAATTATCAAAAGTATAGACACCAAATATTAACATTTTATATAAGCATATAGGAATGTGGATGTTTAATCTTTGTGTTTCAGTTGTTGCTTTTATGAAATTTAAATAGTAACTTTGAAATAATAAATGTGAATTTGCTTGAGCTTAAATTTTTTACTATTATATTGAAAATTCTGAAATATAATTATATCACACACAATAACAGATGAACTCATACATAGTCACATATTTTATTGATATTTCCCCTAAAAGGTCAGTGATTTTATTGACATTATGCTTGTAAACATGGGCATATTTCCACTAACATAAAAAAACTGGAGTGAAGAAAAGAGGGCTCAAGAAGGACAAATATCAGAGAGCTGGAGAGATGGCTTTAGTGGTTAAGGCACTTGCCTGTGAAACCTAAGGACCCAAGCTGATTCCTCATTACCCACGTAAGCTAGATGCACAAGATGGTATGTGAATCTGGAGTTTGCTTGCAGTACCTGGAGGCCCTGGCTTGCCCATTCTATTTCTCTATCTGACCCTTTTTCCCTCGTTCTCCAATAAATAAAATAAAATTTAAAAATTGACCTAGAAAATAGATGTATTTCTTCAAATACACAATTAAAACTTAATTTAAGCTTCTAGTTCAGAAAACATTTCAGTATATCTTGATATGTCTTTTTTTTTTTTTTTTGGTAAAGTCCTCCAAGGCTGCTGACCTTGCATAATAATTCCCCCTTACAACATATTAATTATTGTTCTGGCACCTCTGGCCCACTCATGAAATCAATGAAGTGTGAAATGCCTCTGTGCAGAGTAATATTTCATATTTGGTACTTTATGTATTAATTACATTTCTGTTTTTCCTAATCCAGTCTTTAAAAATGTTCACCTCATCCTGTCATGAACCATCAATGAAGAATGCAGGAATTCAGCACAGGATTCATATTTGCAGACCTATTAAAAGCTTCTTGGCTGTGGTGAGATGTCTACACCAGTATCCTTTCAAGTGGCTCCCTTACATAATGTCACCACTTAAAAAGTGAGGTGTCTTTAGAATTCCCTGGCTTTTCTGTGGGGGAAGTGACGGATATGAAGTTTGAGAAGCATGTACTTCATCACATCTTATTGTTTTGCGCCTCAAATAAAATCCAAACCCCAATACAGTATCAACAAAAGATGGTAACACAGAACAGAATTTAAAAATCGCCAAATTATAATTTGCAATGAAAAAACATGTGAGAAGATGGCAGCTTATTAAGATTCTACTTAGTTGCCATTTCAGCTGCTCAACAGTTAAAATATAAATCAACTTGACAATCTGAGAGTAGCATTTATATCACGAATTTTAGGAGCTTGTATGTTCTCACTCATTCGAGTTTCTCTCACTACCTCGCCCCTTTCTCCTTAATGCCAGTCATTCAGCCTGAACAGAAAAAATCAGATGTGACATTTTTTGATTCAAGAGCTGTGTTAAGCAGTTATAAAACTGCTGTAATTTACAGCAAAGAATAAAGCCAACCTAAGAGACCTCAGCCCCAATTTGCTGAAACTTATTACACCTCATTGGCCACTGAGTAGTCCAAAGAAGAACAATGAAAAGAAAAAAAAAGAAAGAAAACACTTATCTGAATAAGAAACTTTACTAGCATTAGCCTAATGAGAAATGATTGGCTTAAAATTGCTCTGGCTACATCAGTGGTTTAGATTAATACTATTTATGATGCTATGATTTTCTATTTCCTGAGCTATATAAAAGCCAAAGGAGTTACGGAAACAATACTAATGAGTCGATAGATGTTTTTAGATGTCTGTTTGACTCCGGAGTCCTGTTAAATGTCTCAGAATGACATGTGGATCTCTAATGGATATCTCAGCCATTGAATTTATATGTGACAAAAATATAATTATCATTCACCATAGTGAGTTTGAGATTATTAACGCACCAATGGTGGTATTTTATTCACAAGGCACACGAATACCTGTCTATGAACATGCAAAATACATGACCTCTTGTTTTAAATGATACCAAAGCTCTACAAAGAACCCATTACTTGGGTTTTCTTCAGTCTATTCCCCCCACCCAGCCAAGGCCTCATTAATGGTAGTGATTCTACCACTGAGCCACACCCCAGGTCCCACATTTTTATGAATCTTCTTCAGCAACATTCATTCTCATCTTCCAAAGTGATTCTGGAGTGGTGTTAAAAACAGGCATACCCTTATTGTCAAAATAACAAGTAAGAGGAAACTAGCAAGTGGCAGTCTTATCTTGAACTAACTTTCTCCATGCTTAACTTCTCAAAAATTAGCCCCAATGCTAAACTTGGTTTGTTGTACAATGCCTACAAAACACTGATAATTAGACTGGGAAAATAATAGAATTTAAAAGTGATTTGGGTTAATGACAACATATTCATACATGTACCAATATGTTGTAATATCATAGGACTTTAATATCCTCAGATCTGATAACTTTTTAAAATATTGATCAGATATTGGGCTGGGGAGGTTATTCTGTGGTTAAAAACACTTGCTTGCAAAGCCACATAGCTCAAATTTGATTCCCCACTATCCTGTAAAGCCAGATGTGCAAAGTAATGCATGCATCTGGAGTTCATTGCAGTAGCAAGAGGCTCTAGCATACCCACATGCCCATTCTCCTACCTTCTCTTTTCTCCCTTCTCTCTGCTTGCAAATAAATAAAAATAAAAAAATAAATAGGCATCAGATCTTAAAAATTAAGCCTATGGAAGAAGACATTCAAAGGCATTAAACACAAATCTATGATACATGTACACTCTTGAATAACTATTTTAAAATCTGCTCATAAGACTCATATATAATTAGCACAGCTAATCTCTTTTCCTGTTATCACCATTTCCCCCTCCAGAGCTCAAGAGATTAGCATGTATTTCATTTCTATTTCATTCAGTGTACTTGTTCATTCCATAACATGTAGAACTAATAAAATTATAAATAATATTATGTGTGCATATTAAGATGACTTTAATTAAGTTTAAAGACATGCAATTTGGGCTGGAAAGATGGGTCAGTGGTTAAACATGCTTGCTTGCAACCCCTATGATCCAGGTTCAATTCCCCAGTACTCATATAAAGCCAGATGCACAAAGTGATGCATACATTTGGAGTTCATTTTCAGTGACAGGAGGTTCTGTTGCCCCACATTCATACTCACTCACTTCCTCTGTCTATCTTCTCACTCTATCATCTATTTATTTTTCAGAGTCTCAAAAATTAAATAAAAATGTTAAAAAAAAAAGACATGTCATTTCTTGCTCATTTTGGTCTGTATCATTTTCTCAACTTGACCTCAGTATCATTAAAGAAATGAGGAACATGAGTTCTGCTTAGAACATCAAACAGTGTCAGAGTCAAATCAGAAAACTGGAATAAACAGAGAATGAAGGTTAAAGCAGAAGTCATAAATTGTAGGCTTATAAAAATACAAGGTTTACCCCTTTCTGTTGTCAAGGTATAATTGTCCATCCCTACTTCTATCCATAGCAACTACTGAGAGAAAAAATGTAATATTTGAATGTCAAATGATGTATGCAATACCATTCTGCCAAGGCTTCCTACAGTGAAGTGTTTATATTATTAACACCTTTTAAAATTTACTATAGTGACTAATTTGCTATAGTCACTGGACAGAAATCATGTCACATGATTTACACTACTACAAAATCTTTACTAACTTAGTACCGTAAATTTGCTCATTTAATAATTTAGTGCTAAATCTCTTAGTGAAAGGAGAGTGAACATGATTATTATTAATGCTATTTTTAGTTAGTTTTAAATTATGCCATTATGATAAAACATTCTACTTAATTTAATATTTCAACTCAAAATTAATTTCCAAAGGCTTTAACTCTAGTCTGCATAATTACAAGGTATTGTATGACTACTGCAGTTGACCCTCCAACATGAATTTATTTAACAATAGACAATGTTAAGTAGACATCTTATTTGGATATTGCAGCTTAGAGTTGGTTTTGGTTTTGGTTTCTCAGAATTCCAGCAGGCAGTATTTAGAAACTTAAAATTCGGTTTCACCTTGAAAGAAAAGATAAATGACAGATAGAGGGTATTTCCCACAAATATGATGAAAACACTGTGTAATTTAAAAATATTGTGATGAACTTTATGTGGTTTTCAAAGTGTGCTTTTTAAAACAAATAATTCACAACACGTTTCAGAAAGCTCTCATGTGCTACCTTCTTGCAATTCACAATATGTGATAAACAGAAAAGTGAATTTTGACATTTTGTGAAGTGCTGTTGTCACTTCCCATGCTGACAGGTGTTATATTATAAGCAGATTGTAACTTAAGACCACCGTTTACTGGCTTTGCACAATGCTACATAAGCTGTCTGTTGGGCTATTGCATGCTCTTTTCCAAAAAAAAAAAAAAAAAAAAAAAAAAAAAAAACAATAGATACAATGAACTGGTCACTTAACTTCCTCCCATGCAGTACTTTAGTGCTCAGTTTGCAGTTCTTTTTTAAAAAAATTAATTCATTTTTCAAGGAGAGAGAGAGAGAGGTGCCAGGGCCTCTTGCTACTACAAATGAACTCCATCCAGATGCAAGCATCAGTTTGTGCATCTGGCTTTACGTGGGTATTGGGGAATTGAACCTGGGTCCTTAGGTATTAAAGGCAAGTACCTTTCCTTGGGTTTTACCGGCAAGCACCTTAACTGCTAAGCCATCTCTCCAGCCCTCAGTTTGCAGTTCTTAAAGGCTCTAAGAATTGTTTTAAAAACTACTACAATTGGAATCCATAATGTTGAATGCTATATTGCTTATGGTGGTTAATGTCAGAATATTTTTCTATATAATAAACCAATACTTTTGAATAAGACTTGATAGATAGGCAGGGATATCAAAATGTATGACATAACAGATACGGATATAGTACAAAATTCAGAATTTTTTTAAAAGATCCAAATAGAAAGGTGATTTGCTGAGGCCCCTATGTACTGAGTTATATGATTTCTATTATTTGAGTTATGGTTTATAAGGACTACATAACGTTAACTTAAGGTCACAGCCTTCCCTGAAGCCATTCAAATTACTATAACTAAACTTTCCAGGGCTCAGTATGAGTTGGTTGTGGTGGCAGTCCATCTTACAAGTCTACCTCCAGTTTGGGCTACATAGTGAGACCCTGTCTCAACAACAACAAAAGCTAAGTTAGATTTTCTAAGTACTTGCTGCCCTAGATATGCCAACCAAACTCTTGTTTATACAGTTAGAGACAAAGCATTAAGGTTATGAAAGAATTTAACTCTATGCACTGTCCTACCCATCTTGGAAAATGTAATTCCTTCCTTTCCAACTTCCTTAAATCACTCCATCAATTCCTTCAAGAAATGAAAAAAAAAAGTCTGGGCTCTGTGGGGAGTAAATGAGATAGATAGGTAAATAAAATGTACAATTCCAATTAACACACATTAGTGTTAATACATTTACTTATTTGTATGATCCCTAGTTCTACAAAGAATTTCAGTATGTCAGGATAGCCAATTTTCTAGCAGATACTCAAAATGCCTTAGTGGATTTTTGCAGTTTTACATACCTGGTCCAACATGTGTCATGTGAAGGGTAGTGACTAGTGAAGCCACTTTTCATGATACATAAGTGAAATGACCCTATGGCTGCTTTTAGCCCTCTGCTCTTCTTCACAAATCCCCTGAAGTTTAGAAATTGTCTTAACATGTGTGTGTGTGTGTGTGTGTGTGTTAGAGACAGACACACAGAGAGAGAAAATCTGTTCCATTACTTTCCCAGTGTCTAGACTTGAAATCTAGATTTACATTTTTGATTAAAGTAGAAACAAACAGAAGCTTTTTCATCTTACAGTCACTGCCTCTGCCAATCTGCTGATAGTTTTCCCTGTGTTACTTTCTTCCAGTTCTAATGGAACATGTGCCCTTTCTATCAAAGCCCGAGTTTCCACTGTGCACTTCATGGTCCCTCAACCACCTCATAAACATGTCCTGTAATTAAAACTTGTTATACTACATACCAATCTCCTCTCCCCATTGTATCATCCCTATTAGCATAAAAGCTTCAGTTTTGTGTCTTTAAAAAATCTGGATATCTTACTCTCTACTAGATTATAGTGATATTTTTTGAAAAGCCTGTGTGCGGTCATGCCCTGTCTTGCATCACCTTCCATTTTCTCAACCCATCCCCTCCAATTCTCTGCCTCCCCATCCACAGAGCTTGCATGATGAGACCACTAGTGATATGCGTGTTTTTTCCCCACATCCAACAATAACACTTCTGTTCTCACATTTATGGGCTTCTCACAGCACTGGACATGTGAACCATTCTGTCCCCTTGGAAAGCTTCTCAGGCTTTGCCTCTCAGATCCTCATTGGCCACCCATTGGCTGGTTCTTTATGCTCTTGTAGATCCGACATGTTGGAAAGCCTGTGTATGGAACTCTGGGTACTTTCCTTCATTATCTACTCTCTCTCACTAAGTGATTTCATTCAGCTCTATGGTTCGATAGCTCTGAGATGTATTTCTCTAGCCTTGACTTTTACCTGAAATTGCATCAATTAGCATGTAGATATTTCCCCTGAATTTCTAATGTGCATTTCATTAGCATTGGTTGTTCTTTTGTATTTGTCTATACACAATACCATAATCTACCTAGCTCTTCTAGCAACTACTAGATACTCTTATTTCCTTTCCATCTTATACTAATCCATCAGCAAGTCCTGTCAAATCCTACTTCCCAAATCTCTGAACTCTAGCTGGTCAACTACCAAAAAGACCCCTTAACTAGGTCCCCTCACCTGTTACTCAGCTTTTATTCTAATTATGCTACAATCACACACATCCACCAGGATGATTCTCTCGAAGTCAGATGTGCTGCCATTGTGACAAAAGGTCACAACAGTGACTTTCTGTCACTCTATGATTTTTTGTCATTAGCTGCTCAATTTAAAACTTAACAAATTAAAATTCTTCCCTGTAGCATCCAGTTTCTTAGATTTGGCTCTATTTGCTTTTCTGCCCTCACTTCATTATATTCTTTGCCTAGTAGGTTCTTTAGGCACACTAGACTCCTTTCCTTGGAGCTGCTGTATATGCTGGGCCCTGGGGACACTTTCTCTAGGTCTGTAGAGGGTAGTTCCCTTCTAGAACACTGTAAGTTATATTATTCCATTTGCTACTATACTCATTTTCTTTTAAAAAAAATGTAATTCCCTACTTTCTAATAACTTCATTTATCCACCTTAATCTCAGATATTTGTGGGAAGTTAGTATGTAAACTCAAGTTAATCCAAACAATTGAGTCAAGAACTGGAAAGCACTGATTAGTGTTAGTTGTTTCCCTGACTTTTAAAACAAATATTTATTTATTTGAGAGAAAGAGATGTGGGGTGGGGGGTAGAAAGAGAAAGAGAGAATGGGTGTTCCAGGGCCTCCAGCCACTGCAAATGAACTCCAGATGCATGTGCCACCTTGAACACTTGGCTTACATGGGTACTGGGGAATTGAACTTTGGTCCTTAGGCTTTGCAGGCAAGGACCTTAACCACTAAGTCATTTCTCTCCAGCCCTCCTTGACTTTTTCTGAGTCACTGTTCTTCTTATATTACTCCATTGCCCAGTACACCCTGAACCTCACACAAAAATCTTTCAAGGACCCCTAAGTCCCAGAGAACAAAGACTTTGATTTGCCCTTCAAATACATCCTCCATGTACTCTGTAACTTTCTTCCTATTACTTTCCTTCAATGCATCACAGGAACACTTGTGGTCAGTACAGTCAATGCACACATGTTCTCTTTTAGCAACTATGAGACCAGGACCTATCACTGGATAGGCTCCACCCATATCCTCCAGTTCCACAGTCTCAGCCTCTATATCTGTCAGCAGTCAGGGTTCTCCAGTTACAAGAAACAGAAACTGATAGGAATATATAGATATATGACATGAGACATCCTACAGAATCAAAGGAAAAGCTGGGGTTGAGGAAAGACCCAGAAATAATGAAAACTAGAATAGGTATACATTATAGGAACTAAAGGATGGTGTCTGTTCAGTCCTAATGACAGAATGACCCAGTGTTTACAATTTTTATCCTATGTCCTTGTTTTTCTCAAGGGTAAAATCCCAGGGAAATAATATTAACAAGATTGGCCTAGACCACATACTCACTCCTCAGCTAATTTACGGTCTTGCTCACATGGCAAGTAGATAAAGAAAGATCGCTTATCAAAGTACCAGCCTCTTTGCCAAATACAGTTTCCAGCCACCCTGGAGCCTTCCCAGGCAGTTCCAGATTTCAGTCAATTTTTTTTTTTCTGGGAACTTCTGTGGACATTATCAGCTGAAACCTAACATTCAGCACTTGTCAATTGCTTTATTGCATCATAACTTGCACCTTTGAAAATAAACACTATAAATCCTTTAAAATATCACTGGAGGTCTGGAGAGATGGCTTAGCGGTTAAGGCGCCTGCCTCCTAAGCCTAAGAACACTGGTTCCAATCTCCAGCGGTTCCAATTTCCAGGTCCCATGTTTAGCCAGATGCAGTGACAAAAGGGCACAATGCCACACGTGACCACAAGGGGGTGCACACATCTGGATTTCATCCACAGCAGTTGAGAGACTGCTGGCACGCCCATTCTCTGTCTACCTCTCCCTCTCTCTCTGTCTGTCTTTCTCTGTGTCTCTCTCCAAAAATAAACAAAATTTTAAAAAATATTTCACTGGGGGCTGGGGAGATGGCTTAGCGGTTAAGGCGCCTGCCTCCTAAGCCAAGAACACTGGTTCCAATCTCCAGCGGTTCCAATCTCCAGGTCCCAAGTTTAGCCAGATGCAAAGTGACGCAAGGGCGCAATGCCACACATGCCCAGCAGGGGGCGCACACATCTAGATTTTGTTCACAGCAGCTGAGAGATTGCTGGCGCACCCATTCTCTGTCTGTCTCCCTCTCCCTCTCTCTCTGTCTGTCTCTCTCTAAAAATAAAAAATAATAAAAAACCTTTAAAAAATATCAGTGGGTTGTATTGTCCTTATGAAGCTATATTGTTGGACATGTAGTAAATAGTCTAGTATTCCAATAGGTGGGAAAATGTTCTTAAGGGTGTGTCAGTATAGATAATTTTGAAGAAATAAACAGGCCTCCTTGAATTTGTGTTTTAGGTTTGTTGCCTTCTTCGAGAGTACCCTTATCCTCCCTCCACCTTCATGGAGCTGGTGAGATGGCTTTGCAGTTAAAGGCACTTGCTTGCAAATTCTGATGGCCTGTGTTCAAATCCTTAGCAATCATATAAAACCAGACACAAAGTGGTGCCTACATCTAGTGTTCATATGCAGCAGCAAAAGTCCCTGGTGCGCATGTGCACGCGCACACACACACACATACACACACACACAAATAAGAATTTGCTTCAGGACAGAACACTCAAAATATTTCTCATTACTTAAGAAATTTTGGATTATTTTCTCTAATATGTTGTCAGCAATGAGGTTATGAGACAATCATATGCCTACTATGACACATTTACAGTCTAGGCCTGGTGGCAGATGCCTTTAATTCAATCACTTGAAAAGAAAAGGCAGAAGGAGCAGGATTTCAAGGTCATCCTCAGGTAGCTACAAGGTGTTCCAACTTGGGCTGCATGAAACTCAGTCTTGAAAAATGAAAAGTCGCATAGAAGAGGTTTACAGCATAATTTCACATTTATTAACTCATTTCATTCTGTCATTTATCCAAAATCCTCTGGCACACATGAGGTTCAGAGGTTCTGGCCAACACTGGGTTCTCACAGCCAAGATTGGACATAAGAGTAGCAAATTGATGACCCAGATTTGAGAGTCCCACATATCACTTTGTAATCTACAATTCAATTAAGCCTGGTTTGCTCTTTTCCTGTACCTCCACTTGAGTATGAACTCCTCAAAGTCAGAGATCTTTGTTTTTTCATGCACTCCAAGTTAAGGTGCTTAGTATATGTGTGTTAATAGACTGAGTGGGGGCTGGAAATATGGCACAGAATTTAAGTATAGTTCCTGGACAAGCATGAGGGGCTAAGGGATCCTGAGACCACCTTAGTCCAAATCTCCAGAAGCCACATTAAACAGCTGAGCATGACCACACATGTCTGTAACTCCAGTTCTGTAGAAGAGCAGAGACAAAGACCTGAACTTTCTGGATCTTTGGGGTGGGGTGGGATGGGGAGTGGCAGGGGAGTGGGGAACAGCAAGCTCCAGGATCAGTAAGAGACTCCTTCTCAAACAAAACCAGGTGGAAGAGCAGAGGAGCTATAAAGCTGCCACTGCAGGCAAGGATATCCCCACAACAGATGAGTGCACCTGACACAGGTGAGGATATGGGATGCTGCAAGGGCATCATACACATGTTCTCTCTCTGTCTCTCTCTCACACACACATGTACACACAAACACACAAAGACACACCAATGCAAAAATAGAAAAAAAAAAGCCAGACACAAAGTGGAGCCTGCATCTAGTGTTCATGTGCAGCAGCAAGAGACCCTGGTGCACACACGTGTGCATGTGCACACACATATGTGCAAATAAGATTTGCTTCAGTGCAGAATGCTCAGGATATTGCTTATAACTTAAGAAATTTTGGATTATTTTCTCTAATATGTTGTCAGCTAACTCCTCAGAAGGCATTGAGGTTCTGAGACAATCATATGCCTACTATAATCTATCTACACTCTGGGCATGGTGGCAGATGCCTTTGATCCAAGCATATACCAAGACAATCTCCAACACTGAGTCCAATGGGGGGAGCCAGGATTTATGAGGTCTGCTTACTGAGAGAAAGAAAGCTACTTATACCATCCCTCTAGCCTTATTCATATTTAAGAAAGGATTTGAAACCCTGAAATGTTGGCATAAGAGAAAGCATTTTGTGTGCATAGAAAAGATATAATTGTTCTGCTTCTGTATGAGGCAGTAGAATTGAAGGAGTCATACTCTCCAGGTTATATAGCAAGCAAGTTGCAGAGCTAAATCAAGAACAGAGGACTTGGGCAAAATTCAGTTCAGTTTAGCAAATCATTTAAGACAGCCAGTCAGACTGTTACTACAACCCTTGCTCCAGCCCTAACTGTGTAGAGTAATATGTAAATTGAATATTACCCTAAGGCTCTAAGCCACAGTGTAGGTGTCTCTTTCAGTGAGAAATTTCATTCAAAGCATTTAATGTAGTGCCTGCTATATAGTTAACTTATACACACCCATATAACACTATAATAATCATCATGTTACTATAGAACTTACTTTTGTGCTTTGAACATGTGCCTAACATTTATGTGTTGTGAGCACAATCCTTGATGCAACAGTATTGTGAGGTGTGATCTTTGGAGAAATGTTTAAGTCTTTAGGTTTTGTCCTTATACATGGACTAATGCCACTATAAAAAAGGATTGAGCAAGTGCATTCACATTCTCTTGCCCTTTTGCCACCCACCACATGAAGGCACAGCAAGAAGACCCACAACAGATGTCAGTATGTTCATTTTAGACTTTCTGGACTCCAGACAGTGAGCAATAAATTTCTGTCCTTTAGAATTTCCTGGGTATGTGGTATTCTGTTACAATAGCAAAGCATGATGACCCTGGTCATGAATAGTAGTGTGCATGTAGATATCATTAAGATGGGATTTGAAGCTTTCCAATATCTCACAGTCTTAAACTCAAACAAATTGAAATATGACATTATTAATGATATGATATGAGTAAACTCAAATACAACACAGGGAAAACAGCACTATTTTGTTCATATGGGGTCTAGAAGGACTTCTAGGCAGAGATGACTCTGGGGAGATACCCATTGAGTGACTTAAGAGTTTTTTAGGAAAAGAAATATGAACAGAGTATTACTAGCAAACACACCAGCATGAACAAAATCTTATGCGCAGGGTATTTTAAGCAGTTTAAGGGGGAAAAAAATCTAAGTAAGAGATAGAATAAAAAAAAAAAAGAAACTAACATGGATATCATTTGACATGTTAAGAAACTTGAACTTTCTTTGGCAATCTAGAACAGTAGGGGCTGTTCAACAAAAGAAATGGCATGATCAGGCAGTTGGTGGCAAGATCCTTAGAAACTGAGTGGAGGACAATCTGAAGGGAACAGGAATCATACCAGGGATTTTAATTAGACAGCTATTGCAAGAGTTTAGGTAGGATATTTAAAAATAAGGCAGCAGGAAGGAAATAAAGAGGTTAGAAAAGAAAATGAAAATCCCTAGAACTGGCTAATGAGGTAGAGTTCATGTTGGGATTGGTAAGGACAGCATGAGAGTCCAAAAAATTAGCATGTATCCCTTATCCTGGAAAGCAAAAGAAAATTGGGTTACAAACTATGAATATACCAAATAACTTGATTTGACTATTATACATGGTATTCAGATACTTGTCTGAATATTTCATTAAATGTTGAAATTCTATCATAGAAGCTATCTTTAATGAAGTACACTTAAAGCTATATCTAGAGCTCCATAGTGTGAACCATATGGAAGGTGTTGAAAAGCACAAGTATAGGGCTGAGATATGACTTACCAGTTAAGGCATTTGCCTGAAAAGCCTAAGGACCCAGGTTCAATTCCCCAGGGCCCATGTAAACCAGAAGTACAAGGTGGAGCATGCATTTGCAGGGCTAGAGGCATGCCCATTCTCTCTCTCTCTCTCTCTCTCTCTCTCTCTCTCTCTCTCTCTCTGCTTCTTTCTCTGTCAAGTAAATAAATAAAATAAAATATTGAAAAAAACACAAGTGTAAAAGCTAGCTGAATACATATTACACACCATGCACTGCTCCAAGCACTTTAATAAACAAATTTATCAGATTCTCATATCAATTATATAAAACAGGTACTATACCCATTTGATAAAGATGCTGAAGCTAAGAGAGATGAAGCAACCTGCTCAAGGTCACAGGTGGCAGGAGTATGAAGCAAACTTGTGCAATTCAACTTTATAGTTCATGGTAAACACTGTGTTGGGCTCATTGAGTGAATAAATCAACATTCCCTTTAGGATCATAATAACTTTCTATTGAGTCAGAACTGAAATCGATGTGAATGTACCTTTTCCATAGCAGCCGTGTTTATCTTCTGTGGCACAGATAAACAGTACATCTCCTCTCTTGCTCTGTCAATCCCAGGTAACGCTCCCCCGCCTCCCTTCACCTCTTGTTCTTCACAGCTCAGTACTAATCATCAGCCCACAATGTGGCATAGAATTGCCAACACCATCCGATGATGCAGTTATTTCCAATTGGCACTTGGGAGCAGTGAGGATCGGAGGCATTACTCATAGCCAAGAGTACAGATGTTTCTAATTGCTTTCCATTACCAAGAATAACAGCTGTTTACATCTATCAGCAAATAATTCACAAGAGCTCCAGACTATTAAGATAACACACCCCACCTGGTCACCATCACAAGTTGTCAAGGCCAAGATAGAGGCTGCCAGAATCCCCTTCTGCATCTCTGTTCATCAACTGACAGCATGTGTCACCTTCAGATATCCTTATGCTACCCCACAAGCTCTGGCTTCTTGGTGGCCTGACACATCAAATGGACATATGGATTCTTCATGGCTTTGCAGTAAATGTTTTATGGTTATCTTACAGCCAAAGGCAGCTGACACAGAGAGGCAAGGGACTTGCAAATAGCCCGCTAAAAGAATGTTTGCACTTTTTCTTTCACGGTGGAGAGAGAAGTGTTCTGCTTAGAGGAGTTTCGCAGCCACAATGTGCTTGACTTCCTTTAACACGCCAGCAAATTGCATTAGGTGATAGATTATACAGTTCGGTAGCTTCCTGGGGACCTGGTCACATGCTTGGATACAATCCCCAAAATGGACAGACAATGTTGACAGTTCAGTGAACTTTATCACATAGTTTTATTGGCCACAAAAGAATACAGATATTCCAACACATCATAGACACTGGAGTTAAAAAGACCAATAGCTCCTCCTTGCCAATGCAACATTGATCCCTGCTGCATATTTTTTCCAGCTTCATTTAAAGTGACTCAGGCAATTAGTCTCTACTAGCTTTCCTGTAGAGGTAATTCCAGAGACTGCTGCAATATCCTGTGATCTAGTTTCCCTGAAATTAAATTTCTATATATTTAAACCTAAGTTTTTCTTCTTAAAAAATGTATTGTACATGTGTTTCATAAGGACATTTTCATACAACTATATATTGTATGTTTATAATCCCTCTCCCCATATCTTTCCACCTGTTTTTGACCATTCTTCCAATTAGTCTCTTTTTCCTCCTAGACAGTTTCACTTCTATTTTAATGTCTTATATGCATACATGATCTTATGTATCTATATGAAATATAAGAGCCACAAATGAGAAAAAGTATGTGATGTTTATTTTTCTGAGACCAGCTTAATTTACTTTATCTGATTATCTCCAGTTTTGTCTCTGTTCCTAGGGATGGCATGACTTTATTCTTCTATATGTCTGAAAAAAATCATTACACACACACATGCATATAAATAAGCATGCCTATGTATATGCATGTATGCCTGTGTGTGTATTATTCTGTATTCATTCCTCTTTGATGGACATTTAGGTTGGTTCCATTACTTAGATATTGTGCTTAATGCTATAATAAAACATTGATGTGCAAGTACCTTTGTGACATGCTGACTTGGTGTCCTTCAGGTAAATACCCATGAGTGGCACAGCTAAATTTACTTCTAATTTTTGTAGACCTTCCATAACAGTGTCAATAGTGGCTTGACTAGCTCACATTTCTACCAGCAGTTTATAAGGGTTCCTTTCATCCACATCCTCACCAGCATTGTTATTTTCTGTTTCCTCAATAACTGACATCTTATTGGGGTGAAATGGAATCTTAGTGTAGTTTTACTTTGCATTTCTCTGATGGCTAGTGAGGATGAGCACTTTTACAGATTTATTGGCCATTTGCATTTTATCTTTTGTAAATTATCTGTTCATTTTGTTAGCCCATTGATTGAATTGTTTCATTTCTACTCAATTAGCAATTTCATTTTCTGTGAAAACTTTTTTTAATTCCATGAGGGCCCTATAATGGTTAATCTTGACTGTAAATTTGGTAGGATTTAGAATCACCACAGAAACAAACTTCCAAGCATGTCTATGAGGGAATATCTGGATTAGGTTACTTGAAGGGGAAGACCACCCTAAATGTGGATGCCATCATTCTGTGGGCTGAGTGCCCTGAACTATAACAAATAAATGGATAGGAGAAATGAAGCTGAGCATGAGCATTCATCACTGTCTGCTTCCTGACCCCAGACACAATGTGACTAGCTGTTTTAGGCTCCTGCTTCTATGCCTTTCTGGACATGGTGACCTGTAACCTCAAGCTGTGAGTCAAAATAAACTCCTTTCACTTTAAGTTACACTTATCAGCTATTTTGTCACAGCAATGAGAAAAGTGACTAATGCAGTCCCATCTGTCAACTTTTGGCATTATTTCCTCATCAACTGGAGTCCTCTTCAAAAAGTCCTTGTCTGAGCCTGAAAAACAATTTTGAATACATGGGTATTTTAGAGCAGTGCCTTTTCTTAAACTACGCAAACATGTAGAATGAGTAGTAACACACTGAACTTTCTCCTTATAGCGTAGTAGTTTATCTATAAGTTTCCCAACAGCAGGTCCTTTCTTCTACACACTTATATTTCATTTCCCATCAGAAAGTGAAATTGGGAACTAGAGAGACAGCTTAGCAGTTAAGGTGTGTCGGGCCTTGCTAGTAACAGGCTGGACCTGTGAGGAGGCTGGCCTGAACTATTGGACATGGCCAGGGGCCCTGGGCTGCGGGGTCGCAGCTGGCCCTCTGTCAGGGGTCCCTGGCGACGGTGATTGCCTTCTCTTTGTTGTAGGGTGTAGTGAGCTGTCATTGCCCAGAGTGGGCAGAACTGGCAAGGAGCTCCCCACAGACCCCAAAAGGCTCTGACCATTCCATAAGTCAGACTTTGCCCCCCGCAGTTCCTGACCTGTGGCTAGCTGCCCAAGAGACCCTCATGTGGCTAAAGTCACATAGGCTTCTCACTCCCCACAGTTTTGAAGTCACAGCCTCCTGTTAATCTCCTCTTCTGCCCTTCCCCCTACCTTCCCTTATCCTTCCCCCATAGCTTTGAAGGTACTAGTCCTTCCTCTATCTAGATAACAGCCCATAAACTATGCATCCGATTGCCATATAGTCTGTACGTGCCGTCTCAACCTTCCCCAAGTGTTTATAAACCCACCCACCCCCCCTTTGAATAAATGAGTGCTGTCCATCAGACGGTCTCCCGGGTGCTCATTGCCCCATCATGTGTTCATATGCTCGCGTCGCACTCACCTGCCCAGCCAGAATGACCCTGCTACTCTCTCCCTCGCCCGGGACGTCGGTGGCCAACGACCCCGGGGAACGGGAATGGCACAAGACCCATGCATGCACACACATATGCACACAAACACACCACATGCATTACACAAATACACACTCAAAGTAGAATTAATAAAATATGGACTGATCTTTGACTGCTTTTGCCAATAGAACATGCCAGAAGCGGTGTTACTTTATCAGTTCTGAATCTAATCCTTTTTAAAATAGCTTTATTGATTTATTTGCAAGCAGATATTGATGAGAGAGATATTTTTTAAAAAATGGAAACATCAGGACCTATAGCCACAGCACAAAAACTCCAGATGCATGTGCCACTCTATGCATTTGGTTTGATGTGGGTTCTAAGGAATTGAACCTAGGACGTTAAACTTTGGAGGCATGCACCTTAACATCTGAGCCATGTCTCCAGCCCTGACTGGTTCTAAATCTAAAGTGGACTATAAGTTTCTGTTCCCCTTCTCTTGGAACTCTTGCTTTGAGGAATGCCAAATGCCACATGAGGAACACTTAATGTCCCCAGGCAGCCTTGTGAAGGTCTCATCAGCACAATGCACAGTGATAGCCTCCTCCAGCTGTTGCAGCTGTTTCAGGACCCTGTCACTCCAGCCATGACCAGTAGTTCAAGCCAGCCTAGCAGAGGCTCTAGATAGCATGCAGAGAAACCAGCTGTCTTCCAATGACTCGCCCACAGAATTGTGAGCACAATAGACCCACTGGCCCCATCCACTTCCTATGAATCTCTCTCATTTCCTAGCACTACTCTACAAGATTTATGACATAACTCAGATGAACAATTTCCTTTTGAATCCCAATTAAAAATGAGTATCTTTCTTGTATTCTAAAAAAATCAAAAAGCACACATTTACAAGGCTCCTTTCCTCTTTGCATCTGTATGACTCCACTGTCAATAAAGAGTTTGCTGACATGGATTTGGTGATAAGATATTATAAGTTTTAGGTATCTGTTGCTCCACAGGATATCAATTTAAAGTTCTGTAATATATATATATATATATATATATATATATATATATATATATGCCAATGTATTTTGAATTAGAATCAAATCTTACTTCCAGGAAAAATTGGCTTTTTAAATAGAACTCCAACAAGTTTAGAAACCCATACAATTTTTGTCCACAACATAAACTATGGGTGTGTTATATATGTTTATATGCATGTGCACATGTATACAAATTTTAGTCAGGAATAATTATACATTAACAAATAAATGTAATTCTTTCAGCCACTTGATATTTATTTACTGTCATGAAAATAGTCCTTACTGCAATGAGAACATAGACACAATAGAATCTAGCTCACCATCTCAGCCTGCCTACCTGATAACTTAAGCATGCTATCATAAGTTTACCTGTACTTTAAGGCATTATTCTAGTATATTCTAGTATATCTTCTCTGTTTTCTTACCTCAATTTGTGCTTATACATTAGCCAAATGTACTGGTATCACCTAATTCCTGTTCAACACCATTTTACTATAAAATGTAGCATTTCAATAGCACTTACATAAAAAAAATTTCCTTAATTTGATCTCACTTTATGGCAAAAGTGGGAAAGACAAGTTTACCTAAATCTTAATAACTTTAAAATGGTGACACATCATATTAACTTACAATCTAAGTTGAAGTTATTTTTATTAATTCCATCATTTAGTAGTGACACAATTTTTCTTATGCCATTATGAAATTATGCCACTTAATTTGTAGAAGAAAATACACTTAAGTTTATTTTTATAAAAATCAGTGTCTATAATTATTCCTGAACAGTTAAATTTACAACAAAAAAAAAAAAAAAAAGATTCCTGGGCTGGAGAGATGGCTTAGCAATTAAGGCATGTGTGCAAAGCCTAAGGACCCAGTTCAATTCTCCAAGTCCCACATAAGCCAGGTGCAAGTGGTGGCACATGCATTTGCAGTTCGTTTGCAGTGGCTAGAGGCCCTGGTGCACACATTCTCCCTCTCTCTCTTCCTCTGTCTCTAATAAATAAATTAATTAAATTAAATCTTAAAAAGAAAACTCTTAAAAAGAGAAGATTCCTTCTGAAGTGAATTGAGCTACATCAAGAGATCTTCAAAGTAAAATATGTCCAAGATATTTAGTTATTTCTTTTCTAGTTTTTCTTTTGAAGTTGTAAAATGGTCCTAATTACTTGTATTAAAATAAAACACAGGGATGGAGCGATTGCTTAGTGGTTAAGATGCTTGCCTGTGAAGCCTGAGGACCCAGGTTTGATTCCCCAGGACCCACATAAGCCAGATGCATAAGGTAGTACATGTGTCTGGAGTTCATTTGTAGTAGCTACAGGTCCTGAAACACCCATTCTCTCCTCCCTTTCTTCTTCTCAAATAAATAAATAAAAATAAAATATTTTAAAATAAAACACAGACCCTGAACTCACCAGCTGCCCAACCATATTGTAACAGAGAATTCTTCTCAGGGGCAATTTTGGGTAGAGTCCTAAAGTAGGGACAGTTCTGGCCATCAGTCCCCAGATATTTATAATTCTTCTGATGTTCCAACCCCAATTTCACACTGCTACTAAAAAGAACTTTCAAAGATCTAATGGAGAAGACAGTTTCAATGTAGACTTTATAATTACAAACTTTGCAAATTCCTGGCATGCTACTCTGTGGGTTGCTCCTTTCTCAATGATGCATCAAACCAGCCCAAAATTTGTCAGATATTTTTTAAAAAACTTTATTTCGAATTGAATATAAATTAAAAGAACTTTAAAAATCTTTGCAAAAAGTTCTCTGGATCATCTATCCAGATTTACCAATGCTCTATGGGTTTTCAAATTTCCCTTTTCCATTGTCCATGCTAAAACATCAGGAGACAAGTATATTCTTAATAAACCAATCACATTGCTCACATTTGTCTTTAAGGGCTACAGGAAAACAGCTAATTATTAATCATATTGCAAGGAGAAGGATGCTAATACAGGACTGGTGAACACACTTGCTTCCAGGCTGGCATGATATGGCATGCAAGTTGGCATGCAGCATGAAATGAACATATGGCAGGCAGAAGCTGCTGTTTCCTCTGAGGAAGCAGCAACAGAAACGTCAGCTCTCACAGTACTGAAGACACACACCCTAAAATTCTCCAAAGCTGCTGAGGGCTTAGTGCATACGCCATTTCCCAGCCGTAGGACTGGGAAATAACTATAGAGTGGTGTCAGGCCCACAACTATGTGTTCCCAAGAAGAAGAGGTCAAAAAGAACTTCTCACCAAAGCTGATGGGTGTTATTAGCTTTCTGTTGCTGCGACAAAATACCTGAGATAAATCAACTTGAAGAAGAAAAGGTTTATTTTAGCTCCTGGTTTGGGAGGTTTCAGTCCATGTTCAGTTAACTCCACCGTTTCTGAGTCTGGGGTGAGACAGACCATCATGGCAGGGGATGTGTTAAGGAGAATAAGGAAAGAAAGAGAAAGGAGTGACCTTTCAGGGGCATGCCCCCAATGACCTGCTTTGTCCAAGTAGGCCCCACCTCCTAAAGACATTAGTGTATTAAGCCACATTTACATCAATGGATTAACCAGGTCACAGCCTTTCTGATCCATCCTCTGACTACTGCTGCATTGGGCACAAAGCTGTTAACATGTAAGCTTTTAGAGATATTTCTGATATAAACCATACCAAGCACTTCACATTCATAAGATTTCATCATGAAGTTACTTCTCCTTTGGAAGATTTTGGCTGTTGGACTGATTCACTCTGGGCTGTAAACAAGGGCATGCTTACAGCGGAAGGAGAAGCCAGAAACAGTCAGTACACAACTCACCCAGTCGTTTACAGTATTAGTTTGAATGAGTGTTCAAGGACGGCAGCTTCTGTAGAAACCCACTTATATAAAGTGGTCCATCCTTCATCACTAGGCCTCTCCTCCACTGTAATAATCTTCATTCTCTGACATTCATCTGGCTTCTACCTAAGCCTACTACCTCAATTCATTTTCTTCATTCTGTTCTCTGTGGCAGTTAAAGACAAGTAGTATGAAGTAAAACTACATCTTTTTAAATACAATTATTAAATTTCTCTCAATTTTCTCTTAATGAGATTGTATCAGTGAAATCGCCTCAGGAAAAAAAAAAAAGGTTGTGTTCAAGGTCCTTTTTAATTATTAGTTGTGTCCACTACTCCAAACATTTCAATTGGTTTAAAAATATAATCTTATAATGTGTGACCAAATTAGCCCCATTCAAGGACCTTTACTATGTAAAGATAATTGAATTAAAACATGCTTTTTATCTTTTAATGTACTTTTAATTTAATGAACAGTTTTAATTTCATTATTTTCTGTAATATGCTATTCAAAAAGACTTAACTAGCTTAGTGGAAAATGAATGAGTGAGGCCCTAATGACAGGCCAAATCAATGCACCCTTTCTTCCTGCATAGTTCCCTGATGCCTAATTCCCAAATGGAGTGGTGACTGAGTGGAGCGACTAGGGAATGGGAAGGGGTTCCTCTGTGGTCTCTTTGCACACTAAAATGAGGACTCCTTGTACTGGCTGTTTGAAGAGTTCAGTAAATGTCATCAACTAGAAGACATTTTAAAATTTTTCTCCTCTCCCTTCAAAAAGATGTCCTGTATTGGGGTACAAAAGCATCAGCTTCTATAAAGACTTTGCCTGTGAGCGTTTACAACAGCCAATTTTAGGCACCAGCACCCCAAGCTTCCAAATAGCACAGGACTTGGGGAGATAACTACAGTTTCATCAACTGAGGGGCAAAAACTTGAACAATCACTGTCACAATAAAGCTGAGTTTCTTTTCTCTTTCTGGGCACTCTTGTGCTTGTTTCATATTGCTGAGGTTGATGTCATTCATTTCTGTGTAATCTGCTTGTTTGTCTAGGGTAAGAAAAGCCTCCTTAGGATGCCTGCTGGACAGAACAGAATGAATTAAGAGAGCTGCCCCATAGAGGGGTTCATCTAGAAGTGCTGACTACTATGGTCTTCCTCCCTAAATGACAGATGAGCAGGGCTTGGTAAAGGCCCTGCAAGTTGCCCACTCTGGTATAAAGCCAAATGCCTGTGTACAGATGTGAGAGCAGGTGAGTACAAAAGGGGCGTCTAAATGAAGTGGACCACACTGGAGAGGCACAGGAGAGGATTGGGAGTCTGGCACAGTTTACCCACTAGCAAGAGGACTAAACACACATCTGACAAATTGCAAAGGACAAAAAAGACTTTTAAGGGGATTTCAAGTGTCATTCTGCAAGGGAGAAAAAAAATATATATATATATACATGTTCCAGAGAGAAAATGAAGGCAAGTAGGGGATTGAGAGTGATACACAGGAGATTAGTGTTATTTTGTAAAATGCCATCAAAATACCCTTTTCTAATTAATTTTAATTAGCTGAAGGCTGATGAAGTGAAGGAGGAAACAATGAATTTAATTGGAGGCAGTATTTCTAACAATTAGAGGAAATGCAAAGGCCCTGGAATAGAAGCTCCATGTCTATCCTATAGGAAAGAACTCCCTGTATTGAGAGGATAGCAAGGAAGTCATCCACAGAGTGATACAGAAGAGAGTCTGCAGGGAAGCATGGGACTACATCAGGGAGAGAGCTGGTCCCATGGAATAAGTGGATTTTTTTTTTTCTGCATAAGAAGGACATCAGCAAAGAGTGTGGAGCAGAGAAACATCCTAATCTGAGACTCAAGATTTAAATAAATTACTTTACATAGGCATGGTGGTTCCTGCCTGCAATCCAAGCACTTGGAAGGTGAAGGCAAAAGGATGTGGAGTTCATGGTTATCCTCTTCAATTACATGGCAAGTTGGAGGCCAGGCTGAGCAGCATAGGGTCCTATCTCAAAGCAACAAAATAAGACAAGCAAATAAATAAGAAAATATGAATAGTTTAGCTGCTATGTGATTAATGGATTATGGGAGAACAGAACGTGAGCAGGTATCACAGTTTGGAAAGTGTCAAAGAAGTCCAAAAGAAAAATGATGGCCATTTGGAACAGGATTGTATTTGCAGAAGTAGGGGAAAGTGGGCAAACATGAAATGCAATTTGAAGGCGTAGAATGAGGATGACTTTGGGATATTAGTCCAAGCAGTTGGAGGAATTAGACTGCCATTTTGAGAGAAGAAAGAAAGGAATGAAAGTTTTAGCAGAAAATTAGGAATTCTGTTTCAGTTATTTGAATTTGTTTAAAGTGCCAATTCCATATTCAGTTATAGAAGTTGAATAGGCAATTGAATGTTTAACTATGGAATTCAGACGGACCCTATCTTTTCTATTTGCTGTCATATTGCTGGGACAAAGCACCTGACCAAAAGCAGCCAATGGAATAAAAGGGTTTATTTTGGTATACAGTCTCAAGGGGAAGTTTCATGATAGAAGGGGAAAGCATGATATGAGCAGACTGAACACAACCTCTTCCCACAGTGGGTGGTGATAACAGCAAGAGGGTGAGCTGAGCTCTGACAGGGGAAAAAACTGGGTTACTACACCACAAAGACTGCCCCCAGAAACAGACCTCCTCCAGCAAGTTTCCATCTCCCAAGTTGCCACCAGCTGGGGACCAAGCATTCTGAACACATGAATTTATGGGGAAAATCTGACTCAAATTACCAGACTGTTGATAGACCCTAGACAAAATTTAGGGGAGGTGGCTGATGTCTTACAGGATAGAGGTAATTATTCAAGCTATGGAATGAGATCAGACCACCTTGACAATGAGCACAGATTAGAAGAGTTTAAGTACTAAGAACCCATCATTTAGATAAAAGTGAAAATGACCCATTAAAGGAAACTATGTAAGGCAATAGTACTATCTCAGCCAAACACAAGAATAGCCTGAAAAGAAGCAGGACAAACTATGCCAATCACTGATAACAGGTTAAGAAATTCAGTAAGTATGAATGAACCACAAATTCCTATGAAAGGATCTCTGGTGAACTTGTCCAAGTCAAGTATTAGGAATGGTATAGATGGAAGTCTTATTCTATGGACACACACACAAATAGAAAGTGGGGGCTAAGGAGATGGCTCAATACAAGCATGACAATCTGATTGCAGAGCCCCTGAGGCCAGGTCCAGCCAGATGTGGTAGTGTACATCTATATTCCCAGCACTCTCACAGCAAGATAGGAGGCTAAGAAAAGACAGTCCCCAGAAGCTAGCAGACCAGCTATCCTGGAATATGCAGCAGTGAGCACCAGATCTTATTTTTTTTAATTTTTAATTATTTTTTATTTATTTTTGGAGAGAGAGACAAAGAGAGATAGAGAGGGAGAGGGAGACAGAAATGGTTGCACCAGCAGTCTCTCAGCTGCTGTGAACGAAATCCAGATGAGTGCGCCCCCTTGTGGTCAAGTGCAGCATTGCGCCCTTGCCTCACTTTGCATCTGGCTAAACGTGGGACCTGGAGATTGGAACTGCTGGACATTGGAACCAGCATTCTTAGGCTTAGCAGGCAGGTGCCTTAGCGGCTAAGCCATCTCTCCAGCCCCAGATCTTATTTTAAACAAGGTAGAATGGGGACACCAGCACTCAGTATTGTCCTCTGACCTCCACACACACACTGTGGCACACTCACCCAAATACCCACACACATCATACCCACCTACCCCCACACAAAAGATACACAAAAGTTTAAAAACATAGAAAGTATGTGAGAGAGTGAGAATAAACCACTCTTACTTTATTGAAGAAGAGAGAAACAGAGCAGAACTGAGGGGCGTGATACCTTAATGAGGCTTACTTTAAGATGGAGGCTGCTACAGTTAACTTGTATGAACATGGTGATGACAAAGATTTAAGAAATAGTATTGTTATAAGAGAGGCAACAATGCCAGGAAAGCAATCTTCCAATGGATTAGAACCTAATGCAGCGTTGGAATGCCAGATTTTCCCCAGCCTATTAGAGACCAGTGCCTTCATCCAACACTATTAAAACTTTACCTGGATAAGGGAAAAGAAAACACTGGTGCATTATATACAGTGTTGCAGACAGCTTCAGGTTCACTGAGATGAACTTCCAGACCAGGCACAGTTATGGAGGAAGGGATATTATTTATTGAAGCTTACAGATCCAGGGGAAGTTCCATAATGGCAAGAGAAGCAGCCTGCTCTTCACAGGACCAGGCAAGAGAGCAAAAGCCAACCAGCCACCACAGCACACAGAGCAAAACTACAGCCAAAAGGTCACACAGCACACTTCAGGAACTCCTGCTAGGCACATTTGCATATCTTTACAATGGAATCTCAAACCCACACCATTACCACCTTAAGACTGGCCCCCAGTGACATTGCCTCTAGCAAGGTGATTGCAGATGCAAACTATAAAATAATAAAACACTGATTATATTGGGGGACATATATTCAAACTACCACATACAGGAATAGTTTTTTTTATTATATGAGTCAATAAACATAAAATCAACTTTGTCAAACTTATTATAAAACAGCACACTTTGCTGCTTCTACTTTCACTTCTTGAGCACACACTGGCTCAGTTCTCCTCATCATTCATTGCTCATTGTTAATTTTCCTAATTCTACAAGCAAATACACTCTCACCCCCCAACACATGTCAATCACTGATACATACATAGAATTCTCCAGAGGAATGATCTTTACACTTTGGCCTATTATCCATATATTGTATGTATGTTAAAATCATATTTTATGGCACTGGAAATCAAACTCAGGGCCTCACATATGCTAAGCACCTTCCTATTAAGCTATAGTCCCAGCCCTTTGTGTTGTTTTTATTTTGAGACAAGTCTTCTCTAAGTTGGCAAGACAGGCTTTAGAGTTTTGATTCTTCTACATCAACTTCCAGAATAACTTGGATTACCAGTTAATGGCTCATGTTGCATTTCTTTGATTTACCAGCATATATTAGTTATAGGTCATAATGAGTTTCATTGTGACAGTTACATGCATATATATATATATTATATACATATAGTATATATAAATATATATTGTACTTAATCGTATTTGCCCTCATCACAATCTCTTGTCCTTCTAATATTCCTGTTGATCCCCTGCCTTTTTCCAAATAGCCCCCATTTTCATGTTTCATTTTACTTTTTAAAACATTTTTTTGTGTGTGTAGAGAGAGAGAGAGAGTAAGAATGGGCATGGTAGGGCCTCTTGCTATTGCAAGCAAGCTCCAGATGCATCTACCACTTTGTGCAGCTGGCCTCATGTGAGAACTTGAGAATCAAACCTGAGCCAGAAAGAGCAATCTCTGCAGCCCTTCCATGTTTCATATTCATAAAAATTACTGAATGATTATTATTCACCAGTGATCAATTTTTGTTGCTTTGTTTTGACACAGACAACATTATTCCTTCCCTTGTCTAAATCTATATGCTGTGTATAGTTTATAACACAAATCTATACATTTTGGATGTTTTGTTATAGATATTCTCTGGATACTTTGTTTATTCAAGTTCATCATTTCTGTTAGTGTGTAAGTTAATCAGGGGCATAGACTATACTTTCTTTGGCTGTTTCTTGCATGATATTAAATATAAAGTGCTCATGTAGAATGGCTTATTACTGGGAACTAAAAACCTTTAAATGAATACAGTTCACAAAGAAATGTTCATGTTTATTTAGAACAAATTTATTATAGCAGTTTGGGTGATGTGATGGCTTGTATGTGAAATGTCTTATGTGTTGAAGGCTCAGTTTCCCATGTAATGTTCAGAGATGAGACCTGATTGGAGGAATGTAAGTGACTGGGAGCTTGCTTTGAAGGGCATAACTTGTCCCCAGCCTCCTCTTCTTGTTGCCTCTCTTACTCTGCTTCCTGGCTGCAATGAACTGAGTAGACTTCTTTGTCTTACACTCCCACCATCATGATGTTCTTATTCACCATAGTCCCACAGCAGGGGAGCTGATGACCATGGAATCCTCTGAAACCATGAGCTGAAATAGATGTCCTCCTTTCAGTTGATGTGCTCAGGCATTTTTGTTACAGAGGAAAAAAATGACTATCACAGGTATGTTTAATTTTACTAAACACAAACTCAACTAACAGTGAGTTAAGCAAAAGTGTTGTGTGTGTGTCACAAAAACCCACAATTAAGCAGTATTATAACCAGTCTAGCTACTCACTTCATATCTTAAGACTCTAGCAAAGAACAGATGCAGGGCTGGTGAGTACTTGAAAAAGACAGGTTTTTGTTTGTTTGTTTGTTTGTTTGTTTGTTTGTTTGTTTGTTTGTTTGTTTGTTTTTTGTCCCTTTTAGTTGACAGCAAAAAACATTTACCTTAAACATTTCCTAACTTGCCTTTATGTAGTAGTGACTATAACTTGGTCACATACTAATAGTGAGAATAGAAAACCTACTGTCTCAATTATTTTCTCTTTATAGAAGATGTGCTAAAGGCAGAGAGAATTATTAATAACAGTTGTATTAACTAAGCATTTGTTATTATTTGTTTAGCCCATTCATTACAAATTAATTCATTTTAAAAATATTTTTTATTTATTTACTTACTTACTTATTTGAGAGAGAGAGATAAAAAGAAAGAGGTAGACAGAGAGAGAGAGAGAGAGAGAGAGAGAGGGAGAGGGAATGAGCATGTCAGGGCCTCTTACTACTACAAGTGAACTACAGAGGTATGTGCCAGCTTGTGCATATGGCTTTACTTGGGTACTGAGGAATCAAACCTGGGCCCTTAGGCTTTTCAGGCCGATGCCTTTACCACTGATCAACCTCTCCAGCCCTAATTCATGTTTTGAAAGCAGCTCTACCTCTAATAAAGCATCATACTATGTTGTTTGCTATATCTGGGACATCTTTTTTATTATGCTTAACAAACTTATCCTTTCCCCATTTTCCAGCAAGGGTTCTATCTCTCCTTGTATCTACTAATTGAAACTGTACTTCTAGTAACTTGATTATACCATTTTAGGCACCCAAACCACATGAGGATTGCATAGAACTGTCATATGAATCCTTGTCACTTTTATTTCCACAAGTTCCAGTCAAAGGTTTTTTGAACTCCTCTTAGTATATATTTATCTCCACTGTATAAATAATTAATAGACTTTTTTAAAAATCATAAAGTGGAATGGAAAACATCATCTAAAAACACTAGCTTGAATACTGAATATTCAGTTTCTAAACTAACACATCCTTTAAATGTTGTTACTTAGTTAATTCTCCAGGGGAAGCACACAGTGTATTGAGTGTGATGTTTTCACTGCCATTTGGATCTACATGGCTTGTTTTGCCAGAGACCATTTAACAGAACCAATGTTTAAATTAAAAACAGTCCAAAATTCTATTCTGCTTAGTTCTGTGCACTTGGATGCCATTGCTGATCAACACTCAGGCAAGGACTCAGGATCTTAAATGACTTAAAATGTCATGGAGCAGAGTTACACTGCAAAAGTTCAAATTCGTGGTCCCCATATGTCTATAGCCCCATGCCGCATAAAGTTAAGCTTCTCAGTAATTTTCCATATCTAAGTCAATCCACACATTGTTTTTTACTTCAGACCTAGGATCCAGTTGTATTGTGTCTATATCCTCCCTCTACCTTTCCTCATAAATCATTAATGTGAACTAATGTGAAAACCATGAGCATTTGTACTCCTCTATATGGCTGATTCATAGACGTTATTGTGTATATGGTTTACTAGAGGAGTGCAATGATTCATGTATAACATTCTGAAATAGACTTCTCCAATGAAATAGAATCCTAGAAGGTGTTTCTGAGGTCATTTGGTCTCACACTCAGCCAAGCCAACACCTGAAGTACACAAAACAGATGGCTTCCTAGCCTCCGGGTGTCCAGATAGACTGAAAGTGAAAGCCAACATTTACCAATGTGATCAACAAGAAAATTAGAAGTATGCTATTTATTGTACAGGATAAATTGCTTTGTCAGAGCACCCTCAAATGTCTCTGTGGTGCCACTTTATTTTATACCTTTCAAGTAAAATTAATTGAAATCATATCAATATGCTTACCAATACAATTGTAAACTTTCTTTGCAATTTCTACTTCAAGGCCTGCTAATAGAGTGCTAAAAGATGACATGTAGCCCAAAGGCCAAAAAGCATACACAACACAAATGGTTTTATAAAACTACAAGCCAAAAATTTTAAACAGACTTAAAAATATTTTATATGAGGTTTGAGGACGGAGCTCAATAGTAGAGAACTTACCTAGCAAGTGCAAGGCTTTGGGCTTGATCCCAAACAATATGAACACACACACACAAACACACACACACACACACACACACTCACATGGATGTTATTTTCTCTACTAAAGAAACTCTCTAAGCTGTGCTATTTCAGGTCTTACAATTTTTATAGACAATTATTTTTATAAATGAGGAAAATCAGTTCCAGTGAATATAAATAACCTACTCAAAGTCACATTTAGAGTAGATACATCACCTGGAATTCTATTCAGTTTTTCTGTATTTAGATGAATCTCTCTTTGCTTATTAGAGCTGATTTCCAAGAGAAGCCTGGGTTCAGGTTACTCTCAGTCAGTGTTGGGCAGAAATGGAAATCAGCCTGGCTACAACCTTACATATCTCCCAGTCCAGAAAACAAAGAATCTATGCACTCTGTACCTAGTGTACAAATCCATCCTGCACTACCCTGCAGAAGTTCACAGAATGGCCTAGACAGGTGCTGATCGGCTATTTGTTGTTGCTGATTCAGTATTCTAAAAGATGATTTAAAACAGAGCACTGGTGCATGGAAAGATGGTAGTTGTGACAATTCAGTCTCATCATATTCCAAAATCCTCACATTAAAATAGAACCAATGGGCACAGACAACAAAACTAAAAAGCAAAAAATCCCATTAACCTCAAAATAAAAGTGAGTGTTAATAAAATCCAACAGCCACAGGATGTGTGTGGATGGGTGGGTGAGTGGATGGGGGTAATGGCATCTCTGTAGGAGAACAAAGAAGGCTGCAACAAGATGTGGGGTGCACCTCATTTGAAGAAGAACTCAGAATATCAAATAGTCACTGAAAATAGCAGTGAGCCAAACTGGACTAGCATCTGAAAATGTGAAGGGTCTGTCTAATGTAAGAGTAGTTGATTCAAACCAGTCCACAGTCAGGTACTTGTGGGCATGAACCATGATTTCTCCAAATTAATAGTAGAGCTTCTTTCCAAAACACATCTCCACCCTTGGAGAAAACTTCTGAGAGTGAAATAAAACATGGCCAAGTATAGACAACTGAAGTGGAGAAATAGGAAGGTTTGGATAAAATCAGCAAGAAAGGCCAGGTCAGACCATCTCATAAAGCTACCTGAATTAAATCTCTTTCTATGGTTTCAGGAAAACTAATGTTACATAAATAGGAGCAAGAAGAAACTCAGAAAATCACTACAGAGTATGAAGTAGAATAACATCCCAAAAGACAATGAAAAAATGAAATGAAAACGTACTCAAAAAAGTCAAAGTGGCAGCATGTGCTCCAAAATAGGCTAATATGAATTAACAAAATGATATAAAACAAGATATAACAGCATTAATTACATTAGAAAAGCTCAGAAGTGAAAATGACAGAACTCAAGAAATAATTAGAAATTAGAAGAGTTTTGATCTTAAGAACAAAGCAGAAATAATACACAAGCCAAAATATTAAAAATGTCTTAAGATAAATATGAAAAATGGAAATTTCAGAAATAAAAAGAAATTAAGAAAACATGGGCTGGAGAGATGGCTTAGAGGTTAAAGTACCTGCCTGCCAAGCCTATGAACCCTGGTTCCAATCTTCAGGTCCCACCTTTAGCCAGACACAAAAAGTGATGCAAGGGCACAATGCCGCACTTTCCCACAAAGGGGAGCACACATTTGGAGTTCGTTCACAGCGGCTGAGAGGTCACTGGCGTGCCCATTCTATCTCTTTCTCTCTCTCTCTCTCTCTCTCTCTCTCTCTCTCTCTCTGTGTGTCTTTCTCAAATTAAAAAAAAAAAAAAAGAAAGCAATAACAAAGTCTAGGAAGTGGGATATAGTCAAGAAAATAAATCAAATTTACAAAAACTTCTGGCTGGGTGTGGTGGTGCACACCTTTAATCCCAGTACTCAGGAGGCAGGGGTAGGAGGATCACTGTAAATTCAAGGCCATCCTGAGATTACATAGTGAATTTCAGGTCAGCCTGGGCTTCAGTGAGACCCTACCTTGAAAAACAAAACAAAACAACAACAACAACAACAAAAAACACAACAACAACAACAAAAAAAAAAACCCTTCTGGATAAAATGTCTGATTAGGAGCTTCACCAACAAAACCCAGTAAAGAGAAGAGGCAAGATAGTACACAATATGCTCTTTTCCTGCAAGAGACAAGATTATAAACAAACTTATTAAGCCAGATGAGATCTCTGTGGAGAAGCAGGAAGGAACAGCTGCTGATCAGGTGGATTGGTTTGCTGGCCAGAACTAAGTGGGCCCTCTGTCAGGAAATGTACACCGCCAGCCTGCAAGATCAGAAGAGCCTAAGGCAGAGGACTATTCCTCAGTCTCCCCTCCCCCACAACCAGAACCAGGATTAGGGAGACTGCAGAAAGCCCAGGGCTCCCACTTGACCTCGCGCTCCCCACCACCACCACAAGACAAGCTGAGAGTGCACACAAGGATGGCACTATCTTCACAACTCAGTGCAGGTGAGCTAGAAGCTCATGGCAGAAGTTGATGGGTCTATTTGCACTGAGGCAATACAGACCCTAAATCTGGGTCTATAGGTTTGAACTGGAAATACAAATTGCACCTCTCATATCAGGTCAGGTTGCTAAGGAAACATCGCAGAAAGGGAAAGAATTCAAAACCCATCTCACCAAGGCAAAAATACTGACCAATGCAATAGCTTTCTTTTCAATTTTGAGGTCTATTGGCATTAAATTTGTCATATTTTGGTAATTTTTAATCCTTTAGTATCTTTTTCTTTAATATACACGCTTGTGTGTGTGTGTGTGTGTGTGTGTGTGTGTGTTTTCATAATTTTTTTTTTTTTTTTTTTTTTTTTTGGTTTTTCAAGGTAGGGTCTCTCTCTAGCCCAGGCTGACCTGGAAATCACTATGTATTCTCGGGGTGGCCTCAAACTCGTGGCGATTCTCCTACCTCTGCATCCTGAGTGCTGGGATTAAAGGTGTGTGCCACCACTCCCAGCTTCATAATATTTTTATTTGTGTTTGTATATCAGTTGGGTTTTTAGGATTGTGCCCTGTTTCTACTACTGTGATCTGTCTACTACACTTCACACAACTCATATTCTTTCCAGCTCCTTCCAACCTCTTCTCCACATTAGCTCCTCATCATCTTCTCCTCTTTACACTCCATAAGTACCATACCAGCAACCTTTTGTAGCCTTAACAACCCCCCCAATCTGTGCAACCTGATAGTATCCTGACATTCCTCTTCCAGACACTTTGCCCACATAGATGAGTTTTTCTCAAAGTTAATTCTCCTTCCTTTCCTAATGCATCCTACTTCCTTCCCAGTTCTATATAACCAAAATCCTAGTGTACTCCATACCTTTCTTGGACCTTTATCCACCAATAATTACTGAAGTTAAACAGACCATTGTTAATTTGGTACTATGACAATTGTATACTGGACATATTCACTAGCTGTGGTCACTCCTGTTGTTAATAGTCTTATCTGGGAGCAACATAAAGGCCACACTATGCACCCAGAACTCCAACTCTGAGGATCTAACCTCTGAACAAGGTCTAATGCCCCTTTGTAGGACAGAGGAATATGGTAAACTGAGCTATGAGAGAATAATACTCAAAGTCACGCTTATGCTGGGTTATTAGAGCCCTCACTTTGAAGGAATGTTTATGTGGGGCTGGACATCTATTTGATCCACTTATACCTTAAAATGGGCTAATAATTACTGTTACTGAGATTTATCATTTAATAATTTCATGTAATATACCCTTGGTATATAACTGAAGTACTCTAAGCCAACATACAACAGCTACATTGTTGGGCATTGCTAAACATGGGCTGGGACTGTAAGGAAGCTGGCCTGGGCTGTTGGACATGGCCAGGGACTTTGGGCTGTGGGGGTTGCAGCTGGCCTTATTGTCAGGAACCCACTCTGGTGATGGAGACTCACCCTCCCTGCCATCCGGCAAAGTTATAATGTGCCCTGTCTTCACCCAGAGTGGGCAGTACTGACAAGGCCTGCCCCCTTGATCCCAAAAGCATCTGGCCCATTCCATAGTCAGGCTTTGCCCCCCCCCCGCCCCCACAGTTCTTGACCTTGTGGCTAGCTGCCCAAGAGACCCTTATGTGGCTGAAGTCATGTAGATTTTCCCACCACTTCTGTTATTCCCCTTGCAGCTCCTCCCTCGCAACTCTCAAGTAAGGTAGCTTTTCTCACCAATTTTGTTATCTCCCTTGCAGCTCCTCCCTCACAACTTTTGCCTTCCAACACCAGCCAATTAGATAGCAACCCATAAACTATGTATCCAATCACCTTATAGTCTGTATGTGCCTTCTCAACCTTTCTCTTATAAACTTACTCCCCTTTTAAATAAATGAGAGCGTGCTATCCATCAGACGGCCTCCTGGTTTGATCATTGCCCGTCACACTCACCCACTCCAGGACCCTGCTTCCCCCCAATTTCTCCTGCGCCCAATACATCCGTGGCCCCAGGCACAGTGAGGACCCACACAAGATTGCACAACAATGGTTACAGATTCACAATTCACAATAAATGGAAAAATTGGAGCCAGACTAGACGTCCATTCATAGGTAAATAGATAATGAAAATGCAGCACACATACACCTTAGACCTTTCTGCAGCCATAAAGAAAAATGAAATCATGATATTTACAGGAAAGTAGATAGAACTGAAAATATCATACTAAATGTAGTAAGCTGGGCTACTAGACTGACAACCAGATCCAGGGAGATGGCAGTAGACACTAAAGACACTCAAAACACATCAAAGCAGAAATTTAGAGATTGCAGAGAGTTTACCACTAAAGTAATCTTATATCTCCCCTTCCAAGGCTCAGAGAACATTGAGGGAGAGGAGACAGAAAGATTGTAAGAGCCACAAAGTGGAAAGGGGTATTGAATATTGAATATTGAAACATATTGTCCCTCCCTCAACACATATAAACTGACTGATGCATCCATGACCCCACAGGGAACACTAATAACCCCACTGAGGATGGCTCTCAGTGGATTCAGGGCAGGAAAGATAGGACATAAGAGTACAACCTGATGTGAATATGACCAATCACAGATAGATTCATACTATAAAACTCATAACTGAGAAAAATAGAAGAGAGACTACTTGGAAAGAAGTAATTCAAAGGAGGGGAATTTAAAATGCAGAAAAAGAGGCAATGGTAGGGATTAGGATTATGGTATATTGTCTGAATTTATGGAACTTGTCAATAAAATGTTAGAAAATACCTCGTGTTTTTTCTGATATGAAGAACTTAGATTTGAAGTTATATGTGTTTATGTATATGAGGGCATGAAACTAGAACTGAGATCATGAAAGAGGAAAATATCTTAAAGGAGAAAGGAGAGGACAATACTTTGCATGTGACAAGAAAACAGAAGGAGGAACTATTTGGGAAGGAAGAGAACCAGCCAGAGGGACATGAGAAGAAGGGAGCTATTGAGAACAAAGTATAATAACACATATGTATGAAGATGGCATGATGAAACCCAGTACTTTGCATGTTAACTAAAAACTTAAATTACAAAATAAAAGTAATATTATGGCATCCAGCATATAGTAAATGTACAATACATAATAACAATTGCTCTTACTGACCCAAACTTTGAGCTTCTCAAACTTTATAACTGTTCTAAGAAACATCCTGAATATTCTTTAGTTCTTCTAACATTGGAAAATTTCAAACATATTTTATTCTCACTCAGTTACCAAACATTATGCAGTAGTGCCTAAAGCTAGAGTTCTGAAAACAGACCTCTGTGCTTGAGTTTTAGCTTTGTCCTAGGTACTGATGCAATCTTTTTCTCATGCCTTACTTTCTCATAGTAAAGTGATGGCAATACTACAAACTTATAAAATTAAATGAGCCAAGTTTCACAAAGCAATGAATACAGTGCCTTTCAGGGCTGGGAGGATTGCCTAGTGGTTAAAACATTTGCCTGCAAAGTCAAAGGACCCAGTTTTGATTCCCCAGGACCCACGTTAGCCAGATGCACAAGGGGGCATACACATCTGGAGTTTGTTTGCAGTGGCTAGAGGTTCTTGCATTCCCATTCTCTCTCTATCTCTCTCTCCCTTTTTTTTCTGTCAAATAAATAAATAAATAAATACATATTTTTTAAAAATACAGTGCTTTTCATATAACCTCTATTCACCAATAAATTAATTTACTTAACAACAATGTATTAAGCACAACATATTTTAGCATCACACTCTCTCCTGAGGACCCTGAAACAAGTAGGCCAGTATTTACAGTAAAATTGGGACTTTGCTCTATGAAGGACACTCACCCATGTTGAACTTTGTTCCTTAGACCTTGTTTTAATTTTACTTTAGAACTAAATATAACTTACAATGAGAGTGTAACAATTACAAATAAAACAAGACTTTGTCATTTTTATTGGCCCTGAGGAAGCAAGAGGAACTAATGAAATCACTGATAGCATCCTTGATGGGTAAGAAATGTTTTGTTCTTCTTTATGGATTATGACAAGCTGCATGGGACCAACCCTCTTTGTGATAGACATTAGATAGATAAGCAGAAAAGCTTCCCTCTTGAAAGATGTCTGCACAATCTAAAACAATTAATCTTGCTGGAGTGAGTCAGCTCTAATGGTGCTGCCTGGCATGGACCATTCATCAAAGCCCACCAATCCATCACATAGAATCTGTCACAGTGCATGGCAGGCCTGCCACTCCTGCCACATACCTCAATTCCTGGGATTCTATCAAAGGCAGAACAAGCTCTGAGACATTATTTATATTTGTCTTAAAGGGGAGAATCTGAAGCTATTCACACTTGGTGCTGTGGATTCTAATGAAGATGTCAACAGGACACTACAGCCTCTCCTGACACAAAGCTCATCTATTTTAACAAATAAAGGTCTGGCAGTGTGTCCTCCTCTCAAACTCAAAAGTCTAGGCATAACAGATTGTTCTTGTCAGCTTAAGCACATTTTAAATATCTTTCATTTAAAAAATAATAAAACTTTATTAGCACTGTCACCCTCCTATAGCTATTGCCTTACTTCTTCAATCCCTTATTTGTAAAATACTTCCTCATTTCTCTTAAATGTTCTGTAGTCAGGCTTTCACTCTTCTCTTGCAGTCATTCACCTAGGGCTCATCATGACATATTTCTTGACATTCTGAACAAACTTTAGCTTCCCTTCCTTTCTTTCAAACATTGCCTTCACTTCTCTGATACAACCTACTGCTTTTCCTTCCACTTGTGTAAACTATCCATGCGGATATGAAAACAGGCATCTCTTCACCCCAGACGGGTACAGATGATAGGTCAAAATTTGATTACATCAATTTGGTAAACCAATGTGTTCACTGGGATTCCCTACAGATCCTGCATGAGGATTATCTCCAGAAGTACAGACAACTCAAAAGGCAGCTATCACAGAAAAGCCAACCACAGCCTGGGTGACAGCTCAGGAAAGTTGCATCCCAGGAGCTCACTGCACACGACTTTCAGGCAGTTCAGCTGAAGCAAGTGCCTCTTCTCCACAGCATTGTTTACTGTTTCTATAACCTGGAGGAGGAGCATTATGAATCTTGGAATTTTCAGGAGCTTCGCGAAAAATGTAAATTGTTTACTTCCTGAGTCTCATGATCCTCTCCTCTTCTCTGCAGGAGGGGGTATTTCAATTCTTAGAAAAATTGCTACACAACACCCTTTCTAAATATCCTTGGCTGTTTATAAGGTCTAGATGTTTAACATGTTCTAAAACTCAGCTTCTTCTCTTCTCTGTATTTCTTTCCCAGGTGATTTCATCTGTCCAGTGACTTTATCTGTCACCAGTAGCAACCCCTGCCACAATTTGGTAATGCCAGCCTAGATATATCCCAAACTGCATATGTGACTACTATTTGATGACTCCACTTGACTGACTATGAAGCATTCAAGTTTAACACATCAAAGTCAAACTCATATTCTCCATAAATATGACTATTATGTAAGATGCAGTAGTGCATGCCTTAAATTCCAGCACACTAAAGGCAGAAACAGCAGAATCACCCTAAATTTGAGGCCAGCCATTCTGAGAGTGTCTCAAAAAAAAGTGATTATCTCTAACCTGTATCCCCCCATGTCCACTGTCACAGTTGCCACCTCTGTTACCCTCACTATATTCCTTACACAATCAGCCAAAATCCCATTGCCTTTAACTTCAAACTATATCTTAAATTTAACTGCTTATCACTACTTCTACTTGCCTGATCATCCCATTAGTTATCATCTCACACATTTACAACTTCCCATGCTCCCTAAGTATCCTTCCTGTTATCTATTCTGCCTTTCTTTGTGTATACTTCATTCACATGGACTTTTTCAAAGTGCATATCACACCTTTCCCTTGCTCAAAACATTTTACTTGCTCTGTGTAGCACCGGAATTAATTCCTTTCCAAATGCTTCTATGAACCTCAAAACTTTGTGAGACTGGCCCTCTCTATAGTGAATACCAGTTCTTCCCACCTCTGTCTTCTTTCAGACTTATTGTCTTCTTGCTGACCCTCAACTATTTTTCTGCCTAATAACTTCATAGTTATTGAATATTCTTTGGACTTGCTTCCCTCAGTGTTACACTATGAATTTCTTATCTTCAATTTATTTCCCCACCTAAAAAGGCCATCCCTGATCACCTTCCTTCTTCCCATCATTCTCTACATCATTATTATATTTGATTATAACCTTTACTCATAATTTATATTACATTTTAGTATATACTTAAGTGGTTCTTATGTACCTCCCTTAATGAAATATATGCTATGGGGATAGGAGTTCCATCACATTTGTTCACCTCTTTCTCCTCCATTCTTAGAAGAGTGCCTAGCAAGTACATTCTAGGGGCTCAATAAATGATGATGAATTAGTGGAGCTTTTAATGTAGTGCTGGACATTGAACCTGGAGTCTCATAGGTGCTAAGAATGCATTCTACCATTGAGCTATGCCCTATCTCTGAATGTAAGTATTTTCAATGAAAGCTTTGATAAACAACCTAATATGGTCCTTTCTTATTTTTGATTCTTCTGGTTCCAAATCATCCAGTGTTGTCTCCATTCCATAGGTATGCTGGGGCTGCAATGCCTATGATGTGGACTTTTTTAAGGAATATGGGTAAGTGAAAAGGAAGTTAAGATGGAGAGGTTGTGAGAAAGCTACTCTAAGGAAAACTACACTCATGGCATGGAATTCCCTGAGCTTTAATGAGGAAGGTGACCAAAAAAATCTGGAAAAAATAATGAGCTTTTAAGTGGATAATCAAATATCTATGGCATGGATCTAATAATGATCTTCCCTGTGTATGACCTCCTGTTATGGTTACCTTTGCATTGCTGGTACAAAAGGGTTGACCATTAGCAGATGATGGGAAGATAGCATTTATTTTGGCTAACATTCTCAATGCAAAACTTCACAATGGCAGGGAAAAGAGGCTGGAGATCACTTCCTTGTAAGAGCAAGTGGAGAACAGCAGCAAGAGAGTGAGCTGAGCTATGGCAAAAGGAGGCTGACTATCATACCTCCAGCAAGGTTCCACCTCCCAGCTTAGGAGCAAGCATTCAAAAAACATGAGTTTATGGAAGACATCTAATTTAAACCACTACATTCTTTCACTGGGCTTCATAGACTCACAACCATCTCAACATGTTTTACCAGACCCAACACTGTTCCACCATCCTCATAGTTCAAAGTTTTTTTAACATTGAGCTGATAAAACTAAAACACAAGAAAAATGCACATAATGGCACAGAGGAAAACATTCCCACTCTAAAAGAAGGCATAACAAGAAAAGACTACACCAAAGCAAGATCTAAAACAAATAGGGAAAAATCAGATTCTGTAATAACATGTGCAGCATCTGAGACCAGGGTTCTAATACTGTTCCTCTAGGTGGGCTGTCCACTGCCTGGGTAAAACTCCATCCTGAACCAGCAGTTCTCCTTAGCAGCCATCTATAGTCCTGGTATCTCCAAAAGCCTGGGTTCTTCAATTTAACATTTATCCATGGTCTTTGAGAGTCTCCATGCAGGGATATCAACAACCCTGAATCACATCACCCAGGAGTCATCTCCACCAAAAAAAAAAAAAAAAAAAAAAAAAAAAAGCTACAAATCCAATGACCTTTTCTGTCCTGCTCTTTTTTTATACTTCCATAGTACCAAGTGGAATACCAAATTTGTTGATCCAGGAAGAATAAATCAAACATTGAAGCGTAGGAAAACACCAACAGCATTATTCTTACTGTCCCAATATAGAACAGCTTGCCAAATCTTCAAAGGTGGTAATCTCTAAAACAATTGCTATTGAACTGCACTTCAATCCATTTCTTCTAAACTCAACCCTGCTCAATCTCTTAGGACACAGGCAGAGCAATAATCTCACACAAACTCCTCTGAGCCTAGTTCCAACAAAGTTCTTTTTCTTCTCATAAAGTCAAGATTCTATAGTCTATTGTTCATTCTGCATTTAGATCTTTCAACTCTCAAGAGGATAGTCCATTAAGTTCTATTTAAAGCACTAAGCCATCTCTTAGTCCAAGGTTTCAATTCCTTCATATGGTCAGATTTCTAGCAGTAATAAACCCCCTCCTCTGGGACCAATTTTCTGTTGCAGCTACCTTCACATTTCTGGGACAAAACATCCAAACAAAAACAGCCAATGGGAAATTTCATGATAGCAGGAAAAAGATGGTAGAGCTGAGACTAAACATCACCTCCTTGCCAAAGCAGGCAGAAAATAGCAGAGAGAGAGAGAGAGAGAGAGAGAGAGAGAGAGAGAGAGAGTGAAAGCTGAGTTTTGTCAAGGGGAAGCTGCCCATAATGTTCCAAATCCTACCACCACCCACACACCTTCTCCAGCAAGTCCTCACCTTCCAAATTGCTACCAGTTTGGGACCAAGCATTTAAAACACATGAGTTTATGGGGGACATTTGATTTAATCCACCATACTTCTTAAACCCTATGAATACACCATTCTCCTCTGGACATGTAAGTATGACTATTAAAATGCCAAAGCATAGTTGCAATAAATATTCCAAATCCAATTATCCCTGAACTTCTCAATTGTATTTTGCACTGCTTTCTAAACCAATCCATGATTGAACATCTGGCTTTTAAGACTCAAGTCTCACCTCTCCTCACCATAATTGGTATTTGAAATTCTTCATACCCTTTAATCAATTTATAATCCCACCTTTCTCTGTCCTACAACATCCTGAAAATCTTCTTGCCTTCCATTTTTCCATAAGAACCTAAAAATGGGGACAACTGCCATAGTGGTATACACCTATATAACCCCAGAAGTCAGAATACTGAGGCAGGAGAATTGTAAGTTTGATGCCTGCTCTGTCTTCATAGAAATACATTGTCTCAATAGCAAGAAAAAAATAGAGAGAAGAAAGGAAGGAAGGGATGGAAGGAAAGATGGATTGAAAGAGGGAGGAAAACAGATGAAGAAAATAAAAACCAGTAAACCAAACTGGGGCCTAATGACCTAGATTGCCCTCTATTGGCCAGCCCTGGTTGCCTTGAGATGGGTGGGATTCTGACAAATTAAAAATAGCTAATTTCTACTTCAGAGAAATTTAAATGTTTACAATGAATTTATAAACCAATGATCAATAGATTTAGTTACAGGCAAACCCTTGCATTCTTCACACAAGTGTACTAATTAAGTGAAATAATGCATGTTAAGAGCGTCTCTCACTGTTTAGCACATGCTGTGATTATTGGTATACTATTGTAAACTGCCTCAGGAACAGAAGTAATCAGGTTCAGTTGATGAATTCAATCACATTTTCAAAGTATATTAAGTGACTTTTCACTTAATGGAATTGCTCTTTCCTTTGTTTTGAAAAGTCCATAGAGTTTTCTTTTCACAACCCATATATTTTAAGTAAATAAGTATATTTTAACAATTAAAAAAATATATTTGGAGTATTTCTATAAAAAAAAAAACCTGTTCAGCTGGGCATGGTGGTGCATACTTTTAATCCCAGCACTCGGGAGGTAGAGGTAGTATGATGGTTATGAGTTCAAGGTCACCCTGAGACTACATAGTGAATTCAAGGTCAGCCTGGGCTAGAGTGAGACCCTACCTAGAGAAGGAAAAAAAAGGGGGGGGAATACCTGTTCAAATACTTATTTTTAAGAGCTCTGATAGAATGCTTACATTGATTAGTATTTTTTACCTTGGAAACATATACTGATAGGACATTAACAATTACCATTAACATTTAACATTAAAAATCACCTCAATTTCAGTGTATCAAATACTGTTTTCTTAAATAATAAGATAATAAAGACTAGTGAAAAAGACAATGATAAAATCCAGGTGCTATATCTGATTTATTCAACAGCCCTATACTAGTACATATAGTATAGTACTATTAAAAGTGGGCCACTTAACCTGGTCTATGGGAGAGACATCATTGAAGTTGTCTCATTGAGAAGACAACAAAGCAAACAAAAATGCAGTGGTGAGCAAGTTAGAACTGACAAGTGCTCTCAATACAATTTTTTGATAAGAGGTACAGTGGGTAGCATGAATTAAAAACATAAAAAGTGAATAAAATAATCTGAAATTTTAAATTACTTCCAACATTGTTGACCTAGGTATGCATGTAAAGGGAAGGCATGAGTCCCACATTTTCTGTTTTAATTTCCCTCTTGTTAAACTGACAATTTTGTCTAGATTTTCTCATGATAATTAGGGGAAAGAATCATGATTTCTTCATCTTCTTTGAAACTGCTCAAAGTACAAGTCAGCTCTCTCCCAGCAAAGGTCATGACAAGAGTATTAGTGGTGAGTCCAGAGGTCTTCAGAACTTAAGAATGTCTTTCTAGGAGAGCTGCACTGTGGAGTTTTCTCTCAGCTCCCTACACATATGATGAAGCCTCACATCAATATCTGACCACTTCCTAGAACTTTCCAGTTTGACCTACCTCCAGAAAATAATGTGAGAACCATAAAGAAGCCTTTAACTCTGAAGTTCATTCATAACCTGGAAAGATTCCAATCCTAAGTAGTTCCCTTTGGCACAGGAATTCCCAAAATAATGCAAAACCTAATTCTTAGGCTGTTGCTCTCCTTCATGGTAGGTATCACACAGATACCAACCTGGGGCTTCTCCAACCTGGGTGTACTAATGTCATGTGCTCAGCAGGTCTACTGCACCCCTAAATTATACCTCCTATTGCAGTCTAACAACTGTACCCCAAAGTGGAATAATCTCTAACATACATCAAGTTTCTTACAAACCTCATAGATGCACATTTTATCAATCAAATTAGATAAATCACAAATTTGCACCAGGAAAGTCTAATACAAATATTATAAATAGAATAAACTATGAAGCGGTAAGGAGAATATGGAAGAACACCCAATAAATGTGTAGGTCGGATGGACATCTTCTCTTCAAATCTGGGTTTCACAGTGTTGGAACTCATTGCAGAGCAAAGAAGTTTGATGGGTTTCCCAGGCCAAACTGACTCACAATTGCTGTGTTATTAGGAAATTCTCCCTAGTGCAAGGGAGCTGACACCTGACATTTGCAGCCACAACTAGAAGCCAGAAAAATGTCCTTCCAGGGTGCAGGGGACATGAGACCAGCAAGCAGGGGATGATGGATGAAAAGAAATGTCCTTTCAATGGGCAGGTTCACAAGTTCCCACGATACTTTCAGGCAATCTGCTCCACAGGATGCCAGCAATATTTGACAGGAAGCCCTACACAGGACTGCCATGGATTGTGTATGTGATGTCTCACATATGTGCTACTGGCAGCCATGCCTTGGGAGCAAGGAGAAGCATCTGGAAGCACAATACACCCAAGAAAAGCCCCTTTATCCTTAATGTTCCTGCAGTGCCCCCTACTGACAAAGTACAATGTCACGTGAACTGTAGAAAAGTAATGAGAGGATTTGGAGGTGAGAAGCAAAAAAAAAAAAAAAAAAATTCATCACCAGACTATCCCTTTTGCTTCCATATTCAGCCCTCTAACACATTTGTGCTTCCACACAACAATAAAACAACTTAATTTCTACTTCAAAAAATTCAGTTATTCCACTTAAAAGTAATGAAGTTCTTTTTCTTCCAACAAAAGAGAGAGAGGCATATTGCCAATAATCATTGGGTCCATTGTTATAATTAATTATAATAATTAGTGTTATAATACAATTAATATAGCCATTAATTATTCCTCAAGTTCTGTCTTTATCACACAGAATATACTGTTACCTAAAGACTAAGGTATAAGTTTAACTCACCAACTAGTGCAAAAATGTTAATGGAAAGAGAAAAATGATTAATATATGCAAGTAATGCCAACAGAAAAATATTTTTTAAAAATACTATGGTTCTTGTTTATGCAATTGGCAAGTGGATTGTAGTTGATATTGATGACTTCTTTTTTCTACTATCCCTTATACATGTGCCTTTGTATCTTTGTATCTTTCCCTGGGAGAGTAACTCAGAGTTTCATTCACAAAAGGTCTGAGTCCTCAGTCACCCACCCTTTGGTGGCATTGTTGTTGCTGTAGTTCTCTGCTAGTTTTTACTACTGGGCATGGAAGTAGTAAGAGGTACCCTAGAATACAAACATTGTCCTATTGTATCAGTTTCTCCTTGATAATTGTACTCAATCACTATAACCAGAAAAGTAGCTTCACTTTTCTTTCTGCATGTTCCTCCCAGTGGGATAAGAAGTCCAAATGGGACAAGGGACAATCTCATCTTCTAATTCAGTGGGATCATATGGTTTACACTAATGGAGCCTTCCCCTTGTGCTGTATCCTCCTTGCAGACTAAGATCTGCACACAAGCAGAACTCTTGAGTTGCAGGGACAGGAAGAAAAAGTTCTGTGAGTTGGTTATCATGTATTATCTTGAGAACCTGGAAATTCTACCCTTTAATCATAAGAACTATATATACTCTGGGTATAAAAGATAGCTTTACATTCTTCTGTCTGATTCAACACATATATTGAAAGCAAAAGTTCCACTGTTTCATACTCTTGTTTTCCAACTAATACCATAGCTAACTAGTCTAATAACTCATGCCACTTTGCAGTTAGACCAGCCACTTCTGAGTAATGGAAATGTGGCAAGGTTAACTCTATCAACGTAATCTCATTGATGCATTTATTTTGTTTTGAAACAGATTATTGGATCAGACACAGGATGTAGAATATAATGATGAGGACAAGTTACTCTGTGACTGACAGAAATATTACAGGAGAAAAAAGACAAATCTCTCTTTAGAATATGTACATTCCAAACCTCTGACCTCTTCAGAATGGTACATACCCAGTGTAGCTAATCTGCCACCAAGGTCTGGCTGTTAACCCTGGATATGGTTCTATGCAGAGAGCACAGTGTTCTTCAACTGTCAGTGGATGACACATTCAGCAGTAGTGTTAATCAGGTCAGCCTTGCTCAGTGAGTACCCTGAAGTTAAGCCTACATATAGACTCCACTCCGGACATGTTGATTACTTTGTCTATAGAGCCACTGAACAAGTAGTAGGGAGTCTGGGTAAAGAAGGTAACTCAGCAATAGAAAAAATGTTATCTCGTCTACCTGATTGTTAAGATAGTTGCCTCCACTGGGTATGAACACACAAAACAACTATCTTTACAGTTTGTGTTCAAACATTTCCAGACTTCCTCATCTTTCAGTTTCATTCCAAGTCCCTGATCATGCTGCTAAATCATTAACCATTAGCAATTACACATTAATTAGTATATATATATATATATATATATATATATATATATATATATATATATATATATATGTGTGTGTGTGTGTGTGTGTGTGTGTGTGTGTGTATTTCCAACTGTCTCTTACTCAAGAAACAGTAGACATCCAAAACAGTTACACTACTATAATGTTAGTGATGCATGAAAATTGAATTTCTACAAGATGAACAACACTCCATATTCAATCTAGCTATGAGACTCCCTAGATTCATTTGGTCCTGACTCCCAGGCCTTGCTACTTGCAGGATTGAATTTGAGCAGATTTCACTGTCACATTTCAACTTAATACTTAGCACTCTCTCATTCACCGTGAGAATGAATTCTTGACTTAAACATACTTCTGTGCCTCCCACCATGGGAGGAATCTCAAATTTAACTGTTCCTGTCCAACCCAAGGAGATCACCCCATGGGGTTCCCCAAGTTGATGACCAGGTAACATTATCCACAAGTATAGTGACATTAGTCGTGCTTGAACCTTGACAAGAGAAACAGACCAAGAGGATCTGAAAAAGAAGCTATTCACTAACTCCTGCTACTGCTATTCCAAGGCACCAGGATGCCTGGCATCCTCTCAGAGAACAAAAGCTGCCCTTTCCCCTAATGTTTTGTGGACCTAAATTCAACTGAGAGGAAGTCAGGTAGCTTTGTTAGGTAGTTTAGGGTGACTGGGCCCCAAAAGGAAAAAGCAGAAATACCTTTAAATATGCCCTTACAATCTCCACCTTACTAGAGACCAGAGAAGGATCTCTCCCCACTTTATCTCTTGTTTAAAGAAGTCCCTGGGATCTGTTTTTTCATAAACAACCTGAGCCCCTACTGGGAGTGAATTCCCCTTTCCTAGAATTTAAATCTGATCCTGGCATTGTGGTTGGTTAAGTTCAGCCCCCAAACTTGGCCTCATGGCCGGCCTCTTCTTGAGCCAGTCCCTAGCCAAGACCATCAGCCCTCATTCTGGCTCACCTGAGCCTGAAGGTAAGGCCCACCACCATAAGATTCTAAGTAGATTACCAGGTGGTCATGGCTCTCTTGTTTATTGGCTGTTCATTTCTCCTGAACTTCCATGTTCCTTTCCTGGGCTGAGAGAAGTGAAGACTCCCCACGCCCACTCCCACATGGGCTCTCCATCTCCTGCTGCCCTCCACATGGCAGGAATTCTCTGCACTTTCTTCTCTTTCCTCTCTAAATCATTTTTCATGGTTCAGGCCCATGCTCACTTCTCACATGGTTCTTGGACCACATGGGTATATCAATTTTCTTTATCCCAGTTCATGGGCCCTCCCTCTCCCTCATATATTCCTGAATAAAATTGCAATGGTTTATAAATTGTCCTTCTCAATCTGGTTTATCCAATTCTTTGGTTAAAAACATACACAAACTTGGGGTTTGGAGTTCAAGGACTTCCCTGCACTCCCAACACACTGTTATATATTCTAGTTGATAAATGAATTTTATTTTATTTTCTTCCTTGATATCTGAGTTCCCTTTTTTCCCTTCAGTTTTATTAATGGAATTTATCCAGTGAAGCATTAGCACATAATCTTTTTGCTCGAGCTCTGCTTTCTATCCAACCTATATACCTATGTACCATATATACCATATATGTTTTAGCTCTTTTTTGAAAGGGAAGTTGTCATGATGAATCTTGTATATTTTCCTTGATACTTTCCCCCATATTTTTATTAATATTGAATTTTCATAAATAGGTTTTTTTTTTTTGTTGTTTCACTTTGTTTTGTTTTGGAGGTAGGGTCTTTCATTCTAGCCCAGGCTGACCTCTAACTCAAAATGATCCTCCTACCTCAACCTCCTGAGTACTGGGATTATAGGTATGAGCCCCCACACCCAGCTCCCATAAATTAGTTTTATTTAATATATGGCCACCCAGATTGTACTTTATATTTTAATTCCATAATTTATTTCAACTTCCATATTGTATTAATTTATAATTTAAGCTTACCTTCCTGCCAAAAGAAGATATTCACAAAATATCTAAATTAAATCTCATGGATTATAATAGGTATTTTTAAACTCAGAAACAATTTTTTAACAATCAAAACAGCAAGCCATTAAGGCACTTAAAAACAACTGTTCTTCCCCAGTACTCTCAATGGTCTGACCCACTGGTATTTATTGAGAAGCTAATTACAATGCTATAATTTGCTTCTTCTGGCCAGAAATGGAAAACCCAGATGCCAAGGTGAAACAGATCTGTCCTTTGGTAGAAGCTACAGCAGCTGTCTATCTGGCATATTCCTTAGGATGCTTTGAAGTTGCTTAGGATTCAGACATGATAAACTGCAATCCTGTAGAGCCTTCGAAAGTCTTTTTTTTATACATGCAAAACCTAGGTAGTTTAATTAAAATGGTAATATGCATATTACATAATCAATTGACTTGTTGATCTATAGACATGGGGCATATAATGAAAACTACAAACCACAGGACTAAATAAAGCACTAACCTTTCTTTGTGATACAGAAAATGTGATCTACATGTGGAATTTAGAAATGCAAGTTTGAGCCAGATATTGTGTAAGCCTGTAACCCCAGCACTTATGAGACAGAGGCAGGGGGGATTGTTGTAACTTTGAGAACAATCTGAGAGCCTACATATGTATGAATGTATACGATATATATATATATATATATATATATATATATATATATATATATATATATATATATGACAAGTTGTAGGTCAGTCAGGTCTACATAATAATGAATGAGCAGAAGGGAAGGTGGGATGTTGGGATATGAGGACTGTATTCTGTATTCTTGAACTGGCTGTTGCCAGACACCTAACAATGCATTCATATGACTGTGTGGGTGTGTGGGTGAGCGGCTTGGGTGGGCTTTTATCATCCTATTGCCCAGCTTGCCGTTGTGCAATCAGCTGTGATCTCTAGAAGCCTCTGTGTGGTTAATCTCCATTACTGACAAGAAATTCCTCTGATATCTCTTAAAATATAGCTATAATTAAGAGACATTTTTACATTACCCCATTAGGCACCAATGTCTCATTCTTAAAGGCCACTAAAAAGTGCTAATGATCATGGTTTTTATAAAGAGCATTGCTTGTATTCTAAGAAGGAATTACTAACAAGGCAAGCAGATTGACAGGATTTTGTACTAAGGAAAAGATCTTCAAAAGTTCTCTCGGCTCTGAGAAAGGGTCAGGCAGAGCCCCCTACAAGTAGGCAGTTTTCCCATCTTTCTGTCAATAACACTTTAGCATGCTGAGTTATCTTATCAAACAGATGGAGGACCCGCATCATTATGACCAGTGTTGCCGATCATGCAGACGGTTCAGTGCCTCTGCTCCTCAGAGATGGCTCTGTTCTGTTTCGTTTACCCCTTTGCTGCTTGGATTCTTTACTCCCCATGTCAGGAAGGAACTATCACAGGGAACCTTAGAGAGAAAAACCAACTTTAAATATTCTGATTTTGTTGAAATAGAAGAATGCTGACTTATCAAAGGCCCACTAGGATTGCTGCCAGCATTCATATACTTAAGATTTTTAACTAACTCATAAATTTTCTTCAAATTTAAGTTTTTCAAACCTATTTAGCCTTTATATTGAAGTATAATTTTTTTTTCGGAATTTAAAAATCAGCTAAAAGCAAAGATTAGGTTTATTCCTGAACCTCATGGATAAAATACTTTCCCCATAAAATGTATATTGTAAATCATTTAAATTTAATTTGGAGATCCTTTTAACTTTAATTTAAGTGGAGGTTCATGGTTTTTAGCTGAAGCTTATTTTATTCATAGATCACAGTCCATAAAATAAAAACTTCTAAGTGAATAAATTGGTTAAAAGTTTTTATGATAATTAAAAATCCAATAAATTGTGGAAAAAATTTGTGAAATACAGTATGTACATGAGAACTATTTTTTTTTAAGCTAAGAAAAATGGAAGCTTGGTAAGTGAAATATAAAATAGTTGTAAGAATTTTTTTCATTAGGCAGAAAAAATATAAAATGTTAAAGAAACATGTACTTTATAAGCTACTTATTATATATAGGTTGTAAAATTAATCTCTAACAATCAGTATTAAGCCATATAGTTGATGTATTTTCTTTACATAAATACTAGTAGTTTTGGAAATAGAAAACTTTTAAATATTTAGAAACATTGTTTCAGCTTGTACATAAACACTTCAAAACTTCACCTGTGTCTCATACAGTTATGATCAATCTAATGTTCATTTATAACTAAACCATACCTGTGGAGTATACCTAAGGTTTTCAAAAGAATATGTGATGAGATTGTTAGCCTAAAATTCTGTTTTCCCAGAATTGTCAATAACTATCCTGTTAACAACAGAAGGGAACTATTCACACTACATTAAGCTCACATTTAAGAGAGGAAGACATCATTCCTTGTCAACCTAGTATAATCTATTCCAAAACATTGACAAAATATAAGGTAAATAAATAACTTTAACATGGAGCCACCAAGGTAGCCATTGTCTGATTGCTCTGGATAATTGGTTTGGTATGGGGATTTGCTTACATAGATTGAATTCTGATTTTTTTTTTGTCTTTCTAGCTGAAGCTGTTTTCATTCACACTTGCAGTCCCCCATCTGTCGATAAAGCCTGTTAGCTCACCACCTCACTGGCTCAGAGGTGCTAGTTTTCCATCTGGTAAAGCCCTAAAGAGAACCCCAGAGTCAGGGAAGCGTGAATCCTGTGGGTGCTCACAACTCTAGGGCTAATGTCCCCAAAGGGACAAGGTCTCAAGAGTCAGCACATGTTAAAGTAATACAATCTGAGTGTGTGTACGGCTTCCTCTACACCAGGGATAGACACCAATGGAAGTTGAGACAAAACACTAAACTAAACAGTTGAGCAAAAAAGGGACACTCTGGTCTTGGTCACTCCCCAAACCTCACCCCCACACACACACACACTCACATACATTTTGACCTTCCATTGTCCCTTTCTCTCAGACTTGCTTACATTTCACTACAAATTAATTAATAAGGAGTCTTCATTTCAGTATCTGTATATTCCCTCACAGTGGCATGTGACAAATTAAAGTGACTTTATCAGTAACTTTGAACTCAAACCCTGGAAAACACCTGACTGCAGTTCTTTCCTTTGGCCAGTTAAGGTCCATATGCCTTGATAGTTATCTGACATTAGGGTTGCCATCATTTTAGGGTGCAATAAAAGACTAGCAGAATTAGTTCAACATTGTTTGAAAGCCCCTACACTTCTTAAGAGTGAGGCAAAAAGCAAGAGAATAATCACTTACAGGAATAACACATTTCTAAGTTGATTAACAATTCCATATATACATAATCCATATATACATACACATAGGGATATGTAATAAAAGACAGTTTTCTAGAGTCAAGGATAAGCTTCAAATCATTTTAGCCTCAAAAATATATAAGGAAAGCATCACTTGGCATTTTCTTGTTGGTTTTATAGTCTTATCTTTCCTAGCTTTTTTTTTTTTTTCTGCAACAAACAACTAAGACTTGTTGAAATAAAAGGTGTAAGTCCATTTTCTCATTTTCAGCTCTATGACCCCTGTACTGGCTTCAGCCTCAAGTAGATTCCCTCATTCCGACAGGATGACACATTTCCAAAGTGACATTCTCTAGGTGATGAAATGCTTACGAAGCACCAGGAATATATTCTACCAACTTAGCAAATCCAAGAAAGTGTGTGTTCCTTAATGGTAACAGAAAAAAATTTTGAGCCTAATTATAATTGGTCCAATTTAAAATCAAATGCCCATGATGAGCCAATCACATTGGGCAGATATATAAACTATTTAGCTATTGAACTATTTAGTTCAATGTACCTATGCCTGAAATAATGAGCAGTGGAAATGGTAGTTTCATTTAAGCCTTATACATGAGGGATCAGAAAATTATGGTTCTCAAGTTGTCTGCCTGCTTTGTGAATAAAGTTATATTGAATCATAGCCTTGCATATGTTTGTTTATGTATTATGTGGGTTTGCTTTCAGGTTACACTGGCAGATGAGCAGTTATCACAGGGACCATCACTCACTAAACTAAACTATTAACTGTTTTATCCTCTAAGTTTGTCAACATAGACCATAAAAGGGAAAGAGTGACTGCAAAAGAAACGAACTATTGCTATGTAAAAATATAACTGGAATAAATTTTTCACAGGGAAAATTAATATTGCACCTCTACAACCAGATGGTTACAAAAGATATCCCACCAAAACTAAATTAGTACAGATAGAAAGTAGATTATATCTAATAAAGTAGTATTTGAGTTTCGAAATTATTTTTCTAATGTTACATTAGTTGGTAAGTTTATTATAATTCCATATGTACACAGACATGCACAAACCTTTTTGCTTTAAAGAGAGAAGCACGGGCATCAACCTCATCCAAAGTGATATCATAATATTGTCATGAAGTTAAGAAACACAGAAAGAGACTTGGCTGATATTGGCTAAGGCAAGACTATGGTGGTTTATACCCATGGTGAACAGGGCAACAAGTGTGTAGTATTCTCTTAATTCTCAGTATAAATTTTTATGAAGTAGGTGTTATGGTAATCATTTTACAAATAAAGTTCAAAATGACAAAGGAATTTGTCTCATCCATAAATGTTACAATGACAAAACATATCTGAATGTATATATACACCCCTTTTCATCATGTAACATGGGTTTTATCATGAAAACTCAGTCTCTGAATTCATTCTCCTTTACAAGTGACACTATATTTTATTTCTACCTTTTGCTGGTACATTCTATACAAAGATGAAGGCCAGTTATTACTTTTGACATGCAGATGAACCTCTATAAGCTTTTGAAGAATAGTGTGAACATTAATACGGAAAGGGTACCTGAGCCCTGAGCTAACACATATTGTGTTTCAGTATATCACAGCTCAATTTCAGAAATAGAAAGCATACCTATGGAGAGGTGTGGGGAATTAAACGGTTGGTTTAGATCTCAAGGAAAAATTTCAAATGTATGGTTAGGTAGAAGATAGACATAAGTAATGGAGCTGAGAGAAGAGACTCCTTCAGACAGCCCAAATCCTGTTTTCAGATTGTGCAGAATGCCAGTATATTATAAAACCCTGGCCCTGAAGCCTTCAGTACAAAACAATATTCTATGTAATAGTCATGAGATCAATCAAAAGATTTAAGAAGTCTCAAAGAAAAACCTGGATATGAAGAAACTGAGGAAGTTTCAGCTGTATTTTAGCAGCTACGTTTCCTCACAGAATTCTCCTAACACCCAGATTGTGTTTAAATATTCCCCAGGCTGCACGTAAGTTGTCCCTATTGTAACCAAAGCTACAGTAAAGGGCATTTTCCCACATATGTGCATTAATGAAGGTCTGCATCAGCTTCATTGAAATATCACTTACATTGTTCTTTGATCAAACCTTCCTTTTGTGGGCTTTTCCAGAGGGTCATGAGAAGAACTATGTGCGAAGAGAGACCTAGAACAGTGATTTTTGAGGAAAACAGGGCCATCTTACCCCATTAGTATGCTACTCACTTCATAAATAGGAAAAATTGCCTTAAAATCCACAGTGCTGAACTCACTGTGCCCCTATTCCATCTATGGGGCAGCCCACTTGTAGTCAGCTCCAAAATGCAGGGATGAACTTTCCACACAGCACAGTTTATGGGAGAAGGATATACTTCAAGCTTACAGGTCCAGGGGAAGTTCCATCAATGGTAGAAAAAGCTGCTTACTTCTACACATCCAAGCAGAATGAAATAAAAACAAACAAACAGCTAGGGCACGCATGGCTAGTGTGCACACACACACACACACGCACACACACACACGCACACGCACGCACGCACACACACACACAGCAAGAACAAACCTGACAGAGTTCACCACACATACCTTTCGGCTGGAATCAGATCTGTTCCCAGTGACATGCACCCCCAAGCAGGCTGTTGGAAACTTAAACAAGAATTTTAACCTTAATAAAAATACCTGAGGCTATGGGGGCATACATTCAAACTACCACACCACTCCACTCTCTCCTTGGAGAATTTGCTTTGCTATATGAACCTGCTTAAATGGTCTGTGTCTGCTGAATTATTTCCTTCAAGAAGAGAAGAATGAAGAATTCCCCACAACAATATGACCACTACTTTGACATTTAAATTTTTATTATAAAACACTTCAAACATATGAAAAAGAACTGGTGTCATCATGTATCCTTGTTCTAGCTTAAACAGTTATCAAGATATTTCCAATTTTACCTCCCATGGATTATGTTAAAAACTTCAGACCTCATGTAATTTTATCCATTAATTCTACAAAAATGTACCTATAGCAGTTTGATATCCAGGTCCCACATTTAGCCAGACACAAAAGTGACACAAGGGCACAATACCACCTTGCCCCAAGGAATCACATGCATCTGGAGTTCATTCACAGCAGCTGAGAGGCCGCTGGTGCGCCCATTCTCTCTCTCTCTGCATTTTCCTATCTGTCACTTTCTCTCTTTCTCTGTCTTTCTCAAATAATAATAAAAAAGTATCTATAAAAGATAAATTTGGTTAAAAAACCCATATAGTCACAATAGCATTATAATTCCTGAACAATTAATAAATTCTTATCATTAAATACCACTTACTGGTCATATGTCTCTGATCATGTAATACATATGTAGTTCACATATATGTGTTTATAGAACAACTATTTGTCCTGAGAAGTGAAAGAAAAAGGATTTTGTTGGGTGAATCTACATGATAATATTTTACAGGCTGCTTCTTCCTTGTATTTTCAGTAAACTGGTAGTGGATTTAAAAGCTTTATCATAGTTAAGTTTAATTACTTCTGGCAATAATAAAACCTACAAACTATGTGTTCTGTCTCCCTACTGACTTTCACCAACAGACACCTAATTTGATTGCTTCTCTTTTCACTGCATGGAAGAGACTAGCTAACAGGTTCAGCTGCTGTCAGCCTGACTCATGCACTTCAAGGCATGGAATCACTTTTAAGAGTTCTGATAAACTCCCAAGAAACACGTTGGTCTAGTTTCAAGAAGGACTAAAGTATTTTTTGTATATGATGTTCCCTATTATCATGAAATTTGGTTGCAAATATTCTGAGATGAGAGGTGAAGAAAACCTGGGGGTTACCTACTGTGACTTGGGAGGACCACTTTTATGCATTCTCCTCATTAGTATACTGAGAAAAAATGTTCCATTGAGGTACCTCCCCATTAGGAGTACTTTCTATGTTCCAAACTTTCCCCTCATTCTTTCACCAATGGACATTTGCTATTTTCACTTACTTACACAACTAAACCTATTCCAGACATAAAGACTTCTTGGTCTAGGATGATATTTCAAGCAGCTAGTGATTCGTGTCTCTTATAAATTTTTCAAAGGTACTGTAGTACAAATTATACTGGTAAATTGTCATGTGCTGTGGCAGCTTACTGAGAGCTGAGCTGGTTCACAAGCAAGAGGACCTGAGTTGGAGCCTCAGTAACCAAAAATAAATAAATATTTTTAAAATGCTGGGATAGTGGTATGTACCTATAATCTCAGTATGGGGAGTTGGAAAGAGGAAGACCCCTGGGGCTCACAAGCCAGCCAGTCTAATTGATCCAGGCCAATGAGAGATCCTGTCTCACAAAAGGTGGATAGTATTTCTAGGAATGACACCTGAAGGTCTTCTGTGACATACACATGCATGCATACTGTAGTAGTTATCTTCCCATTGCTGGAACAAAACACACAAATAAAACCCAAGTAAGCTGATGTGAGGAAGGGATTTATTTTGTCCTATATGCTCAAGGGGAAGCTTCGTGATGACAGGGAAAAGAACAGAGGCTGGACATCACCTCCTTGCCAGAGCAGGTAGAAAATAGCAACAAGAGAGCTGGGCTTGGCAAGGGAGCTGGTTATAGCACCTTAAGGCCCAGCCTGAGCCAAATACCTCTTCCAACAAATCTTCACTTCCCAATTTGACACTAGCTGAGGCCAAGTATTCAAAACACATGACTTTATGGAGGATATCTGATTCAAACCACCACATTCTGCCCTTTGTCCCCATAAATTCACAACCATCTCAAGACATAAAAGTGCATTCAGTTCAACTTTAAAAGTTCCCCAAAGGTTTTTATAAATCAATCTCAGCACTGTTTTAAAGTCCAAAGTTCAAGGTATCTAAGACTTAAAACAGTCATTTGACTATAAGCCTATAAAATCAAAACAAAAGCTAAATACACTTAATGTTTGGGGAGCAAACATTCCAAAAAAAAAAAAAAAAAAAGCATAACAAGAAAAGACTGAACCAATGCAAGGTGTAAAACAAGCAGGGTAAATAATAAATCCTGATGTTCCATGTTTGTCTGGCATCTTAGACCCTTAGTCCCTTGGGCTACAAATTCTGCTCCTCCAGCTGAGATGCCCATAGCCTGGGAAAAATTCCATCCTGAATCAGCAGCTCTCCTTGGCAGTTGTTCCATAGTCTGTGTATCTCTAAAATCCCGGGTTCTCCATGGAACCCATGGTTGATCCTCATGGCTCCATCAGGTCTCTATGCAAGGATTCCAACAACGCTGCCTCATATTACCCAATGGCCATTTCTAAAAACATTTTGCAAATCCAATGAATCCTGCTTTCCAGCTTGTGTTCTACTTCCATAACACCAGGTAGACTACCAAATTTGGTAATCCAGAGGGAATAAAGCCAACTTTAAGAGCAGAAAAATCCCTTAGCACTCTTCCTACTTCTCAATGTGGAATAGCTGGTCCAATCTCAAAGATGGTAATCTCTCAAACAGCTACAACTAAGGAGGCAGCAGTCTTTGGCCTGAAACTTTCATTTCTTTCTGAGCCATATCCTTCTGTTCACACCAATCCATTTCTTCTAACCCCATCCCTGCTCAAGTTCTCAGGACATGAACAGAACATACCTAGCCTGTCACACAACTGCCTCTAGCCCAGTCTCAACAAAGTTACCTTTTTCCTTTCATAAGGTAAGCCTTACAGTTCACAGTTATTTCTACATTAGGTTTTGTAAACTCCTATAGGAATGGTCCATCAGGCTCTGCTTACAGCACTGAAAGGCATCTCCTAGCACAAAGTTTCAAGTCCATCCATATTCCTCTCACAAATCAGTTCCAAGTAGTAAAACCACGTAGTCAAGTTTCTAGCAGCAATGACCGTACTATTCTGAAGTAGTTCCACGATAGACCCAATATTCTGTTGTAGTTACCTTCACATGGCTGGGACAAAACACCTGACCAAAAGCAGCTGATGGGAGAGAAGGATTTGTGTTGGTTTATAGTCTCAAGGTGAAGCTTCTTGATGGCAGGGAAAAGATGATAGAACATAGGCTGAACATGTCCTTGACCAGGTAGAAAACAGCAGCAAGAGAGTGAGCTTGGCTCTGGAAAGGGAGAGATGGTTATAATACGAAAAGCCCACCACCAGCCACATACCATCTCCAGAAAGGCTCCTTCTCCCAAATTTCCACCAAGTATTCAAAACACATGATCTTATGGAGTCTTATGATTCAAACCACCACACACATGCATGCATACCCCCCCCCCCACACACATACATGCAGGATGGACACACTCACACAGTGAAGATATAGACGAAAATAATAATGGATTAGACCATGATTCATTATCAAAAAGTATAGCTTGTAGAAGAAGACATATGGATCAGATATATTGAACCTCATAAAAATAATTTCTGTTCTATGAAGATGCTTACTAAGAGAGTAAAAATGAAAATAAAATGACTGAGAGAAAAATGTTTGCAATTCATGTATCTGACAAAAGAATTGTACTCAAACTACATAAATAATTCTCAAAACTCACTAAGAAAATGAACAATGAGAATGAAAGATGGGCAAATGATTTAAGGAGACAGTTTAACATAAAAAAAGTCATGTTCTAAATACAATTCAGTCATTGAATTGAACATCTGATGGTGGTCCCAATATAAAGGAACTGAATTTTTTCTGTCATTTACTAGTGTCATAACTAGTGTAAGATCATAATGTGACACCAAATTCATGCATTTATGATGATGCTGGTGTAAACAGAATGTTCTGCCAGTCATGCAGATGTATGGCACTTACAATTATGCATTGTACATGGTATCTGACAAGAATCACACTCTCAGGTTGGACTGGGCATCAAGATGCATGTAACCAAAGTGGAGTAATGCCCTATGAAGAATTACTGAGGAAAGCAGCATTGAGCAGACTGAACATCAGTAGGGGCAACTCTGACCCATGGGACATTATTGGTCTTACTTAAGGGTTTCTCATTCAGCCAGTTAGTTTGATCTCGAATTAATTCAAATTGTTTCTTGAGAGATCCTTTCATTCTCAAAACTAGTCTATGTCAAAGATTAGTGCAGTTCTAAAATTAAATTTCTATGTACTTAATTCCTCATCAACATTAAAATATTCTCAAAATATCTCCCTTAAAAATCTCAGTAACCTCTGCCCTTTCTCTCTTATTGAAATAATTGCTACTGTGCCTTCCTAATGGTCTGTGATCTAACCCTCCTTGCTTCATTGAAACAGTGCCTTCTTGGGTTACCAATGAAGCCCACGTTGCCACAGATGATGTGTGATATAGAGTTCTTTTCAGATGAGCCCCAGGAAGCACTCAGCATCTTCCCACAATCATCTCTTTCTTTGGATTCTGGGACACCCAGACATTCTTTATAAAGCTTCTCATCTCTTGGAGAATTCTCACGATATACCCTTTAGCTACTGATTGTCTCCCAAAAATATATCTTCCATTTCTCAAATTTAAATTGAGTTATTCCTGGAACATGGCCACTAAGGCTTCCCTCGTAGCTGGTCTATATATGTGATGAGCAGAAAAGAACTGAGGCAGCACATTCAAAGGTATGACATCTTGCACTTTTTCCACTTGCAATCCCTTTCTCCCAGGTTTATAGGTATATGTACTAAACAAAGACATTACTTATAATAAGTCATAAAGAATTCTATTATAAAATAATTTTTGGCATACAAATATTTTTACTATTGATTTAAGATATAAACAAAACTGTATACTAATGAGATGGATGTACTTGTTTATTTTTTCACGTAAAGTATCAAATTTTGACAAAATTTTTAATACTCCCCAAAATCCAGCATCTTCAATGTTTTTCAGAATTTTTCAATATTTTAATTTATAATCATCAAGGTTAAGAATGGCACTTTCCATAAATACATAGCACCAAATGGAAGTAGTATGTTTAGGACCATTTCAGAAATTGTTGGGAATTCTGAGCTAACCCAAGGCAAAATTCATTCAATGATTTTTTTGTATAAGATTCAAGTCATCAACTCAATTAACAATACTTAAGACCAAACATTCTGGCACAATGCAATTCAAAAATATACTTGATATTTACATACTTAGGAATAAAAGTAGGAAAATATTGTCTTTGATCTGTCATCAAACCATTATGCTTCTATATGAGAAGAAAACTTTGTATGTGCAATAAAAACACAAAAATCCATAACACACACTAATCTGAACCATTCATTGGTGCTGCATAGTGTGACTGCATGGCCAATGCAGTGTGAACACAAGCCGTGTAGTGTGCTCAGAATCAAAGAAGGCAGACTCACAGTGCAGATCTTCCAGAAACATCTTTGATTCATCAGGAGCTGGTTCCTGAATTAATATTTGTTCATTGCACAGTTCAGACTTTTTCCTCTTTCTTTTACTCTAGCTGAATTTTTCACAACCACATATTTATTACATGACTCCATGTGAGATTTCAGCCTTTAGTTTAAGAAGCTGTGTTTGCAAGTAATGGTGGACCAACAGATGGAGCTTTGGGGTCCCTGACTGATCACAGGCTTACCTAGCTTGAATTATGCATTGTTATTCAATCAGTGGTCTGACAGTCAGGGTTAACACAGACACACATACACACACACACACAGAGAGAGAGAGAGAGAGAGATTTTTATGGACGGAGAAACTGATAATCTTTGTTATGCTATAATGAAATATTTCATAAAATTGATATATGAACTATTTTGGATGAGGGCACCACTTTTCCACAAAACCAGTATCACAAGGGCAAGTAATTGGAAAGATCCAGAATATGTTTCTTTTATAAACATACTGTAAGAGAAAGAAGAGTTGACAATGAATCATTTGAAAGGCAGCATTCTAAAGGGAGGCCCCGCCCAGGAGTTCAGCCTGTAATGTATGTTAACAAGAAACCATTAACTTAGAGCCTGGCAGACGTAGAAAAACCAATTACTTCTCCTAACCAAAGAGCAGGAAATCAGGCTCAAGGCCCCTTTGAACCTTCGTTCATTAAACCCATTAAGTCCTGTAGGCCAGAACATGTGACCCAGCCCAGTGGCATAAGTAAGATTAAATGTGTTGCCTACTCTCCTGAGCCTATTATTTCTGATGGTGTCACATTTTCCACCTAATGCTGTGAATTTTATGTACAAAACTGGTACCAACTCTCTTCATTTGTTGCTCTGTCCACAGCTCCCACCCTTATTCAAGTTATCATCAAGAACACTAAAAACTTTAGAATTGGATGTCCTGCTTCCATACTCACCATTAGGGATTGGATTTAGGGCCACAGTGATACTTTAAACAAACTAACAGTGAATCATCTGTTGGAAAGATCACAGAAAAAAAAAAAAAAAAAAAAAAAACCAAACCTAACCCTAAACAGGGCCTGTGAGGTTCTACAAGGCCCAATCCCAAGCCACTACCCTTCCAGTGTTACTATTTTTTAAACAAACATGTTTTGTACTGCTTTAGATTTACAGAGAAGTTGAAAAGACAATATAGATTTGTTTCCGTACACCCCACCTCTGTTCCTTCTATTAGCAATAATCTCAAAGTAGTATGGTACATTTGTTACAATTAATAAGCTAACATTGCGGTAGTATTATTAACTGAAGATTGTACTTAATTAATTGTACTTAGATTTCCTTAATTTTTAGTATCCCTTTGACTGTTCCAGGGTTGCATCTAGGGTACCACAATAGATTTAGTCATCAAGTGTCCAAAAGGTTATTCTTGTCTGTGACAGTTCCTCAGACTTTCTTCGTTTTGGATGAACTTGACAGCTTTGAGAAATACTGCTCAGGGGCTGGAGGGATGGCTTAGCAGTTAAGGTGTTTGCCTGCAAAGCCAAAAGACCCAGGTTCGATTCCCCAGGACCCACGTTAGCCAGGTGCACAAGGGGGCGCACACGTCTGGAGTTTGTTTGCAGTGGTTGGAGGTCCTGGCGCACCCATTCTTTCTCTCTCTCTCTCTCTCTATCTCTCTCTCCCTCTTTCTCTGTCAAATAAGTAGATAAATAAAAATAAAATATTTTTTAAAAAGAAAGAAATAATGCTCAGAAATTTTGTATGTCTCCTTGCTTGGATTTGCTTGGTATATTTTTCCTGATTTGCTTTGGTTACAACATAAGGAGAAAAGGGACACAGAGTAGAGTGCCATTTTCATTACATATTACAAAGGGTACACCCTCACTACACAGTGTGCCACAGCTGATGTTGACTTGGTTCACCAGATCTCAGCATTATTTCCCCCTTCTTCTCACTTTCAAATCTCTAACCACACTGATCTGTCAAACATTTTTCATGTTCACCATGATCACATCTTAAAATGGTGCTCCATCTGTGTGGATTCCTTCACCTGCTCACCTTCTAGATCTTTCTCAAGCTGCTTTCTCAGAAAATCCTTCTCAGTGATCTGCCTATTCCATGTCAGGAATGTTATCATTGTATGGTTTTCATTTCTTTGGGGGTTTGTGATAGTATAATTATTAGTGTGAGGGTTTAGGTCTATTCCAGCAGTAAGCTATGAGTTCCGTTTTGTTGTTGTTGTTGTTGTTGTATTAGTTTCTTTGTTTTATACATAGTTGAGTGTCCCTTACACATTATATATACAGGGGAGATGCTTAAGAAATAGTTTAATAAGTACCAATGAAACAAAATCAGTGTCTTTAAATATTTGGATTAAATAAATGATAGAATAAATACACAGTAAGTTCCCAGTCAACATCCATGGCAGGAACTGATGATGTAACAAGCCACTGTTCCTTAGCCACACTGATTTTAGTACAATTTATTGAGAAAGTGTCCCACAGCATTGCTAGGTCATCAGGAGCCCTGCTGAAAATGAGGGAAAGAACACACATCATAGAAGCCAGACATACGTCAAAGAAGTTATTTTTACTGAATTCCTAACTGTGGGGTTTCTTTTAAGGGAACTAGAACATCTATATGGACGAGTCTTAGAAGTCAAAAGAGAAAATAATCTGGGAATATTTATTAAAATTTATATGTGCCTATCTTTGGACCCAGCATGCACAATCATGGGAATCCTTCATGCAGAAATATGAACATGAGTATATAAAAATATATGTATAGGAATTCTTGGTACAAAATTGTTTAAATTCACAAAACCTGCAAAACATTGGCCCACCAAGACATTGAAAAACATATACCCATAATATTAAATGTCCTGTGGTTATTTGAAGAGAATATAATATGAGTTTGACTGATGGAGATTTACTATCAAGATGAAAAAATAAATTATCAAAAATATATAAATTTATTCAATTTTAGTTTTAAAAAGAAAAGATAAATTTAGTGCATGTGAACCTATGACCCTATAAGCCCAGAAAAGTATAGGAGCATAAATTTCAAAGTTTACATTTGCTATCTCAGGAGGATAGTATTTTCCCCTTACTTCATCTTTTAAATTTTATACAAGTGGACTAGAAAACTGGCTTAGCAGTTAAGGTGCTTGCCTGTGAAGCACCTTACCGACTCATGTTCGACTCTCCAGGTCCCACATAAGCCAGATGCACAAAGCGATGCAAATGTGCAAGCTTGCACAAGCACACAAGGGGGAGCTCGCATCTGGAGTTCAAGTGCAGTGGCTGGAGGTCCTGGCATTCTCTCTCTCCCTCTCTCTTTCATTGTCTTGCATTTTTAGAAAAAGGCCAGTTTGTTGGGCTTTCTTCAAATTTTTTTACACAAGTTAGGGACTGCAAAGATGGCTCATTAGTTAAAGGTACTTGCTTGCAAAGCCTGAATTTGATTCCTCAGTACCCATGTAAAGCAGAATGCACAAAATTGCACATTCATCTGGAGTTTGTTTGCAGAGGCAATAGGCCCTGGCATGGCAATTCATTCTCTCTCTCTCATAAGTAAATAAATAAGACTTAAATTTTACATGTTACATGCAAACATAATGATGAAATAAAAGGATTTTAATTCTTAAAAGTAAAGGCATAATTAATGAGTAGAATAGCTGCCATTTACAAAATAAAGACTTCAAAAACACTTCAATTTTTAAGAATTGAAATGGGATCTAAGAGATATTAAAAATCAGTTGAACATGAATCAAAAATATTCTTCTTGTAAAAATTACAAACCTAATATGAAAAATGAGTATTTCTGCCCTGTACTTAAAGGTATATCAAGTTAGCTTCTATATTAGTCACTACTTATTACTGTGACAAAACACCAGCTTTAAATTTCAGTCCCTAGACTGTTGGCCCTGTCACTATGGGTTTTTAGGAAGACAGAGCATCATTCAGCTGTATCATGCAGAGATGAACACTTCACAGGTGCTGGAAAAACAGAGAGAGGAAGGCATTATGGACATAACCCTCAATGGCACACCCTTGGTGACATACTCCCTCCAATTTACACCAGAGTATAATAACTTGCACAAAAACTATACCCTTGGTGGCAGTGAGTTGCCCACACAGAAATATTATAGCCCTAAATCCTTGACTGGCTTCAGTATACCTCTCAAGAGTATCCTGAAGCAATAACACAAGCAATAGCAGGTCCCGTAGGATCAGGAACCAGAGGCTGCAGGATCCGCAGCAGGACTGATATATAAAAATGAGCTGGAACCATGAGAACCCATCAGAAAACCCTGCCAAAAATTCAAAAGTTCCCACCAAGCACTCATCCCCAGTAACAGCTCCAGCTTTCCAAACAATGCATGGAGGGGCAGCCAGAGTTCCCAGCAGGCACTGCAAGCATCACCAGGAAAGGTCCCTTCACTCCCAGACTGAGTGGCAGCCACTGGTGAAAGGCACTCAGGTTTCAACCACACATTCTTGCAGTTTGCAGCTTGCAACTTGCACCTTGCACCTTGCCCCTGAGGTTTTTCAGTGGAGCTTCCTGTTCAGTCTCAATATTAGATCTGGAAAACTATACTTGTTAGAAAATATGAGATTTAAAAACCTACGACTCATGTACTTAATGAAGCCCAAAAATCAGTATATCTACAATATGAATAAAAATAGAGAGACATCATTGAAGCAGATAAGGAAAAAAAGTCATAAGTAATTTACACTAAAACTTTCTGATTAGAAGTATGTTGAACTTTGTGACTTGTCTTTGGATCTGAGCTGCACTGCAGAAGCTGGTGTCCATTGCAAAGTCTGCCCTTGACTTATGTAACCTGGAGTCACATCTTTTCAGTTTGGCTCATGGAAATGTATTACCTCTCATTCCACATCTTCACCAGTGACACACCACTACTCAACAGTGTTCTTGATTCCAGACACAAAAACACACTGTGCACACATGCTCACACAATCTCAAAGTGCAGAATTAGCATACTATAACTGGCTGTTTGCTGGTTTCTGTGAAGGAAAACACTGGGGAGATAAAACAAATCTAAAATTGTTATTCATTGAACATAGAATTTGGAGAAACAGAGATACAGGGATACAAGTGAGAATTCTATGTATACCAGTATATGTGTAGATACTTTTGAAGCACATGAATCTTACAAAACCTAAATTTAAATTTAAAAAGTTAGTTCTCTAATTGAAAGCAAAGAAATGTAACTGCTAATGTAAACAAATGAATAATTCATTCTTCAGAAAATATTATTCCAAATGTCTTGTTTCAGAGATGGGTGTGGTGGTACCTGCCTATAAACTTAGTACTGGGAAGATGAGGCAAGACCATCACCATGGGATAGATACATAGTGAGTTCCAGGCCAGCCTGTGATTCCACATGACACTCAATTCCGTATCTCCAAAATTAATTAATTAATTAATTAATTAAGGAATAAAATAAAAAGAGCTTTATCTCCAGAATGGGATATTATCTAAACATAAAAGTAACAGGTCATAATTTGATTTAGAACAAATATTAGTGTTATAATTTGGAAACCATTCTAATCATATTATTGGATATGCAACTAACTATACCAATGCCAATAGGTACCAGACTTTCAACCTTTTAGCATAAAGACTATGCCTAATAGCTCCCAAAAGTCAATAAACCCTATTTAGATGAAATCTGAGATAGAGTCATTCAGACAAATCTCACATACACATTATTCCATTCAAAAGTCAAGAGGGGGCTGGAGAGATAGCTTAGCAGTTAAGGCACCTGCCTCCTAAGCTTAAGAACACCGGTTCCAATCTCCAGGTCCCATGTTTAGCCAGATGCAAAGTAACTCAAGGGCACAATGCCACACTTGACCACAAGGGGGCACACACATCTGGATTTCGTTTGCAGCAGCTGAGAGACTGCTGGCATGCCCATCTCTATCTGTCTCCCTCTCCCTCTCACTCTATCTCTCTCTGTGTCTCTCTCCAAAAAAAAAAAGAGTCAAGAGGCAATGAAATATCTGTAGCAATGAACATACTCATGTGGATTTTCATCCTTGACCCTTGAAGACAATGGCTGATTTCAGATCAATGACTAGAAAGTGCAAGATGAGCCTATACTATTTTATTAAGCTTAGAAACAAGGAATACCCAATTTTTAATTGAATATTCATATTGTGCTTTTAGATTTTCATTTCTTAAGTTAGCTTACAAAGTCATGGTTTTCATTATGCCATTGTCAGACATTTTTGTCATGTTCTTTTGTTTATATTCACCCTTCCCCTACTGCCTGGATATGGTTTAGAAACCGTTTTCAAGAAAAATATTTGAAGATGACTGTAAGGACTTGAACATACACTGGATATTACTGTTAATTTGATAATGATTTACACTTATGTAGGAAAATGCTCTATCTTTAAGAAATCTATGGTGAAATACATAGAGATGGTAGTGTCATGGTACATGTGACTTTCAAATGTTTCAGAAATATGTACAAACAGAGCAAGTATGTCAAAATATTTATAATTATTGAATGTGAATTTTGGGTATATATGTGATCATTACATGACTCAACTTTTCAGTGTATTTGACATTGGTATACTTAAACATTGAAAAATATCATCATTTCAATGCACATTTGACAGAGGAAAGAATAGGAAATGGGAAGTATATTTTCTCCAAAGGTCCATTTCAGTTCTTTGGTTCTAGCATGACAGAAAAAGCGATTAGGAGTACTGGTTGGCGAGGATAAAAGAAAATAAGGAAGGATTAAAAACAGCTTCCTATAAGCCAATATCATAACAGCTTGCTCATTAGATTAGTGTGATTACTTCTTTATTAGGCCTTATTTGAGCTGTCATCTGGTATCAATTAGGTCAGTTATAGTCTGTCAGGTCCACCAGAGGGAAATGGAGCAAGGTCCATCATTGAGTGAAATAGTGTAATTAAAACAATGGAAATAATGGCTATTATTCATTTAATCCTCATCCAATCAAGCAAGCTCATATTGGCCTTCCATTCACATTGCATGCTAAAGAGATGAAAGGAGAGAAAAGTAATGGCAAGACAAATTTTCAAATCATGTTTCAATAATAAAATCAAATCAAACCATTCATGAAGTGAGAGTTACAAATATAATACATTGACATGTTATTGTAGAAACTAAAAATCATAAAGGGCACAATTTATAGTTGTGTTCCTTTAATTATTTAATTCTATATATGTGTGTATGTCATGTATTACATATGCATATGCTATGAATAAAAAGAGAGAGAGAAAGAGAGAGAGAAAGAAAGAAAGGAGAGAGTGAATATTTTAGTGAAGGCAAACATTTTGGATAGGTGGTATAGAGTTAGAATAGTTTACATAGGCATGAATTAAGCATAGAATTCATTTGAACCTGGAAAAATATGAGCAAAATCCTGACACCCATATTTTGATTGTCTAATTTAAAGGTAATTGTTCTTATTCAATTTTAGCTCAGTTTTAAAGGTATCAGTTGATGCAAGGAAAACAAAAACATAGAAATCCAATTTAAAATAGACACTTACATAAAGTAAAATAAAGAAAATTGGGATAATTAGTCTAAAAAATTTAAATATGGGAAAATTTTATTTATATACCCTTTATAGATAATGTATGTATACTAATAATTATTATATGTGAATTAAAATGGATTACATATTATCAATTTTTATAAGTTTTAGTTTATTAACTTTGTCAAACCTCAAACTAAACTTCTTAGTTTAAGAATTATTTTTCAGGGGGCTGGAGAAATGGCTTAGCAGTTAAGGTACTTGCCTGTGAAGCCTAAGGACCCAGATTCGATTCCTCGGAACCCACATAAGCCAGATATGCACATGGTGGCACATGCGTCTGGAGTTCATTTGCAGTGGCTAAAGGCTCTGCGTTCTCATTCTACCTCTCTCTTTCTCTCTCTCACAAATGAATAAATAAAATATTTTAATAAAAATAATGATTTTCAGAGATAACACTGAATTCATTGTCATCATACGCTATCTTGTCTAAGTTCTCTCTCTCTTTGAGAATTTCAGCATGAGTCTTTTTAAAACCAACAAGAATCACTGAAAACACAAGATATTATGGTAATTATACTATTCTATCAGTTATTTAGATTGTAAAAGAATCTTCAAGTCATACTTTCCTATTAGTTGCCTAAATCCCTATCAGTAGGTATCAGTTAATTGCATTATAGTACCAACAAGACTTCAATTTTTTATCATAAAATATAATTATGCCATTGACCATTGCAATTCATATGCTTATGTGTTTTTTCTTTTGGCTTTTGCAAAGTTATGATAAAATACTTACTGTTTAATCTTTGAACCTTAAGAAGCCATTAGTGTGAGACATAATTAAAGACTGCAACTGGCTCTGATTCAAACCGTGATTCTGGATTCTTTGTCCTTCCCCTGTTTACCCTGCCAAATGATTATAATAGAAGAAAGATTTAAAACCAAGCTCTAGAGGAAACCAAAGCAACCAATTACATGATTGCCAGCATTTTTCTCTCAACTCCAGTTTTGCAGGAAATGCATCATGTTATCCTGGCCTCTGAAGCTTCTCAACCATGGTTTGAAAGGCTTTCCATTGCTTTCCAATTGAGCCTGGGGAGCCAGTTCACCAGGATTCCCTGCAGATCTGACAAACATGGAGAAGTTGATCTGTGTCCTGATGCCTGCCATTAGGGCTATAAGAAAATGTAGCCTCACTAATGGAAGCACAATATGCAAGGTGCCAGTGCATCTCTGTGATTTACAATATGTCTAATGAGCAAGCTCAATGAAGAGGTTTGTTGTCTACCATAAAACCAGATGGATGTAAGCAGTGATTAGAAGCAATTAACTCTGTTCAGCACTAAATAACTTTCCACCATTAATGTACATTTTTCCACCTCATTAGTGGCATGGAGGAGAGCACGAGGTAAGGAACACTCAATTTGAATTTCAGATATGCATATGTTTGGAGGAAAAAAATACAAATTTGTAAGGAAGCAAGAGCATGTGTTAATAGAAGCTTTGTTTTGAGGCCACTTTCATTCCATAGGTACTGGCACAGTCCTATAGTTGATTTCGCCAGCCAGCCACTAGGTTCTGGGGGGGTCATGAAACCAATTCTGGCAAGAAACAAGAAATAATCAATAAACAAGTGATACAAGACACCCATTTGCTTATTCACTAACAACGTACTAGTAAACTTTACATATTTGGCAATGTCAGTTAAAGAGAGAAATCTAGAAAATGTAACATTGGTTATCTAAGGCAAATTGGGAAACTTTCAGCCCAAAGCATCAAAGGTCACTGACTTCTTCCCTAGAAAAAAATGGGTGTAGCCAAGCATGGTGGCACTTGCCTTTAATCCCAGCACTCGGGAGGCTGAGATAGGAGGATCGCTATGAGTTCAAGGCCACCCTGAGATTCTATTGTGAATTCCAGGTCAGCCTGGGCTTAGAGCAAGACCCTACCTGGAAAAAAAAAAAAAAAACAGAAAAGGGGGGATATACAACAATAGGTCAGTCATTGATGAATTTATTGAGCTGAAGAGTTATATCAACTGGTAGCATTAATTAAAAAAAAAAAACTTCATCTCCTGACTTTGTGATTTTAGAATTTTTAAAATGTATTAACTTCTTGAAATAATGTAAGAAATGTTCTAGGTCAAATGCTTACAACATAATCTCAAATAAATAAAGGAGATCCACTCAGATCTCAAAAAACATAAAAACAAACTCAAGAAAAATACTGATAAAAAATAGATTAAAATTTCTGGACATTTTAGGTAACAGGTCACTGTCTCAGAGTGTGGATGGAGCCTCCACACACATGCACACATGTGCATGCAGATACACACATAAACACTAATACACACATGTACATACACCTCACACATACACATTCAAAAAGATCACTAACTTTGCTAAATATTACCTATTCATAGTCATCAAAATGAAGCAAATATACATACAGTATGTGTTTATAAATGCATCAAGTAAATTTTGCCATATTTGTCTCCAGGACACTCACGTTGTATCCTCATTTTCATCCAGCAGTAAAGGAGTGTTTTCATGTTACATATTCTCATATCACAACGCACACTGAAAACCAGGCAGCTCCTTTTCCACTCAGCACTGTGAGGAATATGTATGGTGGTGTGTTGTCAAATGTTCAGCAATTGAATCAGGGAGGTGTATTTGTCATATCTCTTGATTTTTATGTTATAATTGTATGAATAATCCCACCATGGTTAATTTAAAGTGACCAACAATTTACCAGCCACTCTATAAATTACACAAAACGTAACAATCAGAAAGAAAAGGCCAGCTCCAGCACATCACTATTGTGAAAGTTCTGTCTCCATGTGCTCCACTGCAATGGTAAGGGAATCATCAACCACTTCTGCATCTAACCTGATGTCACTCATGTGACTTGGAGGAGTTAGGTACTGTTAGCAACCCAAGAACAATGACACAGAATTTGAGAGATGTTGGGGATTCTAACTCTAACCTAATTTAAAAGTAACATACAAGAGAACTAACTAGCTGTATCTTTTTTTAGAAAAATCAACTGATAAATGGCTCCTCACACAATGTCCTAGCATAGAAAGTATAAAAATAAACACATATAATGAAAACCTTAACATACTTTTTTAGACAACGGAACACCCCAAAGCCATAGATTGTTACTAGAAAAAAATAGTGCTGAGGATGGGATACCTGCCAGTGAATTCTTGGCCAGAGAGGTCTCTGATGCCCCCCCCAAATATTATAGACCATTACCAAGGGTCTTGATTTCCCACCTGTCATAGATGGTAAGAACTGATTGGTAAAGACTCCACATGTTTGGGCTGCAAGTTCACTGGAAAAAGCTACACTGCATGCACTACACTATAGGAGAGAGAAGTCATCAGTGGAGATAATCAACACTGGACACTATAAGTCTTAAGTTTGGCCAGCCAGGCCAAATGAGACAACAGGTGCAACAGAGTCATGCCTGTTTTGGAGGAAACCAACAGTCCTCTAACTGAACTAGAGACCTGCTCCAGAGGAGAGAATGCATGCCTGATATTGAAAACCTAGCCAAAAGTCTATGATGGGGGAGGTCATGAGCCCTAGGTATGTAATACTTGCTGGTATCTGGCTAAATGCATATATTATGCTCATAAAAACAGCCCAGTAAGCACTTTTCTTAATGTTCATGCCCACATATTAATACTACTCTCACTTTTGGGTAGAGAAGCTTCTCTTTTCAGATGGTGGTGACCTTTGGGATGACTCAAAAGCACCATCATGCTGAGAAGAAGTGACAGTGGAATTTCAGCAGTGAAATCTCTCTATCAGAACTTCCAAGGCTCAGGGTCCATTGCAGAAAAAGTGGAGGAAAGAATGTAAGAGGCAAAAGAAGGGTAGGACTCCTACAATGAACTCTTCCACACACAACATGGCCTGGATATCCATGACCTCGTAGTACCTGGTACTACCTACATAAGACTGTCATACTAGGAGGAAACGATGATGACATCAAAATAAAAGAGAGACTAATTGAGAGGTGGAGGGGATATGATGGAGGGTGGATTTGTGAAGGGGAAAGTGGAGGAAGAGTGGAAAATATCATGGTCTATTGTCTATAATTATGGAAGTTGTCGATAAAAAAAGATTTTAAAAAAGAAAAAAAGTGCAGCTAAATATAAGACTGCTGGTAATCAAGAACTAACAAAAAGTAACTATTCTGAGAAAGGATGGTAAACCTCAAGCACTAAAGTCTTAGCACCTAAACTTAGGTTTTAGAATAAACACTTTAAACATACTTCCAAAAAGATAAACATATAATGAAAATATGCAGACCAGAGTTCTAGAAATTACAACAAAGTCATATAAAATATGAAACAAATGTTTGCTTTCCTGACCATCATTTATATAAATGAGATTGTTTATTGCTAACATTAATTTTATAAAAAACAGCTTCTATAAATATGAATTTGCAAGTAATTTCAAAATGGCAGCTGGACAATAATGTATCCCCAAGCCATGGCACTAGGGACCCGTATTCTACAGAAAATGAAAGCAGCTATGCATCACAGCTATGGTCTCTTATACCATCTACATCTCTGTCCCAAACATATTTGCCTGGCAGTGGACATTTTCATCATGTAGCTAAGGAAATGAAGTCCCCAACACTCTTATCCATTGACACTGCTATCTTCCCTGTGAGTGCAGTGGTCTCCCTGTGCCCTTGACTGCTGCTGAGTGCCCTCTCCACACACTGCTCTGTGACTGATAATTGATCACTGCTCTTGAAAAAAAAAAATCCTTGTGTGTGTATATCTGCATGTGTGTGTGTGTGTGTGTGTGTACATATGTCTGCTATAACACATGTGGACAATGGCATGTGTGGAGGTCAGAGGAAATCTTGGGTTTCTATCCATCCTTTTCTTTAACCTTGTTTGTGGTAGGGTCTCTTTGTAGTTCACTGCTGTGAATATCTGCTAGCTGTCCTATGAGCTTCCAGAATTCTCCTGTCTCTGCCTCTTAAGGCACTGTAAGAATATTAGAATTACAGATGCTCGCTGCTGTGTTTGGCTTTTACATGAGTTCTGGGAATCCCAATTGATGTACCCACACTTGTACAAGTGTTTTCACACACTGAGCCATCTCCCCAGTCCCCATCGTACTTTGTTTATAGCCTGTAATCAGTGTATAAGAGAGTAGAGGGTTTAGATGTGACCACCGTATTTGGTATCATAAAGAATGGAGAAAATAATATGTGATTGGTCTACATTCCAAAGAATTTATAATTGAACTGTACAAATAAAATTAGATCAAAAATGAAATATTTTAAGACACGTTATTAACCATTGCTATTATTATTATTAAAGATAAGTAGACATTTCTTCTTTACACAGAATTCAGACTCCAGTCTTTCACTAAGTTCACTGCTGAAAATCCAAGAAACAAACAATGACAACCAAATGGGCTTTTATCACAGTCTACATGACAAGGCCCTTGCAAGGAGAGAGCACTGAGCACTTCCCTGAACCTTACTTCCTACCTTTGTAACACGGAAATGAGTAAGACTTCATAATTCAAGTTCACAATTGACTGAAAATAAGCAAAACAGACCATGGGAGAAATTTGGCCTAGAGTTAAAAATGAAAACTTGCAATAACTAAAACAGTGCTACACATTTCAATACCCCAAAGCATTATGTTGTACTGATCAAAATTATTATTTATAATAATGATTTCGAATCTTCAAGAAAGCATATTTAAGAAAATGCTTCACTCAACATAGTTAAATTGCAGTGCATAATCAAGTATTTACTATCTGGAACTTATTTTTTTCTCAATGTTTGATAGGAGTGGTGTCACTCTACATTTCTGTTCTGGAAAATTCCTGAAAGATACCTGGTATTTGCACCTTTGTAAGCTTATAAGAACAGTTCCCATGAGTGATAAAAGTTGACATTGCTTTCTAGAATGTCTTCCAAGATGAAATACTTACAGACTCACCCCTTTGGGGAAGGTTACCAAGCTGTGATATCATGTTCAATTCTAGATCCACTAAAATGGGCAGTATTCTAAGGAATTTTACCTTGCTGCTTCTGTTTTTCTACAAAGTGAGCCATTCAGGCACTGCGTCTTCTGAAATTTCCTCGCCTCTTTCAGGGAAGCATATTGGGACAGAGCTTGCCAGCTGTCTGCTCCCTTTGCCTTCTGCTGCCATTATTCTGAGGTACCGCCCCACCTTCTGGCCCTACAGCTTGTGGGGGGTGGGGAGTAGGGAAGGGAACAGAGCTCTTCCTGCCTCTGACATGCCTAACACAATAAAAAGAGCAGAAGGGATATGTATCTATACATATATATTTCTCTCTCCATATAGACATACATAGACTGGTACTGAGTGTATGTGCGTGTGTATGCATGTGAATCCACACACCCCATGCCAGAATTCCTATATGTATATATACACGGTATATACTCCATATGCTCTTTCTTTCTGCAGCACACATATGCAGCTGGGAATAACTACTGTGAATAAAATTTACATACTCACTAAAGACAAATTATCAAGCAGAAACAAGAATATATGGAATTTAGCGATTATAAATTCTTTTCATCTGCTGCCTGCCTTTATTAGAACATGTTCATTCTTACAGTTTCAGGGGGGAAAATCTAGCATTTCATATTGCATGAATATAAAAAAGACTTCCTTTCGTAATTTAATATTTCACACTGCTCAGCCAGTCAGTGACCTTGTTTCTGTATTGACAGCGAAAGCATTCAAAGGTTAAAGGGTCACGATAAACACCTAGTGCTATGTATGGTGCTATGCAGATGCTGATGTGAGTGAGCAAAGTGTAAGCAGTTAAGAAGATGTGCAAGTCACTACACAAAAGCCTCTGGCATTCCTTGAGTCCCTTACTCCTCACAATGCCCTTGTGCTGTTGCTGCCATAGTCCACCCTATTTTGCATATAAGGAAGGTAGAGTTTTGAGAGATTAAATGACTGACTGAGGGGCCAGGATCTCCACAACTGTCTCTTCACTCACCACCTTCTGCTAACTCTGGCCCAAGGCATATTAAGATGACCAATGTACATAGTAGCATTAGTAGCAGGTTTTGCCTACATGAATGAACACAAGAGCACCGGAGCAACTCCTGCAGGGAGAAGTCAGCCACTCCCATGAGATTCTCGCTTCCCTGATGTCTTTACTGTAAGTAGGTGATAAATTTCATTCAATTTGACCAACAATTGCAAATAAATTTACCAAAGATTCAATTACAATGAACAGAATGTAAAATTTTAACTTCATTTTTTTAAAAATAATCACAAATGTCAAAACTTAAGAGGTGAATCGTCAAAAAACACTTATTTTTCCCAGTGTTATATTAACCTTTATTGAAATTTATCAGGACAATAGGGGCCTGTTGACTCAGAACACAATAAGAGCATTCCTTCCCAGTGTCTAAAGGATTCACTCTGGGGAATAGCACTGGATAGCCAATGATTGCATTAAGCATTCTAGGCCTCCACAATGCACTGAACAAGCCTTTAGTGGCCTCAAAAGGCAGGTGATTAGCATGCATAGGCCTGGTCACAAATGGCAGCAAGCCTAACCCAGTTCTCAATGAGGACTTCTTGTTTAGGAATTTATAAGGAAGTAATCACTTAGGAAGATCGATCACCTCTTCAAATGCTTCAGTTACTCATCTCACTAACACATGGAGCTTAGTGCTCCTTGGTGTCTAAAGTACTTCCTAATATTAATTTGAGGGTCCGGGGAGCAATCTTAATTCATTTAAGCCACTTGGTGCTGTTAAGACTTGAGAAATATATTTCACAAGGAGATGTCATCCATATAATATTTCCAAAAAATGTTCAACCCACAGATTTTCTCACAGGCCTTCCCTTTTCAAAAATTTCAGGCACTAAGGCAGCAAGTTTAATACATACCCCTTAAAATATATGAAATATGTTATTCTCAACAGGCAACCAAGCTTTAAAATTATGTTATAGATACAAAAAATAGGTTGGAGTAGTTATACAGATAATTTGTTAATGTCACTGGTGCTTTCCTGAACTATATAGATGTGATGGAAACTTTTACTGCTACTGTTAAATAAAATCCAGATTATCATTTTAGGTATGATTCTCCAATTTTATTAAGGCTATAATTTATAATTAATTTCTATATGGAGCAATAATGCTATAGAGCCAAATACTCTTCCAAAAGTATGCACAACTCTATTACTTTAGATATAAAATATTAAGTTATAAACTTACAGATATCAATTTAGGAGCAGTCAAGTGGTATAGTTTGAATATACAGAATGTCCCCAAAGATGCCATGTGTTAAAAGATTGGACTCTATAGTGGAACTCTTGAGAGGTTGTGGAACCTTTAAGTGTTCAGGTCATTGAAAGGGACAGTGAAATTACTACACCTTTCTTTCTCTCTCCTTTGCATCCTAGCCAGGCATTAAGCATATTTGCTCTAGTACCACTGTCCCTATATAATGTGGTACTTCACATAGGCCTCAACCTAATAGGGCCAGCCAATCACAGACTGAAACAAACAAATTGTGAGCCAAAATAAACCTTTCCTTTTCACACACTGATTATCTCAGTTATTTATTGTGGTAATTAAAAGAATTTTGTTTTATTTCTTGTTTTAACATCTAGAACTACTTCTTGGATTTAATCTGTCCTTTTACTTTTTATTCATGTTTTAGTCCTTGTGTGTATTTAGATGGACTGCATGTGTGTGTGTGTGTGTGTATGCACACATGTGCACACATGCATAGGTGTGCAAGCTGACAGTTCATCACTTTAGGTATCTTTCTTAATCACTCTTTGTCTTAGTCTTTGAGACAAGGTTTCTCATTGAACTTAGAACTCACCAGTTTGGCCAGATCAGCTAGCTTACAGAGCCTCAGTGAATCTGTCTCTGCCTCTCCAGCACTGCAATTTCAGGCATGTACCACCATATTCAGCCTCCTAGGTTCTGAGGATGTGAACTCAGGTCCTCATGCTTGTACACAAGCACTTTACACGCTGAGCCACCTCCCCAGTCCTATTTTCTTCGGTTATATGTGTGTAGTGGTCATCTATTCAAGAACAAATTTAGTTTTAAAAAGTGTCAATTCATATGTGAGCTAAAACCTCATCCTTGTCTAATGGAAATATAAGCATACACATCTGCTTCATTCAGAAATGCAAAAATCTATGCTTGAAGCTCTTTACAGAAAATATAACATTAAACTCTGAACTAATCATATTATTTTATTACTTCCATTAAGAAGCATTTACTATGTGTCAACTAAGTTCATTTACTATGTGTCAACTAAGTTCAGTGATCCTTTCTTTATAATGATTTAACAATTAGTTCTCTCTTAGGAGAGGGTTTATATTATTACATTACTTCATATATATATATATATTTGGAGAGAGAGAGACACACACACACAGAGAGAGAGAGAGAGAGAGAGAGAGAGAGAGAGGAAGACAGAGATGGGCGAGCAAGCAGTCTCAGTTGCTGGGAATGAAATCCAGATACGTGCGCCCCCTTGTGGTCAAGTTCAGCATTGCGCCCTTATGTCACTTTGCATCTGGCTAAACGTGGGACCTGGAGATTGGAACCGCTGGAGATTGGAACCAGCATTCTTAGGCTTAGGAGGCAGGTGCCTTAACCGCTAAGCCATCTCTCCAGCCCTATATTACTTTTTAAGATTAAAAAAATGGAGACCTGGGGAGTTTAAATCTCTTTCCATTGGTGACCTAGTTAATGGAGAGAAAAAGTGAGAATAAGAACCAAGCTACCTGATTACAAAGTTAATTACTTTGATATCTACCACCCCTTCTAAATTTTTTTGGCAGTTAAATTTTGTGAATATACTTATTCAGTACTATATGACGGTCATGCTGTCTTTATAATTCTTTACATTTCTAAGTTCAAAATATATTAGTATTCTCTACTTACAAGTCACAATATTACCTTTGTACAATTGCTTTGAAAGTAAACTGTTTCAGTATTGCTATCAACCTACAATGAGGATCATTATGAGAAGCTAGCATATAAAACTCATAATTGCACTAAAGAAATTATTGAGTACATCAATCACCATGACAAGAGAGATTCCTCCTCTCTTTATTTTTGAAATGGAAATTAATATCTGAACAATATAAGCCAGTTAAAAAAGAAGACAATCGGATAAATAAAGAAAGTGGTTAAAGAGCTTGCATGTGAAGCCTAAGGACCCAGGTTCAATTCCCCAGTACCCACCTAAGCCAGATGCACAAGGTGGCGTATGTGTCTGGATTTCATTTGCAGTGGCTGGGGGCCCTGATGCACCCATTCTATCTTTCTCTAGATACCTCTTTCTCTTTCTCCACTAAGTAAATAAAAAATAAAATATTTTTTAAAAAGAAAGCTGTTTAAAATACTCCCTGTGTCCACCACTCAGTGATCACCATGGTAATGACCCTTTAAAAGTATAACTTTCTTGTTCAATTTACTATGCTATTGCTATGCTATTGAACTAGGCCTATTACCCTGCTCTGGCTGCCATAACTACACACCATAGACTGGGAAGCTCACATAACAGATGTACTTTCTTACAGTTCTGGAGGCTGGAAACCCAACATCAACATGCTGACTATTGTTTCTGATGAGGCTTCTGCCCCTACATATGCCTCCTCCCTGTGTCCTCAGGTGGCTTCTCTTTGTTCACACAGAAAGATGGAATCCCCCCTCTTCTCACAAGTCCTGTGGGACTATAACCTGACCCTATTGACCCTATTTAACCTTAATCACCTTTTTCAAAGATCTATAACTCAACATAGTCACACTGGAAGGCTAGAGAGTGGATATAGTAAGGCATCATGATTCAGTCCATAACATTACAATAATGCTTTACCATAAGATTTGATATTTCACTAGCCATTATATTGTACACATCTTGCCATGACAAGAATCATTTGTCTGTAGTTTTCTTTAATATGAGACATACCAGAATTTATTAAAATAAAACCTTCGTTGATTATTGGATTCAGCTGAAGTTTTTCTAATTGCAAACAGCATTACTGTAAGCTTTTTAACATAACTACCAAATTTTTGTCCAGACCTTGATTTGTTTCCTGGTTCTATATTTCTAGTAGAACTACTAGTCAAGTAGTAAGTATATTATTAAGATAGTTTATACATATTGTCAAAACCCTTTGAGAATAGCTACCTCAATTCGTATGCTCACCTTGTAACCCCAGATGGTAGACTCCATAAAGATGGGGAAAAGCATGACAGAAGCACAAAGCCAATGTCACATCTTCACCTCTGCCTCTGGGATGATGATGTGTGTGTGTGTGTGTGTGTGTGTTCTTTTTCTTTTTCTTTATTTATTTTTTTGTTTTGTTTTTCCAAAGTAGGGTCTCAGTCTCACTCAGGCTGACCTGGAATTCACTATGTAGTCTCAGGGTGGCCTCGAACTCACGGCAATCCTCCTACCTCTGTCTCTGGAGTGCTAGAATTAAAGTCATGAGCCACCACGCCCAGCTCATATATATGTGTGTGTATGTGTATGTATGTATGTTAGTTTATATTCTTATCAGTGGATTTTGTTTATCTTGTAACTAATTATTTTCTTGACACATACCAAAAGTAGCTAGAAATAAACAAGCAGACTCTAACTACAGAAGACACATAGTATGTAGTTATGTTTGACAATACAATTATCTTCGATTTTCTTATACTTATTGCCACTCATTAAAAGTTCCCTCAAATCAGGAGTGATGGCCTATACCTGAAGTCCTAACACTAGGGAAGAGAAGGCAAGAGAATTGAAAGTTTGAGGCCAACTTGAAGTACATCCTACTTTCTAGGCAATCTGGATGATATAGTGAGACTCTGTTTCTAAAAACAAAACAAGTTTCTTAAGTTATTTATACTTTTATAGTGTATAATGTGAATATTCACGTGGGTGTGCTTTGAAAATTACTTCAAATGTTTTTGGAATTTAGAATATATTCATTTATAAACTCTTTGATCAAATATAATAAATAATATGGGAAGTCTACTTCAATTGTGATTTTTTTTCTTATTTGAGACCTATATATTTATCCATGGCTTATAAGATCATTTGAATATAATTCTGAAAATAAGCTCTATATAAGACATCATTGAAATATTAACTCTCCTCAAAAAATAAAATTTTAAAGCATTAAAATATTTGTTTTAAACCATTATACTTTATAAACTTGTAGCAATAAATTTGCCTACAATTTATACTGCAGTGTTTCCAACATACCTCCCTCCCTACATTCTCTATGTATCAAAAGTCCACTGTAGTTAAGTGGAAGCATTGTTTGCTGGTAGACTTAGCTAAGAAAAAGATTACATTAAAGCATGCACCAGGTGATTGTATGGCTACAATAAAAAATTCATCAGCCATAAAAATTAGCAATTTTAAGAGCAACAATGTAGTGAAAATATATGACAACTAATATGTAGGATATTTAAGCTTACAAAATTCTTAACTTATTAGAAGACATTCTGGATTTTTATAAGCAGATCCTATTACCAGTCCACATCTTAATCCTGGAAAAATACCTGTCCTATGTACATTCACATAATGGCCAATAAAAAGACTAGAGATTAATAACATTTTATGTTCACATAAAACCAGAGACCTGTAGTTCAGTTAAGAACAATACTATAAAACTCAGGGAAGGATAAACATTGCTTACACATCCAGGACACACTTGAGGCCTTCATGTTTATTTGTGTGGTGTTTTTCTTTTTTTTTCATTTTGTGCAATCAAGATTGAGCACATAGCCTTTCACATTCTGGATTAGCTCTCCACCACTGAGATATATCCCAAGTGGTACCCACTTATTGAAAAAGCAACAAGGGCAGCTATATTAGAAAGGGTACCTAAGACTAAAGTTATTACTTTGATAGTTTCGAAATACTGTTCTTTGAGAAGCATGTCTAAATAATTCAATAGCTACTTGAAGGTGATTTGATTTTGTTTTTGATTCTGTAGCTGCAAGTTTTACCCTAAATATGGGAGTAATGCACTGGAGAAGTAAATGGTCCATGTAGAACATTTACATGGGAATACTAAGAAGGTAAAATAAGAAAAATGTCAATAACAAAAAGTACATGAAAGAATAAAACTAAATAAAATTACCTGAAGATTCAAACGTGTGAAAATATTTAGGTCTCAAATACCAAAAATATATGCAATACTAAATTAAAAGTAAAGAACTGAAAAAAAGTCTTCCACATACATACTAAGCAAATGGTTATTGACTTCTATTATTAATGGGGTCCTAACAAATGACTGTGAAAATTACTAGCATCCTACTATAAAACCAATTGAAGATAAGGCCAGTTGATTCATGGATAAAGTAATAGTGATATAAATAGTGATTGGCTTTAATTTTAAAACATCCATGTTTTTAAATTAATACTAATAATTAACTGAAAAATAGTGAAACCAGTGTATATTCTCTTCTGTGAAATTTGGTGTGGTCTTTCTCTCTCTCTCTCTCTCTCTCTCTCTGTGTGTGTGTGTGTGTGTGTGTGTGTTCATGCACACACAGAGACATGTGTAGGTCCAAAAAGTTGATGTCAGGTGTCTTCCTCAATTGTGCCTTATTTTTGGGACAGGATATCTCACTGAAGCTGGAGCTCAATGATTCTGCTAGACTACCTGACCCACAAGCCCCCTGTCTCCACCTCCCTGATGCTGGCATTACAGCTTTTTACATAGGTGCTGGAGATCCAAACTCAAGTTTTCATGCTTACGCCGCAAGCATTTTACTGATGCAGCCATCTCCTAGTCCCATGACATGGTATTTCTCTAAAGAAATTTTGCTACATACATAAACAACCACAAGAAGAAATCAGAAAGTTCATGATATAGCAATGGTATTCCTGGAAATCTGTCAAAGAGATTTGCCTGAAGAGTTCTAGAGAAAGGTTTTATTAACATTATTTATAATGCATTTCATTGTAAAATAATTTAAACCAGCTGGTCCTGGTGGCGCACACCTTTAATCCCAGCACTTGAGAAGCAGAGGTAGGAGGATTGCCGAAAGTTCAAGGCCATCCTGAGACTACATAGTTAATTCCAGGTCAGTCTGGACCAGAGTGAGACCCTACCTCAAAAAACCAAATAATAATTATAATTTAAGCCTTTTGTTCAAAGAATATCATGATACAAGAAAAAGCTCATGGAAAAAAATCAAGAAGAAACAAAAAATAAGAAATTATACAAATAATTGTTTTCAGGCACAAGTGTGAGCTCTGTGCAGCTTCCTAAATCGAACCTTTCCTCTCTTCTATGACTTCTGTATGCAAAGCACTTCTCCCCATTTTCCCCTGTTATCTATTCCCTTAAATAACTGCTACGCAGCCTTCCAATCTCAAATGTCACTGCCTTCTAGAAAGTAAGTGTCTACCAGAACATGTCAGGTTCTCATTTCATACAACAGCTTTCCTTCTGTGCTTCGCAGGGCACTTATCATAAATGCAGTGAAGTAGATGGGCAGTTGCTGCATGCGTTCTCTTTCCTCCATATGTTTTAGGAGAGTAGGGTCCCCTATTTTACCCCCTGTGTTCCCAAGGGGCCAGCAAATAATAATAGGCATCATATTACTATGTGCCTAGTACTTTCTGAGCTCTTAACTTATTGAAACCTATTTAACTTTGTCTCCTAACTTAGTTAAACTTCACAACAATCTAGAACTAAGTTACCAAAATCATGGGTGGTGTTTGTCTGTTTGTTTGTTTGTTTGTTTGTTTGTTTGTTTGTTTTACTGGCAGCAATCATCATGTCACAGACTCCCAAGTACTGGGACATAAACACACAGCTCAATAGCCTTTATTTTAAAGAGTAGAAAACTGAGGCATAGAGGCCTGGGGTTACATACTAGTCACAGATAGGGACAAGACTGAAATCCAAATAACCCAGAATCATTAACGTAATTGATTCTTCCCTGTTGCAGGTATCCCATGAATATTTGAATGAATAGTTGAACACATGAATGAGGAAACACATTAGCAATAAAATGTGTGTTTGCTATAAATTAAGCACCAGCAGGGACATGCCCTGCAACAGCTGTAGCTCATCATTTCATGGTCACCTGACCGTAGGAGATGCAGAGGACTTTAGCCTGATAATGGAAATACTAGGAACAAAGCTCTGTAGACACCCTCATTAGAAATTCAATCGTAATGATTTCTTTGGAATAATAGAGTGGTTGAGACTTTAGATTTTAATGACAGAAACCTGAAATTGAAAGATTTGAAGTAAAGGCATAAATGGGTTTGTAATACATATATGCCTTTACTTTAATTATAACAACTGATCAACCACAAAGTTGTCCATTTTTTTTTACATGATCTTATTTCCTGTTAAAATCAGCTCCTAAAGAGGGCCTGTAATTGCAAACAAGTTGTGCAGAATAAACAAGCCATTATTGTAATGAGGATGATACTTGCTGAAGCTTATTTTTAAAAGCCAAATTATAGGCTCCTAGTCTAAATTGTATTTTTTTTTGTCACTTGCTTTCAAATTTAATTCTTATTTGCATTTTGCCTGGCCTACTAGTTGGAGCACAAGTTCACAGAGCCCCTTCTGAAGCTGTAATGAGCTTAGGTAATAACCACCACGTAATTGTGTTCAACCGCATACAAGTGTTTACTTTTTACTGCTGCGCGTCTGCCTTTGAGATTTTTGAGATGCAATTATGCATTGCAAAATTTGCAAGTTGCCAGCCTTGCTTGGACTATTTTTGCTATGTTTCACATTTAAACTGGTTAAGTGCATAAGTGGAGGTATAAAACAGCCAGGTTTTCCAGACTAGAAAATTACTGCTACTTAAATGGCAGAATTTCTGCTTTGTGGTTTCCTATTTCCATGCCTTGCCTCGGCTACATATCTTTTTAACCATCTGCTTCTTTCTGGCGACCAGTGACAGGGAGGTAAGCAACTGTATCTGCATTACGATGCTGTTTGACATCTGGTATTCTAAATGCAACCATGGTATTTATTTGTGAATTGTTTAAATATAAGATCATATTAGTTATACTTGCAAATTCCTTTTCATTAACATCTTCAGACCTGTTTATTCTAGAATTGCATGTCATTTCCTACAGAGAAGGAACACACATGTTTTCCTGCAGGTTGCATAGAATTTGGCATATGAATATAAACTTTTTTAAGGGACAAAAATAAATTTCATATGAGTTAAAATTGAATTTTCAGATAGTGTAGAGGGAGATTCAAACATCACCACAGACACAAGCATTTTAGTAATCCCAAGACTGCTCTTGTTGAGCAAATTCAAATTCTGTTGAAATCCTGACATATCTCTTTGAACAAAGATACTAAAAACCAATGCTGATTTGGAAATTTTGCTATTCTCTCTGAAAAGAACTCTGAAATGTCTCCTCTTTCCTTTGTGGCTAAAAATATACACTGAGAAAGTGATTAATAGGAAACTTGGAAGATGGCTCAGTTGGTAAAGTGTTTGCTACCCCAGTTTTACAATCTAGGTTCAGATAATCTGAACCACATAAAATCTAGACACATTAGCAAGTGTCTGTAATCCCAGACTTCCTACTAGAAATGGGAGGTGGAAACAAGGGAATCTTGGAATCTCACAGTAAATCTCCTCAGCCTGGTGTTGGCAGCAATGAGCAAGAGACCTTGTCTGGAACAAGGTAGAAAGCAAGGAATGACACTCAGGGTTGTCCTCTGACCTCTACCCATGCAGGGGGAACAGTCACTCACTCACACACATACACACATCATACATACACACATGCACGCACACAAAGATAATAGTAATAATGATAATGATAATAATAATAAAGACCGCTGAGCTAGAGGTACACTTTCCTGACATGCACAAAGCCCTGGGTTTGATTGCTAGCACTGTTAATTAATTAACTAATTAATTAAAGAAGTAACTAACTAGAGCTAGGATGTTTCAGACCTTAGTGAAGACAAAAACACATAGGAAATGAAACAGTGATGCTATTCTCATGATTACACTAAGACATAGTTTACAAATAGTCATGATCTTTTTAATAATCTGTCAAAGTTTTGGTTATTGATTCTCATATTTATTTTAAGTCGATGGAATACAATCTTCTTGCTGTTCTTTAGTCTCAAAGTGTTATACATACTCTTTAGCTCATGGTCTCCTAAAATGTTTTAAGTCAGGTGTTTCTATCATCACATATCTCTAATACTCTGCTAAACTTTACCCTCTGGTTACACTGACCCTCGCTAGATAACCCAGTAACAACTCTCTGAACTAAATTCATTTAATTACCAACCTCAATAACAATTGCTATTGCCCTTTGCCAAGTTACCTAACATCTCTTCAGGTTCTGTGGACTAGAACCTACAAAACTTAAGAGCCCGGGAGCAGTCCATGTGCCCCATGGTTGTAGTCTATTCTAGTAGAAAAAAAAAAAAAAAGACCCAGAAAGAGCTCTATCTAGTTTGAGCTCTATAACTAATAGTCAATTTCTAAAATTTTCAATTATTTCTGCACAAATGATTAGGTGGTCCTGGATGATCTCAGGATCTTTTCACTCAAGTCCTCTTGATTATGTGAACAGAGTACATCAAATTAACCTTCAAGTTAGAAAAGATTAAATCCTAATTTATCATCATAGAAACAAAACATATGGAGAAAGCTTTGCCATGTTATGAGAACAAAAGGGAGGCTGATCATTAATTCTCTTATGGGGGTGTCATGGAGAAGCTGATCTCTGAGTTGGCATACCAGGAATGAAGAATCTGACCATTCTGGGTATGGGAACCCTAAGAAGTGGACAGAGAATAAAGATGGAGGAAATAAGGCCAGAAATACAGGGTTAGGACAAACAATGATGCATTCTACAGACCAAGGAGAGACACTACTTAATATTCTTCAAGTAAAAGAACAACATGATAGGGGCTAGAGAGATAACTTAGCAATTAAAGCATTTGCCTACAAAGCCAAAGGACCCAGGTTCAATTCCCCAGGACCCACACAAGCCAGATACACAAGGGGGGATTATGCATCTGGAGTTCATTTGCAGTGGCTGGAGGCCCTGGTATGCCCATTCTCTATCTGCCTCTTTTTCTTTCCTTCTATAATAAATAAATAAAATAAATTTAAAAATATAAAAAAAAGAAAAACATGATGGGCTTTATAGACCTTGCAGACACAATGCAGGAATACTGAAAGTGGTTATTTTTCACTGCTTTAATGCATTTTTAGATATCAGTGTTTCATTAAGCTACTTTAACAAGTCAGATATCACAAAACAGACTTTCTTAAAGCTCTAAAGAGCAAAAAATCAAAAATTAAAATTAAAGCATGTTTGCCTCTAATCTTATCAGTGGCCTTCATATGTAAAATAGATATTTATTTGGAATAAATATATATCTTAAATTCATCATTTAAATTTTTGAATTATATTGGCACAGTCACACACAGAGTTTAGACAATTAGATATTCAACTAAAAATGTTACTTGGCCCTCTGCTAAGTAAGCACTTACTATATTTATCTTGCTTAAGAGTCCAATTCTACAGTCCCAGATTATTCTAGAGTCCAAAGCTCATCTCTTATCCTGAAAAGAAAGGAAATGTGTTATTCTTTTTGAGTAGTTCATTTTTATATACCATTTAGTCTGTGTTTTTAAAGTAAAAAAGAAGAAAGTGATAAGAAAGCAGAAGATGGTTAATGTTTAAAACTACCATTCCTTATTTGTTATATATTTTTTGCTTCAAATAATGTAACTTTATTCTTAGTGATTTCACATCTGAAGCCAAATAGAATTGTTCACTTTCAAATAGTCTTGCAAGTTCTCATCTCTAGACAAATAGTTAAGGAGATGTTGAGGAGATGGCTTAGCAATTAAGAGTGCTTGTGGTGTAGGTAAGAGGGTCTGAGAGGGCCCGAGACTCATGGAGTATGGGTTCTCAGCATCCAAGTAAACAGGTGGATATGGTCACACACTTTTGTAAACCTAATCCTGGGGGTGAGGAGGAACTGGAGAATCATTAGGGCTTACTGACCCCCCCCCCAAAAAAGGCAAAAATGACATTTCTGGGCTTAAATATACATTCTCAAGGAAAACAGGGCATATGCATCTGTACATACACATGAATACAGTATGTACATGTCACATACAACACACTCTATACAAATGTGTCAAAAATAACTAAAAGTAAGACAAAGTATAAGAACTTTTTTTTCCTTATAAATGCACTCAACTTTATGCTTTGGTTCTGAAATTCACAGAGACAACTTTCAAGAGTCTCAATATTTTTGAAACTGTTTTTGTGGAAATTGCAAAATATCACTTGGACAAATGATGTTTCATGTGCTTTGTGCTTAACAGTTTAGTATGTCGTCTTGTTGTTCAATGTGGATTCCAAGCATCTAGCTCACTAGAAACCTTTTATAAGGTCTGCAGATACTTCTCTCTTCCCAATGATACCAACCTCAGTCACTCTCATCAAGATTCTTAGATCACCACTGTTGCTCTCTTGACTTGGGAAACCCCTGTTACATCAATTATTTCTGCTTTTTACTATGTTTTCATACTTTTATTTTGCATTAACTTCTGGGTCTCAGAAAATTATGTCTCAGTTTGGAATCCTTGAAAGTAGACATTTAATTAAACAGTCAAGTACACTAATCTTGTATGGGAGGCAATCCCAGGAAACAGGTAAAGAAATGACCATTTGTCACCGAGAAGGAAGTGAATAAAGGGGATACTATTAGGCAACTTTCTACATTCTGCACCTGAAGTTCTCTTTTCTTGGGGCAAAAGATAGAGCTCAGTTACTCCTATGCCTGCAGTGACATGGTGGGACTGAAGGGACCAGAAGTCACATCTGTTATTCCCGTGCACAATCCTATTTCAGCCTTCTGTTAGAGTCTGTCCTTTCTCCTCCTGTTCAAGCCAATTATTTAGAAAGAATAGTTTTTATTTATTGTCTCTTTTCCTCATTTCTTGTCTCTTCCTCAAAATATTGCCATCTGGCTATACCATTAACCAGTCTTCTCTCCAACATTGTTCTTTCCAAGACTTCCCTCAAAGCAAACAATTAGAAATGTTTGATCTTTTAGCTTGTTTGCTTCCTGCTAAAGCTGGCATCCTTTTCTCCTAAAACTGCATAATTCCCTAGTTTTTATATCACTTGTACTATTTCTCTTCTTGTATTTTTCTTACTTTAGTTGGTAATCCCAAGGGCACAGTCTCACTTGGAATTTTTCTCTTTGTATAACTTCACTTGCTTTGCCTTGGATGAGCTCAGATCCAGCATAAGCTTCTAATGTTACCCATGAGCTAAAGACTCACTACTGAAATTCAGACCCACACTTCCAAATGTGTTTGGAATATTTTCATTTCAACATCACAAGCCTCTCAAATGCAGTTTGTCCTGAATATTCCTACTATCCTCTTCAGCATGTATTTTCTCATTTCTTAAAATGGCTCTCCATCTATTCAACAAAATACCCCCCATATTGTCATGTATTAGAATTCTTAATGCTTAATACTTAAATCCAATAAATCCCTTACAGTGCTGAAGAGAGAATTTGATGGACCACTCTGGTCAGAGTTGTCAGAACTATTTGGAAAGGTTGTGGAAACTTTAAGAGGTAGAACCTTGCTGGAGGAATTATGTCTTGACTTATTATAGCCCAGCCCCATTGGTTCTCTCACTACTTTCTTGTGATGATTTGATTCAGGTATTCCCCATAAACTCATGTGTTCTGAATGCTGGGTCTTCAGCTGGTGGCAGTTTAGAAATAGGAACCATGCTGGAGGAGGTATGTTACTGGGGGCAGGCTTATGGATATTGTACCCAGCTTCCCCTTTGCAATGTTTGGCTCATTCTCATGTGGCAGTATACCACGTTCTGTGACAGAGGTGATGTTCAGCACCTGCTAATACCATCCTTTTCTCTGCCATCTTAGAGCTTCCCCTTGAGACTGTAAGTCAAAATAACTTTCCTTTATCTGCTACTTTTGGTCAGATGTTTCATCCCAGACACGAGAAGGTAACTGCAATAGAAAATTGGTACCAAGAAGTGGGGTAGTTAATGCTAGAAACATGAATGTGGGACTGGAGAGATGGCTTAGCAGTTAAGACACATGCCTGCAAAGCCAAAGGACCCAGATTCTATTCCCCAAGACCCACATAAGCCAGATGCACATGGTGCATGTGTCTGGAGTTCATTTGCAGCAGCTGGAGGCCCTGGCACACTCATTCTTTCTCCTCTCTTTCTCTCTCAAATAAATAAATAAAAATAAATATAAATATTTTTGAGAAACATAAATGTGTGGCTTTTGGCCTTTTAGAACTGGGCAGGAGGAATGTGGAAGGATCTAAAATCTTGATCCAAGAAATACCTTACAGTGCTGAAGGCAGAGTTTGATGGATCACTCTGGCCAGAGTTGAAAAAGATGAATGTGGAAAGAACTGTGGACTGTGGGGTTTAGCTTATGAAGCAACAAGAGCTTTGTTAAGATTGGGCTAGAGTCAGCTGTTCTCTTCCTGTGTTCTGAGAACTTGTTCAGGTTCCATTGCATAGAAACGTACTGGTATGAGCATATGGATATGACACAGAAAGAAATGAAAACTTTAGGACAAAAGTTATGCCCATTCAGCTACAATTGTTTGAGATACTACAACCATTGAGATTGATCCAGCCATTCTGCACTGGGATAACAGGAAGAATTCTGACTCTTTTGAAAGTAGGAGGCCAGAATGCTGAAGGAGTTTTATTGCTCTTAAAAGTTGGCTTTGTTCCCCTCTGGATTAACAAGTTGGTATTATCTGGAATATAACAAATGCAGGAAAGAAAGGGTTATTGTATTTGTAACTAGGGTTGCTTTTTGGAAATGGTCAATGGGTGATATAAAGCAGGCTAAGCCTGCTCCCAGCAAGGTTCCACCTCCCAAATTACCTCAGGACCAAGTATTCAAAACACAGAACTATGGGGGAAAATTCCCATTCAAACTACTACAACTAGGGGTTATCACTTCAAGCAAAATAACCCAGGTACAGAATGATAGATATCTTGTTATACCTCAGATACAGAATCTAGGACACAAAATTAGAAAGAGGACTTTGAGAAGGGAGAAAGAGGCCTAAGTGGAGGGAAGACTAAGAGAGCATATTAGAGGGAAATTAAGACAATAATCACATATTTTCTCTCATATACAGAGCCCAGATTTAACTACACAGAGAAAGAGAGAGAGAGAGAGAAGACAAGAAAACAGAATGGGTCCTAGAGAGATGGCTTAGTGGTTAAGCTGCTAGCCTGCAAAGCCTAAGGTCCCAGGTTCTATTTTCCAAGTCCCATGTAAACCAGATGCACAAGGTGACGTATGTGTCTGGAGTTTGTTTGCAGTGGCTAGAGGCCCTGACATGCCCATTCTCTCTCTCTTTCTTTCTTTCTATCTTGTCTCAAATTCATAAAAATTAAAAAAGAAAATAAAACAGAATGGGGTTACTTAGGGGGAAGAATAGGAGTAAAGTAGTGATCAAGGAGGACAATGGAGAGCCACATAGGAGCAAGATACAATTATATGTATGTAAAACTCATAATCAAACCCATTATTGTGAACACTAAACAAATGAAAAGGAGGAGATCCAGTGGCACAATCAGTTACTGCTTGGTACCCATATCACAAAGGAAAAGGAAAGCAACCAATGGATGTTTTGAAACATCTTCTTTTTGCTGTGAAAGACCATGTTAAAACATGCTTTTATTTATGTAACAATGACTGAAGCAACACGTTTTTGAGAAAAAAAAACTATAAAAACAGAAAGGGTAGATTTTCCAGAGGAGCTTCTAGTTTTCTGGCTTAAGAAGAAAATATGAAATTGTGTGTGTGTGTGTGTGTGTGTGTGTGTGTGTGTGTGTGTGAGAAGACAAATTTTGTTCAGGCCTCATCTCATAACTCTTTTGAGGCAAGATCTAACATTATTCACTGCTTCTTTTACCAGGCAAGGCTGGCCCCAAGCATCTGGCAGATTCATCTCCCTTCTTGAACCTAGGTGTGGCTGGGATTACAAATGTCTGCTCCATCATCTGGATTTTTTTAAAAGTGTGCATTAGGTTTCTGAATTCAAGTACTTTATACCCTGAGCCATATCCCCAGCTGTAGGTAAATAGCACAGAATGTAGGTGTAAAGTTATTTACTTTATACAGTAGGCACAGTCACACAGTTATAAGAATTCATGGGAGGAAGATACCTTCTGACCAGAGGTGTTTACTGCTCCAAATTACAACTTACACTTTTCTTAAATATATATATGCTATTAAGTAACCCAAGATATCTCTTTTGTGAAAAATGTCTTTATAGAGGAAAAATAAATGAGAGCACTTAGTTGTCTGGACTCTGATATTAATAGTTACAACTCCCTAAGGCTAGTTTTACAAATCTAGACTTTTCATTAGTTTATTTCTGTTAGTGTGATTTCAACACAGCAGTAAATCATTTACTCATTTGTTCATTAAACATTTTTTGAGAATCCATTATGCAAAATAAAATGTGCCTCAAATGAATCATAAGAATAAAAAAATCCCATTTAGAGATCCAAAGTGTAGAACAATTTTCACCACTAACAATTGAGTAATTTTTGAAGATAGAAGTTAATGCCCTTATACTGCTATTTTATCACTGTTTCCACATACCTTTCAAGATCTAATCTTCATTGTTTTACTTACAGCCTGCTGTTTCAAGGACAACTCTATAGTCTCCAAAATAAGGCTGAATACCTAATCACTTGTTAAATGAACCAATGGAGGATGAACATATTTTAAAAAGGGAGAGAAAATTCAACATGAGTGAAAATTTTTACATTCAAGAATGGAGGATATGAGGGCTGGGGAGATGGCTTAGTGGTTAAGGCACATGCATGTGAAGCCTAAGGTCCCCAGTTCCATTCTCCAGGTCCCATGCAAGCCAGATGCACAAGGGGGTGCACACTTCTGGAGTTTGCAGTGGCTAGAGATCCTGGTGCACCCATTCTCACTCTCCCTCTCTCTTTCCCTCTCTCTATCTCAAATAAATAAATAAATAAAAATAAAATCTTTAAAAAAAAAGAATGGAGAAGATGATTGTGTTAATGCATGTTCTCTCAAGTATGTTACATATCAATTGAGTTCCATTGGCTTCTATTGTCCTGTAATTTAAATACTAGATGTTAGAAAAATAAACAAAACTTTAAAATCCTCCCCAATAATCACACACACAAAAAAATGGATGCCAATGATTGATACAGTGGGAAGCAGAGAGTTCCTAATAGAAATTATAAGTGTTTTATACCTCAGGACTGTCATGCTCAACAACCTCACCAATGGAAAGAAGAAACAAAAGATTTCTTAAATAATATGAAACACTGTAGTTCCCCTGTAACACCTATGAACTGAATGTATTAAATGAATGGCTCCAGCCCTGGGCAGCAGTGGGCCATGACATGCAGCTATTTGCATTCACAATGCAAATTCAGCTGAATGGATGAACCTGGCACTGTACACCATCATTGGGATGTTTGTTAGCCTCACTTTACAACTGTCAGAAGCGATCTGTTCCTCAGCCCAGATCCATACTCTGAGAAAGGCTTGTAAGGCTTGTAAGGTGGTAAAACATGGAACATTACTTAAGAAAAAGAAAACTTATTAGAAAATCTGACAAAACATAAAACATTGGAGAAAAATATCTTAATCTTGGGGAATTAAAATTTAATAATAAAAATAATAATGACAGATCATAGATAAGGGATACACACATGACTTGAACTAAAAGAATTATGACAGTTTATTACACTAGTTCCCAAATAATAGTTAATATTTTTCTAAACTTGTACTCTATCCCTGTCACGAGAGCATATAAACCTCACTGCACTAATAAGGTTCCTCAGGTATTCTGTTTTTCAGTGTTCAGGAGAACTTAGGAGGCTGACATGTATAGTACAGATAAATTTAGGGTATTCCTTAAAACCCTTGCACAATGTTTTTCTCTATTTCATAATAATATTCACCTTTTCATTGTTTTGCTTATCTGTGGTGTCCTTAGTACAATTATAGTTTTGCTGCAGCTGAGAACATGCTTCTTTGTTACACAAAATCAGTGCTGGAAAAAATGGTTATGCATGTATGGATTTTTATAAGTAGTAGTTGTCCAAAGTGGGAAAAGATGACAACAATGTCAGGTTGACAATCCATGTACCTGGAGTTCTTCAGCTCCCAGAATGCCATCTTGTCCCCTAAGGACTTTATTTACACTGTTAAATATGAAAGAAGGGTTCTCCTGTTATCTGTGGAATTAAATGTCAACTCTGATATTCCTGTTGACAGATGGAATCTTGCCAGTTGTGTCACATTCCTGAGTCATTCCCAAGGATTGCTATATACAAGAACATGTTTAGTTTCATATTTGGACTTACCTTCAACACATAGTATCATTAACATTGTAGCAAAATTAAACAGGTACCTTGATAATATATTCATATTCAATATTTTTAAAGAAATTTCAATATGTCAAGGAGGCAGGGAATGTCTTTAAAAGTGAGTAAGCTTATAGCATTTTTATTGCAATGTTTCCTGAACAGCAACTGACCTGAAATATCTCCACATGGATCATACACGACCTTTAACAAGACATTTCTCAAGAAAATGGCACCCCCAAAACACATATATGTGTGAGGACACACACACTACTCACACACAAAACACTGTTTTTAATAGCCAAGGGCACTTTGGCACAATGTGGGGCGGTGGTTGTCAACATAAACAGATGGTCAAAGAAGTGGGCAAACACGTTGTGTGAACTAGTTCCATAAATGAAGTTTTTTAAAAATTTCATTCTAAATGCCACACTTACTTAACCAGCTTTCAGACAAGATGATACATGTAGCCAGTTGGAAAGAATTCCCTGCCAGGCTTCTATGTTTTTATGACAAAATTAAAAGTCCACAGATGGAATAACTCAAAGCTAATTCTTACAGAGTTTGTTTAGTTCGAATGTGGAGGGGGAAAAAAAGAATACCATATTGCTTCAAATTAAAGCCACATCTACAAAATGAGGACTTTTAGTTGGTGAGAAATGGCATAGAAGTAGCTTTTTTAAAAAATAGCATGTCTGGGACTGGAGGGATGGCTTAGCAGCTAAGGCACTTGCTTGAGAAGCCTAATGACTCACGTTTGACTCCCCAGGTCCCAAGTAAGCCCGGGAGGGGCCCAGTGATGTCCCACATGTGCACAATGGGGTACACACATCTGGAGTTCTATTGCAGTGGCTGGAGCCCTGGTGTGCCAATTTTCTTTCTCTCTCTCTCATTAAAAAAAAAGGCAGCCCGTTGGGCTTGTCTCAAAAAAAAAAAAAAAAATAGCATGTCTGTTTTTTAAACAAGTGGAACAATTTACCCATTAAAACAGCAACTTTCCCCAATAAACTGAGGATCATCTAGGAAATTTCCAATTCTAAACTCACCTCTCAAATAGATCATCACTCTTTTATAACCAATTCTTTGCACAGTTTCACAGTTTGCCACTTGGTGGCCTACTAAAAATACACAATCTCCCATTAGGTCTTCACTAGTCAGTAAGTTTCAACATATACACACACACACAAGATTTATGATTATGAATTATGAGAAGAAAGGTATTGTTAAGAGGTAGTGGAGAATCTATTCTTCTTGGTATTATACATTATACCAAAGATTTTGGTGAGCTTCTTTGAGTAATTAGCTGGTGTCTTTAGTCAGAAAATAAAATAGAACTGCTTTTGTCAAATATAGTAGCCCATGCATAAAGCATGAAATAAATACAAGACTATGTGTTGGAGAAAAAATAAAAGTAAGAGCCTAAAATAAAGGAAAAATTTCTTATAGGTATCATATCAACTGGAATGTCATCCAATTTTCCAATTAATAAAATCAGAGGTAGGGGGCTGGAGAGATGGCTCAGAGGATTATGTGCTTGCCTGCAAAGCCTAATAACCTGGGTTCTATTCCTCATTACCCATGTAAAGCCACATGCACAGTGACACATGCATCTGGAATTTATTTGAAGCAGCTAGAAGCCCTGGCATGCCTATTCTCTTCCCCCCTCTCTCTCATTAAATAAATAATAAATAAGATACTGTTAAAAATCAGGTATGTAAAACTGTTTCAAAAGTCCAACTTTACAAAAAAAAAAAAACTATAAGCTTATCTCCCATCCAAGTACTATGCTGGCCCAACCATGCTTAGCTTCTAAGCTTGGATGACATTGGGAACATCCAAGTGGTATGACTATAGACTCTATAGATTTTTTCAGTGCAGTAAATATTAAAAATCTAAAAGGAAAGAGGGGTTTAGATTGGTAGTTAATAATACCACATATGAAAATATGAAAAAAGTAGTTTTTGCTGAATAATTGGTTTGACTTGACATAAACTTGCTAGTTTTAAGAAAATGGAAATGTCTACATTATATACAGGAAATAGATTGGTTAGCAGAGTCTAGTTAACTTCTGTAAATAGTTGTGCTTATTTCCACAAAAGAAATCTTTCATTGACAAAACTGGGAAGTGAAAATTTCTTAGCATAAAATTATATACAACATTTGCTAGGAAATAGCTGGTCTTCTTCCAAAATCCCACTTGTACCCGCAGACTCAAGGAGTAAGCTTGATGTGATGCATGAATGGAGAACCCTAAAGGAATCAATAGATTTCTCCTGTGCTGAGCATCTCACAATTAAGCCAGAGTTTCAGACGTGTTTCCTAATCACAAAGGTCTAAGTGACTGGGAAAACTGAGTCACAGGTATGTACTGCTTGCTAAATAGTTCTGTGATTTCAGTTACTTCGAAGAGAAAATTGCCCTGTTATCTGTTTCCTGTTTCACATTTGGCTATTTTTTTAATTTTAGGCTTTTTTTTTTTTTTTTTTTTTTTGACTTCATTTGCTTGGTAAACGTTACCTACCTTAGGAATCTCAGGTGGCATCTTGGGGCTATAAAGTATATTTTTTAAAAATTCTTTGTTCTTGAAAAGGTAGTTTTCTCAATGACTAGTTACTGTGTGAAGAAACTCTACAGGGTTAGCATTTATCCCATTGTAATATGGGCTAAAGCTAAACAAGTTGCAGAATTTTACTTCCTGTTTGAAAAGTGTTCTGCAGACATTAATGTGCCAGGAGAGTATATTCTGATAGTTAAAAAAGTATGAGTTCTTTAACTACAAGAAAACCCTTTGTCTCATATAGTTATTTACAGAATTATAAATGACATGATATTGTAAAAGATAATATTTTGGGTCCTTACAAATAAATGTTTTTTGTCAAAGTAGAACATATATTAGATCTTCATTTAGACTTATTTTTAAATGAAAACTGCCAGTTACAAATATTACATTACTAGAATTGTTAAGCAATGTTGGAATGCTAGGGAAACAGGAACACTGCAAACAAGATGGAATTTAGTAGGATACAATAGGTTATAATTTTGGAGGAGTGGGGATGAAGGAAGCTGCTTAACAGAAGGATGCTGACTGTACTTGCAATGGCAGAAAAGATGACAGCCATCAGAATAAAAACCAAATATAAAAATAGAACAGGGCAATGTTGAAATTATGTACTTCCTGGGATGCTAAGATCCTCCAAGATATGGAGGGATTTTTTTTTTTTTCTGCAATGGTCAACACTCCATCTTTCACTACAGAAGAGTTTCTTTAAAATAGTGATTATTGGTACACAGTGGAGAAACAACCCCTTGATCAATGATGTTTGAGAAATACTCATCTAAACAGGTTTCTGAATTTCAGGGCTTCTCAAAGTATTGGTATATTAACATACAAAATGAATCTCCCAAAAGGAAACTTTTATTTTGTATTTCCCAACTTAGATGATCATGAAATTCTTTTTATATTTTATTTATTTATTTTAATTATTTAAGAAAGAGAGAGAGAGAATGAGAATTGGGTATGCCAGGGCATCTAGCCACTGCAAACAAACTCCAGATGCATGCACTACCTTGTACATCTGGCTTTATGTGGGTTCTGGGGAATTAAACCTGGGTCCTTTGGCTTTGTTGACAAGTGCCTTAACTGCTAAAACATCTCTCCAGCCCTGATCATGGAGTTCTTTTTAACCAAGTGTCAGACAGTGTTTTAAAGATGTCACTGAAAATTAGGTGTAATTACTATTATATCTTTTAGGTCTCCATAACTAAACTTTATCAGCCACCTGAATAGAAAACACTTAAAAACACTGAAATTATAGCTTCCTTGTCAAAGATTATTTTTCTCACATTTTAGATTCCTGAAATTGTATGCAATGTTAAAACAGGAACTTTTCCCTAGGATGACATAAAAGTATGGGAGAGGAGACATTATATTTTTGACTCATGCAATCTCCTTAAGAGGTTTTACAGTTACTCATTATTAGTCCATTCACACATTGCGACAGGGATTCCTAAAATCTTTGCAGTTGTTTTTATAAACTCCAGATTCGAAAATTTTTATGGCCACAAGAACAAGAATTTGATACCAAAAAAGTCCTCTTTTTAAATATGTCTAGATACTTCCAATAAAGACATCCCAGAATAAAAGCTCCATGGTGTCAGTGTTGAATACCACTTTCCTCAGCAGAGAACAGGATGTAGCACACAATAAAAACTTAATAAGTAATCGTTGAATCATTAGATAAATAATCTAAAGTATTGAACAAATATATTCAAGTAACAATTATAATTTATAATGTCTGCTAACATTTACTAAAGCAAATAATAGAGAAGTTATTTCTATCTCTATAGAACTGCTATTGGTCACTGCTATTGAGAAACATTTTATTATTCTTCCTCATATAAATGCATCCACCGGAACAATGAGGGAAGGGAAAGGTTCATTAGTCGACCTGAATGCTAAACATGGTAGAGGTTAGGTCACTCAAAGGTTGACCTGCCAAACATTTTGCTTCTAACGTGTGTGTGTGTGTATGTGTGTGTGTGTGTCTGTGTGTCTGTGTCTGTGTGTGTGTGTGTGTGTGTGTATATATAGAGAGAGGACAGAAAGAGACCTCTTCCCTCAATAAACTTCATTCTTTGATTCTCTGGTTAACTGGGGAACAATCTCTCTTTTCATTTTGCCAAATATTGCAGAATATTTTCATAAATGTCACCATAAATTGAAAGCTACATTAATGTGGTAGATGGTTTTCCTTTTCTGATCACATGCAAGGAACTTAGTCATTGCTTTCTGCTTCCCCTATTAGTATTGATTTTCCCAGTTCATAATGGGTGGTGGTGAAACAGTCATTTAAACATGCTCACCCTTTGACCTTACCAGGAGCTTAATTGTTGCTATGAATACACAATAGAGGTTTCTAATACTTTAAAAATAAACATTTATGCTACTATTCTGGCTGCTCTGAGCCCTCATTAGCCTGTATTTAATATTGTGAAAATGATGAATTTAGCATGTTGGTAAAGCAAAGGAAAAAAACAATTATGTTCTGTGACTTACAAATCTCATTTACCCACAGGACAACCCCTGCCCCCAACAGTTATTATTTGTGACTCTTGGTAATTCATTTAATTTCTCTGATCCTTGGTTGTGTCCCTAAAATTGGGATATGCTTTAGTTCATGGAATGTCTTTAAGGACTAATTCAGAAAACGCATGAAATGACTTCATTAAAGATGTGTCTAAGTATTTCCAGACACTTTCTGTGGAATATGTGATAAAAATGATGATAGTATTCTGAAATGGTTAACAGTAGTACTAAAAAAAAAAAAAAAAAAAAAAAAAAAAAAAAAAACCTCTTCCAGCCACTAGATTGATGTGACTGAACCATTTACTTACATATCAACTTTAATCCCTCAACTTAGTTTTTATTCTCCTTTTTTCAGAGCAGGCAAAACAAGAGTTCACAGGGGCAGTGATGCTTCCACAGCTGCAAATCAGCAGCACAAGGTCAGAGGCTCATAAACTACAAGTCTGTTAACCAAGAAACTTATCTCTAATGTGCCCCTTGAGTAAAATTTCCCCTTAATGGAAACCACCTTATGGTCTTTCACTCTCCTTCTTGTTCGCTGCAGTCAATCATGACCATAGTGTGTGTGTAATTTCTTCCTTGAACTTTCTAAGATGTAAAGGAAAATCTCTGAGAGCTGGTCTATTTGTCTACTCCAAAGCTTGGAAGCAGGAGGACAGAGTCACTGACCACTGCCACAACAATACGTGAGTGCCTGGGCTTAGTGGACTCAAGTAAAAAGTTCACAATGACATATGGAGAGATAGTAAGAGGATGTGAGCGGCTGCTAGTCATGGATGCCTCTCTAGCCACTATATCTTTGCTTTTATGTATAATGAAAGTACTCAGGACCAGAGAAGCTGATGCCATACCCAGTGTGACTATTCCAAGGTTGCAGAAAGAATTGAGACTCATAGACACACAGTAAGTTATATAAACAATAACTCTGATAACTCAGAAAATATTTTGTGCTTATAGGGAAAATCCATGTACCTCATATGTATTTCTCTGTAACATTTTTAGTTTCTTCTACGTTTAATACATTTAATTTTTAAATGCTTTTAAAAATGTTTTTATTTATTTACTTGCCAGGAGAGAAAGAGAGAGAGGAAAGAGAAGGAGAGGGACAGAGAGGCATACCAGGGCCTCTAACAACTGCAAACAAACTACACATGCATGAGCCACTTTATGCATCTGGTTTTACATGTGTCCTGGGGAATCAAGCACTGGTCATTAGGCTTTTTAGGCAGTGCCTTAACCTTTGAGCCATCTCTCCAGCCCCAATACTTTTAATTTTCAAGTATATAATTTAAAAAAATTATTTCTTCATCCTATGTAGCATTTACTAAATTGACAAAAGTCAATTTAAAGAACATATACCAACTCAAAATCACTATAGAATCCTCTTGTCTTTTTTTTACTGGTATAAATTTTATTGCTTTATTATTTGCATGCTTCCTCATCTTTTATAGAGAAATAATATGCTCTTGATGGTGCATCTGTCCTGGTTTTCCACTTGGTACAGGACTAAAAATGCCTTCCTTTATGTCTCCTTAGGAAGCCTCATGTCAACCCAATAACATTAGATAACACTCATAGTCTTGTTGGACCCAAAAGGCTCTGACAAACTAGACCTTGAACCATCAAAGAATTGTAAAAATAACTTTGATCAGATTATTTTTTGTTTGTTTGTTTGTTTTTTGTTTGTTTGTTTGTTTTTTGCTTTTTTGTTTTTCCAAGGTAGGGTCTCACTCTAGCTCAGGCTGACCTGGAATTCACTAGGTATTTCAGGGTGGCCTCAAAATCACAGTAATCCTCCTACCTCTGCCTCCCCAGTGCTGGGATTAAAGGCATGCGCCATCACGCCTGGCTTGATCAGATTATTTTTAATTGATCTTTTGAAAACTTTCTATATATAACTGCCCATTTTTGAAGAAGAATCTCCTTAAATGGAGCTTTAGAAAGAAAATATTCATTGAATGATTTGTTTTCTTGGTGTTTAATTTTTGAAGTTCTTTATATATTTTAGGTATCAGTACCCTGTTTGAAGAATAGGCCTTATATCAAGTTATAAAGAGGAAGATGTAAAAACATCTAGCAGCTGGGACTTGGTAATATTTGTGAAGAAGTTAAATATTCTAAATTTAACATATGTAACACATTCATACTCAAACAACTAATAAAGATCATTTTCCAATTCCATGATTTATATGTCAGATTCACCTAATTTTAAATGAAAAATATCTCAGATGCAAAGATATGCCTTGCAATTAGGAAGGTACAAAAAGAAGAAAGAAATCCGCCTCTGGCTATAGTTAAATTTCTGGGCCATGACAGCTACCAAAGGAAATTTAAGGTCTCTTAATAACATTATGTAGAAACACTACAAAATATCAATATTCTAAACATATTTTGCCTCATTTTCTCTAGATTTGCTCTATTTTAATTTTCACATTAAACTCAAATGCTCATTACATTCCCACACTATAGCAATCTGATCAGACAAGATAAGAAATATTTTCAAAAGTTCTTAATCCCCACACATGATATTAAATTTAATTTTTCTGTGATGTTTTTATCTGGTGATTAGAATTTATTGCAAAATCTGGTCCCAGTTACAATAAGGCAAGTAATAAACTTTTCCTTTTATCTCATTTGAAGGAAATTATCTTTCCCAGGAAGCCAAACTACTCACAAGAGATAATTCACTCAACAGGAACAATTTACTACCAAGAAGATATATCCTAAGTGCTCAGGTTTCTACACTATACCCTGACCTGTTCTTATTACTAAAAACATAAAAGTCTCATGTGATAAAGGCAGAATTAGGCTTGATGCAAACCCACTTAGTCATATGATCTTCATTTTTATACCATTAATATTAGCCATCATCTTCAAATGAGCTGATTCCTGTCTCCACTCTAAAAAACAAAGTAGCATACTGGACTTCCATTTTCAATTTATTCATAAAATTATATCTTCTTTCCCTAAAACCCACATCTCCTTCTCCAGCTATATATTTCCCCCATATTTGCATTATTACTATGAGGAGTTAACATCCAATAATGATAATAAATGGAAGAAGAAGCCAGGAGGGAGCAAGTGAGATATGTCTCCCTTGTACCCATACTCTAAAAGGAAATATAAAAATTAAACCAAAAGATTTTAAAAAAATGGATTGCTCTCAAGGATGTATGAGCTGAATAGAAAGGTTCTTTTAATTATAGACAACACCCAGACACTCTGATACACATCCACAAACAAATATGAATACACATATGACAGTGTATTTTATAATTCCAAAATCATAAAGTCTATGTTCAATGTGATGATCTAATTTCCTTTTTTTTTTTTTTTTTTTTTGAGGTAGGGGCCCACTCTAGCCCAGGCTGATCTGGAATTCACTATGTGTAGTCCCAGGTTGGCTAATTTCTTATTTAAAATAATAGATGAAATTTATTTTTGTGAATATTCCATAGGCTGTTATGAGAGAACTTCCTCCCTAATTGCAAACAACCAGGTGGAAGACTGCTCCTCTGTATGTATACTAAAAGTTTTATTTGCAATAAAAGAGTAGTCCTCATCCTTACAACATAATTTATAGTAAAGAAAAATATTGTTTCTCAGTGACCTACTGAGCTTTGCAGATTTTACAAATGATTAATTTTGGGTATAGCTTCTACAACATTAAAGTATACATGTGCATTGTGATGGTAATTATCAACTTGGGTGGATCATAGTACCCAGGTATTTGCCACGACACTTTGTTGGAGGTTTCTGTGAAGATATATATATGTATGTATGTATGTATATACATGATGAGATTGACATCTAAATAGGTGGACTTTGAGTAAAGCAACTTACTCTCGGTTAAAAACCTTAATAGAAGACTCACCTCCCTGCAGACTCAAACCACACCTGTTTTCTGAGTCTGCAGCTACGAGCCACACCCATTCGATCTTGGACCCACCCCAAGTCCACAATTGTGAGTCAACTCTTTAAAATAAAGTTCTCTGCATATAAGTACACATGCTGTTCATTTTATTCCTGTGGAGAATATTATTCCTTATTACTTATTATATGATTTTCTTTCAATGTCACAGACACTTATATCCCAAGGAGTAGGCTCTGGGCTTACTTATAAAATAGTTGGTAAGGATAAGACTTTGTTATCTGATTCCTTCTCATTTTATTAGATCAGTATCAGGTCACAGGGACCTAGTCCATCCAAAGGCAAATGGCTTTCCAGCCCTTCAAGGAAAGATTCCATGATAAAGGCATAAGTGGCTTCAGAGTGACAATATTTTCTTTCTAGTCACACAATTCATTACTGCAGCCAGAGTTCAGGAATGAAGGGGAAAGTTAGCTCCAGCACCCAGTGAGTGCCCGAGGCAGAATTTCTTTGGTCAGGAAGAACATTTTTTGGCTGACTTCACATGAACTTGTATTATATTCGATGTATTTTTTTAAGGACCAAGAGAAAAAAATATATAAGAGACAGAAATAACAGTGGAGCAGATTTTTTTTTTTTTTTTTTACAGCTGTTACCTCTGGAAAAGCTGTATGTTCGGTCTATTGAACACTGTAGTCAGTACTCCCAGCTTCAAGGTCTTCACGTCACAGGCAGTTTATCAGGAGAAACATGATAATGGCTGAAAAGTGCCTAGGTTTTTATTGTTAATGGGGGCAAGGAGAGGAAAAGACTGATATACGAAGGATAATGAAAACATCATTCTCATTGTTAAGCAGTAAAATTTCAAATCAAACAAACTTCTAGCTTCAAGGTACAATGCTTGTTGAAATAAGTTTTAACAGTTTAAAGACAAAGGAAGAGCACTGCTAGTTGTGTCAACTCTCCACATCTGTGATTTCTAAACCTACCTGACAAATTTCAGGTGTCATTGTCTTAGGAAAAGAAAGGGTTATGGTAACTTGGAAATTTCCCTTGATACCTTACAATGCAGACATTCCATCATCTTCAGCTCTTATGTTCTGCTTTGAAATATATTAGCTAAGAGTATGGCTATTGGGGATATAAGTTACTTGCCCGAAACCATGCCTGAAATTAAAATGGCCTTGGGGATAGATAGCATCAATTCTCTTTAAAACTTGCCAAAATCAGGGCTGGAGAAATGGCTTAGCGGTTAAGGCATTTACCTGCAAAGCCAAAGGACAAAGGACCCAGGAGCAATTCCCCAGGACCCACATAAGGCAGATGCACAACAGGGCGCATGCATCTGGAGTTTGTTTGCAGTGGCTGGAGGTCCTGGTGTGCCCATTCTCTCTCTCTCTCTCTCTCTCTCTCTCTCTCTCAAATAAATAAAAATAAAATATATTTTTTAAAAAAACTTGCCAAAATAGAAAATTTTAGGAATAGAGGCTAGAGATGGCTCAGTCAGTAAAGTGCTTGCTGTGCAAGTGCAAGGCCAAAAACAAAGGGAAGAACAATGCCTATTGACATCCCATGGGCATGGTTGCAGCCTGGAATCCCCACACTCAGGAAATAAACACAGGGCCTCACCAGAGGAAGCTGCCTAGCTAGACTAGCTGGATTGGCAAGCTCTGAGCTCAGGTGAAAGGCTCTGTGCTCAGGAGAAAGACTCTACCTCAGTGAAATAGAGAGGAGAACAATTGAGAAAGACACCAGTTGTCAACCTCTAACCTGCACATGCACTGTCACATACGTGTGCTCACACACATGCAGACATGTGCTCACAGAACACACCTACAAACATGGGAGAAAACAAAAGAATTTCAGAAGTGGACAACAGGCCATACAATGACATCTCAGACACCCAGAGGTTAATTTTCCAGGAATTATGTGTGTCAAGAAGAAATGATTTTTTTCTTTTCTTTTGAGGGGAAGTTATCTTAATAGAAATGGAATCATTCCATCTGATGAAACATTAGTTACATGCCCAAAGAAAAAGAATTATAGAATATATATTTCCTTTTGTTATTTGAATTGGGATGAAAGTCTATTTTAGCTCTTCTGCCTTTATATAAGTTATATTACACATTGTCTGCTAATGTGATTTTTCCCTGACTTAGTGTACACAGATGTTTTTGTGCCATCTTTGTTAATGAGTGTCTTGATTTATGTCATACTTGTGGTTGAAGGAACAAGGCACTACTAAATGAGGTGAGGTGTCCAGTTGATCTCATTCCTGGGAATTTTTCTCCTGCAGTCTAGAGTTGAGATATGAATATTCCCATGGCTTCCTTTGGTGTCAACAGAGACATGAGCTGCAAATCCTCAGTAAAATCAACCATAGCAGGGAACAACATTGTTACTCCCAGAGACGCACAGCCTAGAACCCTTCAGGAGACTTTCAAGAACTTGGAAACACCCCAGCAGTGTAAGAATTATGTTCAAAACCGGCTATCCTACTCTGAATCAATTCACCCTTGTCAAAAACACCTTGGCCTCAGGAATATGGTACATGTAAGGAATAAGTAAGCAAATATCTTGGTTTCAAAATGTTAATTCTTATAGAAATTGCTGAATCTTCATCTTTGAACAAGTTTCAGCTTTTCTTCCAATTCTGATGTTATCTCAAAATCATATTCCATCAAACATACAGGGATCATCAGAGTTTCCCTCAATCTCTAATATTCATTCTCCACACAAAGCTTATTTACTTGTACCTGAACAAATGCTAGTATAGAGTCAGGTATGGCAAGAGGTGGGCTACATCAGTGCCCAGGGTGAGCAGAGAGGTCAGTGAATGGGGAGAATCTCTAGACCTCCTGTACCCACATAGCTCCTCTAGACACTGTGACCCTAAGGGACAACATTCAGTATCACTCAAAGGCACTACCTTCTTTCTAACTCCAGAGCCAATCTAGACAACAAAATCTGACTGTAAGTTCTAAATAAAACCCTCTAAATAAGAGCCCTAATATTATTCCAAGTATGTGGAACTAAAGCCACACTTAACATCTCACCATCCCAGGAACAAGCCTAAGTCATGCTTACCTCCTTTGTCTGTTCTCTCTTCCTCCCCAACAAGAACACCTTCTAGATTTCTCCATATTCTTAATGGTCCCATCCTTTCTACTTCAAGCTCTCTTTTCTGTCAAATTTTCTCACATGATTATAAGCTACAGTGACTATTCTCTTTCTAAACTGTTAGAAACTTTACATTGTGTTCTGTTTAGTTGTGGTCTTAATCACATATGCAATAATTTGTTACACAAACAATTTTTTGAATAGCAACTATGCACCATGCATCATTCTAAGTGTTCAATGAAAATGGTAAACAAAACAGACAAGGCTTCTCTGGAGATGGACAATCTACCTAGTTCAACATACTTTCTGTGTTAGCCACTTACCAGTGAGATGTCTCCTTACTTCCTACCCATATATATCAGATTAGACTGTCAGTGCTAATAAAAGGATCATGATACTCCTTGATATATAATGGATTGAAGGCCTGCAGGCACAATGCAGCAGATCACTGCTGTCTACCCTTATCACCCTTGTCTTATTTCCCGAAATTTTTTTCTTGCAATTTTATTTTTACTCATATTTTATTTATTTGCAAGCATGGGAAGAGAGAGAGAGAGAGAAAGAAAGTGAGAAAGGAGGGTTGCCATGGGCTTGTGCCACTGCAAATGAACTCCAGATGCTTGTGCTACTTTGTGTGTCTGGCTGTACATGGGCACTGGGGAATAAAACCCGGGATGGCAGGTTTTGCAAGCAATAATCTCAAATCACTGAGCCATTACCCCAGCCTCAGCTCCATAATCCTTTCATACTGCATTCTTATCAAAACCTCAGGCTTGAAAATACATTATTCTGTTTCTTATTAGGAAATAATTATCTTCAAAAATCTGTTTTTCTTTCATTTACAATAATATATCTATCTTGGCCTATCAAAGTTTCCACATTGCTTTTCACACTGTGTGCAGTGAACTGAGAACAGGAAATGTAATCTTGTGGAAAGTAATGGAGTAGGAAGTAAGGACACAGGATTCTGGATAAAATACTGCCAAACCTGAGTTATTTAAGCTTTCTTCACCTCAGTATTCTTCGATGTAAAGTAAAGGTTAAACAAGGTGGTCTTTTATGCGCCTTTCAAATCTCCTAGCTCTCTGTGATTGTTTTCTATTTCTCTCTGATTATTACAAAACTGTCTATCACATTCTGATTTGTGGGTTTTAGTATTAAGAGTGAGGTAAGATTTTTTTTGTTTTGTTTTGCTTTTGGTGGCACATATCCTTAAACATGCTTCCCAAATAATTAAGTAAATACAACCTCATAATGAAAGTTTAATAATTATTAACAGATAATGAATTGGATTAATATTTGTATTAGCTCACTTGTTTGGATTCATCAATAATTGGAGATTTATTTTTTTGAGAAAGAGACATTAATCAATGTCTCAACCTTGACATTTGTGATGAGGGTCATTCATTGTAATAAGACTTTTATTTCAAGCAGTGCAAATAGGACTTTCAATGCACTATTTTTAAAACTCTTCAAGTTATTCCCAGGAAGTGTTCTATTACACCTCAGTAAAGTACCTGGTAATGTTTAGTAAGTTGTATTTGAATCTTCTCATTAAGTACCAAGTGACTGTTATACATACAGCAAGGAGAACTGGAGTCATTCATGATTCCTCTTCTCTGTCCCTGTCATTCATACACAGCAGTATTACCATCTTCAGATGGCTAGGTACTCATACCTGTCCATGGTTGTTTACAAACCTGTCATCCCAAGTGCCATCAGGGGGCCTACTTAGCTATAGAGGACAGCCAACCTGACATGCCGAGTGATGCTGGTGTTTGTGGGTTTTATGGTTTTAACATGGTATGTATCCGACAGGCTTATGTGTTAAACATTTGGTCACCAGCTAGTGGTGCTGTTTTGGAAAATTCTGGAAATGTCAGGAGGTGAGGCTTAGCTGGAAGAAGTAGATCTCAGAGGTGTGTCCTTGAGGGCTGTATCTTGTCCCTGGCCTCATTCCTCTCCTACCCCTGTCTTCTTTTTTGATACATTTTTTTGTCACCATGATGTTCTGCCTAAGTACATATAGTGAAGCAATCACAGGATGATTGTTCTAAAACATGGAGCTAAAATCAATATTTCCTCTTTTAATTGTTTATATCAGATATTTTTATGAAAACCCTGAGTCTGACCAACACAGTGGGCTTTCCAGCTTTATGTATGACATTAGATTTTAATGTTCAGTACCTGAGTAGCAAACCAAATAGAAATATAGACACACAGAATCTCCAATCTTGAGTTTGCATAAGGGGTCTCTAGACAGGTCATCTTTCAGTGGTGTATATGTACTCTCTATATTAAGAGAAGTAAAAACCACAAGGGCAGCCTGAAAAGCCTCCCTGGTAATGCGTTGAACTTTTTCTCTGCCACCATTGGAAATCCTTCATCTAGATAAAGGAGATGTCAAGGAAACAGTCTTGACAATAAGTTTTGAGTGTTGATTTTCAACATATGTTCAAGTAGATTTCAGGTATGTAGACAACTTGAGACTTAGGAGGGGGACAGGGGAACCCCCAAAAAATAATCACATGTCATCTATGGGGAGTTGTTTAAAGCATGTAACAAAACTAACAAATGCAATAAGTGAAATAAAATTGATTTTTTTTCCTCTTAAAAAGGTTCATATAGAGCTGGAGAGATGGCTTAGTGGTTAAAGTACTTGCCTGCGAAGCCAAAGGACCCATGTTTGACTCTCCAGATTCCACGTAAGCAGACACACAAAGGTCGCACATGCCCACTAGGTGGAGCAAGCATCTGGAGTTTGATTGCAGTGGCTGAAGCCCTGGTGTGCCAGTTCTCTCTCTCTCTCTCTCTCTCTCTCGTGCCCACTCTCTCTGAAAAATTAATTAATTAATTAAAAAGTGAAAAAAGGTTCATATGTAGTTTTGTCACATGATTAATATTTTCTTTGAAACGGGATTTTCAAGAGGGATCCAAAGAAATTATTGCAATGTCAGCAGTTATTCCAATGTCAGATCTTGGAAGGGAAATTTTATGACAGTATTTTCCCCATTACTTTATGTTCCATAGCATATTCATAGATTCCTTGAAAACATTGTTTTTGCAATATGTAGTTAGTAAAACCACAGATTGGAACATAGAATGAAGGAATTTAAATTCCAGGACAAACAGGAAAGATTCTGATTTCATACCTTCTGTTCATTTTATCAGTTTCTACCTTTCATATTGTTCTCAATGTCAAAGATCTGGACCTTGCCAACCTCCATAAAAGAAAAAAGTACAAACAAGTAGAAACCCAAAAATTGCAGACTTCTTAGGAGGTTTCCTGGGTGCTTTCCAATATAAAACCTCCTAGCAGCATATCAGTAAAATGCTGTTTGTATTACTTTCCATAATTCATGTTTGCTAATTGTATTTTATGGTAGATTTGCCCCTTTCATCATTTACTAGGTTTTCTTAAATATATATCTCAGGCCCAGGGAAGGGAAAATCTAGGGATTAAACATTGATTTTGGCATAAGCCACAAAAAAAAATAATCCATAGTAACATTTTCACTGAAATTATAAGATCTGTTTTACCTACCTAATAGTAGTGTTCACCTTAACATAATCCCTGAGTTTCTCTCAAATTCATTTTGATATTTCCATGCCTAACCCCCAATAACCATGACTATGTTATAACTATGCAAGTGCTGAGTATTTTCTTGCCTAAATTTTAACTACAGTCTATATGCTAGATGGTAAATTTCTCAAGAAAGCAGCAAGAAAAGGAGAATGTAACAGACATAATATTGAATTCAGTAACCAAATCTAAAATAATTTTTTAAAAAATTTCTATCACAAGTCTTTTAAAATATTTTTATGTTATATGTTTTATTTATTTACAGGTGGGTGTGGACAATGAGCACACCAGGGCCTCTAGCCACTGAAAACAAACATAAGATGCATTCCCCACCATGTTCATATGGCTTACATGGGATCTGGAGAATTGAACCTGAGTCATTAGGTTTCACAGGCAAGCACCTTAACTGATAAGCCATATCTCTAGCACATGAAACAATTTTTTATAGCTTGAACATCACAAAAGCTATATTATTTAAATGTTATTTTAAAATAAATATATCAATTAGTCAATGGTATGTTTTGCTTAAATTTGTTGCAAACAATGGATTTAGTTTTACTTTCTCTAGTATCTAGTGCATTATTAAAAATATTATACTAACCTCAAAGAACTAAATATTAATATATTAAGAGGTCGGTATAGGTTCCCTGCAAAGGATGGTATGCAGGCATGCAGGCACAGATTAGAGTGAGTATGCACTGAACATTGATATTAAGAGTTATTATTGAAAGACATGTATTTATTCTCGCCATCCTTCTTATTTTGTAGTGCTTCCTGTTTTCCCTTTACTCACTGGTTTTAACTGTTATTTGAGTATGGTTTATTTTTTCGTGTTTCCTCCTGTGTGTTTTTTGCTTTGTCTTCAGTGTGAAGGATTCCTTCAAGTATTTTCTGTAGAGCTGGTTTAGTTGTCATAAATTCCTTTAGCCTGTTTTGTTGTGGAATGTCCTTATTTCTCCATCCATTTGGATAGATAGCTTTGCAGGTTAAAGTAATCTTGGTTGATAGTTTTTGTCTATCATCATTCCAAGACCTTCTGGCTTTTAAAGTTTGTGTTGAGTAATCTGCTGTGATCCTGATGGGCTTGCCTTTGTAGGTCACTTGTTTGTTCTCTCTAACTGCTTTCAATATATTTTCTTTTGTTTACGTGTTTAGTAGTTTAATTGTAACATGGCAAGGAGAGGTTCTTTCTAGATTTTGTCTGTTTTGCTGTTCTAAAAGTTTTTTGTATCTGCACTGGCATATCTTTCCCAATTTGGGGAAAATTTTCTTCTATGATTTTGTTGAAAACACCTACTAAGCCTCTGAATTGAAATTCTTCTCCTTCTACTATACCCTGAATTCTTATATTTGATCTCTTCATAGTGTCTCAGATTTCCTGGAATTCCCATTCAAACCTTTCTATTAGCTTACCTTTCTCTTTATTGGACTATATTAGGTCTGTCACCTGGTCTTCTAGTTTAGATATTCTGTTCACTCCTTCATCCATTCTACTGGTGAGACTTTCCACAGAGTTTTTTTTGTTTGTTTGTTTGTTTGTTTGTTTTTTAATTTCACTGACTGTTCTTCAGAGGTAGGATTTCAGCCTGGTTTATCTTCAGTATTTCTATTTCCTTACTCATGTCCTGTAATGACCTTTTTATTTCATTAAGCTGGTTTCCTGTGTTCTCTTTCAGGAGTTTGTTTTCTTCTTTGAATCCTTTCATTTCTTCTTTTATGCTTTTAAATTTTTGTCAGGTATTTCATCTAAAACAGTTTCATTGGTGATTGTTTCTGATGGATTTATAATTTTGGGTGGGATTGTATTGTCTTGTTTCTTTGTGTTTCTTGTATTATAATGTAGTGATTTTTGCATCCTGAATTGATTTGATGCTTGGGTTTTCTACTTATCTGCAGTGTTCTTATATGTGGTGATCCACCTTTATATACTTTCTGGATATGAGTTTAAGTGCCAAGTGTAGCTAAGTAATCCTAGGTGTTGAGTTTGCTTGATAAGCAAGTATTCTAATGGACTGGGTAGAACAATTTACTAGGAATTTCTAAACTTCAACTGAGCAATATAGACATTCAATAAAAACCAGCACAGAGTTTACAAGTGTGGGGAACAGGTGCAATAGTGGCATGTCTGCTCTGGGGAAAACCAGCTGCTCTCCAATTGGACTGGAGGCCTGCTCTATGGGAGAGAATACATGCCTGGCACTGAACAACCTAATCAAAAGCCTATGGCAGAGGAGGTCATCAGCCTTAGGGGTAAAAAGACTGCTCTTATCTGACTAAATGCATATAGTATTCTCAATAAACTGACCTGAAAGCACTACAATTAATGTTCATATTCATTTATTAATGCTATCTCACTTCTGGTTAGAGAAGCTTCTTTTTTCAGATGGTGGTGACCACTGGGATGATCCAAAGGAAACACACTTCTGAGAAGAAGTGACAGAGATGTGTCCAGTACTGAAACATCTCTATCACAACCCTCCAAGGCAGAAGAGTGGCAGAAAGAATGAAAGAGCCAAAGGAAAATTACCACTCTTTACAATACAACTATACAGACAGAAATTGGCCTTGATATCCATGACCTCGCAGTGCTTAGCAATACCTTCACAAGACCCTCATAATAGGTGAAAAAGATGATAACATCAAAATAAAAGAGAAACTAATGGAGAGAGGTAGGGGATATGATGGAGACTAGAGTTGTGAAGGGGAAAGTGGAGGAAGGGAGAGAATTATCATGTTTTATTGTTTGTTAGTATAGAAGTTGTCAATAAAAAATTAAATTCTTTGTATTAACACTGACCAAAGATGTGAAAAATCTATGTAATGAACACAAAAAAAAAAAAAAAAAACTCAAGAAGGAAATTGAAGAGGACTTGAGAAGATGGACAGACCTCCCAAGCTCCAGGATAGGTAGAATTAGTATTGTGAAAATGACAATTCTACCAAAAGCAATATACAGTTTTAACACAATAAAAATACCAGCATCATTCTTCACAGATATTGAAACCATGGGTCTCAAAATTCACATGGAGTGGCAGTAGACCTCAGATATACAAAGATATCTTCAGCAAAAAAACACCTCTGGAGGTATCACCATACCTATATTATATTACAAGGCCATACTAACAAAAATAGCATGGTACTAGAATAAAAACAGAAATATAAACCAATGGAACAGAATTGAAGACCCAGACTTTAGGTCAACTAACTACAGCTACTTGATCTCTGACAAAGGTAACAACAATGTAGACTGTAGAAAAGACAGCATCCTCAACAAGTAGTGTTGGACAAATTGGATGACCATATGTAGAAAAATGAAATTAGACCCATTCAGTTCTCCATACACAAAAATCAAGTCCAAATGGGTGAAAAACCTCAATATAAGACTTGAAACTCTTCAACTACAAGAAGAAAAAAATAGGAGGCACTCTCCATGATGTAGGACTGGGAAAAGACTTCCTGAAAAAAACAAAACAAACAAACAAAAAAAAAAATAGCCTGGGAAATTAAACAAGCACTTGAGCAATGGGATTTCATGAAGCTAAAAAGCTTTTGCACAAACATTCCATAAGTAGAGCCAATAGATTAAGCACTGAATGTGAGAAAACCTTTACCAGCTATACCACTGACAGAAGCCTAATATCTAGAATCTACAAAGAACTCAAAAAAACTAAACAATAAAAAATCAAACAACCCACTCCAAAAATGGGGCAGAGAACTGAATAGGGAACTCTCAGAGGAAGAATTACAAATGGCTAACACACACTTAAGTAAATGTTCAACATCCCTAACCATTAGGGAAATGAAAATTAAAACAGCTATGAGATTCCACCTTACCCCAGTTAGGATAGCAAACATTTAAAAAAATCAAATGAAAACAAATGTTGGTGAGGATGTGGAGAAATAGGAACACTCATTCACTGTTGGTGGGAATGTAAGCTGGTACAATCACTATGGAAATCAATATGGAGACTCCTGACAAGGATGAATATGGCGTTACCAACAAACCCTGTTATTCCCTTACTGGGTTTTTATCCTAAAAGTTCCACACCTCAGTTCAAAGATATTGCTCAATGATGTTTACAGCTGCTAAATTCATAATAGCTAAGAACTGGAATCAACCTAGGTGCCCATCATTGGATAAATGGATAACCAAGATGTGGTATATCTACATGATGGAATTCTACTCAGCAGTAAGAAAAAAATGACACAATGAAATTTGTAGTAAAATGGCTGAAGTTGGAACAGATCATACTAAGTGTACTCACATAATCACAGAAAGACAATCATAGGATGGTCTCACTGATCTGTGGTCCCTAACCTGTGGTTCCAGCCCGAGTTGCTGACATGCCTAATGGTATCTTGAGGCTTGGACAATAGGGAGGGTAGGTCTTGGGGGAAGGGAAAGTGTTGGGGGAGACACAAAACTGAACCTAAATGGAACTGGCACCATAGAAACCTATATCCTGGAAGTTAGACCAAAAGATTGAACCCTCAACAGGACCTTAGGGGGAGCACCTGAATCAAAGGGCCCTGGAGAGGGTGAGATGAAGCCTAACCTTAAATTTCTCCTGTTTCTCTCTTTTTTTTTTTTCTTTTTCTCTTTTCTTTTCCCTTGGTGCTGGCCTGTAATTCCCTGTACCAGGACATACCTACAAGGTCTCCCAAAACAAATAAGACAGACTTCCATCAGAACACTTGATTACCCACCAGAGGTTAATGGTAAGACTCTACTGCTGAAGACACCATATGCTGTCAGCATGGGCCATGGCGAGACCTAGTTGGAATTTGGAAAAGAGACAGTCCCCAGACAATTAGCCCATCTAGTGCAGGGAGGTGCTACATAAGCTACTTCTGAGGGAGGGGCAGGTAGTAGCCAACATCTGTATGAGCAACTCAAAGTCTAAGCTACTCAGAAGCAAACAACCTGATGTGATGCTCACACAAGTGCAATAGTGGCACACAGCCATGCTGGGTAACCCACTCTCTTGGATTATCTAATGGATCTGCTTAGTGGAAAGGAAACCATGTCTGGAACTGGGAAACAAGTCAGAATCATGTCCAGATTTTGCTTTCCAGTGTGAAGCTCCCACTAATCTTGGGCTATAAGAGGGTCTATACCTTTTAAATTCTCTCTAAATTAATAATGGTTATCCCATTTAACCCGTACTGACTTCACTCTCCATTGGTGATTCTGCTTCTCTTTTTCAGATGGGAGTGGAACCTGAGGAGATAAATGACCCAGTGCACTCCTGGCCCCAGATGAAACCACAGAGGAATTAGGGAATTGAGTAAGAGTGCTGCTTTCTCGGTGAACCTGATATCAGCACCAAGGGTGAAGAAGATAGACACTGAGACACTTAACACCTACCAAACCAGAGATCCAGAGATTCTTAATAGTCTATCACTGAAGTAGACATGAAATGCACCCAACATGGCTCAGGGAATTTTACAGAAGAGGGGGCAGAAAGATTGTTAGAACCACAAGTTGGGACATTATGCACAGAGACATTGCCTCTCCTCCGTAACTAACTGCTGCCCCCACAATGCATGACCCACATTCCCCATGGGTTGACTTGCATCCCCAGTGAGGAGGGCTTCTTAAGAAAGTAGGCAAGAATGAGGGAAAGGATGGTACCAAAATGTGGTGTTTATATATTAAGTATATACATATCTAATAAAAGTAAATTTAAAAAAAGAAATTGGAAAAAAGAAAAAGGATTTGTCAAATTTTGAAGACTCAGAAGAGATCAAACATATTTAAAAGAAAATTTAATGATATACGCATATTATTAGAAATACATTTATTAAAAATTAAAAGTAGGCTAAAAAGATGGCTCAATTGGTGAAGCATGAGAACATGAGTTTGGATTCCAGGCCCATGTAAAACCTGAGCATGGCAGCCGGTGCCTATAATCCTATGCTTGGAGGTGAAACCTGAAGGCTCCCTGGGAACTTACTGGCTAGATAGTCTAGCCTAATTTGTGAGCTTCAGGAACAGGGAAAGACCCTTTCTTAAAAAATAAATTAATAAAGTATAGAGTGACTGAGAAAGACGCCTTATGTTGACCATTAATTCACACACACACACACACACACACACACACACACACACACACACACAACAAAAATAAGCATATAGAAATAAAACTTGATGCAATCCATCACCTATCTCTAAACATGGTGACAGAAACATTGGTATAAATCATGTAAATTACATTTACAAAACTACTATCATTGCTGTTATTATTTTACTTGGAGCACCAATAAAGAATGGGACTTCTAAAAAATGAATATACAACAAATCATTAAAAAAAACACCAAAAAATAAAAGTTAAGCATTAAATGGGGTAATGAAATGTATGGACAGTTCTCGAGAGGAGAACACAAATGACCTACAGATATTTTTTTTTGAGAGATAGAGAGAGACAGAGAGAGAGAATGGGCGTGCCAGCAGCCTCTCAGCCGCTATGAACGTGCTCCAGATGCGTGAGCCCCCTTGTGCGCAATGTATGACATTGCAAGTTTGCATCACTTTTGTGTTTGGATAGACATGGAACCTGGAGAATTGCACAGGCGTTCTTAGGCTTCTCAGACAGGCACCTTGACCACTAAGCCATCTCTCCAGCATGGCCCACAGATAATTTTTTAAAATAGTCAATATCTGGGGCTGGAGAGATGGCTTAGTGGTTAAGGAATTTGCCTGCAAAGCCAAAGGATCCCAGTTCAACTCTCCAGGACCCACATAAGCTAGATGCATAAGGGGGCACATGCATCTGGAGTTCATTTGCAGTGGCTGGAGGCCCTAGGATGCCCATTTCTCTATCTCTCTCTTACATTCTCTCTCTCTCTCTTTATGCCTCTTTCTCTCTCTCAAATAAATAAAATACATTAAAAATATTTTAAGAATATTCAATATCTTTACCTAACAGGAAATCCAAATAAAAAACACTTGGATAATATATTTCACACCAGTCACAACTGCTCTATTCAAGAAAAGTAGTGACAAAATATGCTGGTAGGATATAGAAAAAGGGAATCCTTATTCACTGTTGGTGAAAATTTAAACTTGTGCAGCTACTATGGAAATCAGTGTAGTTTTTCAAAAGCCAAAATTTGAACTACCATATGACCTAGTTATACCATTCTTCAGCATATACCCAAAGGACAGAACTATTTACACATTCATGTACTTTACTGCTCTATTTATAATACCTAGTAAATGGAAGCAAATTCAATACCCATCAACTGATGAAATGATAATGAAAATATAGTATATATACAAAATGAAATTTTATAGTTGTACCAACTAAAATTGTGAAATTTATAAGAAAATGGATGGAGCTAGAAATTATTACATTAAGTGAAGTATAACAGGCCCAGAATGACAAAAATGCATGCTATTTCTCATATATGGATCCTATTTTGTTCATATTGTGAAGGGAATCATAAAATATATGGTATTTTGTTCTGGGGGAAAAAAGATATTAAGAAGAAGGAAGAAAAGGAAGCCAAAAAGAAAGAATGAAATAAAGTTCTTTTTCAATTGTAAATAAATTAGTTCTTCAATTTGTTTGTTTTTATAATATTTCATATATAAATTTTTCACCAATTACAAAAAAAATCCTTAATCATAGTCTTGGGCACTGTGCCAATGTGCAAAATCCTTTCCGTTCTTAAGGGTGTTTGAACACTCTCATCTCTGCCAGAGACATGCTCCCCAACACTCACATTTTGATTCAATTGTGTCCTGAAAGATACAACAATGGATCCTCCTCAGGTAGGGCCTCTTTAATAACCTTTCTACACCAGGTGACTTCTCAACATGATGCTTCCAAGACAGCAAGTCTTTACGGATATTAAAGTGTGGAAGTAGGATGGGCAACATCATTGGTGAGACCCAGTGGGAAATGAAAATGCAGAATCACTTGTTCAAAAATTATGAAAGATATTCAAACAAAGTCATCAGAACATTAAGTCTAAGAGGGTCTTTTTGAGTTTAGGGCCTAGTATGAGTACACAGTTACCTGTTCCTGCTCCTGTGATGGAGCCATGTTGACATTATCTTCTGCCACATTCTTTCCACAGAGATATTCATGAAGGCAAATCTAAGTTCAAGAGAAGTAGAAATAACAGCCTTTTCTTAGGAGTGACTAATCATGGTCCAGAATAGCATGCAGTTTTGAAAACACTGCTATGGTTAAGGCACTTACCTACAAAACCTAAGGACCTGAGTTTGATTCCCCAGTACCCACATAAGGCCAGATGCACAAAGAAGCACATGAATCTAGAGTTCATTTGCAGCAGCTAGAGGCCCTGACATCTCTCTCTCTCTCTCTCTCTCTCTCTCTCAATCTGTCTCTCTCTTTCTGCTTGTAAATAAATAATAAAAATATTTTAAAAATACTTTTATGGTCATTTCTGAAAATACAACCTAGCAAATATCTGTTCTAAAGGACAAACTCATTTATACTGACAATTATGGGGAACTTTTTCTGCATGGGGCACTGACTGAACACATTAGAGACATTGTCTGATTTAATTTTCAGGAATCCTTATTTAATGTGCACAGTTATTATTATCTGTATAATAGAATTCAAATCATAGAGAGGTGGAAAGTGATCACATGGACAGTAAGTAAGAAAACTGGGACTTGATCCAAGTCTGATGTTTGAAACACTTATCACTGCTTAGTGTTGTTAAAGTAAATATCCTGAGATCCATTTGAATGGATCTCAGAACCCATTTTCCTACCACCAAGAGCATGTGACTTTATTGTGGTTACTAAGATCTAATAAGAAACTTCACAGCTCACAGTTCCCTTTTTCTGTGACTGCCCATACCTGCATGTCCACAGACTTATTTATAGCACACACACTAATGCGAGTACATCCAGTGTCCTGTGGAAAAATAAATTGAGCCAAAGTTTCACCTCTGGACTGGAAAGCAGGAAAGGAAAGAAGGAAACAGATAAAATGTGGCTTATTTGTTATTCTTCAAGGTCTAAACCAAAAATACCAATGTGGAAACTTGAAGCAGCTCTGTTTTCCATCTTATATTCTGAGCAAAGAAATAGAAAAAAATTAAGTGGGTAGGAAAAAGTAGAGAGAAAGAGAGTGGATTGGGAGACTAACACATTCACATCATTGCAGTTTTCTCAATCTACTATTATGGCCCATCTTCATCTAAGACCCTCAGACTCCAGCTTGTCATTTGGAAATATTCTCATATTTTACCATTGTTGGCCTAAGCAGCTCTCTATGATTACTTACTTATTAGTACAATAATCTTAATATACAGGCAAAATGATAGTCTATGAGCTCCCCAAATAAGAAAATAAAAGTAAGGTCATTATTTTGCAAAGGCTTTGAAATGAGGCAAATCAAGGCACTTTTCAGCAATAACTAAAAGTTGAAATATTCTATGTTTAAGGGCTTACATTAAATAAACACCTTTCTGCTCATTATTAGGAAGGAAATTACATCCAAGTTAATCTAAAGTGTTTTACTTTGTCTTCAGTATCTTAAAGCATAAATTTACCCTTTAGTGGTGAGGTAAGAAAATGAATTATATATATTATAAATTTCTCTGAATTTATATATTATATATATATATATAACATTAGGTAAATCTGCTGATCCACCCTCCCTGAGACATACCCACTTCAATTACTGACTAGCTATCCCATTCCCGACATACGTCATGGTGGCCTAGGTTCACAGGAGAAGCATTTGAGTGAACATCAGCACTACTTCCTTCAGACTCTAGGCAAAGGGAAAAGCCGTCTTCATGTCTTGGGCTTCTCAACACACCCGAGACCTCCCTCCTCTTCATTTGGAGAACCATTTTCCGAGCTTGCAGTTTAAGAGAGAAAGGATGGGAGGAGGGGCTCAGATTCTGGTGAACAGCTGGGGCCCATCACTTCTCATTGCAGGTCTTGGGGAGATGTGGTTGACAGAGTGATGCACAGAGCCTGTCCCAGTTAATGACTTCACCATTCTCCATCATTATCCCCATCATTAGGAAATTAGGAGGACAGAAGGTATTTACTGTAAACCTGCCACCTCCCAAGGAGAGATAAATAGAAACTGATAAATGGGCTCTTCTGGTGCTGTTCGTCTATTAACCTTCTGCTTCCCAGCTCCGGCATATGCATGCCATCCTGCCATTAATATCCAGTAATTGGCATGGCAGCAGACAATGCGATCATACCTTTACTCTGAGTGCTCCATCCATGTGGTGTGCCTGTGCGAGCACACTATTTCATTCATAATGAAACCTTGCTAAACAGCCCACTTAAAGATATTAGGCAGTTGTTTCCTAGTTATAACACACAACTCACATAGTTGTTCAGCACTTAACTCTTTGCTAGCCTGTGCACTGGCTGCCATTTCAATCTTCCTGTGAGCTTTGCATATATCCCAGCCTATTCCCGAAGTGCACCTAGTTTTGTTTTTGAAGCTTATCTCCCCTAGGTGGGTACCCTAGGGAGCAACGGCAGAGCCAGCCTATGCTTGACTTGGAACGACCTGCCTGTCATAAAGGCAGAATGGAGTTTCATCTGTATTGTGGCTACTGATGAACTTTACTTTGGCACATAAGTTGAGAGCCGAATCGTTCCACCATGTTTCACATAGGAGACTTTGTGTTCTTTAGCACATTCCTAGATACATAAAGGGAAAAGAGGGTGTAGCACTGCATGCTAACAGAGCAGAAAGGCATGTAATAAGCCTGGTCCTTTTATTAGGAGGACACCTATGTTTGTCTGCTCAAAACATCTGGAGATCTTAAAGGAGCGCAAATCCCAGGAGAGACTGAAAGAGTTCACAGAAAATCTAGTCCCACAAAGACAACCACCTCATTCCGTTACCCATCTGCTCACATTGTGGTTGCAGCATGAACATTTGGTCTCTGCTTCCCTGACCTATTTCTGCCCCAGTTAAATTCCAGTGTTTACTACAAGGACTTTACAATGCAGTGGGCAGACAGCTTTCCAGGATGAAACATGAAAAAAAAAAAAAAAATGAAGATAAGCAATTTCTTTAAAAGCATGGGTGTTCTGAAATTAATCAATCTGACCCTAAACATAGCTCTAAAATCAAAAGCCAGTTACTGGGGGCAGTGGGAGCAGAGGGAGAAGAAGAAGCAATATCAGCAAAGAGATAAAAAGCAATAAAAAGCCTGAGAAGAAAATGACATGACAACCTTATTACTGGTGTTCAGGAACCATAGCCTCTCTGTCGGAAAAATACCAGATCACCCATTTGAGAACTTCATAAAACTAAATGACCAATAGATTATGGCTCTGGCCCTCCTTCCACATGGCATAAAATAAATAATAATATCTCCAATAAATATAACAAATAGGGTAACATTTCCCATCTCAGGAAGACCCCAGACTGAACATACTACAGGATCTTTCTATTCCTATTCAGGAGGATGCTAACTAAGCAGCCACTCCCAGTCAGGCACAGCCTCTGCAGCTGTCTTCCCATCACTGACCTTTAAATACAGAATTTGGATATGGCTGGCAGTCCTGCACTCCTAGATGTTTTCATTCTGCCGAAAGACCTAAGGACAAACTCTGTCAGAAAGTCAGCATTCTTAAAACTCCAGGCACTGAGACCAGCACATACCTCCCATTCTAAAATGAATGTCTGGAATGATGACCAAGGATAGGTTGAGATCATGTGAATTCTGCCTCCCCTTTACTGTTCCAGACATCTATCTGCTTTATGTTTTCACAAAGCCCTCACACATGATCAGTTCTGGTCATGGGTGATATCAAAATCTCTCTGGATGACCATGGAAACTAAGACCCAGAAAAGACATTACCTTCCTGTTCATGTATCAAGGACCTCAGTCGTTGTTTTGTCTTTGAGCAAGCACTAACAACACTGTATCTCATGTGAACAGCTCTCCCGGAGGGGTGACACAGCCACCCTTGAAGAAGTACTTCCTAGTTTCACTACACATGTTAAATTGCCCCCCGTTTTAGTTTTCTCTCCAGTGGTGTGGTACAATCGTATTAATAGTCCCTTGGCCTAGGCAATGGCTCAGTACATAAAAGCACTTGTTGGGCATGAGGATGTGACTTTGATACCCAGCACCATGTAAGAAGCCAAGCATGGCCACATGTGCTTGCAACCCCCATAACAGGCCCAGTGAGGCTCAGGGACCATTGCAGAAGGGGCAGGTACACTGTAAGAGCCACGGGGTGAATAAGAATATAACGAGGCACACCCCTTGCTTCCCCAGAGACTGACTGAGGCCTTTATGACCCCACAGTGAATAGCAATAACCTCCCTGAGAAGAGACCTCAGTGAAATTGGGGTGGAGAAAGGGGATATAGGAGGGCCCTCGGTGGAATTGGGGGCAGGGAGGAGGGAAATGATGGTACTAATGTATGATGTGTCCATACCAGTTTCTACATAATAAAAAAAAAATAAAAATTAATTTAAAAAGTGAAGAAACTAAGGTAGAAAATCAATAGAGTCTTCCTCCAGCCTCTGCATGTTTACTTATTCTTTGTGCACCTGTGTACATCTGTTCATACACCACACACCACACAGCACACATACTAGTATACATAAAAAAATACAATGGTTCTGACTTCATATATTTGTGTCATTGTCACACATACATTTGCATTGTTGATCTGAGACAATTTATGAAAAATATGTCCTAGTACATTTCCCTTTCGGTCTTTCTTTATCTCTCTCTTTTCTTTTTTTACGACACTTTGCTGTGTGCCTCTTTGGTACATGAATTTTTTCTTTTATTTTTATACATTATTTAATTAGCATACAAAGAATTAGGTCTCATTATATTTTGTTCAAATATATTTTTGTTTCCCTTCCCCACTTTTATGGCCTCCCCAGCCATAGTCTCCTTTCTACTCTCATACTGCCTGTTTCCTGTGGCTTGCTCTCCCACCCATCACCTCTTGTGCCACTCTTGTGGTTTCCTATCTCAGGTTATAGACTATGCCCACTTTCACATCCACTTGTATATTTTGTAATATACTAGCTCTTTGGAAATCAGTAAGATGTAACATAATGATTCCTCTTTATTTAAATGGAATAAAATTACCCAGAGTTCTTCATCCTCATGGTATGACAGATGTTTTTAGGATTCCATGTTGCCCCAGTCAAGAATGCATCTCCTTTATTGTCAAATAGAGAATACACACAAGGTATAACTAAAAGGGTATAACTAAAAGATTAGTTATAATAAGGGTTATTTCTGCATAACATAAAATAGGATGATAATGTGACACCAAGTGGTTCTTCTGCCATCCTCACCAAAAATAGCATTTCTCTTGAATGCTATTTTACTAACACGAGTGTTATAGACCCTCACTGCTAAGTGTCCTTGTCTTCCACTCTCCTTTTCCATGTCTAAGGTTTTCAACCTCAATTTACAGCATTGTAATTGACCTTATGATGACCTTCAGGATATTTTTATTAAGCAGAATTATTTGGGGTTTTTTTGGGGGGGTTAACTTTCATTTTTCAGACCACTAAGGCTTTCTATTGCATTTTGCTTATGAAGACACTGTATTTTCATATTCAGAAGCTTTTGAAAATATATGAGAGAGTTTTCTAGTTATCAAAACAACATGAGCTAAATTCAGCAAGATACCTGGATATAAGATAAGCATACAAAATCAACTATACATACTAGCAATCAAGATTCTTAAAAAATAAGGCAGCAATTTTACTTATGATAGCACCAAAAGAATAAAACATCTAAAAGTAAATTTATCAAAAACTGCATGACATTCAGAATAAAACTACAAAAAATGATTTAAACAAACCAAAAGAAAGCTAAGCAAAAGGAAAGCTATTTCATGCATAGACTGGGGAACTTAGTATTAAAATGGATATAATCCCAAACTAGATCAGCAGATTCAAATCAATTCTTATCAAAACTCCAACCTCCTCTGTTACAGCAAGAACAGGATGATTCTGAAATTCATGAAGAAAAGTATGGAACTAGCCAAAACACTCCCCAGTTTCAAACTTTATTACAAAGATACAATAATCAACTTAGTTTATCTGCTAGTAAAAAGTAATTATGTAGAGCAATGGGATAGAGTTTAGATCCAGAAATAATCCCTGACATTTTAGATCAACAGATTCTTTTATTTAGTATGCTGGCTTCGAACTTGCTATGCTGCCAAGGATGACCTTGAATTTCTGATCGTCCTGCCTCCACCCCTTCAGTGCTGGGAATACACCATCACACTTGGTTTTATGCAGTGCTGGGGTGTAAACCAGGGCTTCATGCATGTTAGGCATGTGCTCTACAACCTGAACTACATCCTCAGACCCAAATAAAATAGATTTTTGACAAGGTTTTCAGGATCACCGATGTTGGGATGAATGCATGTGTGCACACATACACTCATGCACACACATGCATGCACACACACGCGCACACGCACACACACACACACACACACACACACACACACACACTATTGGCTTTGTTTTTTAAAGAACCCTGACTAGGGGCTGGCGAAATGGCATAGCGGTTAAGGCATCTGCCTGCAAAACCAAAGAACTCCTGTTCAAATCCTCCAGATCCTATATATAGCCAGACACAACAGTGACACAAGCGTGCAATGCCAAGTAAGCCCACAAGGAAGTGCACATGTGTGGAGTTCATTCATAGTGGCTAAAAGGCCCTGGCGTGCCCATTCTATCATTCTCTCTCTCAAAAAAAAAGAAGAAGAAGAAGAAGGAGGAGGAGGAGGAGGAGGAGGAGGAGGAGGAGGAGGAGGAGGAGGAGGAGGAGGAGGAGGAGGAAGAAGAAGAAGAAGAAGAAGAAGAAGAAGAAGAAGAAGAAGAAGAAGAAGAAGAAGAACCATGACTACTAATACAAAGGATATACCTTACAAAGCCATATGGTCTTTTCTTACTCTAGTAGGTTTTAGTAATTATATGGCTCCAGTTGCTTCCAGAACATTTTTGACAAATTTAATTGACTGCATGAATTCCACTAAGAGAAGATAATAATTTGGGATGTATCTATAGAAATAATACTTTCATTGGCATACCTGTTTATAATTGTCTTCTAAATATGGGAATGAAATATAATATTCCCTAGAAATCTAAGGGATTAGAATATGAAAAACAGATGCCTATTTATTTAAGAATAGCAAGGCCTACCTGGTACTCTGACACAATGACATATATGCAACCATTTACTTTGCCCAAGATTAGAGCAAGTCCTGGTAGTCTTATGAAGCAGAAGATACCAGTGCTTTCTTTATTCATCACAAACATTAAGCTCTCATTTCAAAACATAGTCAATTCTATGACTATCCAGATGTGCATTATTCTGAGCTTTTAGTTTTCTGTTTATTTAGAAACATGAATTTTTGCCATTTTTCAGATCATTTTCATCTCTGCCAGCTTTGCTCACTCGTTGCTACCTCTGGCAAAAGATTCGGTGAGAGAAACAGTTGATGTAAATGAAATTTTTAGATTATCCATGCTCTCCTTCCTACCGTGACCATGGATAATCAGGAATTGGCTATGCAAAGAGCATGGAATGCAATTAGGCATTAGATAAGGAAAGCTTCCACACATCAAATCATAAGGAAAGCCTTAAACAGGCTTTGAGGTAGAAAGGAGCACTTCTGAAAATAGAATGGTGTTTTCTTATTCTCAAAATCTTCAGAAAAATAACACAAAAGTTATAACATTAGTTCATCCAGCAATTTCAGTGTGAGGAAAATACCTTCATTGATTTGTGGTATCTAATGAATGTATGATAATTTGGTAGAGTTTAAAGGAGTAATTCCACTGAAAAGGTATTTGGTTACCTCTTGCTAACTTTAGGATGAGTTCCAGGTAGGCATCAAGGATAAAATGATGGCAAGACACAACTCCTGTTCGCATTGTGGTTTCAAAGCAGATAAGTAAATTAATTCAGATTAACTAGATTAATTCTATTATAAGGGAATTTCCAAAGTTCCAGGAGAGGATAGGGCTTAATTTATCCAAGCCTGCAAAGTCAAAGGAGCCTTTTGTAAGAGGTAATATCTCAGTTAAGTAGTAAGGGATGGTTGGGAATTGGGCAGTTTAAGAAAGGGGAAAGATAATGTTAGAAATAAGAACTTGAACAAATCAAGAGAACAGAATGTTTTGGAGCAGTTGTAGCAATTCCATATCACCAGTCCTAACTGGAGATCATGTAGAACAGGGCAATGAGAAAAGAAACATGAACCAATCATGGAATTGTCCTAATTATCTGTGCTAAGAAACTTGGGCTTGGTCCAATAACTGATGAAAAGCCACTGAAGGTTTTTTTTTTTTATTGTGAGTGGTATGGTGAACTTAGTGTTTTAAAGTGTCCATTCTAGAGAGATGGATTTGGGGATCTGAGTGTTGGGGATGAGAATAAGAACAAAGAAAGTTTGAAACTATGAAAATTTAAGCTAAAAAAATTTGAGGTTAGAAAGACATGAGAAACATTTAGAACATAAGACATCAGAGCTATTGAATGAATTAATATAATAGGAAAGGCAGAGGGAAAGAAAGACAGAAACCAGAACAAGGAACATGTGGGGAAGGCCTGCAGGTGGAGGAGTTCCGTACTGGTAAGTGGAGGCCATCTGAGGAAAGATGGAAACAAGGCATTGCATATTCAGATTGGAAGTCCTGGGACAGTTAAAGCTCACGATACACATCTGAGTATCACTGACACAGTTGCTATTCAAGTTATGAGAGTGAATGGACAACCCAAGAAGGTGCTCCAAAATACTGGTTCTCAACTCTGGCTGTACATTACAGTCGATGGAAAACACACTATGCCCAAGCATTGTCCCAGACCATAAGTCAGAATTCATGGGGATACAAGAAGCTAGAATTCTGAGTTCAATAAATAGAAGAGTGACACAGGACTGTTAGCCTATGGGGCTGGAGAGATGGCTTAGCGGTTAAGGCACCTGCCTCCTAAGCCTAAGAATGCTGGTTCCAATCTCCTGGTCCCACATTTAGCCAGGTGCAAAGTGACGCAAGGGCGCAATGCCACACATCTGGATTTCATTCACAGCGGCTGCTGGCGCTCCCATTCCTCTCTATCTCCCTCTCCCTCTCTGTCTATCTTGCTCTGTGTCTTTCAAAAAAAAAAAAAAAAAAAAAAAGAATGTTAGCCTATGAAGAACACTATAAAGGGAAATAGTTAAAAGAAGAAAATTGGAAGGAAAACATATTCCATTTCCTTCATACTTTCAACTGCCTTTACTAAACAGGATATATGTGACATGGTTGTGTTCAAGGGAAATACTATAATCAAGTGCTGTGCTGCCTCAGAAAGTCTGAGCACCACACAGCACCAGTTTTAAGAGTTATTTCTGCTTTACAATACACAATCCATTTCTGGCTATGTCCCATTGTAAGTGAGCTTCCAAAAGTTTAATTTCCCTTAAAACATGGCAAAGCATATGCTATTCTTATAAATCAGATATGTTCAATATTTATAAGAATTTCAAGATAAAATCTAAGTACTATGTGCAATAAGTTATTTCTTCTTAGAAATTTGTCTGTTTGACAGGTTTTTTTTTTGTCTTTGTGTTTTTCTTAAAGGACTAGTGGGAGGATGGCATACAAATTGGATATATAATTGAAAATTTAAATCTAATGTAGATATTGACAACATATTTATAATGCTCCACACCCAGGGCAAAGCATGTTTGTTCCCCCAAAATTATAGTTTTATTGATTGAAGTAATATAAATACACTGCTTTTGAATGCAACTGAAAATGTGATTATGACCTCTAACAATGGTAATTTAAGTATTAATTTCCATCCATCTCAGCAAGTGGCAGCTTCCATCAATTATACCATTAGCTGCCCAGTGATTGCAGCTGCAAAAATCAGAAGTAGTGTTTAAGCTACTGTCATTCACCTGAAATTTTACAGTTCTAATTAGTGAGCCAGGCAACCTGTCAACAACTAAACGTCAAACGATTGGCCTGCAAAGACAGCATTTCCAGCACTTTCCTAGACACTCTCACCAGCATTGTCATGCCATGTCTTCCAAGTTCAACATAAAAACTGTCAGAAAGTAACTTTCTCTTTAATTCTGTTCTTTTATTATTTTATTTATTTATTTATTTATTTATTTTTGAGAGAGAGAGAGACAGACAGAGAGAGGGAGAGGGAGACAGATAGAGGATGGGCGCGCCAGCAGTCTCTCAGCTGCTGTGAACGAAATCCAGATGCGTGCAACCCCTTGTGGGCAAGTGTGGCATTGCACCCTTGCGTCACTTTGCATCTGGCTAAACCTGGGACCTGGAGATTGGAACCGGGGTTCTTAGATTTAGCAGGCAGGCGCCTTAACCTCTAAGCCATCTCTTCAGCCCTAATTCTGTTCTTTTTAACAAATGTTTTATCACATATTAATCACACATGATAAGAATTTTATTATGACATTTTCCAATATCTATATAATGTGTTTTGATCATATTCAGCACACCCCCATTGCCCTCTCTTATCCCTTGCCAACTCCTGCTAATTTCTTTCCTCTTCCCAAAAAGTCCCCCTTCTACAGAAATGTCATTTTGACCCTTTTTGTGACTGAATGAGTATCATTAGAGTTGTTTACAGGAGCATGAACATCTGACTGGTGGCTGCACCACTGAAGACACTGTCTCTCCCTGCCCTTTTATATGAGGATCAAACTCATGTCTTTATGCTTGCACAGCAAGTGCTCTTATCCACTTAACCACCTCCCAGGGCCTTCCATTTTTTTTTTTTCTCTCATGATGTTCATTGAGCCTTATATGGCATTCTACATAGATGTCTTATTTAGGATTGTGCAATTTGGCAGTCACTCATTCTCAACACTTTGACCATTTATGAGTCTCTTCATCCACCACTGACCACTCCAAAGGGAAGTGTCTCTAGCCATAGCTGGCAGTGTTATTTATCTATGGTCATAAAAGTAGGCATATAAAAGGCAACTTGCAAACCTCAACATGTCCATTTATCAAAACACACTAGTAGCTTTCCCACTAGGGCCTATGATCTCTCCAGCCATGGGATTTTAACCAGACTTACAGTTCCAGACATGAATTCCCTCTTATGGAGCAGGAATCAAAACTAATCACACAGTGGTTGACTACCTCCATAACAGACTTGCCACTCTAGCACCAGTGGGTTCATCAGTTGGTTCGTTTCATACAGAATCCACAACTGAGTAAGACAATTCTCCCTCGGCAACCAACATATCGCCTGTTGGCACGATGAAGGCTACCTAGCAGGGAGGAAGTTTCCAGCTCAGTTCGACCTTGATTTCTTTATGTCTTGAGGCGTGTGGTGGGTAAAAACTGACAGTAACAATTGCCAGTGTTGTTTTGGGTATTTCAAATGCCTCTCTGAACAACTCATATGGAGGCAGCACAGTCATACTACTGGGATTTTCCTTTAATAATCTATGGCTTCTAGGAGCAGCTTTCTCCACCCTATGAGATACCTCCATTCAAAATGTTTTTTTTTTTTCTAATTATTTTATTTTTGAGAGAGAGAGAGAGAGAATAGGCATACCAGGGCCTTTCAGCTGCTGTGAACGAACTCCAGACATATGCACCCCCTTGTGTGCATATGTGACATTGCATGCTTGCATCACTGTGTACCTGGCAACATGAGACCTGGAGATTCGAACATGCATTTTTAGGCGTTGCAGGCAAGCATCTTAACTGCTAAGCTATGTCTGTAGCACCCCATCCTTTTTTTTTTTTTTTTTTTTTTTTTTTTTGGTTTTGCAAGGTAGGGTCTCACTCTACCTCAGGCTGACCTGGAATTCACTGTGTAGTCTCAGGGTGGCCTCGAACTCATGGCAATCCTCCTACCTCTGCCTCCCAGGTGCTGGGATTAAAGGCATGTGCCACCATACCCAGCTCCCCCCCCTTTTTTTTTAAGAGAGACTGTAGCAGACAGCTTTAGGTCACTGAGATGAACCTCCAGACCAGGCACAGTTATAGAGGAAGGGATAGTTATTTGAAGCTTACAGATCCGGGAGAATTTCCATAATGGCAGAAGAAGTTGGCTTGCTCTTACAGGACCAAACACAGAGAACAAAAAAAGACACACCACAAACAAACACCCTTCAGGAACTTCAGTCACTTTGCATATCTTTAGACAGGAATTTTAAACCCACCACCACACCTTAGAGCTGAACCCTAAAATCCGCCCAGTGACACATCCTCCAGCCAGGTGGCTGCAGATTCAAACTACAAATCAATAAAACACTGAATATATTGGGGCCATCTATTCAAACGTCCACAGAGAGAGAGAGAGAGAGAGAGAGAGAGAGAGTATAAATAGTATAACAATACTAATTATAATACTATAAATATATTTTGTAATACAAAAATGGCTATGCTCTTAAGGACTAAACCCTTTCCCTGAAAAAGTAAATCAATCAGAGAAGTTCACTGGCTTTTAGAAGGTGATATGCCCCTGTGGCAGGGTTGTCCATGAGATGTCAAGGTTCCTGGATACTCTAAGCCATATGTCTATTTAAAGATTTATGAACTAAGCTCCGTGCAGCATCAATAATAAGCTAAAATTTTGCACCTCTGCTGCCAGAAAAGAGCAGTAAGCTGTGAGTGTACCAATGGACATTTGGCTTGACATTGCACTGGAAAACAAATTCCCCCAAATGAACTTTTTAAGAAGTACAAAGATATTTAGCTTGAATAAAGAAAATCTTCACTTAAAGCATTACATAGTATGATTAAAAATAAAATTTTAAGTAATAGAATTCCTATATATTCAGCTAGTATTGGGTGTTTGACTAGCATGTGTGTACTCCTCCATCCCCTAACAGTATATGAGACAACCCTTTCTTTGTCAACTCCTAATCCAAAAGTCAAAATATTAATAAATCACTTATAAGTGGAGGTGACTCATCTAAACTTATTGTGTTACACTTCCCACCGAGCAAGATGACTAAGAAAGGATCCCATTTACTTAGAGATAACAAAATAACAATACTTTGGAGAAAACCAAATGAGAGCTCAAGCAGAGCTCAACTTGTCTATGTAGGTAACTATCTCAAAATTACACAGTTTATTAGTATATTCTGCCTAAGGTATCTATGCCCATTTTTACTCTTGGTGAAATAAAAAATTTGGATGAAAACATCCTCACATTTCTTTTTGTTTTCCCAATCATATACTTTCAAGCCCTCTTGTCTCTATAGGAATTCCAACCCGTCTTTCTTTTTTTTACTTTTTTTTATTTATTTATATTATTCTGATTTTACATTCATAGTATTGGTTCCATTGTCCTCCTCCCTGTCCACCCACTTTCAAAGAGACCCTCATCAATGGAGAATGTGGGTCGTGCATTGTGAGGTTAGTCAAGAGTTCTGGGGTATAGGCCCCAGTCTCTGTGCATAATGCCTCAACTCGTGACTCCAACAATCTTTCCTCCCCCTCTTCCGCGAGTTTCCCTGAGCCACTTTGGGGTCATTTTAGTTCTGTTTCAGTGATGAGGTTTTGGGAGCCTCTGTGTCTCTGGATATCTGGCTTAGTTGGAGTTGGATGTTCTCTGTGTTTATCTCCTTCAGCCTTTTTCTGGTGTTGTGATCGCCATGAACGCTGAACTCTTGCCCTTCCCCTGCGTTGTTCTATGGTTTCAGCTGGGGCCCTGGTGAGGTGTGGTTAGCTGATTGTCCCTTCAGGTTCGTTGTCCACCTGAAAAAAGATATGCAAATTCTCCAACAGAGAGAAAAGTTAGTACTAGGTAGAAGGGATGACCATTTATGTTTTGGAGGGAATTTTGTATGCGTTGGCTCTCTTCTAGCCCACATTTGGTGGTATCTTGCTCTTGGAGACTGAGCTTATTTTTGTACCTGGTTTTGACTTGTTTCCTAGTTCCAGCAATGAGTTGCATTCCACTGAGTGGATCTGTTAGCCAAATCAAGAGCAGTTGGTTACCCACTATGGCTGTTTGCCACTACTGCACTTGTATGAGCATTACATCAAGTTGTTTCCTGCTGGGTATCTTAGACTGCAAGTTGTTTGGACCAATGTCGGACATTTTCCCCCAGTTGCTCATGTAGCACCCTCTGGTACTAGACTAGCTAACTGTCTGGGGACTGACCTTCTTCCAGGTTCTGGCCTGGTCTCTCTGTGTTTGGTCTCACACACGTATGCTGTCTTTGACAATAGGGTCTTACCATTAACCTTTGGTGGGTCACCAAGAACTCTGACAGAAGTCTGTCTTTTTTTTGGGAGGGGGTAACCTTGTAGGTGTCTCGGATCAAGAGCTCATTGTGGAGTTTAACCCCGTGCTGGCACTGGGAGTTTCAAGTCTGCACCTAGAAAGGTGAGGGAAGAAAAAGATAGATAATATTATAGAGGAAGTGAGTATAGAGAGGAGAGGTAGGAAGAGAGAGTGAGAGGGAGAGAGAGAGAGAGAAGCAGGACAAGATTAGGGTTAGCCTTCATGATGCTCTCTCCAGATTCCTGTGATTTGGGTGTTCCCTCTGTGGGCCTGCTGAAGGATCAATGTTTTAGCCTGTTGTTCAGAGTAAAGGTTTTTATAGCATCTTTTCCTTTTGGGTCCCAACTGAATCCCTGCCCCTTGTCCTTCCCCCCACCCTCTCGTTCCCTCCCACCCTTACCTTCCCCCCATCCCACCCTCCCCCTTGTCTGGTCCTCAGAGTGTTTGTTAGGTTTGGCTGCATGTCACGTAGATTCAGGTTAGGAGTGACAGATAAACGAGACCATGCGACGATTATCTTTTTGTTCTTGGGTGAGCTCACTGAGGATGATCTGTTCCATGTTTGACCATTTTTTTTCAAATTTCCTTATTTCATCTTTCCTTACTGCTACATAGAATTCCATAGTGTAGATATACCACACCTTTGTTATCCATTCATTTAGTGATGGACACCTGGGTTGATTCCAGCTTTGTGCTATTATGAATTGAGCAGCTATAAACATGGTTGAGCAAATGTCTCTGGTCTGAGGTTTGGAGCCTTTAGGGTAAATGCCCAACAAGGGAATAACTGGATCCATTGGTAGGTCTATGGTCATCCTTTTCAGGAGTCTCCATATAGCTGTCCATAATGGTTGAACCATTTTACATTCCCACCAGCAGTGAAAACTTGTCCCTATTTCTCCACACCCGTCTTCCTTGAGGGCACCTTTTACTTTGCTAGTTTTATAGGAGCACCTTAAAAACTTAGATGTATCATAAAATAAGTCTCTTAATCTATAACAACATTTTCTTTTCTTCATATAATCACACTGCTTTGTTAGTATTGTGGCCTGAATATGAAATGTACTCAAGGGGCTCATAAGTTTGAACACTTGATCTCCAACTCATGGTGCTATTTAAGGAAGGTTATGGAATCTTTAAGAGATGGAGCTTTTCTGGAGGAAGTGGATCAGTGAAGTGGGTCTTAAGGTTTTGTACCCTGTCCCCACATCCTGTTAATCCTGTTTCCTGTCTGCAATTTGACATTAATTTCCCATGCTTTCCACCATGCCTTCCCTGCTATAAAACTTGCCCTCAATATTGCCAGAAGAAAATAAGCCCTTTACTTTCTTAAGTTACTTCTGGTCTGGTCAGCAACAACAACAACAACAACAACAACAAAAAAAGTGATACAGGATCATCATCTAGAAAAATAGTAGGAACTAGAATTTCAAACTGGCAGATCAAGCCCAAACTATGTCTTACATATCACACCTCATTATTTAGTTTTCCTGAATAAATGTTCAAATGCTTGAGCTATTCATTCAGCTATTCATTGTGAGAAAATAATTCAAGGCTTGTCTTATATAATGTTCTTTATTTTGCCTGCATATGTGTGTGTGTGTGTGTGTGTGTGTGTGTGTGTTCATGCACACAGTATGTACATATGTGCATTTTAACCTGTGTGGGGGCACACATTTGCAGGTGAATGTACATGTGTGTGTGTGTATGGAGGCCAGAAGTCAACATCAGGTGTCTTCCTTGCTTACTCCTCACTTTATTTATTGTCATTTGAACCTAATACACACTAATTTGACTAGTCAAGCTAGCCAGCTTGCTCTAGGGGATCCCCTATCTCTTATTCCTGAGGGCTTGGATTATATCACTTACATGGATGTGGAGGATCTGAACTCCAGTGTTCATGCTTGTACAGCAAGTGCTTTACCCACTGAGACTCTATCAGTCCCAAATTTTTAAAAAATGAATATTATATGCATGTGTATGTGTGTATGAGTGCACACACACACTCGTGAAAGTCAGAGGACAATCTTGAGTGTTGCTCCTCACCATCCATCTTGTTTGAGACAGATGTGTTTCATTGTCCACTGGTGCACTCATGAAGCTAGCTGGCCCTTGAGGTCCTAGGATTCTTCTGTCTTACCTTGTGGTAGTTTGAATATATGGCCCCCATATAATATATTCAGTGTTTTATTAGTTTATAGTTTGCATCTGCAATCACCTTGCTAGAGGCAATGTCACTGGGGGCGGATATTAAGGTGTGGTGGTGGGTTTGAGATTCCATTGTAAAGATATGCAAAGTTCCTGAAGTGTGCTGTGGCTTGTGGCTGTAGCTTTGCTCTGTGTGCTGTGTGCCTGGTTGGCTTTTCTCTCTCTGCTTTGCCCTGTGGAGAGCAGGCCAGCTTCTTCTGCCATTATGGAACTTCCCCTGGATCTGTAAGCTTCAATAATATCCCTTCCTCCATAACTGTACCTGGTCTGGAAGTTCATCTCAGCGAACCTGAAGCTGTCTGCTACACACCTCCTATCACCATAGGTTCACTGGGATTACAAATGATTATGCTACTTGATGTGAACTCTGGGGATCCAAATCCAGGCACTCGTGCTTGTGTGGTAAGCACTTTATCCACTGAACCATCTCTCTGGCCAAATTAAAAATATTTTAAAAGGATATTTAAGACATAAGATGCAACATAAAAATATTTTCATGTGTCAGTGGGTTAGCTTCATGCTTTACAAGTTATTTTTAAAAGAAACAATGGTAACTTGGTTCATTGTTTAGTCAGTGAATGAACACAAAAGAAAAGTTGACTTGTGTCATCCCCAAATCTCCATGTGACTAGTATACTCATTGCTTTTATCTGTTTTTTCAACCAAAAAAGAATATTAAGAAAGAATATGAAGAAACATTCTTTCAAGAATTATTAATGCATCTTTCCTGCCCTTTCCTTTCTCTTATCAACCCAATTGCCAACATTCAGAATTCTAACTAGAAAGTTCAATCATTCTCCCCCCAGATAGTTACTGACACCTACCATGTTTCTGAACTGTTGTGGTGGTACTGAGGATATCAAATTACCAAACAAATTAAAAGGCCAGCCCTTGGAGAGCTTACATTCTAATGTTGAAAAGACAAGCAAGAGTCAGAGGACAGTACATGGTGATCAATGGTATGGAAAAGGGACAACATAGCTGTTGGGATTTGTAAGCAGAAGTGTCAGTCTCTTCATCCTCTTCTTAAATATTGCCATTTAGAATAGATTGATCACTGTATCTTCAAGTGTTCCTTATTCTTCTTTTATTTACAGTTATCTATAGTGATGTAAATTGCATTGAATTCCTTTTATTACCTTTAATATGATAATACATATAAATTTTAATACATAAATTCTTATACTGATGTTATTGTGTTAGTTTGAATGTATGTCCACCATAGACTCAGGTGTTTTAGTAAAGCTTGTAACTTGGGTCTCCAGTCACCTGGCTGGAGGTGGTGTCACTTGCGGTGGATCCTGAGGTCCAGAAGATGTATGTTGGTGGGGGGGGGGTACAAATCTGAATTCAAGTTCCAAGGTATGCAGAGAGGTTTGACCTCTGGCAAGGTTGCTGCTTGCTACTTTTTGTTGTCGATGGCTGGCATGGTTTTTCTTTCTCTGCTTGGATTTAAGAATGGGAGCCAACTTTGGATTTATGAATGGGAGCCAGCTTTTTCCACCATTAAAGAACTTCCCCTGGGTCTGTAAACTTGAAATAAATCCCTTCCTCCCCTAAACTGTGTCTAGTTTGAATGTTCATCCCAGCAATGTGAAGCTGTCTACTACAGGTATATTTGAAAATATGAATGTTTAAGTCAAAATGTATATAAAACTTCTATGAACATAGTTCATAAAATACTTTAAAACCTACTATCCAGAGTTACTATTATTAACATATTCCCATATTTGCTTCAAATGCATCAACATAGTATCAATAATGTGAAAATGTTTATATTTCTCCTTAGTTAATTGTTTTCTTTCTCTCTCAAAGATAACTAGTATTTTATTATCTAGTATTGCTTGCAGAACAGTAAATAGTATATGATATTATAATAGTGTATTATTTAATTAATGTAAATAATATAACCTACATAGTGTTTGAAATTCATTTTTTCTTTACTCCTACCTAATCTTCTTCTATGATTCATACACTTATTTCCATCTATCATATAGCTATCTAGCTTTCCAAATTGTGTTTCATATATGTTCTATTCCTTGTCAGTTCCTTATTGTTTTATAAAAAGGTATTAATGCTCTTGTAGTTTGAGCCCAGCATAGCATTTATTCATCTGCTAAATAGACTATTACAAGTAATACATATCCTTTTACATCCAAGTTTCTAATTAATATTGCTCATATTTAGAGGTTCTTGTTTAGTATATTGTGGTTTTTAAAATAACCCTATTCTGGTTTTATGAATATTTTTCTTTCAACTGACACTTTCATAATATTAAACATCCCTTTATGTGGAGATATGTACAAGGAATTTTCTATTTTCTTGAAAGTGAATTCTTTTGGATAATTTTTTTCAGATATCTTTTCTAATAATAGGTTCATTTATATGCTTCAAAATATAATTTGCTGTTCCATTTAACTTTTCTGGGAGTTTCTTGGTGTGTTGTTGTGTGTGTTATTTCCTTCTACATGCACCAAGCTTTTCAGTCATTAGAAGTGGAATCCCCACCAAGATCCCCCACTCCCAGAATCTGGAGTTGAGATGTTCTCTTACCCTGGGCACTTGACAGCTTTCAATCCTATTTACGATGTCAGAGTTGAGTGCCAATCTGTGCATATATTTGTTCAGGTTCCATCAGGCCTGTTGTTTCAACAATCATTTCTATGTGTTAATCTCTGTTCTCTTCTAAGTAGATTTTCATATGTGTTTAGCTTTTTTACTGTAACACAATGTTGAGAAAGGAGGAGTTCCTACATGAGCTGGCAGCACCATTCTTCAAACCTGAGTCAGAGATAATCATATCAATCCAGCCACTTACAGCACAGCCTCAGATCTGGATGGTTGTTCTTCCTCAGCTGTGAACCATTCTCTAGGCTCTACCCCATCTTGACTATTGCTTTTAAGTTCTTCACTTCAGTGACCCCAAGTTTTTACTGAATTTCTCAAGATAGCTCCATCTTGGTTTTTGTCAAGAAATACTTTTGGATGTAGAGAATACAGACTTTCAAATCATTCCTACTTCTCACAAGATCTACCACAGGTAGTGATTTTATTTCTGTAGCACAATATTTCTGTATTAAAAAAATAATATATGTATTTTTATTTATTTTCTTTCAAACAGACAGATTATTTATTTTTTGCAAGATAAAGAGAAAGAAAGTTCTAGAGAGCAAAAGAGGAGAGAATAGGCCCACTGGGGCCTCTTGCCACTGCAAACTAATTCCAGATGCATGTACCACTTTATGCATCTGGCTTTAGTGGATACCGGGGACTCAGCCCATCAACTTTGTGAGCAAATATCTTTAACTGCTGAACCATCTCATCAGCGCCAACATTTCTTTTAAAAGAGAACAAAAAAATCAAAGATCACTTCCAAACCATACTGACTTATGCCTGGAATGTTAGGGCAGATCAAAAAGTTATATCCAGATTACTGCCCGCAGGGTTATCTTGATAACAAATACTTACATTCATCACACTCTTTAAAGGTTGGTTGAAATACAATTCCCATTTAACTGAATTTCCCATGTAAAGTGTTCAAATCAGTAGTTTTATTGTGTTTAAAAATATGCTAGCAAACATCCCAGCTCTCATTTTAGGGCATCTTCATCAGCACCAAAAGGGAGTCCCCAAATCCATTGCCACTCATTACCTCCTCTACCTAGCCTGTAATAATAATAGCAATAACATTATTATTGTTGTTATTATTGTTGTTGTTGTTGTTGTTTTTCCAAGGCAGGGTCTCATACTAGCCCAGGCTGGCCTGGAATTTACTCTGTAGCCCCAGGCTAATTTCAGACTCATGGTGATCCTCCTAACTCTGTCTCAGTAGTGCTGGGATTAAAAGCACTTTCTGTGGCAATTATTAGTCGACTTTCTATTACTACAGATTTGCCTTTTCTGAGCTACCCATATAAATGGAATCATACCATATATAGGATTTTTTGTGTTTGCTTTCTTTTTTTATAAAGTTTTATTAGAACATGGCCATGCTCATTCACTCAATCATTGTCTATACCTGCTTTCTTCTCTTTTTTATTTATTTATATATATATTTTTTTATCAATTATGGACATACTGAGTATTGTACATCATGTTTTGGTACCATTCTTTTCCTGATCCCTGCTCCCATTCTGCTGGGGGCCCTCCTCAGTGGGATGCAGGTTTTCCCCAGGGGGTTGTAGGTTATGCGTTGGGGGAGTAGCAGTTATCGGGGAGAGACAATGCCTCTGGGTATGATGTCTCACCTTATGGCTCTAACAAATCTTTCTGCCCCCTTCTTCTATAAAATTCCCTGAGCCATGTTGGATGTGTTTTAAATCTACTTCAGTGATGCTTTATTTTAAGTAGCAAATTGCTTTCAATGGCTGCCCATACATTGGCAAAAGTCAGTTTCTTTTCTCACTAAATAACATTTCATTGTAATGGTAGGTTACATCATTCATCAGTTGATGGACATTTGAGTTGTTTCTATTTTTTTCAAGGCTGACCTGGAATTCACTCTGTAGTCTCAGGGTGGGCTCAAACTCATGGTGATCCTCCTACCTCTGCCTCCCAAGTGCTGGGATTAAAGGCATGCACCACCATGCCCAGCTCTTGTTTTTCATTTTTAAATTTGGTTTCTCTTTGAATTTTATGAGTCAGGGTCTTATATGTAGTCCAGGCTGGACCTCTATATGGCTTCACACGTGTGATCCTCCTACTTCAGTCTCCCAAATTCTGGAATTACAGGCATGCACCACCATGCCCATCTTACATTTGGACTTCTAATGGTTTGCCTTTGGCCAGCCTCTACCCATTCCTATCCAGTCCCCTTAGACATTCCCTCCTGAGAGGCTGGAGGTTGTCTTGTCTTTGTAACTGTATTCAGCTGAACAAGATTATACCAAGATCACTGAATCTGACAATACTCTTACCAAACTCCATATGACAATAGCCTGCCTTATAAATTTTAATAGACCTGGAGTTCATTAATAGTTACTTAAAGATTTTCTTGTTAACATAAAAGAAGCCATAACAATGTTATTACCTTTATTAAGGTCAAAGGCTACCTAATAACCTATCAATCACAGTGCTGACTGTCATACATAGATTTGTGAGTTTATAAAAGCATTTCAAAAACATAAAATTCAATGACTGGTCTACATTTTCTCGGACTTAAACAACATTTTACATGATTTTTTTTTCTTGGTCTTTGAAATAAGGTCTCACTCTAGCCCAGGCTGACCTGGAATTTACTATGTAGTCTCAGGGTGACTTTGAACTCACAGTGATCCTCCTACCTCTACCTCCCAAGTGTTGAAATTAAAGGCATGTGCCACCACACCTGCCTGAAATTTTTTTATGCATCATAGAGGAGTTATTCTTATTTCACAATTATTATAATTTTCTATCTTAAATATGTATTATCATAATTTTGAGGGAAATAGCTATAGATCCAATTTTAGTGATTATTTGTAGAACTACCAAGCCACAATTCTTCATTAGCAGCTACATGACTCATGAAATAATTGGTCTGAATTATAGAGTTATAGTGTTACTAGTTCCTTCTTTAAATATTAAAGCAAACTGAGGAAACATATAAAAAATACTTTGAAATGAAATTTGTCTATTTTAGAAATTTTTTATTATTTTATTTATTTTTGGAAAGAGACACAGAGAGAAACAGATAGAGAGGAGAGAGGAAGACAGATAGATGGGCGCACCAGCAGTCTCTCAGCTGCTGTGAACGAAATCCAGATGTGTGCGCCCCCTTGTGGGCAAGTGCGGCATTGCGCCCTTGCATCACTTTGCATCTGGCTAAACGTGGGACCTGGAGATTGGAACCGCTGGAGATTGGATCCAGCATTCTTAGGCTTAGCAGGCAGGCACTTTAACCGCTAAGCCATCTCTCCAGCCCTGAAGTTTGTCTATTGAATACAATCTTGAATATTTCAAAATATTGAAATTTATATTACTCATTATTACTAGAACCTATTTGAACAATTCCAATAATTATTATCAATATATATTATACATCAAACACATAAATTATGCCAGCTTTGTAAAAAGCCTCTGTTTCAATGGCATATAATTCACCAACCCTGCATACTTAAAAGATGAACATCATTATTTTAGCTCTTTGACAAAATGTGTAAAATGCAAGGCAGTATCATTAGAAATCTTAACCATGCAGGATCATATTATGAATTTTCTCTAAACTTAGGAAATAATGTTGAGTTGTTTGAGTTGATAGTAAATCAGATCAGGTTATTAAACCACAAGTCTTCAGTAACAACAGGCCATGTTTTCCACTACTTTAATAAAATTCAAAGAAAAAAAACATGTTCACTAGTCTATTTTATGATGAAGTGTATATACTCATAGTTCTGGAAATTTCCAATTTCTTCAAATTATTTTTTTCACTGAGAAGAAAGCCAGCTACCTACTGGAAAGTGCTATGCAAGCTGCTGGGAAGTCAGAGTCATTAATACCATGAACAGACAGGGAGTCCTGCAAGCTACAAAATCAATCAGCCAGACAAAATGTACATACCCATGCAATGGCAGCACACAGGCTATAGGAGTAATCAATTGCTCTCTGACTCAACAAGTTAAATTCCCCAGTACCTACATAAGCCAAAAGATGCACAAGATGGTACATGCACCTGGAATTTGTTTGCACTTGCTGGGAGCCCTGGTGTACACCCATTCTCTCTTTATCTGCTTCTTTCTCTCTCTCAATGTCTGTCTAATAAATAAATAAAATATTTTTTAAAAAAAGAAAAAGTACTAAAATATTTTTTTCTTAAAGTTTTTGAAATATATGTGCTTATCTCTTTTGATCCATGCTTCTCTCACTCTTGGTTAGAGAATCTGCTTTTTTCAGATGGCAGCAAATACTGGGGAGACCCAAGATCATCAGTACAACAAGAAAAGAAAGCCAACTGCCCAGCAAAAGACAAGTCATCTCTATCAAATCTTTCAGGGTCCAGGAGACATTTCAGGAATTGACAGAATAATTATGAGTGCTACTCTCATAACCAGCCTGAGAACCTCCTAAAAATAAAAAGAGGAGATTCAAAGCTCAACAAAACAAAAAATCAGAGGCTGAAGAGAGCTCAATACCAAAGGAGATATATAACATGCCCTCCAAGGCTTACGGAACATTGTGGAAGAAGGAGCAAAGATTGTAAGAGACACAGAGTGAGAAGGACTATCCTGAGGCATTGTCCCCACCTCACCCCCACAATACATACACCCATAGAGATTGACTGATGCATTCATGAACCAACAGTGAATACTGATAACCCCACTAAAGAAGGCCCTCAGTGGAATGGGAGTGGGGGAGAGCAAACATAAGGAAAAGAATTAAAAATATATTATTCATTTCTTTGCTTCACCATATGTTTTCAATGATTACTAGCATCTTGATTTTATAAAATTCTGATTAAAATTCTACAGATTTCAACTATTTTGTCCATTATAAGTGATGCAATACTATCCATCCTTCAGTCAAACCACTCTAAGACATCTTAATCTAATCAGAAGTTCTAAACAATTCACTTATCACATGTTTTGCCACTGCATAACACTGATTATGATACAGCATCCAAAACTAGTTCCTTCTCTGCCTCTCACCAGAGAGGCTAAGCCAGTGTTACATATTTTGATATTTCTCCTTGAGTTCCAATTTTTGTATTTGTCTTAATAGGTAGGGATACACTGTGGTAAAAGCAAAAATCTCATGGCTTATCATGCAGAAGTATACTGTATTCCAACATGGGCTTGCCATGGCTCTGTGAGTCCAGTATGAGTCTGTTCATCAAGTTTTTCAGGGACACAATGATAAAAATTTAATTTTCATAAGTACTTTTAGGATTCTCATAATGAGGAGAAATTTACATGTAAAATCATGCAAAGGTTCCCAGTTTGTTTGTTTGTTTGTTTTTAAAGGGGAAGTAACAAATCCCTAAACAAGAACAGTTCACACAGTGAGGCTGAATACCAAAGAGGACAAGTGAAGGCAAAAATCCTGTGCATGTAGAAAGAAGAGAAAAATGCTTGGCACTCACCAAAATAATTCCCATTTCTATTGGTATTACTATAATTTTGCTTATTCATTTATAAATGATATGAATACAGCTGGGCATGGTGGTGCACACCTTTAATCCCAGCACTTGGGAGGCAGAGGAAGGAGGATCGCCATTAGTTCAAGGCCACCCTGAGACTACATAGTGAATTCCAGATCAACCTGGACTAGAGTGAAACCCTACCTTGAAAAATAAAAAAAGTATATAATAAATGATATGAATATAAAAGTGAAATTATAAACTCAGTACTTAATTACTCAAAAAGGCAGATATACTCAATAACTTCAAGTGCAGGATCAAATCACAGAGTCAGAAGAATGAACCAAAAAAATTCAATCCCTAAGTTTTATTATCAATATACCCTTGCAGCCCTGTCCACAACATAATGATACTCAATGATATAGAAGAAGAAAATACATCAAATAAATTTACCAAGAAAGATGAGTTGGATTTTTTTATATAACTCTTTCAAATACTGATCATTTAGAAAACATTCAGATAATAGATTACTATTTACATAGCATTCAATCAGTACCTTAATTACAAATACATAGCCATATTCTTTAGTGTTTCATAAATATAGTACAGGATAGTAATTACTTGTATGTATCTATTACCTAGTTCTGTGACAATTATAATTCACACACAAAGGAAAGTATTCAACTGACTAATCTCAAAATTTTGAGGAGTCCTCATTGTGTCATTTTAATAGATGTTAGTGGCAGTAAATTATTTACTTGTTTGAACCATTGCAGTAAAAAACAATGGGGTATATCAAAGTTGCATACACTAGGCAAATACAAAAAAAAAAACAAAACTTTCATAAAACCTTATCTTACCACATCTTACAAATCCTGTTTGAATATATCATGAAATTTTATAAAGATATGACAAAAGAACACAATCTTCCTGTTTTAAATGAAATGTATTACATGTTAAAATTGTTTTAGTAAAAGGAAATTTTTGAGGTAAAATGTTTAATTTTATTCCAAACAACAAGACAAAATATTGCTATTGTATACCTAGCCAACTACTAGGAGTTTTTATTAAAGTTTCCTTAAAACTATTTGACTAAACTTGAACGCCTCAGGTTTATGAAGGGCAAGTACATCAACTCCTTTAATCTATGGAAATTCTAGTGAATTACTGAAGAGTAAACGAAACATAAACTTTTTAATTTTATTTTTGCTTTGTTTTTTGAGGTAGAGTATCACTGTAGGTTGATCTAAAACTCATTTTATAGTCCTACGCTGCCTTGAACTCACAGGAATCCTCCAATCTCTGCCTCTCCAGTGCTGTGAGTAAAGGTGTGTGTGCACCACCATGTCTGACAATTTTTTTAAAAAAATATTTTTTTATTTCTTTATTTGAGAAAAACAGAGAAAGAGGTAGGCAGACAGAAAGGGGGGTGGGAGTGTATGGGTGCACCAGGGCCTCCTGCCACCTGCAAACAAATTCCAGATGTATGGTGCCACTTTGTGTATCTGGCTTTACATGGGCACTGGGGAATCAAACCCCAGTCTTCAGGTTTTGCAAGCAAGTACCTTGAACTGCTGAGCCATTTCTCCAGCACCAATGTAGACTTTTCAGTAATAGCATCAAAGTATGTGCCCACAAAGCATTTAAATAGAGATGGCCAAATGAGATTTGAAAAATAAATCAAGAATATAAATAAGAATGATAGGTTTCTTGTAAACATAGAAAAATAATAAAACCAAATTATAAAAATGTCTTCAGTAAGAGCAAGATTATTCAGATCTTGGGTTATACCTAAGAAAACAAAGTGAGGAATCAGCCAGTTAATTTGAAATGTACCTTGAAAACTAAAATTCAAATAAGTTTTACTTTAACTACAAATTTATTACTGTACTTTTACAAAAATAATTTAAATTACTCCTGATTACTTAGAATAATGGAATCATTTATAACATAAGATTTCAAAGTGACATAATAATCAAGTAACCAATTTTGAAAAGATTGGATCAATGTGGGAAACTCAATATTTTTATTTATCTCCATGCATATTCCAAATTTTCTGACAAGACAGATAAAATAATAAATATGAAATGTTCTGGAAAACAAAATAAAAGATACCATTGGGCAAAGCTTTCAAATACATTGGGAGGATGGAAAGTAGACAGAGTTGGATTAATATAAAAAAGCAGTGGCATGGAACACACCACCACTTAAAATTCCGCAGGATAAGTGATGGGAATAGTAATCAGGAAGCACTCCACAGACAACGGTAAAAGAACTGGATGGGACAGAAGGAGCTGGAAGATAACAAGCAGGCACAGTCTACTAGAATCTCCAGGAAATTACCAGGGAAAGTTGGATGTCAGCTATGAAAAGTGATGGAAGATGGATGAGAATCTGCAGTTTCCATAGGAAAGTAAACTGGGCTGGGCATGGTGGTACATGCCTTTAATCCCAGCACTCGGGAGGCAGAGGTAGGAGGATGGCCATGAGTTCGAGGCCACCCTGAGATTACATAGTGAATTCCAGGTCAGCCTGGGCTGGAGTGAGACCCTACCTCAAGAAACAAAACAAACGAAAAGAAAGAAAGAAAGAAAGAAAGAAAGAAAGAAAGAAAGAAAGAAAGAAAGAAGGGAGGGAGGGAGGGAGGGGGAGGGGGAGGGAGGGAGGGGAGGGAGGGAAGGAAGAGGGGAGGGAGGGAGGAGGGGGAAGGAGGGAGGGGGGAGGAGGGAGGGAGGGAGGGAGGAAGGAAGGAAGGAAGGAAGAAAGAAAGAAAACTGGGAGACTTGGTAAAGCAGAACAGGACAAAGTCCAGCATAGATCTCAGGGAGACTGCTGGGATTTAGGGGAGCTCCCACCTTCCAGAAGGAGAGGACACAAGAGCCAGCAGTTTGGTCAGAGCCTCAGAAAATCTGTACTTTACTTTCTATAACAGACAATTTTAAAGAGTAGAAAAAGAAAGATTATGGAGATAGAAGTTGTGGATGGCACTTGCAGAGGGAGGAGAGGTGTCAGGAAAACCTTGCTGAGTTTCTGAATTCATGGTTCAGCTACCCTAGGCCCTCCTTGAATTGCAGAGGCAGGAAACAGAGCTGAAAGGTGGCCAGTGGAAAACCTCTACACTGTGGGGAACAAACTGCTTCAGAACTGCTCAGTATTCAGCAAGGTGTAAATCTGCTCAGGGCCAGAGTCTACAGGGAAACATATACACAGGTTCCAGGATCACAACATGACCATGGAGGGACTGCCCACTAATAGGATCAGCATCTGTGGCTTAACCTTGCAAGAGACACCCAAGGGAGTGACTGGCAGCTGGGAACCTGGAATAAATGCCAATGAGAGAGAACCAAAGGTATAACCAGCATGTGGGTAGGAAACCTTATTTAGAACCTGTACTTCAACCCAGATGCCTCAAATTCATTGTTATTCCTCCTTTATGTAATACTCAATGTCAGTTTAGCCAGCCAACTCTGTCCAGCCTTGTTCATATTCTCTCCTTTTCTTTTCTTTCTTTCTCGCTCTATTTCTATATTCTTTTTAATTTTTATTTTTCCCATGATAGGCTTTGTCAAAGAACAAAACTTGCCTGATAGTGAGGTCCCCATCTTGGCCTCCTGAGAGGTGGAAGTGTGTGTTTATCTAATTGCATTCCTTTACTTTTCCCTTTTCAGTCCACCAGTACCCAGACTTGCCTTATTTTCTCTTACCCATTACTTACTGTTTCCCATTCTATGTAGCTTTCTTTCCTCATTTTTCTCTACCACCCAATACTCATCATTAGACTGACTCTGGTTTTTCCTTTCCACTTAGTAATATCTTTCTGCAAATGGTACTATATCAGTGTTCCTTTACTTTGTAAAATAATTGGAGCTAAATAGGTGATGGTTTTTTATTTGACTATTGATAAATTTTTACAGTAGGCTTACCCTTCTATAAAGATTGTTTTATGAAAACAATCTTTTACTCTAAGGTTAGAACTGGGTATTGAACTTGTGTCCTGGATACCTAGGCTGAGGGTAGAACTACTGAGCAGGATCCAAGCCCAGCAAAGCAAAATGACATCTCACCCCTACTAAAGACTATTCCCCCTTGAACACTGTAAAATCTAATACTTTGTAAAAATGAGGGTGATTAAAAAAATCAAACAGCTCCTTAACCCCATATGCATGAGTTCCATCACAAAAACAAAAGAAACATGAAAAATCAAGGTAATGTGATTTCTCCATAAAACTACTACTCTCATAATAATAGTGTTTAGTAAGAGTGATTTAGATGAAATCCAAGAAAATAATTCAAAATAATGATTAAATATATGTGCAAAGAAATCAAAGATGGCACAAACAAAACATAGACAAAGAGTTGAATGAAATATGAAAGTCAATACAAGATATGAAAGTGGAATTCAATAAAGAAACATACTAAAACATTCAATCTGAAATACCACAAGTGAAAGTTTGTTAAAAATAAAAAGCTTAGGTGGTGCAAGCACCAGGAGTTTGATCGATTGCAGTGGCTGAGGCTCTGGCATGACAATTCTCTCTCCCTCTCTCTGTCTCTCTCTCTCTCTAAAAAATAAAAGTAAAAATAAATAAAAAGCTGAATGGAAAGCCTTACCAGTAAAATGGATCAAGGGGAAGAGAGAGTATCACGGCTTAAAGACAAGCTAGAATAGTTATTTAGATAATGACAATGATACATTAAGAAAGTACAAAATAGTACATATGAAATATATAAAACACTATGAAAAGAACAAATCTATGAACAATGTGTATAGAAGAAGGAAAATTTTATGCTAATGTCATATTTTCAGTAAAAATATGGCAGAAATATGCTAAATCTAGGAAAATAGGTACTCAAGTGATAAAGATGGTAGGAGAATGACCTCCTTGCTAATTGATCAGAAGCCTTAACAAAATGACCGTCCTGCAAAAGCAGTCTACAGAATCAATGCATTAAAATAATCTCTTCAACAAATGGCACTGGGAAATTTTGACATAAGCATGCAGAAGAATGAAGCTAGATCCTTACCTCTCACCGTATATAATAATCAGCTCTGAATGTGTCAGTGACTTTAATGTCAAACTGTAAACTCTGAAAGTGTTAAGAGAAAAAAACAAACAAAGGAAAATACTTAAAGATACAGACATAGAAAAGGATTCTAGTCACTTGGGAAACAATACCAACAACTGACAATGGGATCTCACGAAATTAAAAATCTTATGCACAGCAAAGGAAAAATCTCGTAGAGATTGTCTACAGAATAAAAGAAAATATTTTCTAGCTATTTCTAATATTTCTAGCTATTTCTAATATTCCTAACATGGGATTAGTATCTAAAATATACAAAGAACTCAAAAAAACAAACATGAAATCAACCAACCCAATTAATAAATTGGGCTAATGAAATGAACAGACAGCCCTCAAAAGATGAAGTACAAATGGTCAATTGGCATATAAGTATGTTCTATCTCACTAGACTTCAGACATACCACTGTTAAACCAGTATGCACTTCTCTCCTGGTAGGTAAGGTGTTTAACACACAGCTGGTTTTAAATCTTATATTGGTTCAATTTTCGTTGCTATGCCCAATGCCACCTTTTGCAGTGTGAATGTTTATTCTGTGACATTATGGGGAATTTTTTTTGTTTGTTTGTTTTTACATGCTAACAGTTAAGAGACCTTGGCCTATGGGGATGTTTGAACAGTATTGAGATTGATAAAAACTCTAGGTACTTTTAAAGTTGGACTGAATGCATTGCATTTTATACCATGAATGGTCATGAGTTTATGTGGGCTAGGGGCAGAATGTGGTAGTTTGAATTAAGTGTCCCTTATAAACTCATGAGTTCTGAATGCTAGACCCCTACCTAATGAAAATTTAGGAATTGGAGCCTTGCTGGAGAAGGTCTATTGTTGGAGGTAGGCTTATGGATATTATAGTCAGTTCCCCCTTGTCAGTGTTTGGCTCACTCTCCTGCTGCTGTTGTCCACATGATGTTGACAAGGAGATAATGTCCATCCTTTGCTCATGTCATATTTTCCCTTGCTATTATGGAGTTTCTCCTAGTGTCTGTAAGTCAAAATCAACCCTTTCCTCCCACAAACTGCTTTTGCTCTGGGTCTTTGTGCCAGCAATTGAAAGGTAACTGCAACACTAAAAACTCAGGGAATCATCATTTAAATGATTCATCAAACTCCTCATCATTGCCAGTCATCTGACATGTGTTTATTACTGGTCACAAGGTCAATCATATGGTCATGTGTGGATATTTCATCACAAATACATCACAAATAGAGAAGTCGTTCACAAAGAACATCTAATTTACCATGGGCTAGCAGCAATATTGCTCTGTATGAGCACAGGGCATTAAATTCAGTTTCTGGTGCTCTTTACATATGCTGTTAATCGCAAAGATCCTCAGTTTTTATCTGATACGCTACTCAAATTTTACATCACTTCCAGTTCCATTTTATCAGTTGAAAAAGACTGTTGGAGGCATAAGACCTAAAATGTATATATTTCTAGTTCCTCCAAATGTGTAAGCTAGAAAGGAGTACCCATCTTTTATTTGTCCCTGAATTGTTATGCTGATACTCCAATACTTGCACAGACAGGGCATGAAAGGATCATCTCTCTGGATGGATCATGACAGGAGAATGTTCACTGATTGGCCTTTCACAAGTTCATGAATTTACACAAGGCAGAATTTCAGGTAGTATATATATTTTTTAAATGGTGATAAAAGAAACACATGGCTTCATAATCACCCTGAAGCTTTAAGTAGTAATCTCTTATAAATACTGTTTCCTGAATGTGACTTTGGATGAGAGAATCAGGAAGTCAGAAAGTCTTAAAATGAAGCAGCCCCACGTGGTATGGTGATGGGTATGACAAACACAAACCTGTAAAAGAAGCACAGCTTTGGAAACTTGAAGAACCCTTAGATAGACAAGTATCAGAGTGGCTATACAGGATACGGTTCAATGGTTCTCACTCTCATTCTGTAGGATGAAAGCAAAAAGACCAGCATGTAAGGAAAGAAGGCTCTTCCTTGGCTTTAGCATGACCTTAATCTATGCGCACTCCTGTTCCCTTGGTCAGCTTTTTCAGAGCTTGCTGTCTCTGTAGCAGCACTGACCTGGTAGGTCTGATTATGAATGATCAATGTGCCTATTTGCAATAAAACTCTTTGTGCAGATCTGGACCCTCAGCCCTTATTCACTCATGCGGATAATAACTGCAGTTCAAGGCACTTGCCCATTACTCCAAGCTTCATTAAACAAAGGGAATGTCACCAAAAGTCTCTTTAACAGTCTTTATGCAGCCAGACAAGAAAAAAATTGGAAGTACTAAGGAAGTGGAATTTACAGTGTTAATAAAATAAGGATTTGAAATCCCTGTGCTCTGTTTTACACAGCATTCTTGTGCACTTTGGGTTAAAATCCACCACCTCAGAGAGTGGCAGAGACAGAAATGTTAGCAAAGGAAAATGTGTGCCTGAGGTCAGATTCTTTTTCAGAAGAAAGATGTCAGTGGAATTTTTCACTTCTCTAACAGGGTATGGGACGTTGCTAGTCCTCCTCATTTGTTATAGCCAAAAGTAGTATTGGCCTAACATATGGCAGAGTTGGAGGATGGGCAAGAATTGTGGGGGAGACTGTAGGGGTTTCAGGGAAGACCAGAATTTCTGAAAGGGTCCCTGGAAGATACATTAAAGTGTAAAGTCTGCTCTCCAGTTTTTGATGGGTATGAAGAATCTGTTAACCGTTCACTAAGGCAAACATGCTAACAAATATCAGTGCTTGGAGGAGCTGTCAGGTATAGGGTTCTGATGCAGAACGTCATTGTAGGACATTGATGCCCTGTGCTTTTCCTCCTGATTCATGGCCCAAACTCCACTAAGCATTTGATAGGACTTATACATTACCTAATTTCATATAAAATAATTCCCCAGATGGTTACAACACCCATTCCCTTTCACTTACATTTCTCCCCTTTAAATCTAAACTTTAAGGAGATACTACTTTTTGTTGGAATAATTCTTCTAGGAATCAAAAACTCATAAGGAAATGTAGTTTCAAATGACAAAATGGTCCCATTAGTCAAAGCAAAGTTTGTTTTTCAAAGGTCAATTAAGGGTTCCTTTCTGGATAATTATTAGTATTTGCACTTAAACTCTTGGGCAAGCCAACACAATAAGAAATGTGCCCATGTCTCACTCATCCATTGCCTTCATTTTTCACTTCTTATTATCTGCTGTTCCTCAATAAGTAAGCATGCGCACAAACCTTAGATAAATGAAGCTTGAAATAAAACACTCTGTGATGCCAAAAATGTTTGCCTGAACCATTTGGAAATTTTTTTCCTGCTTTGACCTCCGAACAGATTATCTATAAGGTTAGAGGTACACATCAGTGATCACACAAAGCCTGATAGACAGATAGACAAACTGTTTTACACTTTCTGCCCACCCATAAACCAAGTAATGGGAAAACTCCACACCACTGGGGTTGGAGCCCAGCCAAAGCTGCTTTCCCTTCTGAGCCCTTCTTCAAGACTATATGCAGCACCTTTTCATTCAGAGACTAGCACTCATCAAGGCCCCTAAATCACCTTGCAATAATTTTGTTAGATAAATGTGGTGGAATGGGGATGTGATATCATTGTTAAGGAAATAATATATAGACAATGATTATTTCCAATATAACCCCCTGGGAAATGTGCTATTTGAGGAATAACAAATAATCTGAGTAATCCAAAGGAAAAATGGAAGGAAGATCACATTATAGTCAGACATTTGAAGAACATTTGCAGATTGAGAACACAGACCTGAACCATCAGTTTAAAGGTCAGAAATCAGATTAGTGAATGGAAGTTGTGAGATAGTATATTTTGTCTCAATATAAAAATTTTTCTCAACACTGAAAATCCCCAAACTATGCATTACTCAGGATATTTTAGGCTCCCTGTGATTATCTATAAGAGATCTTTTAGATGACTTTGATGAAATGGGTGAAAGATTGTCCTTAATTTAAAAAATATCTTTCTAGCTTTAAGAATTTTAAATGAGTTGGGACTAAGATATTTTATAAAACAAACATAAAACTCAACTAGCATCCATTTGCTTGCCTAGTCCTGTTTGACATTTTCATTAGGTCATTTGTTTCTCTTATAATCAGGAATTTGACATGAAGTTTAATTAATTTTGTTTAAACAAACTTTAAAAAAAATAAGAAATAATGCTGTGTTGTTTTATAAGGTACTTCCATTTGACATAAAGATGCTCAGATTTTAAACTATGGCTCTTCATGCCTATCTGGAGCAGGCTGGGCTTCTCAATCCAGGACAAGGAACTCATTCTTCCCACTTTAAATTTCAAGAATACAATATTCATTAATATAGCCTCCTCTTCCTTTTTACATATTTCCAAGGCATAAGAAGCTTCTTCCAGATACTTTCTATTCAAACAGAAAGCCTGACAGAGCTATTCAAAGCTCCCTCCCCAACACTTAGGTTTTGTGCTATTGTCCAGCTTTATAATAGTTCAGTGGATTCTGTTTCAATCTGTTCAGGGACACCTCCCACCAGCTGGAATTGATGTCTTTAGCATTGCAGTTTCCTTTATGTTTAATTTAGACAGTTCAGGCTTTGTTCTGTTTTATTTGGGGCTTTGAATTATATCCTTGGCCTCAACGTATTGAGTGTTTTTTAGGATACTTCTATCAGGATATAAATTCCTATAGATGAAGGACTTTAGATATGGAACAGAGAAATCCCTTATGCCTTAGGCATTTTTTTTAATGTTTAACATCATTTGTCATAAGGCCTTATACACAGTAGGTATTTAATCAAAATTTATGATTTTTTTCCTATCCATAATTTTTCCAGAAAAGTAAAACAATGGTAAAATGATGATATTTGTAAAGTATCATGCACTAAAATATGATACTGTTCATACATTTCAACAATGATTGAACCACTAAACTATTAATACCTATTAAGATATTTGAAGTACATGAAGTACATTAAAATCAACCACCTTTAATTTTGGGAAATAAAAGAAAAATAAACCATGACAAAGTATAAGTAAGCATTTTTAGCAGCTTCATAAATTCCTTGCATGGATATTATGTCAGCCTGCTTCATGGGCAATGTAGAAAGCATAGGAGGGATCTAGAAGCCCATAGCCTTCCTACCTGAAATACTTTAGCTGGCATTACTACCTCAAGCAGCCTACATTTTTGTTGTGGTTCATTTGTGCAGTGGATAACAAATGGTAAGGATTATCCAGGGATATGTAACTTTTCATGTTTTCACCTCAAGAAGGAATTTCTAATCTATTCCCTGGAAAGCAAAGTATGGAAGGATGACTGCAATCTCTCTCTCAACGCCCTCCCTCAAGGGAAGACTGACAAATTGACAACATTTATAAATGTGGGAGAAGTGAATTCACTTAACTCAGCATTGTCTAAGTCCCTGTTTCGCAGAGACAGCTTAGCTGCAAGATGCAAACTTTTGGGGTGCTTCTCTCCTGAAAGAGTTTAGCCAGTCTGCCATTGTTACTGAAGTGAAGAGCTGCAGTTCTGGGAAGACTCATCAATGACTCACAATGAATATTAATATCTTGCTAGGGATAATATATTCCCAGACATACCATATCTGAAACATAAATATATTTTTAGTTATCACAATATCAATTTTTTTTTTTTTTTGGTTTTTCGAGGTAGGGTCTGACCTGGAATTAACTATGTAGTCTCAGGGTGGCCTTGAACTCTTGGCGATCCTCCTATCTCTGCCTCCCGAGTGTTGGGATTAAAGGCGTGCGCCACCACGCCCAGCAATATCAATATTTTTGTTGGTTTAAAAACATTTTCACTTTTATTCCTTTTTCAACACATTTCAGTAACTGTACAAGTTAGGTGGGTAAATAGTTTTCCTTATATTTTAATGTTGAAAAAGCTTAGAGAAAAAGGTTGTATGACTTCCTCAAGTCACTCTGACAATAGTGAAAAAGTTGGTGCTAGCACCCAAATATTTGGCCTACACTTTCTACATAATATTTACACATTTATTATCATCTAATTATGTCATGTGCTTATAAAGGCAGGATTAATACAGCTGACTAAAACTATAATTTTTATTTGCCTGATTTCCTAGAACATATTAGTATATGTAATTAAAATTTTTATTGCAGGGCCTGGAGAGATGGCTTAGCAGTTATGTGCTTTCCTGTGAAACATAAGGACTCCGGTTCGAGGCTCGATTCCCCAGGACCCACGTAAGCCAGATGCACAAAATGGTGAATGCATCTGGGAGTTTGTTTGCAGTGGCTGAAGACCCTGGCACACCCAATCTCTCTCTATCTGCCTCTTTCTCTCTCTGTCTGTCGCTCTCAAATAAATAATTAATTAATTTAATTTTTTTATTTTTAAAAAATTTATTGCAGGGCTGGAGAGATGGCTTAGCAGTTAAGGAGCTTGCCTAGCAAGTCTACAGACCCAGGAGGTTTGATTCCCCAGTACCCATGTAAACCAGATGCAGATGGTGGTACATGTGTCTGGTGTTTGTTTGCAGAGGCTAGAGGCCCTGGCATACCCATTCGCTCTCTCACTATCTGCCTTTCACTCAAATAAATAAATAAATAAAATATTTTAAAAATATATTTATGGCAGGCTGAGGAGAAGGCTCAGTGATTAAAGATACTTGCTTACAAAGCCTGATGGCCTGGGTTTGATTCTCCAGTACTCACATAAAGCCAGCTGCACAAAGTGGCACATGTGTCTGGAGTTTGTTTACAGTGGCAAGAGACCCTGTCTCAGCCATTCATTCTCTCTCTCTCTCTTTTTCTCTCTCTTCCTCCTCCCTCCCCTTGCAAATGAATAAATAAAATACATTTTTAGGGCTAGAGAGATGGCTTAGCAGTTAAAATGCTTGCCTGTGAAGCCTAAGGACCCAGGTTTAACTCCCCAGAATCCATGTAAGCCAGATGCACAATGTGGCCCACACATCTAGAGTTCATTTGCAGTGACTAGAGGCCCTGGCATGCCAATTCTCTCTCTCTCTCTACACACACACACACACACACACACACACACACACACACACACACACACACACACAAACACAATTTATTGGGTCTAATACATGGTCTAAAAAGCAGTAATAAAAAGTCTCCAAATATGTTAAATGGAGGGATGGATAGAAAAATATGCCATAGGCATTAAGATAGATTAAATAAGATGTGACTCCCAGGGAAACCAAATACAGCAATATACAAATATCTAGAACACATGTCCATACATCCTATATTACAGCTATAATAGTTAGACTACATGTTCATTTATCCTATAATACAGACATTGCACTAGGGTAACAAGCAAAAGAGTACCATGTTTTAAGATTATTCTACAAATGTTGTACTATATAACCATTATATTATCTTTTCTCTTATAAAGAATTGGAAGCATTGGAGCATAAATGGTCCATTGTAAGAATTTTTCAGCTACCTTAGAATCCATAAAAATCAACAATGAATCTAGGTTTTAAAAATCCAAAAGAAGTTAAATGTGACACCATCCTATACATTTTTATTAGAGCAGTGACTTCCAGATGCAAAGGAGGGCAGAGGGAAGATGCATAATGTCATGTGCATGTATACTTGCTAGTAAAAGAAAGCTTTGAGTCAAGGCATTAACCAGCCACATTTCTAACCTTGACACAAGTAACTAATGAAATGGCCCTTAGGATAAATAGCACAATTGGCCTGATTTTTGACTGAGTCAGAAGGAACTTTTAGCTATGGGGTACTTAAGAGTTCTGTCATGCAAATGGCTGCCTGGACAAGAACAGAACTCCTTACACAAGTTGCTCCAACAGTATAATAGTCACTAACATACAAAGGAGACCAGTGGCATCTAAACAGGGAGAGGATCTCTTTCAGGAGAAGTGGTGGGTGTGGAAAGGATTTAGCAGAGTGAACAGGAACTATTCTAGGAAAGATAATGCATGAATCCAAAATACTTTGGCACTTTAATCGAACACTGCTTAGGGGAAAAGCATGGCCTGCACCCCAACACCTGCTGGACCTAATGGACTTTGAAATGTTGTTTCAGAATTAATCAAGTCATTTAAAATCATAGCTGCAGTCTCCATCCTCTACTCCTGTGCATAAATGTGCTGATCCTGATACTAATCCATGTCGGGTGACTTGAGCAATATATCACCATAATTGCCATTTTAGGCTGCAAATTGGAGCTAAAATAACCAGATGCAAAAGAGATGGCCATATGATACTCTCAAGATGGATCTTCAAAGTTCAAGGAGAGTTCAAGCATGGGAGAGGCAATAGAAAGGGGTCAAGTATAAAGGAATTGTTCGTGTTCAAGAGGAATTAACTTCACAAATATATTGTTTCTGAGGTGGTAATTGTTCCATCTTACAGTTATTCATACCTCATTTACCCGTTGCATTTTTCTCAAGCATTTAATGAAATGAATTTGATTTTGACAAAATATTCTATTTCAAAATTGCCATTAATTTTCAAGATTTTTTTATTCTCCTCTAAATTATCTGTTTTATAAAGAGATAGATATTGGTTTAGGGAAATCTAATATAACTCTAAGTAATCCTCTGGCAAGAATCAATGGTAGTGTGAGGTATTTCTTACCTAGTTAAGTAAATTAAATCATTGACATTACAAAAAAAACTAAATTATCTACATCTCAAATATTTGAAGTGCAAGAGACTAGAAGGTTCTGTTTCATGTAGGTAAGACCAAGGCAGTGCTTATCTCTCACAATGTCTCACTTAGGGGCCCACACAAGGATATAAATAAAAGTCTACTGAAAGTTAGTTGTACATATGAAACTGAGACAGATTTGAAAAACTGGGAGCAAGAGTATGACTACTTCAATATCAAAGTTGCTAAAAATTCTAGCTACTTGCTGTTTTGGCTGAGTCTTGGTTTTCTTAACATCCTTATAAAATAAATTTCCATTTTAAAAGAGTGCAATATTTACCTCTATTTCAAAATCCAAACTTGTTAGCATAGCACTACAGACCATCAACAATCTGGAGTTTTCTCCTTGATTAGTTTTCCTTTCTTCGTGTGCCCAACTTAAACAACAGTAGGAGTCTCATCCTCATCACTGCTCAAAGAACAAGGCTGGTTTAGAACACTGAGCTTCTCAAAGGCTCTTTTCATATATGACAATTCTCTCTTCTTCTGTTCTCTCACAACATATTTACCTTCATTCTTTAATACCCAGCTGAAATGTCATTATGTTTCTCTGACTAGCCAGTCCAGTACAGAATAGCATAACACCATTTAATGTTTTCCAATAATGCAAAAATGAAACTTTAAATGCAGATCCTATCACAGTATGTTTCTGACATACTCTTTCTGTCTGTTTCTTTCAATAATTATGAAATAATAGAGTAAATGGACTTACTTTCAGAACTATCTAAATTAGGAGCTGGAAAGATGGCTCAGTGGTTAAAAGTATTTGCTTATAAAGCCTGCTGGTTCAGGTTCAAATCCACAGTACCCACATAAAGCCAGATGCACAAAGTGGTGCATGTGTTAAAGTTTGTTTGCAGCAGCAAGAGGCCCTGGTGTGCTTATTCCTCTCTCTCTCTCAAACTTTCTCTCATAAATAAAAATTTCTTAACCAAAAATAATATATTGAATATATGTAAAAATAATTTTCAAAAATTATAAAGCAATATTAAGATTATAGTTGTTTTGCTATCATGTCTCAAAATGAGCAATTTATCACTAATACCTAGCTATTTCTTTATGTTTATTTCATATCTAAAGACTGCTAGTAAAGATGGGATAATATATTTGAAGAAATAATTGTTCACTTTGTCTTACTTCCTTCTGGTTTCTGTAGCAAAATGTGACACCCCAGCTGTCTGCTCTGCCATGCTTTTCCCACCATCATGAAACATCCCCTCAAAATATAAGCTGAAACAAACTTCTTGCCTTCCATAAGTTAGCTGCTTCTGATCAGATGTTTTGTTCCAGAAATGAAAAGTAGTAAATTCAATTGATAAGTTAAATAATGTATTTACTCAATAAGATAAAAAAAATAAATACATAAATAAATAAATAAATAGAAATTGAAAATATTTGGCTTAAAGTAAATACTACAAAATATCCAAATTCAATCAAATGGAAGAAAAAAATAGGAATAAAGAGAAATTGAGAAGATATGGGACCAAAAGAAAAATACATGACAGACCTAAACTGAGCTCAGTTGATAATTATATTACTTATAAGTTGTCTAAAATTTCCAATAAAATGTAGGTTTTCATACTGAATAATAAAAAGGACAAAACACATACTGTTCAAAATAATTACACTTAAAATATTAAAATATAGGTTATCAAACATATATTAATCAACAAAAACAACTAACATTAATAATATAGGAAAAGTACACTTCACAAAAATATTTATTATAGATTTTAAAATGAATGTATTAAGATGGCAAGTATCAAATCACCAAGACAGCAATCTGAAATGAGTATCTTCCAAATAGTATAGTTTCAAAGTAATAAAACAAAGCTGAGAAAACTGAAAAGAGAAAAATCTATACTCATATTTGCATATTTAATCCTCCATTTCAATAAGCAGAATATGTTGATAAAATATATTGAGTATATAAGACACAGATAACACAGCCAACTTGACATAACATGATATTCATCCATCAAAATAAGCATGAATAAACTTACAACTAAGGAAACCTTACAGAATATGTTCCAGGACTATAATGTACTTGAATTGGAAGTCTGTTTTAAAATCTGGAAGTATGAAAATGTTTATATATTTTAAATTTTTTTAATTATTTTTTTATTTATTTGAGAGAGCAGCAGATAGAGAAAGGGAAATGGGCACACCAGGGCCTTCAGCCACTGCAAATTAACTCCAGACACTTGTGCCACCTTGTGCATCTGTCTTATGTGGATCCTGGGGAAGTGAACCTGAGTCTTTTTGCTTTGCAGGCATTTGCCTTAACTGCTAAGCCATCTCTCCAGTCATGAAAATTTAAAAAAAAAAAAAAAAAAAAAACTTTCTATGTAATCCATTAATCAAATAAGAAATTGAAAGGAGAACTTTTGAAATAATTTGATTTAAAGGAAAATAGGACATACATATTAAAATTTCTATGATGTGACTAAGGCATTGCTTAAAGGAAATCTACTGGTTTAAATGTATATAACAAAAAGAAGGTCTTGGGCTGGAGAGATGCCTTCATAATTAAAGTGCTTGCCTGCAAAGCCTAAGGACCCAGGTTTGATTCCATGTAAGCTAGATGCACAAGGTGGCACTTGCATCTGGAACTTGTTTTGCAATGGCTAGAGGCCCTGGAGCACCCATTCTCTATCTGCCTCCATCTCTCCCTCTCCCCCCTCTCACACACACACACACACACACACATATATACATATGAAAGAAGGTCCTAAAATAAATGATCTGAAATTCCATTTTAAGAACCAAGCTACAATAGAATAGACAATAGTAAAGTCAAATCAAATTTAAGAAACATTTATTGCCTCTATGTTGCATATCAATAAAGTTTGTGTCAAAATAATCTTCACAAATTAACAAATGTACAAATTTTGAAATTCAATAGTTAATATAGAATACATTAAGTATATTGTTAATTTTATAAAAAATAATTTGAAAGCCTTTATGATATTGAGTACTTCATAAGACAATATGTAAATAAATATTATTGAGGACAATAGAAAATTTAAAAAATGCATTTTTAGGTTTCTAAAGACTTAACTCCCTGAGATTGCTTCATTAATAAGTTTTTTTTCTGGTGAGGAACAGTCCATGTCTGCCCCATAGCACAGAAAAACACAATTTATTTGATTAATTTTGAAAGTTAAATTTTGATAACAATGTCAATCCTATATAATACTACAAATAAAATGCTACTGTTACAGATGAAATGTCTTAAAAGAAGTAAAGTTAATTCTATATGTTAATATTCTTTTGTCATACAGTAAGCAAAAAGAGAAAACTACACATTCCATTTAATCATCAAGAAAACATCAGATAAAAAGGTATGTTTCTATTTTTTAAATATTTTAAATTAAATTAAATTTAAATTTAAAGTATGAACTATTTTTTAAATATTTTATTTATTTATAATTTATTTATTTATTTGAGAGTAAGAGAGAGAATGGGGCAGATATATAGAAAGAGAAGAGAGAGAGAATGGGCACACCAAGTCCTCTAGCCACTGCAAATGAACTCCAGATGCATGCGCCACTTTGTGCATCTGGCTTGATGTAGGAACTGGGGAATTGGACCTGGGTCCTTAAGGCTTTGCAAGCAAGCATCTTAGCCACTGAGCCATCTCTCCAGCCCCTAAATGAACCATTTAAAAAAAAAAAAACACTATTTATTTGAGAGAGAGAGAGAGAGAGAGGAAGGAGGAGGAGGGGGAAGGAGGGAGGGAGGGAGGAAGGGGAAACAGAGAGAGAGAGTCTATGTACACTCCAGGGCCTCTTGCCACTGCTACCCAAAGTCCAGATGAACATGTATTTAGCTGTATGTGGATACTGAAGAATTGAAATCCAGATCAGTAGGCATTGTACGCAAGTGCCTTTAGCCACTGAGCAATCTCCCTAATCCCTTAAATGAATGACTTTAAAGCAAGAATAAGTAACTTTTCTCTTAATGTGTTGAGGAAGCAGATTCCAAATTTAAGACAGTACTTTTCAGATAAAGGCAAAGCACTGAAATATTCTCATTCAGATCAAATGAAGATATAATAAGTATTGTAAATACTGTCATGAAAATTGTAGTAATAAAACAAAATAAAGTAACTAATAAAGAAATAAATGGTAGATATGAATACTGGAAAGGCAGAAACAACTCTTTTTTCAAAGAAAACACATTTTAGAGAACACTTCAAAGATTAACAGAAAGGTATAAGAAAGTAACAAAATATTCAATAAGACAATCACTTATAAAATCCATATACAAATACATGAGGCTTCTCCAACATACTAACAATACACAAAAAGTTTCAACTCATCAGTTATGGTGGTGCACGCCTTTAATTTCAGCACTCAAGAGGCAGAAGGAGGAGGATCACTATGAGTTCAAGACCAGGCTGACACTACATAGTGATTCCAGGTTAGCCTGGGCTAGAGTAAGACCCTACCTCAAAAAAGGGGGCGGGGGACTGGAGAGATAGGTTAGCGGTTAAGGCACTTGCCTGAAAAGCCAAAGGACCCAGGTTCAATTCCCCAGAACCCACTAGATGCCCGGGGGGGGGGAGGGGGGCGCATGCATCTGGAGTTCATTTGCAATGGCTGGAGGCCCTGGCATGCCTATTCTCTTATTTTCTCTCTCTCTCTCTCTCTCCCTGCTTATTTCTCTCACTCTCTCTCTAAAATAAATAAATAAAATAAATTTTAAAAAACCATTCAACTCAATTTTCACATTGTACTCTTAAATACTGCAGAGAGTAGAAGTTTAGTATTTTCACCACAAAAAATAAGTACATTATATTAATTAGCTGAATTTAGCCATTCCACAATGTAAATATATTTCAAAACATCATATTGTGTGTGGATGGATGGATGGATGGATGGATGGATGGATGGATGGATGGATATATTTTCTTGTCAACTAGAAAACATGATTCAACCTTCAAAGCTATGCCTGAGAGGACAAGCAGCCCAGAGATACCAGCAAGTCCTTAGGAATCTGACTCTCTGGTCAAACTCTGGCTCTACTTCTAACTAGATATACAGCTTAAGAATGAGTTGCCTAAACTAAATTATGTGCCTTCTCCTCATGTATAAATAAGGATGTTGTCAGGGTTGGGTTTACACATACAGCATGTACATAAGCAGTCTATAATAAAGGCTACATAAAGTGATGGCAAAGCAAAAAAAAAAGATATAACAAAGGTTATGTGATTCAGAACATGCAACAAATATACTTTTTGATTAATAGGTACCATGATAGCACCAGGATCTGTGTCATCTTGCCCTTTGTCATGTATATACGCTGGTGACTTATCTGTCCTACAGAAGTAGCCCTAAGCATCATTTGTTTGTATGTTTGGTGGGGATTTTTGTGTAGGGTCTCACTCTAGCCCAGGCTTACCTGGAATTCACTCTGTAATCTCAGGGTGGCCTCAAACTCCTAGCGATCCTCCAACCTCTGCCTCCCAAGTGCTAGGATTAAAGGTGTTTACACTCAGCAAATCATCCTTTTTAAAGTCTTCTTTTAAATCTTAAGAAACAAGCAAAACAATTTCCAAGACTCTCAGTTTTCCCATAAGCCCTAAAATTAGTCAATCTCATGACATGGAAGATGGAGGGGTTCAAAAGGAAGTAGACAACCAAACAGAGGAAGGACTACCTTGAAAGGAGGGTACTCAGTGGATTGAAGACAGGATAGAGGTGATAAAAGAGGATAACAAGATGGGAACATGATCAAACTACAGTATGTTCATATATTAAAGTTCTCAATAATAATTTTTAAAACTAGTCCACATTGTTCTTGTTATAATGCTTTATGCACAAAATTGAAAATAGAAAAATTATAACTCCAAAAGAGATTATTATAATATGAAACTTTTATTGTGTATGCCTAATCATTTTTCATCAAAATGAAACTCTATCAATTATAAGTTTATCTTTACTGCTGTTTGCAGTTCTGATAGGGGTTCAAGGCAGGAGGAAGGAGATTGAAAACCTCTGCAGCCCTCGGCTGCCACCATTTGGGACATATGAATATCAGTATGTCAGCTTCCTCTGAGACAAACAGCATGTTTTAGGCCAGTGGTCAAATCCTCCCTTTTCAAAGACAGACAATGGGCAGGTGCCTTATGTTGGGAGTAGGTGAGGGAATACTCTCCTTTGAGGAAAAACCAATCCTGTGTTAAGGAGAAAATCCTGTTTGCAACTTAAAGATTACCCTAAAGCCTAAATATAAAACAAAAATATGACACACTTGAGCATGAGAAAGTACAGAGTAATTGTCTTGTGAATGAGATATGTATTTCATGTATCCCAAAGGCTTATCACTAAAGAGAATTGCCTAGAGTCATAGCTGGTTATGTTTGGGCGGATAGGAAATTTAAAATTGCTTAAATGAGACTGATTTCAAGCAGTGTAATGGATAATCTCCAGGCTGCTTAGAACTCATTCTCAAGCACTGGCCCTCCCTTGCTACATTAAAAATACACTAGCCCTGGCCTTTCCGTAAGTGACAGACAACCCCAAGCTGTTTGTAACTCACAGCAAAGTAAAGCTAGACCAATGGCAGATGTTTGAACGGCCCACAAGCTGAAGGGTAAGCTGATGACAGCAATACAATTAGCTCTTCCTTCCTGACCCACAGCTAATAAGGCTAAAAGGTAAACTGACAGCACAAAATGCTTCCACTTATTCCTGACTGGCCACAAAGCTAAAAACTAAACTGATGGTAATGGTGTAAATAGTTACTATTTCTTCCTGTCTTAGACACATTCTGAGAGCTTGGCCAGAGCAACATTTAAATGACTACAAGTTTAAAAGAAATATTGAGGTTAAAAATCCCCTCCTTGGTTGTTCCAAAAGGACAGAGTTCTGCTTTTGTGCCCACATTATACAGAAAGAAAGGAAATTTTTGACTCCCTTAAACAACTGTGAGGAACAAAATTTCTGAATACCTGGTTATTTATTTTCCTGGTGTGCACACCTTGTCCTCCAAAGTATATATATTTTAAATTCTATTAAAAGTACAACTGTCAAGCTGGAGAGGTGTCTCAGTGGTTAAGTGTGCTTCATGCATAAGCCAACCCTGACTACAGACGAGTGTATGGGGCACCATACACATCACATTAAATGCACGTGCATGTGTACACACATGCACACACATTTTTTTTTTGTTGTAGTTTGTTTGTTTGTTTTGGTTTTTCAAGGTAGGATCTTGCTCTAATCCAGGCTGACCTGGAATTCACTATGTAGTCTCAGGAAGATCTCCAACTCACAGTGATCCTCTTACCTCTGCCTCCCAAGTGCTAGGATTAAAGGCGTGCACCACCACACCCGGCTACACTTCTTTTTTTTTTTTTTTAATTCAGCTATCTATCTCTCACTCTTCCATTTATATCCTAGAAGCACTAATCTTAATGTTCAGGACTTGACCTCTCTCTCTTTCTCTCTCTCTCTCCCTCTCTCTCTCTCTGTTGTATATGTGGTGCATGCTGATAAATTGCTTCCAGTTTCTGTCTGTTTCTGATTTTAAATTCTTTTAGCAACAAGAACGAAAAACATTTGTACAAAAGTAGTTAAAATACCTCTTTCCTTCTATCTTTTTCTTTTTGGTGAGTGTGTGTGTGAGATATGTGTAGTTTGTATGTGCAGATGTACACTCCCCATAGGCATGTGCACAGAGGGCAGAAGAAGAGACTGGGAGTCCTCCTTTTATCTCTTGCCTTATTTTTCTGAGACAGAGTCTCTCAGTGAATCTGGAGCTCCCGGTTGTTTGGTGATATTGGCTGACCAGGAAGCCTTAGCACTCCTCCTGCCTCACCTTCCTCAGCACGGCGGTTATAGGCATGTGTGGCCATGGCCAGCTTTTTGCATGAGTGCCGAGGATAGAACAAAGGTCCTCAAGCTTGCACAGCAAGCACTGAGCCATCACCTTGCCCCTAAAATACCTCTTTCTAGTTCCTGTCTTCTACCAGTTATTTACAAACTTAGAATTTCCCAATTAACTCTAGTATATCGAAAAGAGACTATATGGTTCTGTGTCTGAATCATATTGGGTAACCACTGGCTGCACAGAACTTTACAATTTTTTAAGGAATGAAATAATGAGATTTGACATTTAAATCTCTAGACTGAAAAAGTAAAAATTCAGGGCTGGAGGGATGGCTTAGCAGTTAACATGCTTGCCTGCAAAGACAAAGGACCCAGATTCGATTCTCCAGGACCCACGTAAGCCAGATGCATAAGGTGGAACATGCCTCTAGAGATCGTTTGCAGCTGTTGGAGGCTCTGGTATGCCCATTCTCTCATTTTTTTCTGTCTCTCTATATCTGCCACTTTATCTCTCTCTCTCTCTCTCTCTCTCTCTCTCTCTCTCTCTCTCTCTCACAAATAAATAAATAAGAATAAAATTTTTAAAGTAAAAATTCAGAGAAAAACAGAAAATGAGCTTGAGTTTTGAAGTAGTTCAAGCAGGGGCTCGAGACATAGCTCACACGATAAAGTGCTTACTGTGCAAGCATGAGAACCAGAGTTCAGATCCCCAGCATTCAAGTAAATGCTGGGTAGATGTGGTATCCCACCTGTGTTCCTAGTGCTTGGAAAGCAGACACCCAATATTAACCTCTGGCCTCTACACACATGTGCAAATCACCAACACATATGCTCACACACACACAAAAAAAAGTTAAGGCAAATCTCCTTTTACTTCTCTAAATTTACAAATTATTGCATCAGACATTCACTTATTTTCATCTCAAGTTATAAACCAGGTTATCAAGAAATCTTTTGAAATAAAGAAACAAGAACAAAAAAATTCTATGATTACCTGCACTATCTTCACCATTTACTATTTCATAGTAAGAACAAAAACAATTATAAAAAGAATTAACAGGGCTGGAGAGATGGCTTAGCTGTTAAGTGCTTGCCTGTGAAGCCTAAGGACCCTAGTTTGAGCCTCCATTGCCCAGGACTCACGTAAGCCAGATGCACAAGGTGGCACATGCATCTGGAGTTCGTTTGCAGTGGTTGGAGACCTTGGTACACCCATCCCTCTCTCTCTCTCTCTCTCTCTCTCTCTCTCTCCCTCTCCCTCTTTCTCTCTCTGTCACTTTCCAATAAATTTTAAAAAAATAACTAACATCACTTAAGTACCAATGTATCCTGAAGTTCTAGTTAACTTATTGTGGAAGAATGAGTGTAGGTTTATAATTATGATTTTTAAACTCATAGTAAGTATTATGATATAATTGTAATAACTAATATTTTAGAATGAATAAATAACCAAAGTTAATAATCCTATTCTTTGCTTTTTAAAACAGTTTAGAATTTCCTTGTATTTACCAAAGGCACTATAAACTACATCTGGACCCCTAGAGAGAGCTATATTTTATACCTCCATGAGGTATGTTTGTGAGAGCAGAAGGGAGGGTGAGAGGGTGACTTGAGTTAATCACTACACTAAAATGTTTTATTTGCAAATGATGATTTCTCCTTTCATAAATATCAGCAAATATGCTTCTCTTTTCTGCTCCCTCTCCCTCTCTTTAAGGATATCAGGCAGATAAGAGTTATCAGTAAAGGTCATCCTCAATTTCTGTACAGAAATGATCTGTCTCCAGTATGTAATAAACATTTATCCATGCCTTTATTAGCTACATTGAAGCTGACAGTTCTGTTAAACCATTTTCTTTCATTTTGCTAGGTCATGACGGTTAATGCTGCTAAAACATCTCATCACTGCTTTGATCACTGTATTGTCTCCCTGGATCATCAGAATTTTGTGAAGGTAAGCACGGGCTGGAATGACCTATTAAAGTTATGACCCACAAAATCTCTGATTGTGTTTTTTTGTTTGTTTGGTTGGTTCTTTTGTTTTTTTAATCACAATAAAAGGCAAAGGAAGACACAAGATAATTTTTTTCTAGGAGTGTATATTAATTTAGAAGTAGAGTCAACTCTGAATTTCCCACAGTAAAAGGGACATAAAGCATCAAATATAAATTCAAAGTCCACACAATCCAAAAATCTCCATTTTAGTTCAACTTCTCCCAAAGTATTCTCAAAATCTAAAAAGACAACTACACATTTTACCAAATCATATTCTCCTCTCTGAGGATCAGTTCTCAGGCTGTAGTTAGAAGAAGAAAAACAATAAAACCATGAACTTACCCATAGATGACACATCTTCAGACAAAAAGTGGCTCAGCAGAGACAGTCCATTGGAAGAGAGAGTGGTTCGTGTCCCTGCCCTTTCTAGCTATCCTTTATCCAGGCCGTTGTACCTTCCCTCTCATTCAGATATTTTTTGAAAAGTGAACATTTCAATACAGCCCTAAAAATCTCTATCCTTGTTAATGGTTTAAAGAGCCTCTAAAACTTATCAATAATTGTCAATTTCAAGAAACTATAATTCAGATCAGTTAAGAAATAAAGTATCTAAAATGTTAAACATGTTTACCTTTAGATCAACAAATTATTTTTCAATTTCCCCTTCTCTACCCTGCAATATGGGTGTGGGGGCGGTTCCAGGATGATTAATAACGTGAGTTCATTTATGCTCTCAACTAGCTGCTAAGCAAGAAGCCAGGACAAGCCCAGGACAAGTTCTGAGATGTCACAAAATGACATTTCAGCACAGAGAAGAAGCACCTTGCCCTGCCAAGGATAGCAAAGAGGACGTCAAACAAGGATGAGACAAAAACCTTAAAGAACTGGTCCAGTCAGCCACAGGGAGAAGTGAGCATGGAGGAAAAGTAATACCAGGCAAGGGAAACAGTATGAACGAGCAACAGATGTGTAACACAGTTACACAGGGATCTCCAGGATGAGGGACAAAAACTGAAGAACAGCAATAATTGAAGGTAGAAACTGGTAAAAATTGAATCTTTTAGTAGTCCTTTCAACATAGTTCATGTGCGTAAAGTCAGAACCAATGTGACACTTCAACACAATGATCTATTCATGTCTCCTTCCTTTAATTCAGGAAGATTATTTAGCATCTAGTCCAAAGCCAGGTAAATTATTCTAGATGCCACTGTTATATATAGTGGGGAACACAATCAAGTGTCTGGACTCATGGTGTGCTTATTCTGATGAGATGAGAAAGACAAGAAAGGAGCAATACACGCCAGGCAATGCAAAGATCCAGGATATAGAAGTCAATTATGGCTGAAGAAATGGGATCAGGAGGGTGGTAAATAGAGTGGTAAGGAAAAGGGCTCCCTTAGAAAGTGAGATTTACAAAGAGACTTAAAGAAAAGGAGATGGCAGCCATGACGATATTTGAGACAACTGTTTCCAAAGTGGACCTGGCAACCAATTTAAATTCCCAGGGGAAAGAGTGTGATGTACTTGGCAAGCTGAAGGGATAGCAGAGGGGTCCATTTGAGACAAGAGAACAGAGAATAGGTAAGGGTGGGGTGCAGACAGCTAGATGGCTACTGGGTGCAGTTTTTCAAATGTTCTGGATGATGCTCTAAACTAATATATTTTATATTAGTATCTATGTGTGCCTTAAAGATAGATTCTGAAAGATATTAAGTTTTAAGAAATAATGCTAATAATGCCAGCACACTTTGCTCTTTTTAACTCTGTATTTAGATGTTTGTGTGTGTGTCCATCTATCAAATGTATTATACAAAACTACAACAGGTCATAAACAATATAAAGCACCTAGGCACGGTTATATAGATCCATTGAGAAAAACATATATCCTTTCTGAGGGCCAGTGAAAGATACTTGAATATGGTGGGTTTGAATTAGGTGCCCACTGTAAACTCGTGTGTTCTGAATGCTAGGTCCTTGGCTGATGGCAATTTGGGAATTAGAATCTCCAAAGGATGCATGTTATGTGGGGTAGGCTTATGGGTGTTATAGCCAGCTTCCTTTTCCCAGTGTTTGGCACACACTCCTGCTACTGTTGTCCATCTGATGTTGGCCAGGAGGTGATGTGCAGCTCATGCTACGTTTTCCCCTACCATCTTAGAGCTTCCCCTCCACTGTCTAAGTCAAAATAAACCCTTTCCTCCCCAAACTGCTTTTGGTTGGGTACTTTGTGCCAGCAACATGAAGCTGATGGCCATAGTGAGTATCCTAAAATTGTTTGTTGAGTGAATGAATTGTAATTATAAGCTATAATAATAATAATAATGATAATAATAAATATGAAGACTTTTAAATCAAGTTTCTGTTAGCATACAAAGGAGTGTCATCATGACACTTTCATACATATATTGTGATACTTTGTTCTTATTCACCACTCCCATTGTTCTTTCGCCTCCCCTCCTCTGTGACTGGCCCCCTTCATCATCTCCATTAGTCCCTTTCGGCTTTCAGGACACATATTTGAGTACTTTCTCTTGTGCTCCCTACCCCCTCCCCTTTACACCTCTTTTTACATACCCCTTTCTACTTTCATGTTCTACATATGGTATAAAGATTTAGAGCTGGGCATTTTTTTCTGTGCCCAACACACAGCTATAATAAATAAACATAAAGGAACTGTATGTAAATAGAACATCCTCCCTTATGAAGTTAGCTATGTATGTTTTCTAAAAGAACTAACTTGGAGTTCAGAAAATCTGATCTACATTACACTAAATAATAATTGCTAATATTTTATGCAGTAAAAGATACTATCTTCCATGCACATTATACATAAAATATTAATCCATTAAAGCCTGACACTAACCCTGTGGTGAAAACACTATTATTTTCCCTATTATGTAGACAAAGAAACTGAAGCATAGGGAGCTAAAACAGCTTAAAGCAGCCCTACAAATTCATAAGTCAACTGCCAAGATTCAAGCAACTAGATCAACAAAATTATAGAAAAACTGTGAGTGTATTAAAAACACACAGGCCGCTTTTTATTGTCATTATGTCCTAAGCAATACAGTAAAGCATCTGTTCACATAGCATTTACATTGTATTAGGTATTACAATAATATAGGGGTGACTGTACTATACAGGATGATATATATGCAAATACATATCATTTTCTATAAGAGATTTAAGCATCTGTAGATTTTGATATCTGTGGAGGCCCTGGAATCAGTTCTCCAAGGGTACCTGGGAACAACTACTATGTCCCAATCATTGCATCACTGTTCACATGTTAACCTGTTAAATCTTCCTGAAAAACTCAACGGGTAAAGGAAACTGAGGCAGCTAAAGCTCTAACTTGATGGAGCTGGGATTGAGTGCAGGACACTCAGTTTCAGGGGTCAGATACTTGATGACTATGAGATCCCATTCACTGTAGTAACTGTGCCAAGTTAGTACAGTAAGGTGACATTTACTAAGTGAGATCTCAACAAAAACATAAGCCCACCAGGAGGTAACAGAAGTCGTGTTATGCATATTCTGACTTTTTTTTTAGGTAGGGTTTCACTCTAGCCCAGGATGACCTGGAACTCACTCTGTAGTATCTTAAACCTAAATTAATTCAATAGTTAATGTCTCTGTGTATCTGTTTTGTTACTTTGTTGTTTTCCTTAGATTCAAGTTTGAAAGATTGTGACATAAAACCAAGTATGCAAACATCACCTGGAATAGTTTATATGTCCACCTCCTATCTTACCTTTAATGGTAACTAGATCTTTGCATACTTATAAGAACAGTAGACATCCAGAATCATGTCCACCTTGGCATTTATGATTATTAAAAGGGAAGCTTTCCCTCATGCTCTCCTTCACTTGTTGCTTTCTTGTCTTGTATATACACATAAATGTTCCTTAACCTGAACTGCATTCTTTGTCACCATAATAATGGTGATGGTCCATTTCCTAAAGAGTCTTTGTTCTCCATGGGGACTCAGCATGACCATACCAATTGTTATAACTCATGCTCAAGTGCACAGTCAACCCAACTTGGAAATGAAGTTTGGTCCCAGCAACTCTTTTCATCATTCTGAGTGGAAATACAGATAATAGAAAGGCACATAACACCCTCAGTGACCTCTGACCTTCATGCCCAAAGGTCATAGGCTCAAAACAAGAGACAAGACCTCTATGGTCATGGGAATCACAAAGGAACATGTCAAACCAAGACCTAGCTTTACTTTGTGTGCTCACATTGTTTCAACTCTGATCTGAGGTATGCTCAAAAGAAAAGTATCTATCAACAAGTAAAGATCACAAAATCTGATAATATGTTCAGTACTTGAAATACCTAATTCCCCATGATGGTGTGGTATTTTAAGCCAGGCATTTTCTATGAGAGCTCCCCCACCCACCCTGTCTGTATCTAAGTGAATAAAAACAAAAGACCAAATGCTTAGCAGCTCTACTAATATTTCTTGTTCTTTTCACAAGTATGACTTGGAAACATCCCATGGCAATAAAAACCACATGGTGGTCAGGTCACTCTCATTTAACACTTCATCCTGCTAACATCTGCAACTTTGGACAAACCCCCATTTTCCACTCCAAAATTAGATTTAGAGAACAAACTAAAACTGTATTAGGCACTTCTTTGGCTAATTTTCTCTTTTAGGAATACCATAGGTTTAATTGTCATAGGTATCTTTGAAATGACATTTTTATAATGAGATTATGGTATGAAAATATAACAAAGTACCTTGTGTAATTCAGTAACTCACACAAAATTAAATCCTTTTCATAGTATTTTCTATATTGTACTATGATAAGACTAATTGGGCTCATTAATTGATTTTTTTAAATGTTAATGTATTAGCAACTTCAACAAGGTTATCATCTGCATTAATACCAGGAAAAAAAAAAAAACAAGTAAGAAATGCTCTTGTGTGAAAGAATAATCTGCCTTTTCTTTAATATGATGGCATTAAATCTTATCTAATATTGAGTAGAAATTAGGCAGAAAAGGAAAAGTTCCAGCCACAAAGTATTAAACAAACAGAATGGGTAGCAACAGCAGGTGGTAACTTCAACATATCTACTCTTAAACATTTAGTGGATATGTCACTCCTATTTGGGGGGAGGAGACAAGTAGTCAATAGAAAGAAAAATTATTGATCTACTAACAACTTTAATACAACCTTGATATAAATTCTATTCAAAGCCCAGAAGCTACTTAAAATACCCGACTTCTAGGCAAACAAAAATCCTACCCTTAGGCAATTATCAGCATGAACCTTTATTTGAAGTCTTCCAGGCTGTCCAAGGGAGACCCTGATAGCTGGCCAAAAGGAAACAACAAACTGAATAGCTCCATACAGGCCAAGCAAAATGCAGCCTCCCAGTATGAGAATATTAAATTATTACAGCTGCTACAGGGGGCACAATTGTTAGTGGCCCCCTCCCATGTATGGCCTTGCTCCATTCTTCCCTGCAGTGTGTGTTCGTTGTCATACCTAATACTAAAGTGCTTTGATAATAATAAGATTGTCAAGATAATAGCAGGAAACTTTCAGTAGAAACTCAGTTTTCAAAAGCCAGCTGTGTTCAACCCTGATTGATGTTTCTAAGGAGATGTCTTCAAAAAGCAAACATTTTCCTATATAAAAATTAGGACAAAGCTGCAGCTACATATAAACATGCATATGCAGGCTCTAAGTGTAGGAGTACAAATGTATATCAGTGGTTCAATACTACAAGCAACCAAGAGCATGAATGCTATAAGAGAGCCAAAGGAAATTGGCCATAAAGAACAGGACGGCAAAGAGAATCTTAACATGCTGTAGGGGTGGGTGTGTCTTACCCTATCCAAAAGGTTTTGTGTGGATACAAGGAGAGCCAAGGTCTTAAATCAGAGAATGATCACCCATGTGGGCATTATTGATGTCACCTTGTTAGAAGCCACAGTTTGGGCTTCTTTATGTCCTTTTATTTTGAATGACATTCCATTCAATGGACCCAGTGAGGTGGGGAGTAATGTGGTTTTCAGGAATAATACTAGTATTGTTAACATGTTCAACATCTGTACTTCTTAAAGCTGATTTAGAAAGCTTTGCTCTTTTGTCCCAATAACATAATGGTTTTGGGAAAACTATACTCTTTGGCTTTCTTAGTCAATGCCATTGAGTGTACAGCCAACTTAAATGAAAAATGCCAAAGGACTGGGGGTGCAGATAGTAGCTGACGACTAAAGTTCCCCAGTGCCTACTAATAAATGCAGTGTTGTGACTTGCTAACACGAGCCCCACACAGTACTCTGAATATGGGTCAAAGGCATGACAAATTCAGAAGTCAATTTTAAGCTATAATCTACATACAAGTGAATCCCTATCCATGCCACCAAGAAGAGTTTGCTTGTTCCTTTCTTAGTTACAGAACACTGGACAGAATAGTGTTCACCTTTCAGATGTAGACTCATCTGATTCTGTCAGCATCCTAGAAGTTATTCCAGGTAATTTACAACTTGCAACAATGGTAGCACTTTATTAAGGAAGAATAGCCTATTTCTAAAATTATATCTTATATAAGATAACTGCTAAGTCATCTCTCCAACCCAGAATTGCTTCTTTCCATTTTATTTTTTCATCATCTGGAAGCAGCAGGTTTGTGTTGTGTCAAAATCTGACCATTTTTGTTTGGCTGGTCTTATTCCTTTAGCACTTTATTCCATCTTGATGAAATAGATTAGTGATTACATATAGACTTCTTCAAAATATTATCTTTTTCACATATAAATTCTACCTCTATATAGGTTTGAGATTCTTAAGGTCAAATGCCATATCTTTTACTGGCTTTTTACATTTCCCTCAAACAAACTGCTCTCTAATTAATGTGAATGTTTAGCAAAATACATGGCAGTTGATACAAGGGAAAAAAAGAGACCAAAAAACACTGTAAAACAACTTTGCAACAGTGATCAACCTCACTATGGTAGAGTCCGAGGAGGGAAGCTATGCATAATTCTGAAATGTTTGATTTTAAATTATGATAATTGTGGTTCAGATATAAAATGCAACCCGCCCCATAGGCTGATATGTTTGATCCCTTAGTCCATAGCTTATGATGCCATTTGGGAAAGTTATGGAACCCTAGGAGGTGGAGCCTTGCTAAAGGAAGTGGGTCACTGTAGGTGGGCCTTGAAGTTTTATGGCCCAGCATCACGTCCTGTTTTTCCTCTGCTTCCTGCCTACCAATGCGACCAGCTCTGCTTAAGACCCTGCCACCATCCCTTCCATGCCATGACATTGCTGCATGAAACTATAAGCAGAATTCAACCTTTTTCCTTTTATAGGTTGCCTCTGGTTAGGTATTGTTTCACAGCAATGAGAAACTAATTGATACAATAACATATTGTTTCAGTATATGGTCATAACAAGTTAAATGATGTTTAAAGAAAAACAGAAGGAAAACATGAAGAAGTCTATTAATTCTCACCCTAAATGATCCAATTCAAATACACTTATACCTCATTAATGAATAGTAAAGTGATGGGATGAGGAAGAATGGTAAGAAAGAAAAAAGGAGTCATCAATGTCATCCAGTGTGAGAAATAATGAATGCATACCTTTAATCTGCACTTTGATTTAACCTATGTAGGTAGAGAAAATAAATGGTACTTTCTTAAAAGGAAAAGGAATAGCACCTCAACATGCTCTATTTGGTAATATCACCATTCATTCATTCATTCATTCAATAATTTTCTGGTCATCTACGATATGCAAGGCATTTTGGTATCTAGGTATTGAGGATATAGCAAGGAATAAAACAGGTAAAATATCATTTTCAAAAGTTGAATTATATTTAGTTAAGGAAGATAGATACTAAACACTACAGCATTTGCAAAAGCTATTGTTTTTTTATGATGAGAAATTCCCTAAAGAATGATCAGGAAAGGGAAATGGGATGTTCAAGGAAGATGATTACAGTGAAAAGCTCTGGGAATGGCAGGGCTTGTGTTTTCATCCCAGAGGCTTCCCTGAAGCCATTTCACATCCAGCAGTTGGAGGAGGAGGTCCAGATTAGACCTGAAAGTTAAATGTGTATACAAGATTCCAAAACAACTCCAGTTGTGCGAACCTCTATATCCTTTGCTCTTGTCCTGGAGCCACAAAGAGAGAACCAGCTTTGCCAAACACTTCCCCTCCCAATTGTAAAGTAATTGCACTTTTAGAAAAATGGTAACTTCCTTTGAGAAGAGTACAGTGAGCATGGAATCATAGCATTTTCTCCACATCCAAGATTTGCTTTAGCAAGTCAAGTTTTAACTCCCCTCCTCAACAAGGGCTGAATGTCTTAAAAATTCTTACCATTACCCTACTGTCGAAGATAGCATACGTGTGTGAGACCAAACACAGAGAGATCTGGCCAGAATCTGGAAGAAGGTCAGTCCCCAGACAGTTAGATAGTCTAGTACCAGAGGGTGCTACACGAGCAACTGGGGGAAAATATCCTACAATGGTCCAAACAACTTGAAGTCTAAGATACCCAGCAGGAAACAACTTGACATAATGCTCATACAAGTGCAGTACTGGCAAACAGCCATGGTGGGTAACCAACTGCTCTTGATTTGGCTAACAGATCCACTCACTGGAATGCAACTCATTGCTGGAACTGGGAAATAAGTCAAAACCAGGTACAAAAAATAAGCTCAGTCTCCAAGAGCAAGATACCACCAAATGTGGGCTAGAAGAGAGCCAATGCATACAAAATTCCATCTATGTTAGATGGTCATCCCTTCTACCTAGTACTAACTTTTCTCTCCGTTGGAGAATTTGCTTATCTTTTTTCAGGTGGACAATGAACCTGAAGGGAAGATCAGCTAACCACACCTCACCAGGGCCCCAGATGAAACCATAGAACAACGCAGGGGAAGGGCAAGAGTTCAGCGTTCATGGCAATCATGACACCAGAAAAAGGCTTAAGGAGATAAACACAGAGAACATCCAACTCCAACTAAGCCAGATATCCAGAGACACAGAGGCTCCCAAAAACCTCATCACTGAAAAAGAACTAAAATGACCACAAAGTGGCTCAGGGAAACTCACGGAAGAGGGGGCGGAAAGATTGTTAGAGTCACAAGTTGGGGCATTATGCACAGAAACTGGGGCCTACACCCCAGAACTCTTGACTAACCTCACAATGCACAACCCACATTCCCCATTGATGAGGGTCCCTTTGAAAGTGGGAGGACAGGGAGGAGGACAATGGAATCAATACTATGAATGTAAAATCAGAATAATATAAATTTTAAAAAATGAAAAAAAAAAAGAAAAGAAAGATGAGAGACAGATGGAGAAATGGGTGCACTAGGGCCTACAGCCACTGCAAACTCCAGATGCATGTGCCACTTTGTGCATCTGGCTTTATGTGGTATACTGGTTTGATTCAGGTGTCCCCCATAAACTTAGGTGTTCTGAGTGCTAGGTTCCCAGCTGCTGGAGATTTGGGAATTGACACCTCCTGAAGTCAGTGTATTGTTGGAGGAGGGATTATGGGTATTATAGCCAGTTTCCCCTTGCCAGTGTTTGGCACGCTGTCCTGTTGCTATTGTCCACCTTATGTTTGCCAGGGGTGATGTCCACCCTCTGCTCATGCCATCGTTTCCCCCACCATCATGGAGCTTCCCCTAGAGTCTGTAATCCAAAATAAATCCTTTCCCCCCCCAAAAAAAATCTTTAATTACTACCATGTTTTTATAACTGGCACAGTCTTTTCAAAATTAAATAGTAAAAATAAAAGTGAATGGAAATTAAAAAAAAATTCTTACCATTGCTTAAACAAGTGTGGTAGTGGCACACAGCTCTTGATTTGGCTAATAGATCCACTCAGTGGAATAGAGCTCATTGCTGGAACTGGAGAATAAGTCAAAACTATGTACAAAAATGAGGGCCGGGCATGGTGGCGTACGCCTTTAATCCCAGCACTCGGGAGGCAGAGGTAGGAGGATCGCCGAGAGTTCGAGGCCACCCTGAGACTACATAGTTAATTCCAGGTCAGCCTGGACCAGAGTGAGACCCTACCTCACAAAACCAAAAAAAAAAAAAAAAAAAAAACTATGTACAAAAATGAGCTCAGTCTCCAAGATCAAGACACCACCAAATGTGGGCAAGAAGAGGGCCTACGCATATAAAATTCCCTCTAAAATAACTATGGCCATCCCATCTATCTAGTACTAACTTCTCTCTCCTTTGGAGAATTTGCTTATCTTTTTCAGATGGACAATGAACCTGAAGGAAGGATCAGCCAATCACACCTCACCAGGGCCCCAGCTGAAACCATAGAGTAATGCGGGAGAAGGGCAAGAGTACAGCATTCTTGGGGATCATGACATCAGAAAAAGACTGAAGGAGATAAACACAGAGAACATCTAACTCCTACTAAGCCAGATATCCAGAGACACAGAGGCTCCCAAAATGTCATCACTGAAATAGAACTAAAACGATACCAAAGTGGCTCAGGGACATTCACGGAAGAGGGGGTGGAAAGAATGTTAGAGCCACATGTTGGGGCATTATGCACAGAGACTTGGCCTATGCCCCATAACTCTTGACTATCCCCACAATGCATGACCCACATTCTCCACTGATGAGGGTCCCTTTGGAAGAGGGAGGACAGGGAGGAGGATAATGGAGTCACCATTATGAATGTAAAATTAGGGCTGGAGAGATGGCTTAGTGGTTAAGGTGCCTGCCTCCTAAGTCTAAGAACACTGGTTCCAATCTCCAGCAGTTCCAATCTCCAGGTCCCACATTTAGCCAGACGCAAAGTGATGCAAGGGCGCAATGCCGCACTTGACCAAAAGGGGGTGCACGCATCTGGATTTCGCTCACAGCAGCTGAGAGGCTGCTGGCGCGCCCATCTCTATCTGTCTTCCTCTGTCTCTCTGTCTCTCTCCAAAAAAAATTAGAATAATATAAATAAAAAATAAATTATTAAAAAATAAAAATTCTTACCATTAAGTGGAAATGTGTTCAGACTTTATGGGGCCTAAAGTTTATACAATTTGGAAAGGGCTTGATAAGAAAAACCAAACTAAATTATGAACAAAAATCAGGTATAAAAGTGAATCTTTAGGTTATGGAAGAAATCAGGATTTAACAGGTTGCTGAGCACAAAATGTAAAAAGCAAGTACTCTAGATCTGGAGACCAGAGACAGGCTATGGGAGGTCCTTGAGCCAGTCAAACTATATGGTTTAATGGATGTCATACATGAAAATACCAGAGCAAGTATGTTTCTGAGAAGAGGCCTATGGATGTCATCAGATCAGAGATGTGTGACGTAAAAGGTTTACGTCCTCCTGACTGTAAGTCAGATGAGTTATTGAAAGTATCTGAAAGCTGCATCTATCTTTACATGGACAGTGTCCCAAGATTGCCATGTATTGGGATGGAAATATCCTTAAAAGAAGCTAGTGGAGGGTGCAAATGTTCAGCTGAACCTATAAAGGACGCATCATATTCCCTCACTGTCAATTTCCAGAGCAAGTTTGGGGTAGGCAATGGACATTCTTGCTATAGACTTGATGGAAAACGGCCTCATTAGTATGTGAAACAAATGGAGTGTGGTTCACAAGCTCTTCCTTAGGGGCAATGAGATGATACTTAAACGATGACATTCTATGCATTATTGATGAAATTGATCATGCCTGACTGAGGTCCTACACCCCATAAGGACAGGACAGCCTTGACACAAAACCACAGGTGTTCCTCTGGAGAAAATGGAGGCGGGAGGAAAAAGGGAACTGTGTCCTCATATTGTACCCCGATTTCATTTGTTGCCTTCTCGGTGCTCTTTTTCTGATGCAATGACAAACTAAAATTACCAACAATCTTTGGATAAACCTAAGTTATCTTCATACCGATCTGTCCTTAGGAGTCTTTGCAGAATTATTGAGACTATATTAGGCCAATTTTGTCTCAACTCAATACTCATAAATATTTCATAAATATGTGTAACTTCATGAGCAAACTTATTTCAGATAAATATTGATAGAGTTTCTTGCAACAATTTCAGATCATCCCGAAAATATGCTACCTCTGTTCACTTAGTATTTTATACAATGAAAAGCAAGGGAAAAAAAAATACCATCTCCTCATAAAAAGGGACATATCCAAGGGGAAAATATAGGTTCCAGAAAAGATGTTCAAATATCTGTCTTTTTCTAAATATTTCTAAACTTTTATAAAAATTTCCCCCTACTGGCCTTTTGTTCTACATGTTTTAAAGCTAAGAAAAAAATGACAAAGACTGTGTTTGCCATGATTGAAAGTTGCCATGATGCCAGTTCTCCAAGGACCTCCGTGAAAATTGCTAAACAGCAAAGTTTTTACTGTACTGAAGGAAAATGTGATCCAGAATATTTAATTAAATACAGGATCCTAGAATAAATTAATACCTAAAAATAACTGAATCGATGTTAATGTAAATGTTTATTTTTAAATGACAACTCAGCTTTTATGTTTAGTAAAAAGTAAAGCTTTCTTAGCTAAGGTGAACAACAAAAATCTACAAAACTCCATTTACTTGTAGGTCAGGATGACTAGCTCTTAATGTTCTCTTGAAGACGAGGACCCTTTTACCTCAAGAAATAAGAGAAACAATCCAGACATGATGAATGCTTTATTAACATGGAACATTTTTAGCTGTATGAAACTATGAACTTATCAACTTAGAATATATATAATTTTTTTTCTCTCAACTTGTTCCATTTACAGCAAAGGACAAAACAGAGGTCTACTACGGGAATGTGGAAGAAAAGAATATATTTAGCAGTGCCAAATCAAACACATGCAGAGACACAAGCATATCTCATCTTCTTGGGGCAACACAGAGCAGTGGGATTTTCCATTAGTTAGCATGCTTTCCCTCCCAGGTGAAGCAGTTAGGAGTCTCTGGTTCTGGTAACCCACACTGAAATCCACACTGGTAGGACTGCCTGGCCTGCAGGAAGACTCCTTTCTCTGAAGTTCCTCATGCTCATAACAGAGTGGAGGCTTGGAGAGGTGCAGGGTGGGCCAGAGAAAGGGAAAAAACCCTTTCTTCACACTCTCGCCGCTCTGAATGCAGACCATCTGTGCCCCCAGCTGGAGTGCCTGCGATGGTCTGGCACTTGAACCACACCATATTTACAGATCTAAACACAAATGGCTACTGCCTGATTGTTTCATGATTCATTAGTCAGACAAGCTCTCCTTTCCCGCCAGCACAGCTGTTACAGAGTAAACCTTTGTCACTTAATAGGCCTGATTATTACTTTCCATCAAAGGTATTGATCTGTGTCACCTCTACTTAAGGGAATGGGGGACAAGAAAAAGGGGGAATGAAATGTACGAGGAAAACATGCACATTTAGGAGAAGACGGAGTGCAAGAGGGGGACATTAGACAGCATCTAGGACTTGGCTTCTTCCCACTGGCTCTTCTGCGTGCTCTGAATATCAGGATGCACGTCTTTGCAGGCGTGACGGGCTTTCTTGGGAAGAGGACTCGTACCTCACATCGCGGATCCCTGTGCCCAAAGCCTGTGGCAGTAACACACTCTAACCACACACTTCATTGTTCAACCTGGGGCACAGGATGAGCTGAACCAGAAATCTGTATCAATTAATAAGCCAAGCTAGTGTGCAGAGAAAGTACAGGCTCCTGGGGGGGGGGGATTTTTATAGCTCCTTTAATTATCTCCTTTTGTTTAACAAATAAAGTAAAGCTATAACATTGGGCTGCTCCCTGCCTGTGATGAAGAAAGAGCCGTGGTCTGGCTTCAGGGGTCCTCCTGTCCTGCTGCCAAGACACCTGGTGAGACTGAGGCTGGACAGAGGTGGGGGGACCAGCTTGTCACCCTGGCTGATGCCTCATGCTTTCCTTCTGTCTCACTCTTTCATTTTACTCACTTTTTCCTTAAAATAAAAAGTAGGAGGATTTCCTTGAAAGGAGAAGCTGAAGAGAGACTCTAAGAAATTTAGACTATCTAAACAAAAGCCCAGGTAAAAGTTCCCACAAACATCACAACCACAACAACTATTTGATGGAATACAGAATTTTCAAAAGACCACAGATCATCCGTGCAGCTTCCTGATTTGCCTACTAGTAAAAGAAGCCCTAGTAAGATCAGGCAGCCCTTTTTGTCACACAGCTTCCTGGGTACTGCACCAAATTCTAAGGAAAAAAAAAAAAGTCTCCTGCAAACCCATTCCAAGCTCTTTCTGTTTTATCAAGCAAACCTCCAAAGCCCATATCCCAAACCAACAGCAGTGGCCCTAATACCAGAGCTCCCATAACGTTGACACAGATGAAAGGATGAGGCTCTGTTCCTAACGTCATTATACTACCATTTTCATCACTATATCCAGATCGTGGTGGATCAGTTCTTCATATTGTACACTTGTGTGCGTGTGTGTGTGCGTGGTGTGTACATCACAAGTAAACCCAGTGAATCCACACATACTCTTAAAAATTAAAAACTCCAGCCCTCTGAGATTCCAACATAGACTAAGCCTTTCTCTGTCACCTAAACACTCATGCAATTGTTACCCAAATTCAGTGTATTAATGCGACCTTCATTATTCTATATTCCCCAGAGCTTACTCTCCAATTGTCAGCATGTTGTCATTCTAGTTCACATAAGGTCAGCAGCATTGCTAAGTCCATCACTGCTTGCTTTGTGATGCTTATCAGAGGTGATAGATTGACAAGCCCAGACACTGGAAGCCACCACTCCTGTTGCTGTCAACAGAAGCAAGAGGCAGGGCTCACCCTGCCAAGTTAGGCCCTTCAGAATTAAAGTAAGGCTTGCTTTAAGTTTCTATCTTCAAAGACAATGTTAATGAGTAAAGCACTGAGGAATATCCCAATGGCTGTGACTCTTACCAGCTTCAGCCCCAAGCCCATTTTATACTTATTTTCAGTAGGCCCTTGCCCAAAAGGTGAGATGCTAATGGGTTGAAATCACTCTGATTTTTCAGCTCAGATTTTAACCAGTCAAGCTGTAATGTCCCGTTTCCACATCTTATTGTTTCGTTGGCTACCAGTGTCAAGGACCATTTAGACCTCACCCTTCACCCCTTCATTGGCTCTATATGACAACAAGAATTTTGCTTTTGTGAAGCAGAATATAAATAAGGTATGTAGTATATGTTTTAGCATCCATCAAAACATATTTTAACAGAAACTGTATTATTAATTCTTTCATCAAAAAACAAAACTCCAATTTGGAATCAAATGAAATCTTACTGATAACCAACTTTCAGCTTTTGAGCTTTCCAAACCAGAGTTCTTTTTGTAAGTTATGTCTATCAGTTGACAGGACCAATATGATTTTATGTGGGCACAGTTTGGCAAACAGGAGCTCTACATAATATAGTGCACTTGAAATTCATAAAAAGAAAGCTGTCAGCAAATAGAAACTGATTAAAATAAAGGGTTTTTGTTTTTAAGAGGAGAAGAAAATCAGCTTATAGCCATAAAGAGGAAACTGATTGGCAAGAACTCATGTGAAAATGCAAAGTATTAAAATACATTTTGATGTTTGTACTGTTTATATATCACTTGATAATTTAGTTGTGAATTTAAATATGCATTTTTCCATCATATCAACACAAATGAGCCTTACCTAGAAAAGTATGTATGGTGACAAACAGCATCTAGAAATATCCTTGAGAAAAAAAATCCTTAAAAAAGGTAATGACATCTGACTGGTTGATGGGCTGTTATGTGTTAACAAATTTGAGTGAGGCAGGATGTATAAGCACACTATTTCCATTGTGCAGGCAGGGCACTAATCAGTGTCACCAAAAAATATTTTGAAAGCTCCTATGTTGGGGATCCACTGTTTGATATACAAATGATCTTATGGTTATAACTCTAAGCAGATTTATATGATCGATCTCTCTCTCTCTCTCTCTTACACACACACACACACACACACACACACACACTTCACTAGAAAGATTAAGCCCAAATTTTTACCAAGGCCTTGTCTTTAGAAAAACCAAAATAAAAAAAAGTGCACTTTCAGTGCTTATATCTTCTACATACAGAATGGGATTGAGTCTGAATACTATTTAGTCAGAGAAAAGAAAACATATAAATGCAGTCAGTTAAAACAATGAGCCTTTGTAAATATGCAAAACACTTACTTATACATAACTACATTATTTAGTTAAATATATATTAAACAGCAGGGACTAAAACTAAAAAAATAGTATAGCAGATTGTAGTGAAAATTTATGGTTGCACTTATTTATCTACATTTTTTTGCATGTGTGCAATATTTTATTTTAGGCTCTCACTCCTATTTCTTTTTTTAATTAATTTATTTATTTATTTATTTATTTATTTATTTTTTATTTTATTTTAATTTGCCCCAAAACAACAGTATTCACAATTAGATGTGATATTTTCTTGCTCCTCCATGTGTCAAAACCAAATTATATAAACCGGGCGTGGTGGTGCACGTCTTTAATCCCAGCACTTGGGAGGCAGAGGTAGCAGGATCACCTTGAATTCAAGGCCACTCTGGTCAGCCTGGACCAGAGTGAAATCCTACCTCGAAAATCCAAAAAAAAAAAAAAAATTATATTCTGTATGAATAAACCAATAATAGCCAACACTATAACTCATTATTCATTTTTCTTAATCATCCAACTGCTACATATGTAATGTTATGTTACATTATTTGCCAAATTTTACAGTAAGTAAACTGAGTCACCAAGACATTAAATAAACTTAAATTTGGCATACAGTGGTTAAATGAAGCTGCTTGGATTCAAATTCAGGCTGTTTGGTTCCAAAGTCCATGGTCTTAAACTGAAGTCAATGGAAAGAAGGAAAGGAAAGAAGAAAATAATCAAAGAAGGAAGGGAAGGAGGGCAGACAGACAGACATAGGGTTAGTTTGAGACAGAATGAAGAAAGAAAAGACAAAAGGAAAGAAGGAGGGGGAAAAAGTATTGCCTCGGTAATGCCACAATACAATTTGAAAACTGCTCTGGAGGAAAGGAAGCAGGTCTTTCAAACTATTGCAACTGATTTTTTTTTTTTTTGAACAAGGGAATAAAGAGAGGGTTTGATGCCAACTGAACATCATTCTGAGTGTAGTGGAGGAGAAATGACTCTAGATTCACGCTCATGTGCCAGTTCTCACAGCCTCCTTTGTACAAACCACCCAGGCGCCTCAGAATCTCATGCACATCAAACACTGCTCCTCCCTCCTTGGGCTTAAGATGTCAATGGACAAGACATTGGGAAACACAAAAGACAAGTGATACATGACTATTTGGCTACAGTGCGTATGCTCATGCCAGAGAATGGAAGCTGCCTCCTTGCCAGCAGCCCAGGTATCCAGCAAACAGACCACTCAGCATAAGCAGCAGGCACAGAGGCAGAAGGGAATCTGTTCAGTGGAAAAGAACCTTCCAAACATCCATGGGGAAAAACACAGATAAGAACAGACTACCACTGATGTAACAGCAGCGAGTTTGTGATGACAGAAAGCAACTGTAATTTAGTAAAAGTATTCGCTCATATTATCTGAGAAAGGAAATTTGTAATTCATTCAACACAGCACTCATAGGAAGCCCACAAATACAAGCAGAGACATCAGTCATTGAAGTCTATAAGAATCCTTAGCATAGAAGACTGTGAATACTACAGTTTAAAGGAGCTTGTTGGGGCAGGGGGGGGGTGCCAAATTTTCTTTGTCACATTAGGCTTTTTTAGAGTAGTCTGCTTTGGTATTTTAAGTAGTAGAAACAAGCACTTGATGAGCCATGTGGCCCCTTTTGGAAACTTCTTCATACATCTTAGTACAGGTGTTTTAGAATAAATTTTTTTCAGGGGTTGAGGAGATGTGTTATTCAGTAAAGTGCTTGCAGCACAGTGTGAAGACCTGAGTTTGAAACCTCAGAACCCATGTCAAAGACAGGCAATGTGGAATACATCTGTAATCTTAGCATCTTGGCAGATCACCCACTGGGCTGGATGACTTGTCCGTCAAGAAGAATCAGTGAACTCTAAGTTCAGTAAAAGACCTCATCTCAGAAAATAAAGTGGAGAGCTATTGACGAAGACACCCAGCATCAACCTGTGGCCTCCTCGCATGTGTACACATGTTCACATGCACAAACACATGCATGCACACCCACACACATGTATACAAATATGTGTACACATACACCACACATAAATACACATGCAAAAAAATAGAATAAAACTTTTCAATTCATTATGCCTGTCAGCTTCTAGATGAAGTGTCATTGTCATTGTGTTAAATCAATCAGCTCTGGTGGGTATAGTCTTGAGAGTTAATGGTTACTATTCAGGGGGTACTTACTATATATACTTTCCAATGTGTTACAAGTGCTTCATAACTATTAGTAGTCACAACAATTTTCAGGGAAGTGTGATGACCCCCATTTTACAGAACAGAAAATGAAGACCCAGAGGGCTTATAGAAATCAGTAAAAGACCAAGCCAAGATACATTTGTGGAATACCAGTCTAACTCCTAAAGGGTGCTATTTTAACAAATATTATCAGGATTATTGAAATTACACACCAGTCAGCAGGCCTAAGACTTATCCTCAGCAAATCTTTCATTAAGCCAGCACTCATGACTATTTCAACCTTCCTGGAATTAACAAGAGCATGCTCACAGGGCTATAATAAGAAAAGAACAAAGCTCTGGCCGAAACTAATAGGAAGGTGGGTTGGGGTATGTGTTTGTAACTCTTGTTTGTTTGTGCATGTGCTCACACCTTCTGAATCTCAATGAAATGAATAAATTTGCCCTATTAGCTTCACTGCTGAGTAAACAAAAATATGAAGCACTTCAGAAACGACTTTTAAAACTTCTCTATGTGATACTCTCAGATTATAACTGGTTTATGTACCACTAAAACATATGTGCAGTTCCTTCATTATTGCTTTCATCCAAATAGTAGCTATAAGAAACACTCTCCAAATACTAGTAAAGATGGCCCTGTGCAGGATGTTCACGAGTAGGGTATAAGCCCATCCCAGAAGCAAGGACAGAGAAGAACTCCATGATTCCTGAAGTGCTTGCAAAAGGAAGAAAGTGCTTCCCCTGTTTTTCAGTGCATGCTGTTGGGATTACACATGATGGAAGCAGAAATACCAAATTCTGTGGCCTTCTGACTGAATCACTCCATATAATGTAAATAATGCATACATCTAATGAGGTATTCAGAAATGCTTAGGGTTACAAATAATTAGTGTTTATAAGGACTTAACTTTTTAGATTAAGGATCCTTTTACAAACATGATAAAAGCCACCAAACTTCACACACACACACACACACACACACAGATAGAGAATTGCACAAAAGATTGCAGATCTTTGAAACGTATCCATGCACTTGGGTTTACAGACCCCAAGATAAGAGTCCCCAGATCTCACCTCTGCTTCTAGAGGTTAAAATACTGCCCTCACGTGCTTTACCAGAGGGCAACTTGGAACTGAACCCTATCCCCCAGCCCTACTCACCAAGGTATGTGGTATCCACCCAAAGGGAGTATTGTTTTTTGATTCATGCAAAGGTACCAAGTAGCCACCAGTGGTGTGCTAGAGCCAGCTCATGTCAGCTCTCGTGCTGCATCCACTGTGTGCATCTCCTTCCAACCCTGTGTGCACTGTTTTTCACCATGGTAGCCTGGAGTCAGCCATGGTGGACTATATCACAGATATTCACAAATATACTGACTACCCCTACTGTGAAAACTTGCCATGCACCACTGACTTTGAGCTTGTAGAGATGCTGAGAACTATTGCCCCATATAATGATGGGCTACAAATGAAAAGCAGAAAAAAAGAAAACTTCTCCATCGACATCCCAATTTCCTTTCAGCTTGTCCTAATTGCTTTTAGGTCAAGGGCAAATGAGTACTGGCTTGTTTTGAACATGTATTTAACAGTTAACAGATGCTGGAAGAGGTCTGCACAGGGACTTCTAGGAAACTTAGTTCCCATCTGATCCCAGATGGGTCCAAAGATAGCACCTAGAGCGACAAACTTATGTTTTAAAGCATCTATAGCTCTGGTAGCAGCAGTGGACATAACAACCATTAAGAAAAATGAGTGATGGTTGCCTATGATTTTAAAGATGGGGAACGGGAGGAAGAATTTAGACTCCTCACTCCTTGCAATGGCATGGAAGAAAAGCACTTCCTATTGCAGGTATAAATTTTTTGCGGTGGACTGATGTCAGGTGTCTGCTGTAGGCCTTTTGAAGAATGGCTCTTTACAATTGAACTCTGCCTGGAGCTCAGACACTCTCTTAGCAAGGGGGGAAAAGTCAAGTCCAACGATTGATTCCAGTTTTGAATTACAGAGGGCCATCGATTTTTCATTAAGGTTTCTGTGGTGCTCTCAAGAGAAGGTAGAGAAGGGGGAAAGTAATTCATTGATCAGAGCGGAGGGCCATGTTCATTTATTGGCTTTCTGCCACTTCCCATTATTTCCAGGTCTAAGTGTATATTGAAGTCAATTTATTTTCATCATTGCCTCCTGTCACCAGAAATGTCTCACAGTAACTATTAGTTTAATCATCCTTTTCTCACAATGGTAATGAGTGATAATATCTACTGTGTTCCTGGATTCATAGGTCCTATTCATTGGTTTATACGATTGCCCCTCACAAGGCTTTAGTTAAGGGCCTGTCAACATGTTCTATCTAAAAGACATGAATGATATGACAACTCCTTCAAAAGATATTTGAACTAAGGAACAACTATACTTCTTGGATTATACTTTTATTTGTTTGAAAAATAAAACTCCCAGGAGACACTGTTTTTTGGCTTATCAATGATGATAAATTTAGGAAGTATAGGAAACCCCCCAAATCAGCACATCTCCACATCATGCCATGGGAAACCAACCTAGAGACCCATCAAGCACAACAGGAATAAATCAGGTATTCCCTCAGCATCCTAATTTCATCTGCAGGTACAATCTTGAATCATTCTCATGCTTTGACTTATACTGGAATCTTTGTTTACATGTAAATAAACTGAGATCCTGACAGAATACCTCAGGCCCCTTCAATACAGGAAATGAAGAGACCAGGATCCATGTTTCATGGCATCCATCACAAGTCCATGCTGCCTATCGAATCTACCATCTCATTTCATGTCATATTTCTAGTATGTGAGAATGAAACTGATATTGCCTTTAGTATGAAATCCTGCAAATGAATTTTATTCTCCATCTATCTTCTGATAATAATGTATTTCACATTGAATTCTGCCTCATACCTCAAATAAACTAATCACAGCTCCCGCATTATGTAACACAAATGCCTATTTGCCACCTAATGGTTCCCAGGCCCAATCCCTCTAGATCCTCTGCTAACAGACTCATGAATATTAACTCTTCTGAAAGGATTTTCTGAACACCCAAAGAGAGGTAAGAAGAATTCCTCCATTTTGTAGTTCATCTGGCCAAGGTGAGATGGGGATAATTTACAGAGCAGGGAATCAAATTCAGTCCTCACTTCAGGGGGCTTTTCACTACAATACAGCTCCCTCTGCTGAAATTAACAGTGGGAACTATTAAAATTAACTATGGGGCTGGAGAAATGGCTTAGCAATTAAGGCACCTGCCTGTGAGGCCTAAGAATGCTTGTTCAAATCTCCAGGTCCCACGTTTAGCCAGACACAAAAGCTCACAATGTCTCACATGCGCAAAAGAAGGTGCACACATGTCTGGAGTTCGTTCATAGCACCTGAAAATGCCCTGGCATGCCCATTCTCTCTTCCTCTTCCTCTCTTTCTCTCTCTCTCTCTGTCTCTCTCAAATAAAAAAAATTAAAATTAACTATGGAAAAACTAATTAAAGGATAAATGCTACACATACACATTTGTGTGGAGGCCAGAGGAGAACATTGGTGTCCTTCTCTTACTGCTTTTATGTGTATATCTTTGAGAAAAGGATCTCTACCTCAACTCAGAGCTGCAGGTGATCAGTGAGCCCAAGCAATTCTCCAGTCTCTGACCCTCTCAGACTGGGTTTGTAGACACGCATGGCCATTCCTTTTTACTTGGGTTCTGAGAAATCAAGCTAGGTTAGTTTCTGGCCAGAGAGGACCTCATGCTTAAGCAGCAATTGCTGTTTACTAGTGGGCCATATACCCAGCCCCTAAGACCAATTTTCAATACAAGTAGGCTTTAGGCATTACTACCACAACACGGATATTTTGGGTATTGGGGAAAATCTCAGCAAGTCTGCTTCTTCCTGATATCACAGGCTATGCCCAGGCTATCAGAATTGTAATTATCCTTGTTGTCAAACTGTAACTACATGGAAGTTAGGTCGCAAACTTACTGTTGCACCAAGAGCTCAAAACAGGATACTTTAAAAATGTTCAGTGAATAGGGCTGGAGAGATTGCTTAGTGGTTAAGGCACTTGCCTGTGAAGCCTAAGAATGCATGTTCGAATCTCCAGGTCCCACATAGCCAGATGCACAGTGACACAATCATGCAATGTCATTCATGTGCACAAGGGGGCGCATATGTCTGGAGTTCATCCACAGTTGCAGAAAGGCTTTGGCCTGCCCATATTCTCCCCACCTCTCTCTCTCTCTCTCTCTCTCTCTCTCTCTCTCTGTGTGTGTGTGTGTGTGTGTGTCAAAAATAAAAATAAATAAAAACGTTCAGTGAATAAAGAGAGGATAAAGAATACTACCCCTCTACAATGCACACAGCACTTGGCCAGGCAACTATGCAACTATGCTAACTATGCAAGAAACTGTTTCAAAAACAGTTCTGGCACTGGAGCTTTTGAGAGCATGAGGAATAGTGTGAGATAAAATGTTTTCATAATCTCCAAAAGGTAATGAAGCAAAATAGGTATTTATATTAATGAGAACCTAAAGTAAGATTTAATAGTGCTAATTGATTGGATAATCCACATGCATATAATTAAATCTGGCTTTAGAGTGTGTGACAGTTTGTGTGCAATATCCATGTTCATAAAATTCCTCCAAATTTCTCTAAATTATAATAAATTCCAATTTAACCATATTGCATAAATTTTACACTTATGACTCAATAATAACATTAATTCTCTTCTCCAAATAGCACATTTTGTAGACCACATGCTGGTTCCTTTCTACATACTATGATAGTTTGTTTATTTAAGGTTTAAATTTTTCTATCTCATGAAGACAGGGCTTAGATATTCCTACAGTGCTTATCTTTGAATGTTTCCTACATAAAGGGAGAAGAGCTCTAGTTTTCAAAACATTATAGAATGAATTATAGCATGAAAGCTGTAAAAAATAAAAACCACTTTTTTGTTTGTCTTGTTTTCCTATTGTTTTGAGACATAGTCTCACTACATAGCCCAGGCTATCCTTCTCTTTCAGCCTCCTGAGTGTTGGGATTATAGATGTGCATCACCACATCCAACCAAAGAAACTGTAGCCCAGGGTGACCTCAAACTCATAGATCTTTTCCTCAGCAATCCTCTTGTATCAGCCTCTTCAACACATTAAGTAATGGTATGATACACAATGGCCTTTCAGTCCCTAATCTGTGGTCATGAACACATTTAACTCCTTTAAGATCCTGTCCCACATCTGTATTTTAAGGGGTGAAAGTGAATCAAGACTTCCATGAGAACTAGGGTTACTATAAAGCAATGTCATTTTGCATTTGCTCTCTATTCTCTTGTTTTATATTCAAAACAATCACATTCTTTCCATTTTGAACTTTAGGCAGTTGAGGCCCAAAGAGGTTAAGCAGCTTGGCTAAGGTTACATGCCTACCAGCAGAGTTGGAATTCAAAGCTGGGAGTGCTGACACCAGAGCCTAGGTGGGTACTCAGTCACTCCACCAGCTTATGTCATAAGAGCACCTTTCATTAGGACCATTAGAAAACACAATTGCTGTAGTAGTGATGACTAAAGGTCATCAAAGTTGCACTGCAATACCGTTTTGTATTTAAATGTAAGGTCTGTACTCCAGAAACTATTGCACCTTACAGTTCAAGGCAAAAAAGAATGAATGATGTAAATCGTGTCAGAACACCATCAACATAAACCATCAGGCACTATATATTATGGACAACCTTTTGTATTTATTTGCAACTTAGATGTAAGAATCACAAATATATGTGCATTTGTTAAAATAAGTCCTTATATGGTTAAAAGTCTTAAGGTGTGGTGATGGGTATTCCAAATATAAATCCAGAAACTATTGATCTGTAAGCTTCAATAAATTATCCCTTCCTCCAGTTCAAGGCAAAAAAGAATGAATGATGTAAATCGTGTCAGAACACCATCAACATAAACCATCAGGCACTATATATTATGGACAACCTCCACTCTGTACATATATCTTGATACCAGAAGAAAATAGGTTAAATTTTAATGGACACCAGACACTTCCTCAGAGTTAAAAGCAAACTGAGACAGTTTCTATTGTCAAGCAATCTTAAGGAAGGTGGAAGGAAGGTGGCCTGACTTGATTTACATTAAAACAATGGAGAGGATGCCTGAGGAAAATAATTTTATTTTGTCCCATGGCTGTGTCCTCACCTGGTATTAGTTTTGAAAATATGAAAAACATGGTCATGAGTTGTACACAGTTCCCTTGCTGAGACATGAAGGGCATGAAGCAGGAATTCATTTAAAAATGTGGTTTGCATGGAACCTGAAGATGTTTTGGACATAAGGACTGTGCAAATATGGAGTGCACACAAGATTGTTTTTGGCTACTCTGCCCAGCTGGAGGGGTAATGAAAACCTAGCCTGTTAGTCTCTGGTTATATTGAACTTGAACACAAAATAAATGCAGTTCTGCTATTCCTTATACAGTTAAAATGTTTACTCACCAAATGTTGAAAGTATTTAACTTGTTTGATTTTAGTCTCTTAAGTTTCAAGAACCTTTAAATTTTTAATTTACAATGTGTGATAGTTATAAATCAGCAGCTAAATCAGGCCAGGGCGGAATGTGGTAGTTTGAATATATGTCCCCCAATATATTCAAGTTTTAATATTAGTTTATAGTTTGCATCTGCAAACTGGTCTTGAGTGATGGGTTTGAGATTCAAAGATATGCAAATTTTAGCTGAATGTAGTTTGTTTTTACTCTGGGTGCTGTGTGGCTGTGTGTGTGTGGAGAGCAGGCCACTTCTCTTGCCATTATGGAACTTCCCTGGATCTGTGCTTCAATAAATAATATCCCTTCCTCCATAACTGTGCCTGGTCTGGAAGTTCATCTCAGCGAACCTGAAGCTGTCTGCTACAGAAGCATTCATTTAAAAATGAATGAATGAATACAAAAAGTAAATATGCACACAAGTGTTAAGTAATGTAGCCACCCAACACAAAATAAATGCAGTTCTGAGGCTAAATTTTAACACATCAGAAAAAGAATATTATGAACTGGTGAGCTTTCAAATATTTTTAGCATGTGTGTGTGTGTGTGTGTGTGTGTGGTGTGGAGTGCATGGTGTATGCAACTGTATATTCTCTTGAGGCACTCCATACACTCACCTGAGTTTCAGTGATTTATTTTCTTTTGTTCAAAGTAACAAATCATTCTAAACAACAGGCTAATTTTGTTTACTATGAACAAATACATCAATAAAGTATACATCTTTTCTCCATTCTCCTTATCTTAAATATCTATATGCATAATAGGTATCATTTTTACCCACCTAAAAAGGCTTCTTGGCACTTCTGGGTAAAACTAGAAGTTGCTTCAATGTGATGTACAGAGGAGAAGAGGCAGAAGGAGGAAAAATACTCTCTATTCCTAAGACAGGACGAATTTCAGAAACTCACAAAGGTGTTGTTAGAACAGTTTAAAAGTACAGTCAGAGAAAAAGATAAAAAAGCATATCTATACTATGGAATTCTACGTAGCAGTAAGGAAAGATGAAATAATGAAATTTGAAAAAAAAATGGTCAAACATGGAACAGATCATCCTCAGTGAGCTCACCCAATCACAAAAAGATAATCGTCACATGGTCTCGTTTATCTGTCGCTCCTAACCTGAATCCATCCGAGATGCTGCCAAGCCTAATAAGCACTCTGAGGACCAGACAATAGGGAGGGTGGGTTGGAGGGAGGGTTAGGATGGGAAGGAGGACAAGGGTAGGGGATACAAAATAGGGACCCAAAAGGAAATGATACTATAAAACTCTTTATTCTGAACAATAGTCTAAAACATTGATCCTTCAGTAGGCCTGCAGAGGGAACACCTGAACCACAAGAAACTGGAGAAAACATCATGAAGACCAACTTTAATTTTTTCCTGCTTTTCTCTCTCTTCTCTCTCCCCCTCTCTCTCTTTCTCCCCATCTCCTCTCTAAACCCACATTCTCTTTTATGTTATCTGTCTTTTTCTCCCCTCACCTTCCTAGGCACCGACTTATAACTCCCATTACCAACATGGGTTAACTTTCACAATGAGCTGTTGATCCGAGACACCTACAAGATTTCTGAAAAAAGACAGATTTCTGTCAGAGTTCTTGATGACCCACCAAAGGTTAATGGTAAGACCCTACTGTCAAAGACAGCATACACATGTGAGACCAAACATGGAGAGACCTGGCTAGAATCTGGAAGAGGGTCAGTCCCCAGACAGTTAGCTAGTCTAGTGCCAGAGGGTGCTACATGAGCAACTGGGGGAAAATGGCCAACATCGGTCCAAACAACTTGCAGTCTAAGATACCCAGCTGGAAACAACCTGACATAATGCTCAAACAAGTGCAGTAGTGGCACACAGCCATGGTGGGCAACCAACTGCTCTTGATTTGGCTAATAGATCCACTCAGTGGAATGGAACTCATTGCTGGAACTGGGAAATATGTCAAAACCATGTACAAAAATGAGCTCAGTCTCCAAGATCAAGATACCACCAAATGTGGGTTAGAAGAGGGCCAACGCATATAAAACTCCCTCCAAGATATCTATGGCCATCCCATATATCTAGTACTAACTTCTCTCTCCATTGGAGAATTTGCTTAACCTGAAGGGAGGATCAGCCTATCACACCTCACCAGGGCCCCAGCTGAAACCATAGAGTAATGTGGGGGAAGGGCAAGAGTTCAGCGTTCTTGGTGATCATGGCACCAGAAAAAGACTGAAGAAGATAAACACAGAACATCCAACTCCTACTAAGCCAGATATCCAGAGACACAGAGGCTCCTAAAACCTCATCACTGAAGTAGAACTAAAATGACCCCAATGTGGCTCAGGGAAATTTGCAGAAGAGGGGGCTGAAAGAATGTTAGAGCCACAAGTTGGGGCATTATGCACAGAGACTTGGCCTATCCCCCATAACTCTTGACTACCCCCACAATGCATGACCCACATTCACCATTGATGAGGGTCCCTATGGAAGAGGGAGGACAGGGAGGAGGATAATGGAGCACCATTATGAATGTAAAATTAGAATAAAATAAATAAAAATAAATTATAAAAAAAAAAGTAATGAAGGTGAACTAATCACCAGGCATGGCTCCCTGGGCTTTGGAGGGCTCACTCCTCCAAAGTAAAGCCAGTAGGCCTGGAGAAAAGAAACTGGCAATTCTATCTTCAGGACAAGCTCAAAATCCATTTGCAAGTTTTGGTATGATTTCCCTGGGGTGAGGTCAGCAGTGCAGAGGATTCCCACTGTCTATGATTCTGAGAGCAGTTGTTTGTGCCCCATTAAGCGGGAAGCTGTTGGTTAAGTATGAGCTACCTTAGAGCCTGAGAACAGAAACAACCACCAGTCAAGGAGCCTGAAGTGAACGTGCCACAGCCCTGGGAGACAGTTATATAGAGCGGGAGATCAGACGCCAGGCGACAATCATAACAAGGACACAGGGCAGGAGGCTAAGCTTTGGCAGTGAAGTGCAGAGAGAAAGGAAGCCTCACCCTTGGTGGCTAGAAAACATTCTCATCAATTGAGCATGACCCTTGAGTTTGACAGCCCTGAGTATGAGGTGAGTAAGGGGTGGTGAGGGGGATAAGCTTCTGGACCTACCCATCTGCCATTCACCATTACACAACCAGAGAACCACAGCTCAGCAGAACACCTGACATACATGGCTGCTTCCCTTCAGCATGGGCATCAATACTTAGGGAGGGAGGTTCAAGAGTATGCAGAGAGGTTCTCTGCCTGCACACATCCCAGTGCTCTGGTTGTTTCTCGCCCTCTGAACACTTGTAAGACACTGTATAGCTAGAACATCAACCACCCAGGAGGTGTGAGATGGAGAGTCACAGAAAAACAGGAGAACCTGCCCACCCGCCTGGACCACAGACTGCAAAGTTAGGAGTAACCAGCAGAGGCCCTGGTATGCAAATAAGGTAACCTACTAAAGTGAAGATCACTCTGGTGGATATCAGATACTTTTCCAATACAGACTCACCACCAGCAAATGCTGTGGGCAAGATGAGTCCACAAGTTCAACTGATCCACACTCCCACTCAAGTGTATAACTGAAAGCTTCCAATTTTCCAGGACCCAAGAAAAACTGCCCCAACACTCCATTTTTTTCATTAGTTTTTTCTCTACTTGTGCTTCCCCTTTAGTTCTTTCTACTACATTGGCAGTGCTATTTATACTTTGTAACAGAATAAAAATATTTATGTTATTTTTGTTCCTCCTAGAACATGCCTCTAATTTTATGTACATTTTTAATTATTAGTCAATCTCTTTTGATTGCTTTTCCATATCTTTTGGATTTCCTCTTTTTTGTGTGTGATTTTTTGAGTTAGGGTCTCACTCTAGCCCAGGCTGATTTGGAATTCACTATGGAGTCTTAGGGTGGCCTCGAAATCACAGCAATCCTCCTACCTCTGTCTCCTGAGTGCTGGGATTAAAGGTGTGCACCATCATGCCCGGCTTTGATTTCCTCTTTTTGTTCATTATTTTTACTAGTATTATCACTTACTATCATTTTTTAAATACCCGTGTTTTTGTTTGTTTGTTTGTTTTTTGCAGAGAGAGAGAGGGAAAGGAAGACAGAGATGGGCGTGCCAACAGTGTCTCAGCTGCTGCGAACAAAATCCAGATGTGTGTTCCCCCTTGTGGTCAAGTACAGCATTGCGCCATTGAGTCACTTTACATCTGGCTAAACTTGGGACCTGGAGATTGGAACCACTGGAGATTGGAACCAGCATTCTTAGGCTTAGGAGGCAGGCGCCTTAACTGCTAAGCCATCTCTCCAGCCCAAAACTCATGTTTTTTATATCCTTCTTATTCTAACCTAATTTTGTTTTTAAAACTTTCTAATTATTGGGAAATATTTTGTTATTTTTGTTTTTTTTTTATTCTTCTAATCTCACTGTTTTCTCTTCCACCAAAATACTCTTCCCCACTCTTCTTCTTCCTCCTAATTCTATTTATACTTGCTTTTATTTTTCTGTTTTCCTTTTTCCCTACCTCCTTCCTATTCATCTAGTATTTGCACATCTAGTATTTGTACTCTGATTTTTAACATCTACTTTTTCCATTTTCTGTCTTATTGTCATTAATGACTATAAACGTGTGCCTGAAACAATTTTGAGTGTATGTCTATGTCCAGTAATGTTTGATGTTCTCTTGCAGCAGTTTGTTCTCTCTTTTCTGAATGGTACTGGTGATTGACTTCTCAAGGAAAAGCTGATCAATAGGAAGAGATCCAAATAAAACCAGACAAGATACTTACACCATCAGATATACAAATTGTAACATTAGAAACAGAAGGAATTTTCAAGGGCAAGGTAATGTGATTCCTCCAAAAGATCATATCTCTTTAACTACTGGATTCAAAGATATTGAAACAGTTAAAATGTAGGTGAAGATATCAAAGTTTACCAGGAAATATCATCAATGATCTCAAGGAGGACACGGAGAAGCAGGTGAATTCAATCCCTGCTTTGAAGAGGAAAGGCAGCAATGTAGAGAAAAGGTCAGCAAAATGGATGAGAAAAGTCAGCAGTAGGAATGAAAAAGTCAATAATCTAGAAGAAAAATCCAGAAAGGAAACTGAGATTTTGAACAAAAAGTTAGCAATATTGGTAACTCAATGAATAAAATGAAAAACACAGTGGAAAGCATCACCCATAGACTTGACCCAGCCAAAAGAAAAAAAGAAAAGAATGTCAGAGTTGGAGGACAAAGTCAAGGAAATACTACATTCAATCATCAGTTTAAAATAAAAATGACCAAACACGACCACCATATCCAAGAGCTCTGAGATACAATCAAGAGAACAAACCTAAGAATCCTCAGAATAGAAAAAGCAGCTGAGATAAAAACTAAAAACATAAAGAGGCTACTTAATTAAATTATAGAAGAAATTTTCCCAAATCTAGAGGAAGAACTAGACATCCAAACACAAAAGGCCTGGAAAGAATCTAAACATATTGTAAGAACATATTGTAATAAAATGTCAAACCCCTAACACTAATAGAGGAGAAAGAAAAGAGCAATAATCCAATCAAAGAAGCAAGCAAGCACCATTATTTTTACTTTTTATATTTTTATTTTTATTTGTGTGTGTATACACACATATCAGGGCCTCTTAGGCTGCAAATGAACATCTTGTAACATTGAACTCAGGTCACCAAGCTTTGCAAGCAAATGCCTTTAACTGCACAGCTATCTTCCCAATTCCCCAATCAGATAAACAACCAATAAAATTACAATAATTAGTAAACATTTCTGAGTAATACCCTAAATGGAAATGGCTTCAACTCACTAATAAAAAATGCAGAATAACTGACTGGATTAAAAATAAAGAGAAAGCCGGGTGTGGTGGCGCACGCCTTTAATCCCAGCACTCGGGAGGCAGAGGTAGGAGGATCGCTGTGAGTTCAAGGCCACCCTGAGACTACATAGTTAATTCCAGGTCAGCCTGGGCCAGAGTGAGACCCTACCTCGAAAAACCAAAAAAATAAAAATAAAAAATAAAAAAATAAAGAGAGAGGGCTAGAGAGATGGCTTAGCAGTTAAGGCGCTTGCCTATGAAGCCTAAGGACCCATGTTCGACTATCCAGATCCCATGTAAGAAAAACACACAAAGGTGAGGCAAGCATAAAGTCACACATGCCCACTAGGTGGTGCAAGCATCTGGCATTCAATTGCACTGGCTAAGGCCCTGGCATGCCAATTCTCTCTCTCTCTCTCTCTCTCTCTCTCTCTCTCTCTCTCACACACACACACACACACACACACACACACAAATAAAAAATAAGTGCTGGGTGGATGGTTTAGTGGTTGAGGCATTTGCCTGTAAAGCCAAAGGACCCAGGTTTGATTCCTCAGGACCCACATTAGCCAGATGCACAGGTGGCACATGCGTCTGAAGTTCATTTGCAGTGGCTGGAGCCCTGGCACACCCATTCTCTCTCTCTCTCTCTGTCTTTCCCTCTCCCTCTCTCTCTCCCTCTTTCTCTTTTTCAAATAAATAAATAAATATAAATATAAAATAAATATAATAAATAAAATTTAAAAATAAAGATCTAACAACGTATTTTCTCCAAGAAACATACTTCATTGGCAAAGACTGGCACAGTCTGAAAATCAAGGAAATATTACAATCAAACACCAGTTTTTTAAAAATAACCAAGCATGACCACCATATCCAAGCACTCTGAGAAACAATCAAGAGACCAAACCTAAGAATCCAGGAGATAAATCTATCAAGTGAATGGAAGCCAAAAAGAAGCTGTCAAAACTATTCTGAGGTAGACTTCAAATGAAACTTATTTAGAAGAGATAAGAAGACCAGTACATAGCAATCATGAAGATATGGGCTGGAGAGTTGGCTTAGCGGTTAAGGTGCTTGCCTGCAAAGCCTAAGGACCCAGGTTCGATTCTGCAGGTCCCATGTTAGCCAGATGCACATCATGGCACATGCATCTGGAGTTTGTTTGCAGTGGCTAGAGGCCATGGCATGCCCATTCTCTCTCTCTCTTTCTCTCCCTCTGTCCTTCTGTATGTAATAAATAAATAAATAAAATGATGAAAAAATAAAATAAAATAAAATAAAAAAAATAAAATAAAATAAAATAAGAAGATATAACCAGTGTAAATATGCATGAAATGATGCTAGAGCTCCTATTTCATAAAACAAACACTAATAGGCACAAAAGGCATCTATAATAAGCAACAAGATTGAAAGAGTAATGAAAAGTCTTCCAACAAAGCCCAGTCACTGGATCAATTCACTGTCAAATTCTACCAAATCTTTAAAGAAGAGCATCACCAATGATCCTCATACTATTTCATGATAAAGAAAGTATAGGACGGGGCTGGAGAGATGGCTTAATGGTTAAGGCATTTGCCTGCAAAGCCAAATGATCCCGGTTGGACTGTCCAGGACCCACATAAGGCAGCTGCACAAGGGGGAACATGCATCTGGAGTTCATTTTCAGTGACTGGAGGCTCTGGCGTGCCCATCTCTCTCTCTCTCTCTCTCTCTCTCTCTCTCTCCCTCTCTCTCTCTTGTTCACTCGCTCAAATAAATTAATTAATTAAATATTTTTTTAAAGTTTAAAAAAAAGAAAGTAAATAAAGAAGCACTGCTAGGCTCATTCTATGAAGTCACCATTACCCTCTAATACCAAAATTATATAAGGACACATATTAAAAGGGTTCAACCATTTTTCCCTGATGAACACAGACACATATAGTCTCAATAAAACACTAGCAAATTGAATTCAAAATCATATTAATATAATATATCATGACCAGGTTGGTTTCATTCTAGAGCTGCAAAGATAATTCATTATATGCAAATCAATAAATATAATACAGTATGTAAACAGACTTAAGAATTAAAATCAATGATCATCTGAGTCTACCTAGAAAAAGCTTTTGATATATAATAATGTCACAAAGTACAACAAGGATCATAGTAGGGATGGAAGAGACCTAAAAGGATGATGGGGAAACGGACGTTAATAGAATATGGAATATATGTGACATGAAAGCAGGAGAAACTATTTGGGGACAGAGTAAAGGGAAGAACAAGCAGGGAGGGGAACAGAGAGGAATAAGAACAAAGTATAATATTATATATGAAATGTCACAAAGAATCTCATTACTGTATATGCTAACTGTAAGTAAAACAGATATTGTAGTGGTTTGATTCAGGTGTCCACCAGAAACTTAGGTGTTCTGGATGCTAGGTTCCCCAGCTGATGGCAATTGGAAATTGAAGCCTCCTGTAGGCAGTGTATTATTGGGGGGCGGGGGGGGCTTATGGGTGATATAGCCAGATTCTCCATGCCAGTGTTTGGCACACTCTCCTGTTCCTGAAGTCCACCTTATGTTGGCCAGGTGGTGATGTCCACCCTCCGCTCATGCCACCGTTTTCCCTGCCATCATGGAGCTTCCCCCTCGAGCCTGTAAGCCAAAAGAAACCTCTTTTTTCCCAGAAGCTGCTCTTGCTTGGGTGATTTCTACCAGCAATGCGAACCTGACTGCAACAGATATATAAATTAATGATAGGCTTATCATGACCAGTACATTTACTGCATTCTATGGCTAACATCAAGGTGCACATGTTTTGGTCTTCTGCAAAACACTCAACATGTAGTATGTTTTAGACTGAAGAACTCTATAAGTCATAGAGGCATACATAATTTCCTTCTAGCCACTCTGAAGAGAAAAAAAGATAATTTTTATTTACTTACACAGAGTATGTGTATTTGGCGGGGGACATAAGGGTCTTTTGCATTTGTAAATGTATGCTCATCTGGTTTTATGATGTGGCTGGGAAATTGAAGCTAGGCCAGCAAACTTTTAGCCTTTAACTATCGGACAATCTCCTGAGACCCTCCCAAAAATTTTTAATGAGATATAACTTTTTCATACTCTTCAAAATATTTCATTTTATTTATTTATTCATTTGCAAGCAGTGACAGACGGAGAGAGGGGAGAGAAAATGGGCACATCAGGGCCTCTAGCCCCTGCAAACCTACTCTAGATGCATGTACCACTTTGTGTATCTGGCTTTCGACCACTGGTCACTAGGCTTTGCAGGCAAGCACCTCAACCACTGAACCATCTCTCCAGGCTGATTTTTTTTCATATTTTAATGTCAGTACAGTTCTACAGATCCCCTGAGAGTATCTTGTAGCTACTCTGATAGTGCTCCTTCTTTGGAGCTTTTGTTAAATGAGAGACTTATAACCTTCATACAGAAGCAGAACCCCTTGGTGACATGGACCGGGTCTGGAAACCACGCAGTTCTAACTCAAAATCAGACTGGCCAGTGATTGTTCCTATTACTAGAGTAACTTAGAGGCTAAGGTCTTAAGTTTAGGCCATAGCTTTAGGAGTTAATGTAATTACTAGTAACTATGTAGTCATACTATTCTGTTTTTCCAGTGAGTGATTAGATGAAAGTGCAAGATCTATTATTTCCATAGCTCTCATTCTAAGAGCATGTGGACAAAACCAAGTCAAATCAACTCTGACCATACCAGTTTCTATAAGGTACAGCACTGATCCCAATTGTACATTTAAAAATAATGAATATTAAAAGAAATTGTTCTTGACAATCTTTCAGACTTCTGTTAGAATTCATATTGATGAGTGACACAATTTTCTCAGAAAAAGCAAGTTACAAACATTAGAACATTACTCATGATCCCACCAATGTGATAAGAGGAATGATTGGAATGGAGGATGATTATATATTTCCAGATATCCTAGAAGTAAATAATCACAGTGTCTGACCCTATGATGGGTTTAAGGTGCTTTTCAGAAAAAAAGGCTTGGACCACAACACCATACAATAAAGATTTGAGTTGCCTTTGATGTTATTGCTGACATACAGACTAATTTCTTGGAATTTCCAGAGTAACAGAAGTATTTATTATTTATAAAGGACCCCTAAGGCTTGGGGGACTGACCATGTTATTAGAAAACTAGTTTGAACCCGTGTAAATCAGCCCATTCTCCTGACTTTTAGTAGGGGAAGGAGACTGGAAGGTAGGTTAAACCACATGGACAATGATTCAGCCATGCCTATATAATGAAACTCCAACAAAAACTCCAACCATTAAAGCATAAGGCAGCTTTTTGGTTGGTCCACACATTAATGTGCCAGGACATTGAGCACAGGTATACCACAGGAGAGAACACAGAAGTTCTGAGTTCAGGGCCCTCCCAAACTTTGTCCTTTGTATCCCTGTAACCAATCAGCTGAGTGTTTATTTGTTTAATTTGGGTAACAATCCAGAAAGGGCAAAGTGTTTCTTCCTTGAGGATAGTAGCTGTAAGCCTGGAGACCCAGCGGCTCCCAGTTTATTAGCCTACAGCATATCAGCCTTGAGCCTGGAGTACCAGCAACTTTCAGCATTATCAGCCTTGAGCCTGGACAGCCAGGGGTTCTCCACTCTTAGTCCTTGCTCTCTCTCCTGCTCTTTTAGCCATACAAGATAACAACTCTTTTTTTCAGTTCTCTGGCTGCTGAGAGAACAGCCTTTGTATCACCAGCATTTGATGAGACCCCTTCAGCCTGCTCTACTTGTGACAGTAATCGTGAATTGGTGAAAGAAAACTATCCAAAAGGGGTTTCATTAGGGTCTATGCTGCAGCAGCAGAGGGAGCAGGGCACAGGGTGGAGACACACCTAGACTGACCTGATAAGGGTGGGAGGTGGGCTGAATGTATTAGGCAAAAAAAAAAAAAAAAAAAAAAAAGGCAGGCTCACACATGCACCCAAGCTCTTGGCTGCACCTGAAAACTGAGTCATACTGCAAAGTACATTTAAGGTATGGTAGATTACACATATGTGTGCTTTAATTGGAATAAAAGCACTAATTCTTATGGTCTAGTATTCAAAGTCTGCAGTTCTGTAGCCAGTGCCTAAGGGCCACTCTTTATAAATAACTTAGACTGCTTAAATTTGGAGGGAAAAGCAGGGTTGTTTTTTGTTTGTTTTGTTTTGTTTTGTTTTTTTAACACTGACTCCAATCATCTATCACTTCCTCTCCAAATGGGATCAAACTGATTCTGGAGACACCTATGAGGTCCAGCACACCCGCCTACAAAAACCAAGATCCACCATAAGGAACAGAGCACAGACCAAATGCTCAGCCAAATGTCAGACAAAAACTTCACTCAGAGACAGGAGAGGGAAAAGTCAAGATCAAAAGGAAAGGCTGGAGAGATGGCTCAGCAGTTAAGGCGCTTGTCATTCCCCAGTACCCATGGAAAGCTTGTAAAGCCTGATGCTCAAGGTTGGGTATGCATCTCAATTTCTTTTGAAGTAGCTAGAGGTCCTGGCACTCCCATTCATTCTCCCTCTCTCTCTCTCCTCTTCCTACTTCTCCTCCTCTTTTTCCTTATGTCCCTCTCATAAATAAATAAATAAATAAATAAATAAATAAATAAATAAATAAATTTTAAAACATTATCAGCCCTTCTGTCACCCTAACCTTACACTGGGGATGCCAGTGAATATTTTCCAAACATGTTCCTACTTATATTCCTTTCATTGTATTTCAGGCACACACCTACAGTTTTGTTTTGCTTTGTTTTGTTTTGTTTTGCTTTCTTTTGTTTTGTTTTGTTTGTTTGTTTTTGTCACTTATATGCTTAAAGAATTATTGCAGGAATTTACATACCAAGTAAGCAATAGATGGTACAGTTCCAAAAATCCGTCAAAATTGAGGTATAGACAAGTAATGGGGTTGGATTGTTAACGAGGGATTCTAGGAATTAGGATTTATCCAGGCAAACGATAATGCTGCTAATGACAATCAGCTACCAGTGAGAGAGCCCTGACTCCAGATTTTTCTAAGAGAAAGATATTTCCAGACCTTTTTAAAAAATCTATAAGTTTTAAAACTGTTCTAGGTAAGTTACAAATGTATTAAGAAATTCTCTCTTCCAGTTTTGGCCAAAGTATAAGCAAATTCATGTCTTTATTTTTCTATCACACTTATTCTACTTTATGTTAATGAGATTGAACATTGGTACTACATGAGGCGTTATGAGGGCTCTGGAAATAGTCAAATATTAACTTTGGGTGGTTATATCAGGATTGTATTACAATGCAATGTCATGGAAAAAGAGAATACCTCTTAGATCTAGAAAAATATATAAACCTAATTTTGACACAAATCAATTAAGGCAAATTCTAGAATAGTGTGTCGACAATCATACTTTGGAATAAGTTGGAGAAAGAATAAAAACCCATTTTTCTTTTTTTAATTTAAAATGGCAGTGCTTTATTTTAATAGAAATATAATTGAGTTATGTTCAACTCTATCATAAAATGAATGCATTATTAGTTTTTTCTCTATGTAAATAAAATAGAAAGTGAAAAATTGAACTCTTATGCATTTTTATTGGCCTTTTCTGCTTTTTTATTATAATTTATTTTTTGTTTATATTATTCTAATTTTACATTCATATTGGTGACTCCATTATCCTCCTTCCTGTCCTCCCTCCCTTCAAAGGGGGCCTCATCAATGGGGAATGTGGGTCATGCGTTGTGGGGGTAGTCAAGAGTTATGGGGGATAGGCCAAGTCTCTGTGCATAATGCCAAGATGTTCTCCCACAGGACAGAATTTTTTAACCACACATCACAAGATTGTCCATGTTTCTAACCGTCCAAACCAACATTTAATATAAAAAATATACTGGCTATTATATTATAACCCTGCAAGCCACCAGATTTGATACTTATCTCTAAATAAATAGCATAAATTGCATCTGAACAAATTTGGGAAGAAATATCATAGTTTCCACCTTCACAATTCATAAGATACTGACAAGGATGTCTGTTTAATATCTAAAGAGATCTATCTTTTTCATTACCTAGAATTCTTTGGGCATATCCACTCAACCTTTTCTGTTTTGATTTAATTTTTGAATCATAATATAAAATAGGCTGAAATTTTACATTTGTTATTACCAGTGAGTGCCAAATATATGCTGAAATAATAAAATAGTTATTTATAGTTTGCCTAATGTTATGATAGTGATATCCACAATACAAGTAAGTGTGTCAACACAATGAATGCTTTCATAAGCTAACATCATCATGTTTGGATTTATCTCTTAATTTTTTTTTCCATGGAAAGTTAAAGTAAATTAAAAGGTAAGTGTATGGCCATACCACCCTGAACATGCCTGATCTCGTCTGTTCTCAGAAGCTAAGCAGGGTTGGGCCTGGTTAGTACTTGGATAGGAGACTGCCTGGGAATACCAGGTTCTGTAGGCTTAGCCAGGCATGGTGGTTCACGCCTTTAATCCCAGCATTTGGGAGGCAGAGGTAGGAGGATCACTGTGAGTTTGAGGCCACCCTGAGACTACATAATGAGTTCCAGGTCAGCCTGGAGTAAAGTGAGACCCTACCCTGAAAAACCAAATTAAAAAAAAAGTTAATACTAGAATGTAATTATTCTGAGTGTTACTTTGTATCATTACATAAAGCAAAGTACTTTATCCCAAAATACTGTCACTACTAAACTGCCCATTGCTCATTACTTAAATTTACTTAATTTACTTAAATTTACTTTCCTTATATCTCTTATAGGTACAAACTCACTGAATTGTTCATTCTTTTGTTATATGTGAAGCAATTATTTTCAATTTTAAAAACACATGTAAATGTTCTTGATTTGGTAAGAAAAAAAATCATAGAACTACAAAAATAAGAAAACTGTCAGATATAAGCAAAAGGACTTTAAATGATTTACTCAAAGTCTTACCACTAATAAGACTAGTAGGTTCCAGAAGCAAAGATTTTTGTTGCCTGATTTGGAGGTAAATTACTTCATTGCTGGTGCTTTCTGTCACTGCCTTTTGTAATCAGTGATCTCTAACCACTTAGCCATCTCTCCAGCCCATGTAATCAGTGATCTCTAATCACTGAGCAATCTCTCCAGCCCATGTAATCAGTGATGTCAAGGGATGTTTGGATGAAAATAATTGACAAATATATATCCCTTGGGGTAAGAGTGAACAATGAAATTTTGACTTATGAAATATTCCATTTTGACCATTTCAGGTAACAAATTGAAGAAACTAATGTCCAGTACAACTTAACAATAAGCCTTACCAAGTCTTTATATCTCAAAGACTCCCACCAAGTTATGGATGAATAACTTGGAAGAATATTGTATTGGAGAATGTAGAAAACTGTTGTTTTATCATACATATTTTCAAGGTTGAATTTTTTTTTTTTTATTATTTTAGTTAATTTTGGAGAGAGACACAGAGAGAGACAGACAGAGAGGGAGAGGGAGACAGATAGAGATGTGTGCGCCAGCAGTCTCTCAGCTGCTGTGAACGAAATCCAGTTGTGTGCACCCCCTTGTGGTCAAGTGCAGCATTGCGCCCTTGTGTCACTTTGCATCTGGCTAAACATGGGACCTGGAGATTGGAACCGGGTTCTTAGGCTTAGCAGGCAGGCGCCTTAACCGCTAAGCCATCTCTCCAGCCCTCAAGGTTGAATTTTTATGATGCCTAGCTTCACTTTTATAATTACGTTAATTTTGAAACTCAAATACTAGGTTTCTAAAAAGATCTGGTTTTTATGGAGTAATTTCTAAAACTTGATCTATTTACTTTTGCAAAAGGATAAAGAACAATTAAAAACTACTTCGCAGGCATAGTGGTTTCATTTCTAAAACAGTGTTTGTGGCTCTGAATCAATAATAATAATTCTTGTGGCATATTTTGCATGTACATGTATAGTATGTATTGTGTAGTGTATGCATGTATATGTGAAGGCCAAAGGGGAATGTCAAATGCCCTTCTCTACATTGCTCATCTGTGGATTTCCTTGAAAAAAAGTATCTCTCTGAACCCTGAACTATAGTTTCCACAAGCTCCAGAGTTTCTACAGTCTCCTCTCCCCTCAGGACTAGGGTTACAGACATGTGTGGTTGTACCCAGCTATTTACATGGACACTGGGGAACCAAACTCAAATGGGCTCAGGCACTCTCAAGCCCTCGTGCTTACACAGGAACCCCTCTAACCACTGAGCCATCTCCCCAGCCCCTTTGTGCATTTTCAATGTTTCCAAAATGAACATTTGATAGGTTGGGAGAAGCATCATCATATTCCATCCCCTAACCAAAAGGCACCAAAAACACATTACTTTAAACTGCAAAGTGGGGCTGGAGACATGGTTTAGTGGTTAAGGCACTTGCCTGTAAAGCCTAAGAACTCATGTTTGAATCTCCAGGTCCCATGTAAGCCAGATGCATAGTGATGCAAGTGTGCAATGTCACACATGCACATAAGGGAGCGCATGCATCTGGAGTGTGTTCACAGTGGCTGAAGGCCCATTCCCTCTCTTTCTCCCACTTTCTCTCTCTCTTGAAAAAAAAAACTGCAAAACTGAGAGGACACCTTTAATTCCAGCACTCAGGAGGCAGAGGTAGGGAGATCGCTGTGAGTTTGAGGCCACTCTGAGACTACATCGTGAATTCTAAGCCAGCCTGGTCTAGAGTGAAACCCTACCTCAAAAAACTAAAAAAAAAATAAAATAAAATAGTAATAAAGGAATAAATAGGGGACCATGATTCAGGTTGAATCTCACCAAAAACAAAAAGGGGTAAACTTTTAAATAAAATAAGATAGCCACACTATGTCCCATGTTTTATAAGGCTATGCTTTCAAAGAGATGCCTTTGCGGTTAAGTGCTTGCCTGTGAAGCCCAAGGACCCTGGTTTGAAGCTCGATTCCCAGGTACCTACATAAGCCAGATGCACAAGGTGGTGCATACATCTGGAGTTTGTTTGCAGCGGCTGGAGGCTCTGGTGCCCTTTCTCTCTCTCTCTCTCTCTCTCTCTCTCTCTCTCTCTGCCTCTCTTCTTTGTCATTTACTCTCAAATTAATAAATAAAAATAAACAAAAAATTATTTAAAAGATGAAAAGGAAAGTGAGAAAGGAGGAAAAATAGAAGAGAGCAAGCAAAGGTGTGCATCTGAATGCTGCAGAGAGTCAATCTGGATAACTCATGCCTAAAGCCATGCATCCTCCACAGCCTAAGGCTCAAAAAACCCATCATGGAGAGGAGCAGTGTGATTCAGGAGAGAGTGTGATTGATTTTAATGTCACAAGAACTGTATCCAAGTAGCAGTGTGACCTAAGGTGAGTCACTTAACCTTGGCCTCAGTCTCATTTTTTAAAACAAAGGGCTTAAATTAGATTATTTTTATATTTCCTTCAAAATCAAATATGATATGATTTTGCTCATCTTTTTGCTGGGTAGCAATTGGAATCAAATCAATGGACAGAAAAGAAACTGATCAAATAGTCCAATTAACTAAGATAAAATGAAATTGAAGATGTAAAGCTCCTTAAAATGTACCATGTTTTAAAGGTTATCTCCATTACTATTAGTTATGAAATTTTAAAATAAAAATCACTATAAGTAAAATTCTCCAAATGTCTGAAAGTGAGGCCATGTGTTTATTTAAGCAATTGTCAAATCTGAGATGAACATTATCGTGGTAGTTTGAATGTATGGCCCCAAAAGACACGGGTGTTGTTATTAAAAAGCTTGTCTGCAGTCACCTGGCTGGAGGAGGTGTCACTGGGGGTGGATCTGATTTATCACCAGATGTGCAGAGTGCTGGAGCTCTGCCTGGGTTCCCTGCTGTTTGGTGGACAGTTTTTGTTGTTGTTGTTGCTTGTGGTACTAGTGGTAGTTTTTTCTCTCTGTGTGAATCTATGAAATGGAGCCAGCTTCTTCTGTCATTATGGAACTTCTCCTGGTCCTGTAAGCCTGAAATAAATCCTATTCCTTCCACAAACTGTTTCTAGTTTGGAGGTTCATTCCATCGGTGTGGTGATAAGAATCACCAAATGTCTGAAAGTGTGTCTATTTAAGCAGTTGTCAAATTTGTTATCACTCTCAAATCTCTACTTATAATCATCTGAAGTTCCACAAGAGAAGTACTAAGTCCCTCATGTGTATATTTCCTTTCTAGTTTCACTGTAGGTATCGTCAGAGTGCTGGTTATGTCATGCTTGTATACACTCATAGAACCAGAATTAGGAGAGACTGTGTGATAGAAAGTACTTATAAACTGTGAAAAGTTCTACTGACTATGTCTACACTGCCTGATAAACTGTAAAGAGCAACAAGGGAAGAAATAGGTATGTGAGAAATTTGGGTTAACTTAAAAAGAACCTGTGTCTAGGGCAGAAAGTTTTGCAGAACTGAGGTGTTATCCATGAGACTAGCAAGATTTCCCTCTCCCAGGAATGCTGAAGTGTCTATTAACTGACCAAAGATGTTTACAGAGGGAAATCCCCGTAAAGTCTGCAAAGAGAAGAACTCTGCAAGAGAACCCGTTTGTGAAAACAGGGAAAAGGTGAAACAAAGCACCCACTATGCAGCACAACTAAGGCAACAGCTTCCCTCATTGTCAAAGACTTTTTTTTGTGCCTCCATAAAATGTCTACAAGTAAAACACTCAAACTATGATTCATTTATGAGCAGCACATTAGATAACATTTCTTTTGTCATTATGTCAGTATTATAGTCATGTAAAGCTGCATGGTTTCATTCCCCATCAACATAAAATTCAAACAGGAAAAAAAAAAGAACAGAATTAGGAGTTTCAAAAGTAATTTTTTTTCTGATTTATAATCCTCTCCTTGCAACAATCTTTGATTATGTGCTTTGGATTCATTTATGAGGACTTATCTATGTTTCAAACCCCTGTCACAACATTGTTATCACAACAAATTTGAATTTCCTCCTACAATATTTGTACAAATAATTGTGAGTACTCTACTGATAGTTCTTGGGTTGTTTTATCCTTAACATTTTAAAATCTTGGTCTTCCTCCTAAAACGAACCCAACATTGCTCAGGGAAATTCACGGAAAAGGGGGCGGGAAGATTGTTAAGAGTCACAAGTTGGGTCATTATGCACAGAGACTTTGCCTCTTCCACATAACTGATAGCTACACCCACAATGCACAACCCACATTCCCCAAGGAGGAGGGTCCCTTCAGAGGGGGGGAGAATATCATTTAGCACCAACATGAATGTATTCACATTATGTGCATAACTAATAAAAAACAAATAAAAATTTTTAAATCTTGGTCTTCTATTACTTAGGGTTTTTTAGGGTTAACAGGGCCTCCAAAAGTAAACTAAAAGTGGCTAAATATAAGAAAATGTCCTTGAGTCTCCAAGAGTAGGATCTGCTTTTTCCTTATTGCTTTTTCCCTAAAGGAGTCCTCGAAGCCTTCACTTCCTGGAGGCCACAAATGTCAAAAGAAGGATCTGGTATTTCCTTATCTAGTCTTCTCTAAAAGAAGTACCCTTTCTCTAGAAGAAAAAGTAATCCTTTTCTGAAATGAGACTACTCCCTTCCCTAGAATCCTGGTGAAACACTTAAACACCTGGCATGGGGGCTGGGCTGATGGGCGGGGCACCCATACAGTGACTATCCACAGTCACCAGGCAGATTTCCCCCCACTTGGGAGATTTCTGCTTTGCTTTCTCTGTCCTCCAGTTTTGCCTTCTTTCTTTCTCACAAGCCCTATAACAAAATCTTTCTAAACATCATCCTCTACCATCTGTGGATTTCACTCATCAAATTCCTAAGACAAGAACCCAGATGCCACTAACTTAGTGGAAACTTGGTGTGACCTTAAACATCTGGTACCTTAACTCCTGAATTATAGCTCAACTAAGAGCCAACTAAGGGTCTGTCACTCTAAAGACATCCCAAATTCCTGAATCACTACAAATGTGAAAACATCACTTTAAGAGAAAAATAAAAGAAAAACAAAGTATATAACTCAATGATATTGTGAATTCAATAGTAAAATTCAATTGAACACTTTTATAATAATCCTAATAGTTTTTCCATTTGCTTTATTGTACCTACTAGGGTGCTGCTCAAAGCAAGTAGCTAACAACATGCCTGTTACTGTTGGACATAGCAAGTTGCATGTCATTAGGAGGCATAGGACCTCACAAGGCTTAATTGGGCATGCCTGCTTTTGATCTATTTTCTACATGAGCATGTAGATTAGAGCAGAAGTTCAAAATGTCAGTTGGTAGAATGCACACAAGACCTGTGTAGTGGTGATCAATTCATCATCAACCACTTTTTCATGATGACTTTGTCAACCGTCTGTTCATTAGTTTTTTTGTTCACAAACACCAGAGACCAAATCATAATGAGTGCCAGCTACTATGGGATGGGAGGGATAATGCAAATAAGACCTCTAACACAAAGAGTAATTTTTTTTTTTGAGGTACAGTCTCATTCTAGCCCAGGCTGACCTGGAATTCACTCTGTTAATCCCATGTTGGCTTCAAACTCCTACCACTGCCTCCTGGGTGCTGGGATTAAAGTTATGAGCCACCATGACCAGCTTAAACATTTTAAAATTTTAAATTGTGCTTGAAAGATAGTTCAGTTGGTAAAGTACTTGCTTTGTCAACTGGATGGCCTGAATTTGATCCCCAAACACAAACTTAAAAGTTGGGCATGATGTCTCATGCTTGTAATCTCAGCACTGGGGAGGCAGGAATAGGTAGATCCCTGGGAATCACTGGCAAGCCATTATAGCCTAATTGGTGAGCCCCAAGCAGAAAAAGAAAATGATCCAGAGTAAGATATTCCCTTCAGAAACATGTTCCCAGGGACCTACTTCTTCTGACTACACTCCACCCACTAGTTTACATCACCTCCCAATGATGCTATCAGATTATAAATGCATCAAAGGATTGATCCATTGATTAAGTTAAAACACTTATAATCCAATCAGTCCCTCAAACCCCTACATTTTGAACCAAGTCTTCAACACATGAGTCTTTGGGGAACATTTTATATCAAAATCACTAACATTCACTTACCAAATACTGAACAATTACTTTAGTCAAGAACAAATCATTAGGGAATGGAGAGGTGGCTCAGTGGGTAAAAACATTTGCTTGTGCAAACATGGGGATCTGAGTTTGACCCTCAATATCCATTTTTTTAAAAATTGGAGGGGAGAGCTACAGAGTTGGCTCAGCATTAAGGCACTTGCCTGCAATGCCTAATGACCCAGTTTCAGTTCTTCAATACCCACATAAAACCAGATATACAAAGTGGTGCATGCATCTGAAGTTCATTTGCAATGGCTACAGGTCCTGGCACACCCATTCCCATTTTCAATCTCTCTCTCTCCTTGCAATGAATAAATAAAATATTTTTTTAAATTGTGGTATGGCTGCACATGCCTCTTGCCATAGTGCTGAAAGGGGAGTCACTGGGACACCCTCATCAGCCAATCTAACTAAAACACTGTGAGCTCCAAGTTTTCTAAGAAACTCTGTCTCAGGGAAACAAGGGATAAACTAAAAGAAGAGGACACCTAAGATCTTCTGATCTCTACACACCTGCACACAGGGTATGAACCTACACACACGTGCTCATACACCAAACACATGCACACACACACAGAGACTATATCACACATGCTGCACACACACACCAAAAAGGACAAATGATTACCCAATATTTTTGCATTTGCATATATGATCATATTTTAAATGAAGTATACAAGGCTCCATGAGTACATATATGTGGTAGAGACTTTACTGCAGGAGGCCTCTATGAACTTAATCAGGATATATCTGTTGAACTCTTATAAGTCTAGAAGGTTTCAGAGATCTTGATTGATCCTATCTACTACCTAGCACCTGTGTCAAAGACACCCCTTTTCCTCTTCAGGTGTGCATTCTTTACCACCTTTCTGCTCTCCATAACTAGTGCTTTTCCAGCCTTCTGTAACAGTATTTATGTCACAATTATAAAAACAAAATTAAATATACAAGACAAGTCAGATAACAAATCCTTACTTCTTAAGAACACCACTAAATTTTTGGCTAATCATCAAATGTGGCTGTGACTTAGAAAATATCATAATGACTAATATATTTCTCACTGGAATTCTTCCCAACTGTTACCAAAGCAGCAAGAAAAAAAAACATAAATTTTCTTCAGTATCCGTTTTAAGAGACTGCTTGCAAAGCTGATCCATTCTGTGTTGAGGGAGAGGCTGGGCTGAGAGCAGAGCACTAGAGATATAAAACATGATTTGAAAGTAAGCTAAACTGTTTCCAATAAAGACTTCTATTAATAATCCTTCTGAGTTTGATAGATTACAACAGTAGGACAAATAATGAGATGTTCTTGTGAATCAAAGCTAATGATTCCTCTTTCTCAAGATTCAAAACAAAGGCGGGACCAGGCTCAACTTACCTACCTCTTCCAAACCATTTACCCATAGGAAAGGAGCCCCTGCCGACCCCCACTCCAAACCAGTGAAATCTAGTCTCCTGTCTCAGGAAAACCCAAAGATATGGAAAATCCTTTCCATAGCCAAAAGCTGGCAGAGTCTACGCCAGGATTTTCCATGCAATAGGGCAAGAATCACAAAGGTAATGTGAAGGAAAACTTAAGCCCTATTCTCTTCCTTCACCCTGACCTAACCTCTAATCTCCACTTCAAATCCCCATTTCTCCAAAAACCATGAAACAGGAGAGATGCGCAATGCGATAAGGCCAGCACTGAGTATGCACATGAAGACGAGCTGGAAGGGTACGTCGTTTCTTTGAGCTCATCGCACATGCAGCCAGCTGAATATAAATTTCCCTCTATCTCATCAAGCTCTCACTGTTTGGCCTCCTCTGACTGATATTGGCTCATCATACTTAATCTAGGGTGAAATTTCCTCGTCTGAGCTAAATTACTCGCAGCCATCAAGGGAAGCGATATTTATTTTTCGTGGGGCTAATGACCTGTCCCCCAGACCCACCCACTGATGGTTATTTACTGGGGCCCAGATGCTTGAGCTCAAAATGAGTGCTAATGTCAGCAGGTGCCATCCCTCATTCAGCTCAGTGATTGAATTGGAGCGATCCCATTGACATTGACTCTGTGACTTTTAAGGCCATTACCCTCAGCCAGAGATGAACCTCTCATCATGGCGATGACAGTGACAGCTGATTAGCGACAAATTACAAGCAGGAAGGTGCAGAGGCTTTATTGGGCAGGGCAGAAAGAACCAGTGGTAAGGGTGAGAGGTGTAAGGAGAAAGGCAGGAAGCAGAGAGAGAGAGACTGGGAAAAGAAGAGAAGCAGCAGAAAGAAAACATCCAACATTCCTTCTCTTTTCCATGTCTGTTGTATCAGTTCTCAGCTATGCCCTTTATGTTTTATAGCTATTTGTTATATTTAAATAACCAGAGATTCATAAATCTACAGAGCAGAACTTATATCTGGTCTGCTGAGGCTATAGAAACAACATAGTATTTTAGAAAAGAATGCTGATTATTCAAATACTTTAAGCAAGTAACTACTTTCTGTTTTCTTGTATTTGAAATTGCACTAACCAAAAGACTTTCAGAATTTATTTGTTAAATGTTTTTATAGCCAGTTTGCTTAAGTTGAGTGGTACATGGATTGGTGCATGAAAACCATGAGCACAAAGTTCTCAATATTATCTTAAACTAAAGCTCATTTTTTAAAAGCCGTTCAGCTCCTCCAAATGTCTGTTCAGTAGGCTTTATACCCAAGCCTTTCAGGACTTTAACAGAAATATATGAATTATTTATTGTATTATTAAATTGCTGAATATCACTTTAGAATGAAGCATTTCTTTCTTTGCTCTCTGCTAGGTGGTGTAGATTGGCTTGGAATGGTTTTTAGTTGTTCACATGATCTAAAACCCTAACATACAGTGTGTAAATTCTGAGAATTATAGGTAGTTTGGGATTTGAAATCAATACTGACACTGATTTTTGTGTCCTGGACACTTGTTACTAACAGCAGTTCCACAAACATCCACGTTTCCAGCACTACAAAGAGCACGCTGAGAATGGGACTGCGCAGTATTCACACAGCATGACAGCCTGGCTGTCTGCCTTGTTCTCAGACACATGGCAGTTGACCAAACGGTGTCAGGGACAATGGACAGTCTGTTGAGAAAGCCACCAGCACCCACTCCCCAGTGAAATGAAAAGTATTGTGAACAAAATCAAGGAAAAAGAAATAGTGTACCAGTGTCACTTGACCTTTATAAGTATGTTTTGTTTTGTCTCTTCTGCCCTCCACACAACTACTTTCTGCCTTGGTTTCACATTAAAACTTTCCTATTTTTTTCTGGTCTCTTCTTTTTTTTTTTTTAATCAAAAATTTTAACACATGAATATAATGTAATTTTATCATAATCCTCTCCCACTACTCTTTTTTAGTGGACACTTACTAAAACATTTATAGACCTGTGAAGAGAGTGTAGTTGTGGCTGCACCAGCAGCCTGAGCTGGACATACACATCTGGAATCTTAAAATAAGTCAGTATGTGAAGATTGACATCATTGAAATGCCACATGTCAAGACTTGCTTTATGTTTTGTTTTGTTTTGCTTTCCCAGAGAGCCAGTTGTTTAACATTGGCCAGGACACAATTACATTTAATGCTGCCTGTTGTTTAGAAGCACTTGAATGTGGAGCAAGGGAGCTTCTAAAATGGGAGGGGGCAGGGAGGACGGGGACCAGTTAGGGAGGGAGAAATATGCCCTTGCTCTCTGCTTTCCTATATTCTTGTGATAAATCTTCATTGTGAGTTTCCATGGCAGATTGCCTATTTATGATTGATAGTCAAAAGGGCAAGAAACATACTTTATGATTAAGTATTATTATACAAGCTCCCAAGGTGGACTCAACAAATTCCTAGTCATCACTGTCTTATCATAATAAAACATAAAATTTATTTGCAGCAGGCTTTAGTGCATCTCCTCATTGAAAGGGGACTTTCCAACTGGGACAGGAATGTTCAGTGTATTCAAATGAAAAACACAACTTCAGTTATCCTTAGATAAGAAAGGAAACTAAATGACATTTTTGTAACTACATAAATAAATTGGAAATTACTGTTCATAATAAAGCTTTGCTTAAACAATGTTATTATTTTCCATTACTAAGGCACTAAAGGTTATCTTGTCCCTCTCAATATATGTGATACCTGTCTTATCCATGACACTGGCTTCTCTGCCAACTGCATGTGGAGAACTACATGCTCACCTGCTGCACATGCACGATTCTCAATTCATAGTCAGCAGAATCCCCCAGAAACCTTATTTTCCCTTCACAATCTCCATCTCTGAGAATGGCTAGATTCTCCCACACACACACACACACACACACACACACACCCCAGGTACCCAAGCACCATCCAAAAGGTCATGCTTATTGACTTTTTGGCCCTCACCCTCAACTTCCACAGCTAGAAAACAATGGAATCCTGCATCCTTGTCTTCTAAACAGTCCTTTAACCCCAGAACTGCCCTTTCTGAAGCTACTATCCTGAATTAAAGTGCAGTTACATCTCTCCCCAGGTATCCCACAGCCTGGCAGTTTCCAAGCCTAAAACCTTGCAGTCCTCCATTGCCACAGCAATACCTGTAGAGTGCGAAATCTCACCAGTCCTCTACTGTTAAAAATTGGTCCATGGCCATCCTTCAAGAAGAGCCATCACTGCAACACTTCTGTTGTCCTCTCAAGGTGAGGTGTCACTGTTCACTCTTCTGTTGTCCTCTCAAGATGAACCATCACTGTGACACTTCCATTGTCCTCTTAAGATGAGCTATCACTGTGACACTTCCATTGTCCTCTCAGGATGAACCATCACTGTGACACTTCCATTGTACTCTCAGGATGAGCCATCACTGTGACACTTCCGTTGTCCTCTCAGGATGAACCATCACTGTGACACTTCCGTTGTCCTCTCAGGATGAACCATCACTGTGACACTTCCGTTGTCCTCTCAGGATGAACCATCACTGTGACAATTCCGTTGTCCTCTCAGGATGAGCCATCACTGTGACACTTCCGTTGTCCTCTCAGGATGAACCATCACTGTGACACTTCCGTTGTCCTCTCAGGATGAACCATCACTGTGACACTTCCGTTGTCCTCTCAGGATGAACCATCACTGTGACACTTCCGTTGTCCTCTCAGGATGAACCATCACTGTGACACTTCCGTTGTCCTCTCAGGATGAACCATCACTGTGACACTTCCGTTGTCCTCTCAGGATGAGCCATCACTGTGACACTTCCGTTGTCCTCTCAAGATGAGCCATCACTGTGACACTTCCATTGTCCTCTCAAGATGAGTCATCACTGTGACACTTCCATTGTCCTCTCAAGAATAGAAGGATTAGGTGTCCCTCCCTCCTTGATATTCCTGCTGTGTACTAGAAAAGCACTTTCTACAACTGTAGTCATCAGGTTACTGATATCCCTGTTTTTCTCACTGACATATGAAATTTTCAATTATATTCTCTACTCCATACAAGCACACCTAATGCACAACAAATAGCCAATAATTGTCTGGATGGGAAAATGGATTAAAATGAACAATGATTCCTCACACCAGAAGATAGTTGTCAAATTCCACAGACAGGACTATCCCTTCAACACAAGCAATCTCAGATTTCAGAAAGTTCTTGTACTTTCATTTTCCCTCAGTTGTTCCATTTCCATATTTTTCTCTTCATGCTCAATTGAGCTTTAACTTCATTTGAGCATTACTATCATCTTTACACATGTGAAAGATATTTCTCTGTGGGACTCACCAACGCACCATCTCACCTACCTACAAACTGTTTCAGATGTTGGTACCCTGAATATTCTCTGTCCAAGTTTCACTCAGACTCTGAGCCCTGAGATCTCAGTCTTAATTTCACTACTGTTTGGATACAACAGTAACTCATGTGCATTTTCTCCAAAGGACAAAAAGGCATTTCTTTATTGATAAAAACAGATATTAAAAGGCCATTTGATCACTTCTTTGTCTTTTGGTTAATATCAAGTGTGGAAAGGCTATTTCAAAGGAATATTCTTTTCTGACCACAGGGTCACACAACTATCTTGAGCTCTACCTAAATAAATCTTTACTGTCTGTATCCCCTTCTTTTGATCCCTTTGAATCATAGTTTTATCTGTGAGAGAGAGAGACTAAGTGCTCAGGAACAAAAGTTCTATCTCATGTTTAGAGTCAAGGTAACTTGTATCACAGAAACAAGAGGTTATGAAAGACAAATAATGCATGGGAAAGTAAGAGTATAAAGGGAGACAAGCAGGGTTTAGAAGGTCACCTAAATGGATTTTGGTCAGAAACATCTCTCCAAATTCAGTTATTGAACCAGAGGAAGGAAGATACAGGAGACTCAAAGGAAGACTAAGGTAGTTTCAAGGCAGTACACTAGAGCATGCATTTGTGTAAGCCACCAAGAAACATGAAGAGTATGGGTCAGCCCAGTCCAAGGAGACAGATGGAAAACTCAAGTAGATGAGAAGCTATGTGATACTAACATCTACCTATCACACACTGTAACTCTGGGCAAGCTACTGACTCCCTCTAAGCCTGTCTCTGCAGTTGGAATGCTGGGATTAATCATTAGACACACATAATAGGTTTGTTATAAGAGCTGAGATAACATACAAAGTACTTGGGTCATCACTTGGTACTTATTAGGTGTTTTACTGATGACTTATTAATACTACAACTATAATTATTTAGTTTGAAAGTAAGAAAGTAGCATGGTACAAACCAATATAACAAGTTTCTCCATTTTTCTATAGTAACATTAGATACTTATTTAAGATCTATCACAAGTTTCTACTCCTGACTATCACTGGGTTTGGCACATCAATATTAAAATGCTCTCTGTTCTTCCTTCTGAGTTAAACATCAGTTTAAAAAAAAAGATGTAAAATTCAGGTAAGAAATCAAAATGTCAACTGTATTATTGGTAAAGCTGGGCAAGAAATGGATAAAGTTTGTTATCACAAAACTGGATGTCAATCCCATGAATCAGACTTATACACCTGTGAACCAACACATCAGAATTGGAGCTGTGCTGCCAAGTTCATGGCTGGGCAGAAGTGTTGCCTGGATTTTCCTTCCTTATGCCAGGGAGGAACATATCAGGCCAGGCTCTCCTTCTTCTCCAAAGGTAGAGAGGCTTGTTGTATTTTGTCTGGAAAGTTCCTTCCTAGGCACAAGAGGAGCTGCAGCTACAGTGTGCCCAACAATACTTCAGCTCTTACCCCAGAATATTCATTCTTCAGTCTACAGAAGTCCATAGACGTATGGACTTCATTAACCTAACTTTGCCTTCCTTAAATAAAGCACTATTCTTCTGTTTTATCTTTGTACCTTGGTGAGAGGCATAAATGATGATGTTTCTCCACAGTGGCTTTTGCATTCCCACGTTCCCTCAAGTTGTTTCTCACTGCACTTCTCACATAGAGGCTTAGCCTCTAACTGTTGCACTCTCCACTTTTCCCTACAAAACTCAAACTTCTAACAATGGCTGCTCATCAAATGGAATGTTTCCATGACCTCTGAGAACCATCCTTGACCAAATATGCCAGAAACTGGCTGAACTCCTGCCAGGCCCCTCCAGCTCACAGTCTTATACATTCTACATCTTTCTCTAAGTTAAAAATACTCCTTCATAAGCCAGGCATGGTGGCACACGCCTTTAATCCCAGCACATGGGAGGCAGAGGTAGGAGGATCACCATGAGTTCAAGGCCACCCTAAGACTACATAGTTAATTCCAGGTAAGCCTGAGCTAGAGTAAGACCCTATCTTGGAAAACCAAAAAAAAATACTCCTTCATGGCTCAAAGTCCTATGTTCCCCCCCTAAAAAGGCTTGAGCTATTGCTGCTATATTTGAGGGGGCTTTGGAGGGAATTGTTTATTGTTTTTCTTGCTCCATATTATTCTCTATGGGATCATTCTATCAGATCCATGGGCTTAAACTGGCTCATGTGAAAAGTATGATTTCAGACTGGAGAGATTACTTAGTGGTTAAAGGCACTTACTTGCAAAGCTTGATGGCCCAAGTTCAATTCCCCAGTACTGACATAAAGCCAGCTACAAAAAGTGGCTCATGTGTCTGGAGTTCATTTGCAGTGGCAAGAGGTCCTGGCATGCCCATTCATATTCATTCATTCATTCTCTGTCTCTCCCATTGCAAATAAATGATAAATATTTTTATTTATTTGAGATAGAGAGAGAGGCAGAGGCAGAGACAGAGAGAGTCAGAGAGAGAGTGAGAAAGAGAGAATGGGTGTACCAGGGCCTTCAGCTACTGCAGATGAACTCCAGATGTGTGAGCCCCCTTGTGCGCATGTGGACCTGAATATTGGAATATGCATTCTTAGGTTTTGCAGGCAAGCACCTTAACTGCTAAGCCATCTCTCCAGCCATAATAATTTTTTTTGAAGTTGCTTAGGTTTCTGCTTTATTCATGCTCATGGAACAACAGACAGGCAGCAATTGATTGAATAGTAGGCTGAGTTGAACAGTTGTTCTTATTGAAGTAGTTTCTTTAAAGGAAGATCATGTAGGGGCACATATGTTAGCCAGTTGAATATTTCTTTTTTATTTTTATTTTTTTAATTTTTATTTTTTGATTGACAACTTCTATAATTATAGACAATATCCCATGGTAATTCCCTCCCTCTCCCCATTTTCCCTTTGAAACTCCACTCTCCATCATATCCCCTCCCCTTCTCAATCAGTATCTCTTTTATTTTGATGTCATGATCTTTTCCTCCTTAGTATGGTAGTCTTGTGTAGGTAGTCTCAGGCACTGTGAGGTCATGGATAGCCAGGCCATTTTGTGTCTGGAGGAGCATGTTATAAGGAGTCCTACCCTTCCTTTGGCTCTTACATTCTTTCCACCATCTCTTCTGCAATGGACCCTGAGCCTTGGAAGGTGTGTTAGAGATATTTCAGTGCTGAGCACTGCTCTGTCCCTTCTTCTCAGCACCATGGTGCCTTCTGAGTCATCCCAAGGTCACCACCATCTGAAAAGAGAAGCTTCTCTAAGCAAAGTGAGAGTAGCACCTAATAACTATTTTTAAAGTATAATTTCAGACTGGAGAAGTGGCTCAGCACTTATGGCACTTGTTTACAAAGCCTAACAACCCAGGTTCGATTCCTCAGTACATACATAAAGCCTGATTCTCAAAGTGGTACATACAGTTGGAGTTTGCTTGCTACAGCTAGCAGTCTTAGTGCACCTATTCTTATTCTCTCTCTCTCCCTCTTCTCACTGTCTCTCTGCTTGCAAATAAATTTTTAAAAATTCCTAAAAATGATTTCAATGAAACATAAAAACAGTATGTGAATCTATCAAGCCACAGCATCTTGATAATTATAAAATCCTAGGACCAAAAGAGGTTATTGGACTTAGAAATAAACTGAGTTTCCTTTAATGGTCTTCATGATCTGATGCTGTTAGCTCTCTATTTAGTTGCCTCCTAATCAGCAAATTCTATCAACCTCAATGTAATTTAACTTGACCTGGAAAATTTATGTATGTTAGAGAATGAACAAAAAAAATGGAACTCAGAAATGATGAATAAAAATGTAAACTTCATCAAACTGGCATAGTCCATTTACCCACAATATTCATCCCTTCAAATAAGTCAAAATATCACTGGCTCACAACTCATTTTGCACAGTAAAAATCAAATGGTAGAAAATGACATTGCAATGATTGTGCAGCCAACCTGTCCCTGAGTCTCTGAGTCCAGCCCGCTGAAAGTTAAAGCAGTAGTATTATCCAAGATGAGGCTGTGACCCCTTGAGGGGCCCATTCACTGTGGTAGGTTAGTGAGAATGAGTCTCCGAACAAGATAATGTTCTCCTCGCCATGCTGACTGGTCAATTTGGATGACATATTTTGGGCATCTCTGTTGATTCCATGACTGCAACTTGTACACCGTCCACAAATCCCCATCTGCAGCTACAGATGGTCCACAATTTTTTCCAGTGTTTATAACAGCTCTTGAGGTGGGGGTGGGGAGAATGAAGGTTTCACAGCCAAGCTGCCCTAGTCAGGTGAGTTTTCATCCTGTTGAACCATGGTGCATCCAGACAACAACTCTACAGAGCTGACTTCCTCAATGCTGGGAAACTGTGTCTCAAGAATGACACTGAAAACACACACTACCTAGAAGAATGTCATCTTTGGTTCACTGCACACTACTGATCTTTAACAATTGTAAAATGACAGGATGCTCTCTTTTGAGAATGATTTAAAGTTTTAGTTATGATTTTGGCACTGTAGAACTGTGTTGTCCAACCCAGGAGCCACTACCCACTGTAACACCATAAACTCAGTTCATCTACCATGTGGCTGGTAGCTTATGTCTGTATCACACAGTAATAGGACACTTCTTTTGCCACAGAAATTTCCTCCAAGCAAAATAGCTTTACAAACAGTTGATATTTTTGCCATAATATGGGCAGATTCTTAGTTCTTTCCAAGTCACACAATTCTGTTCATTTGTTTCATTTTATTTTTCCTGGCCTTTAAACATCCCACAAGGCATTTTTACAAGAAGACAAGTGGATCCTTCTGGGAGGTAGCAAGTGACTCCCTTAACAGATCTTGAAAATCTATAATGGTCAATTATTCCTGAACAAGTAACTAATCAAATATTAAATGTGAGTTATTGTTTTCTTTGCATAATTGAAATGCCATGTACATGAAGAGGTATGCAGATGTATTGCTTCATTAACTTTCTATACCTTATGTGACCAGTCTGTACTTAGAAGCAGTCAGGATGGACTAACTGGGATGGAAACCTTGATCCATATAGTTGACTGAATACAATATGCAGCAGAATACTGGGTAGCCTTTATCTAACTTTCATCACAGCTCTATAAGAGCTGTCTGGCCTCTAACCATTATGATAGATTTCTTCTTGTTGAAGTAGGTTCTTTATAAGAGATATGAGAGTCTGTAAGAAGGATCAATAAGTACATATGTACTATGATCATTTAAGCCTTTCATCTTTATGATGGAAACAAGAAACATGTTTGGTAGTTATACCAAACATTGGCTCCTGAACACAATACTTTTAGCTATACTAGAATCATGAATAAGAAAGAGAAGTGTTCCACACATCCAGGGAAATCCTGAATTGCTCAGCTAGCAATTGTCAATAATTAACATTTATTAACATAAATTTAAAAATTTGACCAACTGTTAGCATTCCATTTTTGTTGGTGATTTTTTTTCCTGCATTGTCTTCTATTCACAAAGAAAGACTGACATTGGAATACTATATGAAAGACTAACATATATGTTTAGAATGACTTAAAGAAAAAGTTAACATACTTCTTTCAAATATTTAATTGTACAATTTTTCATTAAAAATGACTTGTGTCTGGTATTGACAAAATTTCATTTCTGCCCCTTGTTGTACTTCCTGTTATATGCCTCTGGCTAGTATCTTCCTCACCCAAGGCAGCTGCATATCAGTAGAGGCATGAAATGACTGAAAAGCATATTGAAATATGTTTTAATAAAAAAGAGTAGAATGTGTGTGCATACACATACAAGGTATAATGTTCTCCTGAAAATACAGAAGGATTATGTTATCTCACAAAGAGTACTACATGAAGGCAATTAGACACCTTTAAAGAGAAAAGAAACCAACCATCACAACACCTTCATAATTGCTTGTGTTATCCTATTTCAAATCTGCTTGGAATGGAATACTACTCCACAGGAAAGCCATGACTGAGTATGTGTGTGTGTGTGTCCATTATCTACAGCACTACTCTAAGGGGAGCTACTCACATGGCATAACTCATGTTTGTAAATTTATTTAAACCAAAAGTGATTTTTCTTTCAGATCATCAGCATATGATAGTTTACTGCCAAATGACAGGAAACATTTTGAGAAAAAGGGCACCTTTTTACAATCACAATTAACATCTGCCTTAGGAACCAGCCAGCATTTCTTTCTTAACAATTCTACATTTAAAAGTTTTAAGATTAAAAAAACGTACATGTTAACATTGAAAGTGAATGCTTCATGAGAAGGTATTTTTAAAATAAAAAAAATCATTTTAAATGAACAGTTTACTTAAAGTAGTAAAATCTGTAAGTTATAAGACTGTTTATATATTTGTTTATCTAATATTTGTTAGACATTTTGTGCCTGTGGATTTAGCAATAATTAAAACTTGAAGTGGCTTTAAATTAACTCACCAAAGTAAAATAATACCAATAAGGTTTTTTTGTGAAACTGGGTAAGTTTATGCAAAAGTTGATGACTGAAATAAGGCATGAGAGCTGGGGAGATGGGCAAAACAACTAAGGAACTTGCTGGCAAAGCCTAACTGCCTGGGTTCAGTTTCCTAGAAAAATAAAGCCACATGCACAAAGTAGTGCGTGAATTTGGAGTTCATTTGCAGCAGCAAGAGGCCCTGGGGCACACATTCTCATTTTTTCTCTCTCTGGCTCTCTCTCTCCCTCTCTCTCTCTCTCTCTCTCTCTCTCTCTCTCTCATACACACACACACACACACACACACACACACACTTAAATTAGAGAGAAGAGACAGACAATGTACTTACACACTGTAAGTAAAACTGTAAAGCTCTGACACATGAACAGAATGCAACATCAAATGTATAAGGATATTATAATGTAAGTGGTATCTCAAGTGATAAGACTAGAAAAACTTTTTGTATAAATTGTTTTCGTAACTACCAGAGACATATTTGATATAAAATAGAATTGATGCATCATATCAGAAAAATAAACTCATACAGGCTAGAGATCTAAAGAAATTAAATTTACAGATTAAAAGAAAGTGTTGGAGAAAAGATTTCTAATTATTTCTTAAAGTCCAGATTCAATAAAAATATTTAAAATTTTAAATGAATATAATAATCAAAAAAGGAATATAATAAATCAAAAGATGAGATACTACAGAATTATAAGAATATTATGAGCAACATTATTCAGAACTAAACTAAAAGTTTTCAAAGTAAAAATTAGAAAATAATTTTTAAAATGTACCTTACTAAATCAGTTATAAATAAAAACTTAAGTATAACACAGAAATCCTGCAGAATGGGAGGACTTTGACAGATACAAGAAGTACTTAAGCAATAAGCAACCTTGGATAATCCTGTGGGACTCACAGACTGCTATTTTGTTTTGTTTTGTTTTGTTTTTAGAACTGATATTTGAATATAAACATCACTAAGAAAAGGATGTCTGTGAAAATTCCCTCACCAGAGAAGCTTATAAATGTACAAGAAATCATTGCATATATGATTATCAAATTGTATTAAAATATCATATACTTAGAGTATCCTGTGCACCTAAGCAAACAAAAAGAAATTCCTATGAAGGGAAATGCCTTCATTTGCATTATTAAAATTAAAGTGCAAGAAATTTATAAACATATTTGGCACAAAAGTTAAAAATAACCTATAAGATCAAAGCAATGTGTTCATATAAATCAGATATGCAAACAAAATGCAAGAGCTATGACAGAGAAAATCTGAAATAAATATACAAGTGCTCTAGATGTTACATTTTCAGGTATATACATATGTACTACAAACAAATAATACAGAAGGCTAGAGAGATTTCTCAGTGGTTAAAGCTGCTTGCCATCAAAGTCAACTGGATCATTTTCAATTCTCCAGCACACATGTAAAGCCAGATGCAAAAAGTGGTACATGCATCTGTGTGCATTTGCAGTAGCAAGAGACCCTAGTATACCCACTCACATTAACACATACATACATGTAAATAAATATTTTTTTAAAAAAAAGGCAAGGGCTAAAGAGATGGCTTAATGGTTAAGGTGCTTGCCCGCAAAGCCAAAAGACCCAGGTTTGACTCTGCAGGACACACATAAGCCAGATGCACAAGGTGACACATGCACCTACAATTTGTTTGCAGTGGCTATAGGCCCTGGCACACCAATTCTTTCACTATCTGTCTGTCTGTCTCTCTCTCTCTCTCTCTCAAATAAATAAATAAAAATAAAATATTTTTTATATAGGCAAGGGCTTGAGAGGTGGCTCAGTGGGCTAGTGGTGCTTGCTTGCAAAAACTGACAGTCTAGTCTTGATTCCCAAGTACCCATGTAAAGCCAGATGCAAAAAGCACATCATGCATCTGAAGTTCCTTTGCAGTGGCAAGAGATTCTGGTGTGCTCATTCTCATTCTCTCTCTATCTCTTTCTCTCTCCCTCTCTGTGTGTCTTTAATAAATGAATAAATAAATAAAATACAGGACTTCCTAGTAAGATGGCAGCAAAGTAGTCATGACAAAGCAGCCCGGGGAAGGAAATAAGCAATAGAACACCACCATACACTCTTATACCAAAAAGTTAAGGTGTATCATGAATTATCAACCACAGCAGAGAAGCGAGAGAGACCCAGAGCTTCTAGCAACCATGCATCCAGCCAGAAGTAGCTCCTGCTGTGGCTCTGCTCTGGTAATCTACTGGGAAGAGCTACACATAAGTGAACCCAGGTGGGGCGGGGGGCGCTCTCCACTCACACCAGCCTCCTCACAGAGTTGGAAAACCTGAGGGAGAGGACAGCAAGGACCGGCTAAACAGATCCTGAGAAAAAAGGACCACAGGATCACCTAGGCAGCTCCAGTATGGCTTTGGGCACTCCACACATACTCCTCTTTTCCCAACCACCAGTTCTGAGAATGACTGGAGACCTAGAGAAGGGACCTCAGCCACACAATATCCAGCACAGCCAATCAGAACAGCAAAGCCACCAACCCAGCCAGATAAGCTAAACCCACAAGCACAGTAAGAAGAACCCAAGTGGGCATGCAGCATAGGTGGGACTTGAATCCATTCCAAAAGCCTACTGGAATACTTGGATAGCAGACAAACCTAACACCTAAGGTCAATTCTACTGTTACTATGGGAGTAATATAAGAGCCACACCTGGCACCTTAAGATCCTAGATTTAAAATATAATGTTAGATTTATACATCTAAGAATAATTCCAATAATTAGAAAACCCAAGTATCAATTTAACTCAAGATGCAAAAATTTCTACCTTATAATACAAGAAATACAAAAATGTCAAAACAACATAACTCCACAAAAAATTACAAGTCCATCAGAAATGACCTCCAGTGAGACTGATTTAGATGAAATGCCTGACAAAGATTTCAAAAGAACAATTATAACTATGTTCAAAGAAATGAAAGAAGAAATAAAAGGAATCAAAAAAGAAAATAAACTCCTGAGAGTACAGGAAAACAACTTAATGAAATAAGGAGCTCAATACAAGACATGAGTAAGGAAATAGAAATACTAAATAAAAAACAATCATAAATACTAGATATGAAAAAGTAAATCAAATTAAGCATTCTGTAGAAAGTCTTACCAATAAAATGGATGAAGGACAGTACAGAATATCTAAACTAGAAAACCAGGTGGCATACCAGTACAGTCCAACAAAGAGAAAGACAAACGAATGGAAGGTATGAATGGGAATTCCAAGACATTTAGTTAACTATGAAGAGATCAAACATAAGAATTCATAGTATATCACAAGGAGAAGAATTTCACTACAAAGGCATAGTAGGTGTTTTCAACAAAATCACAGAAGAAAAATTCCCCCAAATAGGTAAAGAGATACCAATATAGATACAGGAAATCTTTAGAACACCAAACAGACAAAACCAGGAAAGAACCCCTCCTCCCCTCTCACTATATTATAATTAAACTACTAAACACACACACATAAAAAGTATATATACTGAAAGCAGTTAGAGAGAAACATCATCACCTATGAAGGAAAGCTCATCAGGGTAACAGCAGATTATTCAACACAACCTTTAAAAGCCAGAAGGGCTTGGAATGATGTACTCCAAGTTCTGAAAGATGACTGTCAACCAAGATTATTTTATCTATTAAAACTATCCATTCAAATTGATGCAGAAATAATGACATTCTACAGCAAAAACAGGCTAAAGGAATATATGACCACTAAGCCAGCTCTACAGAAAAACGTGAAGAGCTCTTTCGCACTGAAGAGAAAGGAAAGCATACACAGGAGGAAACAGGAAAAAAATAAACCATACTCAAATAATAGTTAATACAAGAGTAAATAAAAACAGGAAGCACTATAAAACAAGAAGAATTATAAGAATAAATATACACTTTTCAATAATAACTTTTAATCTCAATGGCCTCAATGGCCCAACCAAAAGAGACAGGCTTGAAGACTGAATAAAAGGGCAGGATCCTTCTATTTGTTGCCAAAAAGAAACTAATCTCTCCACAAAAGGCAAACACTATCTTGGGGTTTTTCAAGCAAATGGGCAACCCTTCTACACTGTTGGTTGGAATGTAAACTGGTGCAGCCATTGTGGAAATAAGTGTGGAGGTTCCTGAGACAGCTAAAAATAGATATACCATAGGACCCAGCTATACCACTCCTAGGCATATATCCTAAGGACTAGTTTCAATAACTTAGAGATACTTGCACAAACATGTTTATTGCCAATTTATTCACAGTAGATAGAAAATAGAACCAGCTTAGATGTCTGTCAATTGATGAATGGATAATGAAGATATGGTATATTTATACAATGGAGTTCTATTCAGCAGTAAAGAAAAATGAAATTATGAAATTTTCAGGGAAAAGGGATAGATCTAGAAAGGATTATACTCAGTGAGGTAACCCAGACCCAGAAAGCCAAGTGCCACCTGTTCTCTCTCATATGTGGATCCTAGCTACAAATGCTTAGACTTATATGTGAGTTAGAGTAAAAATTGGTAGCAGAAGCCAATAAGCTAGAAAGAGGCTATAAGAGAGGGAGAAGAGAGGAGGATTTAAGGGAATGGCATTGTATAAATGTAAGTAAATGTACAGATTACTGGGGATGGAAATGTCTAAGAGAGGTCAGGGGAAGAGATTGAGTAAAGGAAGGATGGGAAGAGGTTTAATCAAAATCTAAGAGAATATGAATAAGCCATATGGAAATCTACTTTTTCAGATAATGGTGCCCTCATAAACTGTTACTAGGAAAATTTCAGTGCCAAGGATAAGATACCTTACAGTAAAGTGGACCAGGGAAGTTCCTGATACCCCTGAAATATTATAGGTCATTGCCAAGATTCTTGGTTTCCCACCAGAAATAGATTATAAGACCCTGTTGCTACAGATTCCACATGCTTAGGATGCCATGTCATCGAGAAATCAAGCTGGAGCTGAGCTGAAAACCACCTCTCTGTAGACCAGCTGACAGAAAGCTGGAAAAAGCCATACTGCATGCAGTCTTATGGGAGATAAAATCACTAGTGGAGATAAACAACAGTAGACAATGCAAGCTTTAAGTTCGGCCAGTCAGGCCAAACGACCCATGGATGCAATAATGACATGTCTTTTATGGAGGAATCCAACCATTCTCTAATTGAACTGGAGGCCTGCTCCATGGGAGGTAATACATTCCTGGTACTAAAAACCCAACCAAAAGCCATGGAGGTGGAGGTCATGAGCCTTAGGAGTGTAACGCCTGCTGTTGTCTAGCTAAATACACATATTATACTCACCAAACTGCCCTGTAAGCATTTTTCTTAATGTTCATACCCATATAGTAATGCTACTTTCACTTTTGGTTAGAGAAGCTTCTCCTTTCAGATGGCAATGACCACTGGGATGACTCAAAAGGCACCATAGTACTGAGAAGAAGAGACAGAGGAGTTCTTAGCACTGAAACATCTCTATTACACCTTACAAGACTCAGGGTCCATTGTGGAAGAGATGGCAAAAAGAATGTAAGAGCTAAAGGAAGGTGGGTCTGCTTGAAATGCAATCTTCCAGACACAAAATGATCTGCATATCCACAACGTTGCAGTGCTGGTGCTACCTATATAAGACCCTCATAATAGGAGGGAAAGATTATGATATCAAAATAAAAAGAGACTAATTAAGAGTGGGAGGGGATGTGATGGAGAGTGGATTTGAGAAAGGAAGAGTGGGGAAAGGGAGGTAATCTTCACGGTTTATTGTCTATAATTGTGGAAGTTGTCAATAAAAAACATTCAAAAAACTGTCAAAAGTTGTGGTGTGGACCTATAATCTTAGCAATTGTGAGGCCAAAGGAAGGCCTACCATGTGTTCAAGGCCATTATTGAGAACATAGTGAGTTTGAGGCTGGCCTGAAAGAGAAAGGGACAGAGGGAGGAGAGGGAAAGTAAAGAGGGTGTGAGAGAAGTGAGAGGGAAGTAAGGAGGGCTGAGACAAAGGAGAGGAATGGAGGAAAGAAGGAGACAGAGAGGAAAGAGGGAAGGAAGGGAAATGAAAGCCAAACCAAAATAGTGTTCATATAGGTATGTTAAAATTTGTCAAAGTATACTTTAAGACAAATTGTCAGAGATGAAAAGAATTGTTAATGATAAAATATATGTGTCTTAAAATGTACTCACCCTAGAAGTATTTATAAATGAGGTACAGGATTTGCTTCAAAGCAAATTGTTGTTGTACAATGATGGGGGTTATGGATGAAACAAGATTTGGCATGTTTGATAGTAAATGAAAATGTTAGTTATACCAATATCCCTGTCATCATCTCCCCATTGAGTATATTTACATTTTTCCATAATAAATGTTTTAATAACATTCTGCAGGCCCTGATTGTTTCTCTAGGCAGTTGATCCAAACATTTCCTCCCTGGAAAAGTACAAGAATCAGAAGAACTCCAGAAAGAGAGAAGCTTTGGAAAACTAGTTCCTTAGTCCCTGGCTCCCACCTACGGAAAGAGATGTGTAAAGTTGAAGAGCAAATCCGAAACCTGCACAAAACATTGGCAACAGTACTAAATGACATGGTGTCTTTAGAACCATCCACCATAAGTAAGTTATCGATGCTTATTGAAGCACTTTGCATAATAGCTAAATTACAAAACAAACCTCAGTGACAGGAAACAGAGGGTAGGTCAAGAAAATCTGGTGTATATACACAATGAAAAGTTTAAACCATAAGGAAGAATGGTGTTCATGTAAAGTGAAGAAAATGGAGGAAACTGGAGATCATCCATCTTAAGTAAATGCATCCAGTCTCAGAAAGATAGGTATTCTATTTTCTGTCATTTATGGTTTCTAGATTTTATACAGTTAAATAAAATTAAGCATATATATATATATATATATATATATATATATATATATATATATATGATATGAAAGCAGCAAAGCTGTCCAGGAGAACTAAAATGACTGATAGGATAGTGGAGGAATGAGAAAAGGGTTTGGATGTATGTGGGAAGAATATGTTCTATATATATTATATACTTTTACCAACCTGTATGGAACACAGTACCATGTACAATTAATATATACAATAAAAACTTCTTGAGCTTCTGTTTAAGATGGCAGCATAGGAACCATGCCAAAAACAGCCTAGGGGAGAAAAAGAAAAAAAAAAATGCACTCTTCTACTAAAAAGTGAGGTGTATAGTAAATTATCAACCACAGCAGAGAAGTAGGAGAGATCCAGAGCATCTAGAGCCCACAGAAGCAGGCAGAAGGCAGAGCAGCTCCAGTAGCAGCAGCGAGTTCCATGCAGCTACAGCCACCAGGCTAGGCCTGAGCTGCAGGGGAAAAAAAAAAAAAAGCCAGGCATGGTGGCACACACCTTTACTCCCAACACTTCAGAGGCAGAGGTAGGAGGATAGCCATGAGTTTGAGGCCACCCTGAGACTACATAGTGAATTCCAGGTCAGCCTGGGCCAGAGTGAGACCCTACCTTGCAAAACCAAAAAATTAACAACAACAACAAAAAAAACAGGTAAAGGATTTTCCACTCATATCCACCTCCTTGAAAACTCAAGACACATGGAAGGAGGATGGGAGAGACCAACAGAGCAGCTTGTGAGGAAGAAGATCAGGAAGACTTCAGCCTCTATCCACAGCCTCCTCTCCCCCACCGCCAGCACAAGCGCCAGCAAACACCAGAGACCTGGGGAAGGAAGCTCACCTAAACAGCACCCTGCATGATCAGAGCAACAATCCACAGACCCAGCTAGCCTACCTGCTACCAGCTAGCACAGCAAAGAGGGACACAAGCGGCCATGCAGCATAGCGGAGACCAAAGCCATCCCAAAAGGTAATGGATGACACCAGGTCAGTACCCACAAAATAAGCCTGGTATCAGGCTTACATCAGAAGGGCTAATTGCACCATCCATGTCAGGGTAAATTATATGTTAAATCTGATGGATGATCTGGTCTGACATTCTTAAATAAGCTATATTTTGGGCTTCTCATTTGTTGCTTCATGATTTATAGTGCTTTTGTTTCCTCTCTGTCACTTTTTGAGAAAGGGTCTCACTCGATCACAAGCTGACCTTGGAACCCTCTATACAGCAGAAATCTCAGCGCCCCAGGTGACAGGATTAAGGGTGTGGGACAACAAACATCCTTAGGGATTGTGACTTTGTTAGAGGATCTGTTTGTCATAATACCTACTTTTGCATAAATACTCTGTGCTATTTTTCATTGAATGTGTATATTGTTTAGTTAAATTTTTAGAATTTGTCTATATTCTGTTCCACTCAGCCTACTTGAATACTGTCATAGCAGGAAAACCCAACATCTAGGGTCACTTTGTGGTTATGTGAGAGTCTTAAGAGCAAAACCGAGCAACTTAAGCTCCTACCCTGAAGATACATAACGTCAGATTGATTGATATATCTAATAATACTGCAGATAATTAGAAAACCCAAGCATTAAATTAGTCCAAGATGCAAAAATTTCTACATTATAATACAAGAAACACAAAAAATCAGGACAATATAAATCCACCAAAAAGTTTTAATACATCAGAAATGACCTCCAGTGAGACTAAATTAGAGGAAATGCCTGAGAAAAATCTCAAAAGAATGATTATAAATATGTTCAAAGAACTCAAAGAAGGAATCAAAGAACACACAGGAAACCAATTTAATGAAATGAGGAGGTCAATACAAGACATAAATAAGGAAATATAACTAATAAAGAAAAACCAGTCAGAAATACTAGCAATGAAGAACACAGTCAGTGAAATAAAAAAAAAAAACTGTAGAAAATAGCTCCAGTAGAATGGATGAAGGAGAGAAATGAATATCTAAACTAGAAGACCAGGTGGTAGATCTAATAAAGTCCAACAAAGAGAAAGACAATCCAATAGGAAGGTATGAGTGGGAATTTCAAGATATTTGGGATACTATGGAAAGATCAAGCATAAGAATTCAGGGCAAAATAAATACACACCTTTCAGTAATAACTCTGAATATCAATGGCCTCAATGCCCAAACTAAAAGACATAGGTTTGTAGGCTGCATTCAAAGCAGGATTCTTCAATTTGTTGCCTCAAGAAACTCACCTTTCTATAGCAGAAGGAAAGGACAGAGATGTTGGATTAAATGAGGTCATAGAACAAATGGACTAATGGATATTTTTCACTCCAAAAGCATAGTAGGTGTTTTCAATAAAATCATTGAAGAAAACTTCCCCCAAATTGGGAAATAGATGCCAATGCAGATACAGGAAGCCTTTAGAATACCAAACAGACAAAACCTGGAAAGAACCTCTCCTTGCCATATTATAATTAAACTACAAAACATACAAACCAAAGAAAATATATTGAAAGCAGCTAGAGAGAAAAATCAAGTCACCTACAAAGGCAAGCCCATCAGGATCACAGCAGGTTACTCAAACTTTAAAAGCCAGAAGAGTTTGGAGTGATGTATTCCAACTTCTGAAAGGTAACAGCTGTCAACCAAGGTTACTTTATCCTGCAAAGCTATCCATTCAAAGAGATGGAGAAATAAGGACATTCCACAACAAAAGCAAACTAAAGGAATATTTGAAGACAAAACCAGCTCTACAGAAAATACTTGAAAGGATCCTCCATGCTGAAGAGAAAGAAGAGCACACATATAAGGAAACTGGAAAAAACAAACCATACCCAAATACTAGTTAATACAAGAGAGCAAAGGTAAAACCAGAAGAACTACAAAACAAGAAAAAATGGCAAAAATAAATACACACCTTTCAGTAATAACTCTGAATATCAATGGCCTCAATGCCCCAACCAAAAGACATAGGTTTGTAGGCTGCATTCAGAAGCAGGATTCTTCAATTTGTTGCCTCCAAGAAACTCACCTTTCTACAAAGGATGGACACTATCTTAGGGTGAAAAGTTGGAAAACGGTATTTCAAGCAAATAGGCCTAGAAAAAAAGCAGGGGTGACTATCCTAATATCTGCCAGGGTAGACTTCAGACCAACATTACTTAGGAAAGATAAAGGGAGGTCACTTTATACTGATTAAAGGAACACTCCAACAGGAGGACATTATAATCCCAAACATATATGCACCTAACAAGGGGGGTCCCAATTTCATCAAACAAACACTATTAGAACTAAGGTCATAGATAACAGCAAACACAGTTGTAGTGGGTGACTTCAATACCCCACTCTCACCAATTGACAGGTCATCCCAGCAAAAATTAAACAGAGATGTTTCTGGATTAAATGAGGTCATAGAACAAATGGACCTAATGGATATATACAGGACATTTCATCCAAATGCTGAAGAATACACATTCTTCTCAGCAGCACATAGAACATTCTCTAAAATGGACCACATATTAGGACATAAAGCAAATCTTAACAAATATAGGAAAATTGAAATAATTCCTTGCACTCTAACTGATCACAATGGGATCAAACTACAAATCAATAGCAAGAAAAGCTATAGAGCATACACAAAATTATAGAAACTAAACAATACACTACTAAATTATGAATGGGTCTATGAAAAAATCAAGAAGGAAATCAAAAAATTCATGCAGTCAAATGATAATGAGAATATAACATACCAAAATCTTTGGGACACAATGAAGGCAGTCATAAGAGGGAAATTTATAGCTTTAAGTACCTACGTTAAGAAATTAGGAAGGTCACAAGTAAACAACATAATGCTTCACCTTAATGGCTTGGAAAAAGAAGAACAAGGCAAACCAAAAATCAGTAGACAGTAAGAAATAAGAAAGATTAGTGCAGAAATTAATGAAATAGAAACCAAAAGAACAATCCAAAGAATCAATGAAACAAAGAGTTGGTTCTTTGAAAGGATAGACAAGATTGATAAACCCTTAGCAAATCTGACCAAAAGAAAGAGAGAAGAGACACAAATTAATAAAATTAGAGATGAAAAGGCACCATCACAACAGATACCAGAGAAATTTAAAAAATCATAGGGACATACTATAAGAACATATACTCCACTAAGTTTGAAAATCTGAAATAAATAGATGATTTCCTTGATTTATATGACCTTCCTAAATTAAATCAAGAGGAGATTAACCACTTAAATAGACCTATCACATGTATGGAGATCCAAGCAGTTATAAAATATCTCCCAACTAAAAAAAGCCCAGGCCCAGATGGATGCAATGCTGAAATTTACTGGACTTTTATGGAAGAACTAACACCAATGCTTCTTAAACTTTTCCATAAAATAGAAGAGGAAGGAATCCTATTAAACTCCCTCTATGAAACCAGCATCACCCTGATCCCCAAACCAGACAAAGATGGAACAAAAAAGGAAAATTACAGACTAATCTCCCTCATGAACATAGATGCAAAAATTCTCAATAAGGGCTGAAGATATGGCTTAGTGGTTAAGGCACTTGCCTGCAAAGCCAGAGGACCCAGATTCAATTCTACAGGATCCATGTAAGCCAGCTGAACATGCATCTAGAGTTCGTTTGTGCACCTCTTCTCTCTCTCCCTCTTCCTCTCTTTCAAGTAAATAAATACAAATAAAATATTTTAAAAATTCTCAACAAAATATTGGCAAACAGAATACAAGAATATATCAGAAAGATCATTCACCCCAACTAAGCAGGCTTTATCCCAGAGATGCAGGGATGGTTCAACATACACAAATCAATAAATGTAATACATTATATAAATGGACTGGAGGATAAAAATCACATGGTCATCCCATTAGATGCAGAAAAAGCATTTGACAAAATCCAACATCCCTTCATGATAAAAATCCTACAGAGACTGGCAATAGAAGGAGCATATCTCAACATAATAAAGGCTATTTATGACAAACCCACAGCCAACATAATACTAAAAGGAGAAAAACTTGAAGCTTTTCCACTAAAATCAGATATATAAGACAAGGGTTGCCCACTGTCACACTTTTATTTAATATAGTACTGGAAGTTGTAGCCATAGCAATAAGGCAAGAAACAACATAAAAGGGATACAAATTGGAAAGGAAGAGATAAAGTTATCATTATTTGCTGATGCTATGATTCCATACATAAAGGACCCTAAAGACTCTACCAGCAAACTGTTAGAGCTGATAAACACCTATAGCCATGTAGCAGGATACAAAATAAACACACAGAAATCAGTAGCCTTCCTATATGTTAACAACAAACACACAGAGGATGAAATCAGAGAATCACTCCCATTCACAATTGCATCAAAAAAAAATAAAGTACCTTGGGATATACCTAACCAAGGAAGTGAAGGAGCTCTACAATGAAAATTTTAAAATAGCAGAAGACACTCAGAAATGGAAAGACATCACTTGTTCTTGGATTGGAAGAATCAATATTATGAAAATGGCAATCTTACCAAAAGCAATCTAATCTACACATTTAATACAATCCCCATGAAAATTCCAATGGCATTCTTCACAGAAATAGAAAAAAAATCCAAAATTCATTTGGAAGCACAAAAATCCTCAGGTATCTAAAACAATTCTGAGCAACAAAAATAAGGCTGGTGGTATCACCATACCTGATTTTAACCTATATCTCAGAGCCATAGTAACAAAAACAGCATGGTACTGGCACAAAAACAGTCATGTAAATCCATGGAACAGAATAGAGGACCCTGATGTAAGCCCAGGTAACTATAGCTATCTGATATTCAACAAAAATGCCAATAATACTCATTGGAGAAAAGACAGCTCTTCAGCAAATGGTGCTGGGAAAACTGGATATGCATCTGCAGAAGGATGAAAATAGATCCTTATCTCTCTCCTTTCACACAAATTAAGTCCAAATGGATCAAAGATCTTAATATCAGACCTGAAACTCTGAAACTGCTAGAGGAAAAAGTAGGGGGCACCCTTCAACATATTTGTCTTGGCAAAGATTTTCTGAATATAACCCCAATTGCTCAATACAAGAAACACAAAAAGCCAGCATGGTGGTGCATGCCTTTAATCCCAGCACTCGGGAGGCAGAGGCAGGAGGATCACCATGAGTTTGAGGCCACCCTGAGACTACATAGTGAATTCCAGGTTAGCCTGAGCTAGAGTGAGACCCTACCTCAAAAAAAAAAAAAAAAAGAAAAGAAAAGAAAAGAAAAAGAAAGAAAGAGAAAAAGAAAAGAAACAGAAAAAATCAAGACAATACAAATCCACCAAAAAGTATGAATCCATCAGAAGTCTGGGTAGCTACAGCCATCTGATCTTTGACAAAAGTGCCAAAAATACTCATTGGAGAAAAGACAGCCTCTTCAGCAAATGGTGCTGGGAAAACTGGATATGTATCTGTGGAAGGATGAAAATAGATCCTTATCTCTCTCCATGCACAAGAATTAAGTCCAAATGGATCAAAGACCTTAATATCAGACCCAAACCCTTTTAAACTGCTAGAGGAAAATGTAGGGGAAACACTTCAACATATTGGTCTTGTCAAAGACTTTCTGATTATAACCCCAATTGCTCAGGAAATAAAACCACAGATCAACCACTGGGACCTCATGAAATTACAAACCTTTTACACAGCTAAGGACACTGTGAATAGAGCAAAGAGGCAACCTACAGAATGGGAGAAAATCTTTGCCAGCTATACTTCTGACTGAGGATTAAGATCTAGGATATACAAAGAACCGAAAATATTAAATAATAAGAAATCAAACAACCCAATTAAAAAACAGGCTATGGAACTAAATAGAGAGTTCTCAGAAGAAGAAATACAGATGGCATATAAACATCTAAAAAGTGTACTACATCCCTAGTCATCAGGGAAATGCAAATTAAAACTACACTGAGATTCCATCTCACTCCTGTCAGATTGGCTACCATCATGAAAACAAATGACCATAAATGCTGGAGAGGATGCAGAAAAAGAGGAACCCTTCTACATTGTTGGTGGGAATGCAGTCTGGTTCAGCCATTGTGGAAATCAGTGTGGAGGTTCCTGAGACAACTAAAAATAAATCAACCTTATGACCTAGCTATACTACTCCTAGGCAAATATCCTAAGGACTCATTTCACTACCTTAGAGATACTTGCTCATCCATGTTTATTGCCGCTCTATTCACAATAGCTAGGAAATAGAACCAGCCTTGACATCCCTCAACTGAGGAGTGGATAATGAAGATGTGGCACATTTACACAATGGAGTTCTACTCAGCAGTAAAGAAAAATGAAATTATGAAATTTGCTGGAAATTGGATGGATCTGGAAAGGATTATACTTAGTGAGGTAACCCAGGCCCAGAAAGCCTAATGTCACATGTTCTCTCTCATATGTGGATCCTAGCTACAAATGATTGGCCTTCTATGTGAGCAGGAATAAAATTCAGTAGCATAAGCTAGAAAGGGGATATAAAGGGAATAAAAATGGAGGGAGGGTGTCACTTAATAGGATGGACTTGTATATATCTAAGTAGAAGAACAGATTAATGGGGTGTGGGGGTAAGGCCTAAGTGAGGTCAGGGGAAGAGATAAAGGAAAGGTGGAGAGAGGGCTAATCAAAATCTAAGGGGATATAAATAAGTCATATGGAAACCTACTTCTCTGGACAATGGAACACTCAGAAGCCATAAATTGTTACTAGAAAATTTTCAGTGCCAGGGATGGGATACCTTCCAGTGAGTTGTTGGCCAGGGAGGTCATAGATACCCTCAAAACATTATAGGCCATTGCCAAGGCCCTTCGTTTCCCACCAGGAATAGATGGTAAGACCCTATTGCTGAAGACTTCACATACTTGGGCAGCAAGGTCACTGAGAACTCCTGCTGGAACTGAGCTGAAAGCCTTTTCCATGTAGAACAGCTGACAGAAATCTGGAAAAAACTACATGCAGTTCAATGGGAGAGAGAAAACACCAGTGAAGATACTCAACAGTGAACACTGCTGCAAGCCTTAAATTTGGCCAGCCAGGCCAAATGAGCCAACGAGTGCAATAGTGGTATGTCTATTATGTGGGAAGCCAGCTGCTCTCTAATTGGACTAGAAGCCCGCTCCATGGGAGGGAATACATTCCTGATACTGAAAACCTACAACAGGGGTAGTCATGAACCCGAGGGGTGTAATGTCTGCAGGTGTCTGACTAAATGTATATATTATGCTCACCAAACTGCCCAGCAAGCACTTCTCTTAATGTCCATACCCATATCTCACTTTTGGTTAGAGAAGCTTCTCTTTTCAGATGGTGGTGACCTTGGGATGACTCAGAAGGTACCATGATGCTGAGAAGAAGGGACAGAGGAGTGGTCAGCACTCCAACATCTGTAACAAACCTTCCAAGGCGGAAAGAATGTAAGAGCCAAAGGAAGTATAGGACTCCTTACAATGTGCTCCTCCAGATACAAAATGGCCTGGATATCCATGACCTCACAGTGTCTGACACTACCAACACAAGACCATCATAATAGGAGAAAAAGATCATGACGTCAAAATGAAAAGAGAGATTGATTGAGAGGGGGAGGGGATATGATGGAGAATGGAGTTTCAAAGGGGGGGAGGGAGGGAAGTACCATAGGATGTTGTCTACAATCAAGGAAGTTTTCAATAAAAAAGTAACTAAAAAAAAACTTCTAAATACATAGATGTGTGTGGGTGTATTCATGTTCATGTGGTTGTGTATGCACGTGTTTGCACATGTATGTGGTGGCCAGACCACTCCAGTGTTGTCCTCAGAAGTATTAACCACCATCATTGAATCAGGGCCTCTTGTGGTCTGGAGCTCACAAATAGTTAGTTTCAGGGGATCCCCCTGCTTCCACCTCCTTAGTTCTGGGATTCCAGGCATATGTCACCACAACCTGCATTTTACATGGATTCTACGGATTGAGCTAAAGTCCTCATGCTTACAAGGCAAGCACTTTATTGAGTTGATTCCCCAACTCCTGAAACCCCTTTGTAGAAAAATTTATTAGGACTGAGGAGATATCTCAGCAATTAAGAGCACTTTCCACTTGAGCATGAGGGTCTCCATGGCCTGAGACTGCCCAAGTTCAACTCCCCAGATCCCTTGTAAAAGTCTAAGTATGGTCATGCACATCTGTAATCCTAGTCCATGAGGGCCAGAGAAGTATTGAGGCTCACCAAGAAAACCTGGCATCTCTGGTTGAGGGAGAATCCCTGTATCAAGGAAGCATGTGGATAAGCATTAGAGAAGGGCACCCAATGTTCTCTTCTGTTCTCTGCCAGCAGTCACAGCACACATGCTTCTGCGTATACATACACATAACTGCACATAATACACCATAACACACATGCTCTACATATACATATACACATATGCACAGAGAAATTATTTAAAACAATAATATAGTCTCATTAATTCTCTTCCTTCAAAGAAAACCAAAGCAGTGGAACAAGACATAAATTTGATCCAAAAGCATGTGCTGAAAGGACATAGAGCAGTGTTGCTGAAAAGTTTGGTGATGGTCATAATTTTCCTTATAGAAGACAGTTAACAAATGTGGAGGAAACAGTTTTTTTTGTTTTTTTTTTTTTTTTTTTTTTTTGGTTTTGCGAGATAGGGTCTCACTCTGGTCCAGGCTGACCTGGAATTCACTATGTAGTCTCAGGGTGGCCTCGAACTCTCGGCGATCCTCCTACCTCTGCCTCCCGAGTGCTGGGATTAAAGGCGTGTGCCACCACACCTGGCTGAGGAAAAAGTTTTAAAACATGAAAAATCAAAATAAGAATAATAAATGTTGTTTTACACATAGCCAGTTGTGGGCTAGTCCTTGTCACAAGTGTCTTTATTCCATTTCTTTTTTTGCATTTGTTTGTGTAGTACTGTGTGTGATGTCATTCATATGTGTGGTGTGGTGTGTGTATATACAGTGTATAAACATGTGTGTGCAGATACATGTGTCCTGTGTGCGTGCAAGTGGAGGCCAGTAGAGAACAATGGGTGTCCTTCTCTGTTACATACTTGTGTCTTTCCTTGAGAAGGAATCTCCACTCCATCCACAGCAGACATCTTTGACTGGTTGAAAGGCTTGTCCCATTGATTCACTGGTCTCCCCTCCCCACAGGACTGGGTTTACAGGTGTGTGTGGTTGCACCTATCTGTTTATGTGGGTGCAGGAGAATTAATTTCCATGAATAGGGCCTTTCAGATCTTTGTGCTTGTGCAGCAAGCATGCTCACCTATGGAACTATCTCCCCAACCCTTATTCCATTTCTCAAATGTTTGATTGCTGACATCTATTAAGCACCCTCACACCCTGTCCCTACATCTAGACAAGCTCCTTTTCAGATTTTCTGTCCCTTTTCATCAGTGGAAGAGTGAAACTTTGCAGACTCCTATCAGCACAATAAGATAAACTAGTAATGATAGTAATGAATATAAATATAGAAAGTAACAAATAAAATTAATCATATTTTCAGATGTGTTTGTAAATGTATAATATCCAAAGAGTTTACATCCAAATTAACAAAATAAAAATTGAGTTTATCAAATTTGTCTAATTTAAAACCAATATTCAAATTATACTTTATATGCCAGTAAAGCAAAGGATTATTTTCTTTTAACATCCTAAAAATAATACCATATAACACAGCATAGTATTATCAAATATCTAGAAAAATGGTGTCTGTGATGAACAAATACATGCATGTAAATGGTCTGCTCTACATGAAATGAAGGTCTTAATGACTTAATGGTAGTCAATTAGATATTCACAGTGAAAAAACTAAATTTTACTTCACACTAAAATTAGTAAGTAGAGGACTGGACAGATTGCTCAACAGTTTGCAAAGCCTAATAGCCTGGGGTTTGACTCCCCAGTATACACTTAAGGCCAGATGCACAAAGTGGCACATGCATCTGGAGTTCATTTATAGTGGCAAGAGGTCTTAGTGCTATTTTTATTCATTTTCTCTCTCTCCTTGAAAATAAATAAATATTTCTTTAAAAATTTAGTAAATAGAATATAAATGTGAGTGAGTGATAAATAAAGTTTCCAGAAGATACTACACAATCTCTTGATGATATTGGGTAGGGAAGAAAGCAAATAAGATGCAAATATATAAACTTTTTCACAAATATTATTTTATTAATCAAAATTTCACCAATACATTCAAAAGCTGTCAATGGGCCAAAGAATCATGAAAGAGGAATGCAGAAATTTTTTGTGATAAGTGAAAATAAAACCACTATGTACCAAAATCTGTGGGATGGCACTAAAGTAATATGAGCAGGGAATTTCACACTTATGGATGCCTACAAGAAAAAAGAAGAACTATCTGCTAGGATTAAAGGCTTGCACCACCATGCCTGGGTATCGAGTGTATGGGTGCACCAGGGCCTCTAGCTGCTATAGACTCCAGACACATGCACCATTTTGTGTGTCTGGCTTTATGTGGGTACTGGGGAATTGAACTTGGATTGTTAGGCTTTGCAGGCAAGAACCTTAAGCACTGACCCATCCATCTCTCCAGCCCTCCCCAGCAAAAAAAAAAGTGATAAAGGCTTAATTTTCAAAATAATGAATTCTTATAACTACATACTGAGGGGGAGGAAACTAAGCATATAAAAAATTGGATAAGGGGCTGGAGGGATGCCTTAGCAGTTAAGGCAGTTGCCTGCAAAGCCAAAGGATCCAGGTTCGATTCCCCAGAACCCATGTAAGCCAGATGTACAAGGTGGCACATGCATCTGGGGTTCCTCAGCAGTGGCTGAAGGCCTTGATGTGCCCATTCTCTCTCTACCCTCCTCTCTCTTTCAAATAAGTAAAATAAAATTAATATTAATTTTTTTAATTTGGATAGGGACTTTGTGATGGCTTATATTGGTTGACAATTTGAGAGGATCTATAATCACCTATGAGGGATTATGTAGATTAGGATAGCCTCTGTCTGAGAAGGATTATTTTACTTAGGTTAATTGAAATAGGAGGACCCATCTTAAGTGTAGGCAGCAGTATTGCATGGGTTGAGATCCTGGGCTAAGAAACAGGAGAGAGATGCCTTAGCAGCAGCATTTGTCACTTTCTGCTTCTTTGCTATGCACATAATGTGACTAGTTTCTCAAGCTCCTTGCTGTCATGACCTCCCCACCATGATGGACAAGCCCTTCCTCCCTTAAACTGGTGTTTTTCAGTTTTTCAGTCTCAGCAGTGATGACTAATACAACTTGAGTGGACATTTTTCCAAAGAATTTACACAAATAGATAACAAATATATGCAAACATGCTTAAAAGAAATTGATCATTAGAGAAATGCCAATAAAAACAACAATAAGGTATCACTCCACATCACAGCAGATCTATTTTAAAAGGGAAAATATAACAAGTGCTGAAAAGAATGTGGAGAAATTCCATGTTGCTAGAGGGAATCCAAAATGGTTCAGTGGTTATGGAAAACACCATGGATATTCCTCCAAATATTGAAAATAGAACATGATACTACAATTTCATTGATAGGATTTTATCCAACAAAAAGTCTAAATCAATATCTCAGAGAAATATTACTAGTCCTATATTCAATTCATCAGTATTCACAATAGTTAAGACATGGAGGCAATATTAATGTACATCAGCAGAGGGACAAATAAAGACAATGTGCCAAGTACATTCAGTGACATATGGTGCAACCTTAAAAAAAGGAAATCTTTCAAAATATTAATGAACCTACAGGACATTATGTTAGGTGAAATAGGTCAGTCACAGGAGACAACTACTGCATAATATTATTTCTATGAAGTATCTAAAATAAACTCAGAAGGAGAGGGTATGTGTCAAGTGAAGAAGAGAAATAAGAAATTTACGTTCAACAGGTATAAAGTTTAAGTAATACATGATTGACTATATAACTTGTACCAAGTTATCTGTGTTGTACTGTGCACCTAAGCATCTATAAAGGGAACAGAACTCATCTTTTTATTTATTTATCTGACACAGACAGAGGCAGAGAATGAGAGAGAGATTGAGAATGGGCATGCTAGGCCTCCAGCCACTGCAAATGGAACTCCAGTGTTGGGGTCCCCCTAAGGCCAACCCAGGAGGGACGGCAGGGTCTCTGCCGAGTTGGTGGTGAGCAGTACAGAATCACAACACAGACTCTGGGAGTTGGGTGAAAGCAGAGGGTGAGCTGCCACAAAACTTGTTTATTGAGGAAGTGCAGGGGGTTTTAAGGGGCTTGGCTGGCCAATCATTATATGGGGTGGTCCCCTTTTTGTGACCAATGATAGCCTGTCTCTGGACAGGTCATCTCGTAGCAGGTTTCTCGTGAGCATGGGACTGTAGCTGTTGTCACACCAGACCTGCGCAGAACACCATGTTCACAGAAGCCACTTCCTGGTTTCTTCTGCCATGCGGTCTGGCTAGGGCCAGGCCTGCATTGTGCCATACATACATACATTGAGCATCCACGGCAGCACGTAATGCTATTGCTGTCATGCGCAATGAGGTTCTCCATAAATGGATTGTAGCTACCAAAGATATCAATCCCATGTCTACCCCCCTCAAGGCCCTGGCTGCCGCAATACAAACCCTGACTATGGGTCAAAATCCTTGGCCTTTACAGATGCCAATAAACATACTTATGGACTAATTATTAAGAGAGCCAATCGACAAGATGAGGCCCTTAAGTTCCCTAACCCCCATTCAGTCCAGCTAGGGGAACTATATGCCATCATCAGAGTCTGTGAGCTCTGTCAACAAGAGCCTATCAACATCTTCTCTGATAGCAGTTATGCTGTTCACATGACAAAGGTACTGCTTTTAGCCAATCCCAGGCCCTCTCATCATCCCATAGACATTGCCATCTCCACTTTACAATTACAGATGGAAAACAGATTGGTTTTCCTTGGTTTATTGAGCATGTTCGCTCACACACTGGTCTACCTGGCTTTATTGCTAATGGGAATTCACAGGTAGACAAATTTATTGCTGTATCCTCCTTGCCACCTTTAGAACAAACTAGACATTTACACCAAAGGTTCCATCTATCCCCCACTAATCTAAAAACCCTATACCCTGAGCTCTCACTTAGCCAATGCAAACATTTAACCTGTACCTGTAAGGCATGTGCCCCCCTAGCCCTCTTGGGCCCCCTACAGCCTCAAGGAGTCAATCCTAGAGGCCTTACCCCAAATTCTATCTGGCAGATGGATATTACCCACATACCTTCCTTTGGTAACCTCAAATATGTCCATGTCATTGTGGACACTTACTCTAAGCTTATTTTTGCTATTGCTCTCTCAGGGGAGAAGGCTTCCCATGTCATTAAGGCAACAAAAACCGCTATGTTGGTCATGGGCGTACCCTGGTCAATTAAAACTGACAATGGCCCTGCATACACATCTGCCCAATTCACATCCTTCATGGAATCTTGGGGAATAAAACACTCCCTTGGGATCCCCTACAACCCACAAGGGCAAGCCATCATGGAGAGAACTAACTGGACCTTAAAGGAACTAATTATAAAACAAAAGTCCACTATGTCACCCAAGGACCCCCACTTGGCCCTATTGGAGGCTCTCTTCACCCCTAAATTTTATCACCTTTGATGAGGCAGGACTCTCCCCAGCCTACAAACATTGTAGATACCAACCAACCACAATGCCCTTACCCTTAGTCTGCTGGATCCTCTTAGTAATATCTGGAAGGACCCCACCCTCTTTTAACACAGGGCCGAGGGTATGCTTGTGTTTTTCTAGAAACTTCACAGATCCCAATCTGGATCCCTGCCAGAAACATCCAGCCAGCCACTGACTCAGGGATCAACCTTGATGAAGAGGAAGATGCCAAACCCCTCAGGCTGGATATAGGACTTTAAACTTATTCCCCCTTTTTTTCTCCTTTTATCTCCTTTTCTACCTACTACCACTTCCCAAAAACCATTTTGGACAATTCTTCTTAGTCCATACTTGGTAGGTGCAGTGGGCCTAGATTCTCATGCTTTTCCTAGGTTTTATTTTAGCTACTCTATTTCGCTGTATTCCTCCCCCTTCAAGCACGTACTTCTCCTTAGCCACACCTTTGCCTTTTTTGCTTATTAATGCCTCTTGTGGTAATGCTATCCTCCAACCAGCCATAAATTCCTTTGCAACTCCTTTGATTACATTGATCTGCTACCATTAAGGACACTCAATGCTACTAATTATGATGCTAGGGTGAGCTCATGACAGTCACCCAGCAACCTGTCCTACCCCAGTCTTTTTCAGGTTCTATAGTTATTCTTGCTCTCTGGGACTGTTCACATGCCACAGAGCCACCACCACTTGGCCCTCCCATGACTCCTAGGCAACAGCCACATATGTATGGCACAATGTATGGCATATGTAGCCACATATGTATGGCACATGCTAAAAGCCATGCCAGGCCACACCCCTCTGGTTTTCTCACTAGGATGGCAAGTAGCCAATGACGGGTAAGACTCCATGAGATGGAACAACCTAAGACAAGCACCATCACATGTGATGATCCCTTGGGGCCTGGGTTCAACAATGGGTTGGCAAAAAACAATACCTCCCAGGGTTGCCAATAATAAAAACAAAAAGGAGGATATTATGGCACAGTGCAGGCCTGGCCCTAGCCAGACCGCATGGCAGAAGAAACCAGGAAGTGGCTTCTGTGAACATGGCATTGTGCGCAGGCCTGGCATGACAACAGCTACAGTCCCATGCTTGTGAGAAACCTGCTATGAGATGACCTTCCAGAGACAAGCTGTCATTGGTCACAAAAAGGGGACCACCCCATATAATGATTGGCCAGCCAAGCCCCTTAAAACCCCCTGCACTTCCTCAATAAACAAGTTTTGTGGCAGCTCGCCCTCTGCTTTCACCCAAGTCCCAGAGTCTGTGTCGTGATTCTGCACTGCTCCCAACTCGGCAGAGACCCTGCCGTCCCTCCTGGGTTGGCCTTTGGGGGGACCCCAACACTCCAGATGCATATGCCACTTTGTGCACCTGGCTTTACATGGGTACTAGGGAACCAAACCCAGGTCCACAGGCTTTGGAGGCAAGCATCTAACTGCAAAGCCATCTCTCCAGCCCACAGTTCATCTTACGTGTTCTTGGCACAATATAATTTAAATTCAAAATTTCCTTTTAAAATATTTTATTGATTTGAGGAAGGCAGACAAAGAGAGTGAGTATGGACATACCAGGGCCTCCTGCCACTGCAAACGAACTCTAGACACATGCGCCACTTTGTGTATCCATTTTTATGTGGATAGTGGAGAATAAAACCCAGTCTATCAGGTTTTTTAAGCAAGCTTCTTTAACCACTGAGCAATTTCTCCAGCCCTAATGTATTTTTATAAACTTAAATAACTCTATTAAAATTTTACATAATCCTTCCTACCACTATCCTTTGGCCCTATTCCCATCTCACTCCACTGAACGTCTACTTTTTTCCTACTTTTTTCTATATTGATGCATCTTTTTTGGCCCTCTTCCATCATCCATGTCAACTTATTGGTATGCCCTATATTATGCAGGTGATTTTTTTAAATTAAAGAATGTATATAAAAGCATTTTTTAGACCATATTACTGCATCTCCCAGTCTGGCTGCAAACTTATTTGTGACCCCAGCAGTATTGGTGAAGACTAAAATGGTGGGAACTTATGGTTTAATCGGCCAATTGGAGAGTAGGAAGCAGGTTTGGGATATACTCTTACATAAAGCTATTCATCATTATAAGTGAGCAAACTATACCTTTATCTAGAGTTACATGATATAATGATTAATCTCTGGTTGTCAACTTGACAGGATTTAGAATCACCATGAAAACCAATTTCTGGGCATGTCTGCCTGTGAGAGATTTTCAAGCAAGCACCTTTAAGCACTGCACCATCTTCCCCAGTCCCTACTGTAAGATGCTTTCAGATTAGGTGCGTAAATGGAGGTAGCACCATTGTATTGCCTGGGGTCCTAGATTGAATAAAAAGGCGAAAGCAAGCTGAGCAGCAGCATTCATCACCCCCTACTTCATGTCTATGGACTGAATGTGACCAGCTGCTTCAAGCTCTTGCTGCCCTGCCTTCCCACCATGATGGACTGTAACCTTGAACTGTCAGCCAAAATACAATAATGGCATAATAATATCAGATTTTAAACCATACTAATAATATGTGAATACATGCATTTGTAGTAAAAATATAATGAACTACCTGGAAATAATGAAATCAAATTCTAGTCAGTAACTACTTTGGGGTTTAAGAGTTAGCAAAGCTTATTTCATTTCATAAAAACAGGCAGTGGTTACAAGCATAGTTATTATATTTATTAAATCATTATTCTGATAGAAATCACATTTCCAAAGGGGAGATCAGACCACAAGTCATTTGAAAGCCAGGGGTGTTACATTTAGTGAGCAGATGACAAAAAAAAAAAAAAAACTGTATCCCCACCATGAGGCAGGAAAATTCACAGGCAGAAATGAGAATCTATCAGGCAGGGAGGAAAGGAACTCTAGCCCTCAGTGGACAACTGTCTTCCTTAGAACTTGGTAACTGAAAAAGCTCAGTGCATGTTGTGGACTCTGTCCTTCCACGTGTGGTTCTTGTGCTCTCTTACACTTTAAAGAACATTCAAAGGAAAACTCTGATCACCTGGACACCGTATAGTCTCCATGCACCAAAATCCCACAGGGCTGTGTCTCATATCACTTAAGAAACTTTCCTTAATGGAATACCTACAAATTCCAAGGCATCTCTCATCCTTCCAACCTGGTGACCCTCAAGTTTCAGATGATGCCCTTGTTATTTTGGTTCATAGATAGGCTGATTTTTATTACTTTAATGCACACTTTTCTACTGTGCCAAGCATATTTATTTATTTATTTACTTTAGATCTGACTAGTTGGCAGTGATTTCTGTTCTCAGCATGGTTGACTAAAATTAAGAGTTCGTGCAGCGTGTGTCTCTCCCACCTAGACTAGCCTCTAGCCATCCTGCTGTTCCTTTTGAATCCTGATCTATCAAGAAAATTGTTTGGGTTTTTGCCTTCTCTATGTCCACAGAGTACAGATACATGCATGGTTACAATTTCTTTTGTCAGCAAGACTCTGTTAACAATGAAAAAGTAGATTCAGTTTTTATACGTTAATTTTAGAAAGAAATGCTCTTAGTTGTTATAAGTAGTGGAAGATCTTGTTACTTATATGTGCTATCACAACTTAAATAAGTGAGAGTAGAGTTAGGTTCTACTGGTTAATCTCTTACTTTCCATTATACCAATTGTTCGTATGACATAGTATACCTGGGCTTCTGCAATGCCAAGTATCTCATGATAATGTATGTGATGAAAGAGATCTGTGCAATTGATTAGATAGCTCATCCAAAATCACTAAGTGGCTGAGCAAAGTTAGCAACTAATGAAGGAAGTTGACTCAATAAATAAGTAAAAGAGTGATCAAAGAGATATCTAATATCAATCCCTGGCCTCTACATGTGTAGGTAAACATAGATGTACATGCAACCACATCCACAAGTATGCACATTACACACATACACATGCAAAAAAATTAGAAGAAAAAAAGTACATTGCATAAGTCAGCTATTTCTTCAGGCAACTTTTGCCAATAAGAAATCTGAAAGCTAGGGAGATGGATAACATTCTTGCCACACAACTCTGAGTACCTGACTTCAGATCACTGATACCACATAGAAGCTGGAAGCTAGTGTGGGTTTCTGTAATCCCAGTGACTCTATGGCAAGAAGGCAGACACTGGACAATTTCCCAGAGACTCTGAACAGAACAGTGACCAAGGAAAAGACACTGCCTTAAACAAAATGGAAGGGACTGGCCTCAAAACTGTCCTCTGACCTCCACACAGGCACCACGGCACATGTACACCTACACTCAAATCTAATTAATTAGCCTGAGATAGATGATAGATAGGTAGATGAGAGATAATTGTATACTTGGTTCTGAATTGATTAATTGGATTAATTGGTGCTCAGGCATTTAAAGATTTATGAAACCTCCTCAGACTTTCCAATCAGACTCTGAAGTTGCAGACAGAACTCACTGAACAATGGGTGATAAGCTGCCTCTTTAACCCAGGTTTTCTGACTGAGTGCTTCAACTCTGACAAGTGTTACCATTCATAATTTGCTACTAGTGCAAGCACAGTGTCGTTACTTATACAGTCATGAATAATAAGTAGTGAAGCCAGACTCAAACACAGGTCTGCCTGCCTCAGATGTTCTTATTCTTCTGCACTGAGCCACCTCATAGAGACAGTTTCTATTGTTCATAAGCTCCAGCTTAGCCAGAAAAACCAGAATAGTTCTCAGTTCCCTCCAAAATCCCCTACTTTCTAAATGTTTAACTCTAATTTTAAACTGTCCTCCCAAATGATTGGCGTTTCTGGGATATTCCTGGAAAGCGCCCTGGCTTCATTTCTTCATAGTAACTAATCTAAACATCTAACACTAGCTTCATATAACAAATGCTACTGGGAGGACATCAAGTGTGTTGGGGGGAGGGCTCTCTAGTTAAAGAAAATATTTTATAAAACAGCATTTTTTGGTGACTTACATTTAAATGATGAATTGCCTGTTAGTAGAATATACCAATTGGCCTCAAAGTAGATGTTTGTAAAGGTCACAATTCCTGTTCATTGATTGCCTCACTTTGCAAAGCAGTTGATGGTTTTCAAAACACCATAATGCATTCTTACATTCAACCCTGACAAAAGTCCTGACTTGATAGGGAGCAGCTTTCAGGGTTTCTGTTTCTTAGTTTAAAAAAAAAAAAAAAAAAAAAAAAAAAAAAAAAGCATGCTTCCATAATGAGAGCATCCTAAAATGTGGCTTAAGATGCAGAGGAGAAGGACTGGAGAGATTGCTTAGTGTTTAAGGCACTTGTCTACAAAGCCAAAAGCCCCAGGTTTGATTCTCCAGGGTCCACATAAGCCAGGTGCACAAGGTGGTGCATGCTTCTGGAGTTTGTTGCAATGGCTGAAGGCCTTGGCATGCCCATTCTCTCTCTCTCTCAAATAAATAAATAAATAAATAAATAAATAAATATTTTTTTTTGAAAAAGATGTATAGCAGAGAAGCCTAGAGCCCAGGACCTAAATGTATCTCCTGGATCCTAAGGGGTATTTGCTGAGTCCTCTCTTTAGCAATTGGGGAAATGTGGCTTCACCAGTATGTAATGTTTCCAATAAACACAGATACTGAGATTAAATAGCCAACAGTCAGGACAACTAAGAAAGAACTTTCTGTGGAAAAAAAACAAGAGAAAGAAAGAAAGAAAGAAAGAAAGAAAGAAAGAAAGAAAGAAAGAAAGAAAGAAAGAAAGAAAGAAAGAAAGAAAGAAAGAAAGAAAGAAAGAAAGAAAGAAAGAAAAGAAAGGAAGGAAGGAGAGAAAGAAGTGCAGAATGGCATGGTTCCCAGCAAGGAGAGGAAACAGAAATAGAAACATGGGAGAGGATTGAAGGATTGGGACTAGAATGCAGCATCATCAGGGATCAGGGCAACACCTGCCCATGCCCTGAGGCCCTGGGCCCACCCCAGTGCCACACACACACACACACACACACACACACACACACACACACACAGTGATCATCGTCATTATCTTTGGTCCATCAGGGAAGAGCCTGCATGTAACTTCTTCAAATGCAATCCCAGGACACCCCATTTAGAGAAAGGAAGGAATGAAGAGTCAAAGACACTTGAGACAGGCCAGGAGACATTAAGAAACATTGAGAAGTCCTGTGCTCTGAGTAAAACTATAGTCAGTAGCAGAGGATTCAGAATATGAACAATTAAAGGTTTTTTCTTTAATGTATCCCAAAACTATTGAGATTATACAAGAGTAAATGGTCTAGGTTCAGGGCACTATTCTATCTTCCATGTAGGACGAAACATTTTAAGAGGCTCAGATGACAATAATGACCCTGGTTATGCATCTGAATGTGTTTGGAGCCTCTTGCTTTAAGAATGCTCTAAGGTGGAGTGTATTATGTATAAGTAGAAAATTAATTTACTGGACCTTCATACTTGTAATGAAATATATAGCAATAAAATAATACATAGGTTAAAAGTATCATAGAAAGAAACAACTGCACATGAGATCCCTAGTCAAAATCTACATAAACATTCTGTGGTGGCATAGAACTAAACTTCAAATGAACATCATCATTATTTAAAATTCTTGAAAACAATTTTGACAATGATCCTGTGCCTTAACAGGCATTTGAGGAACTTTTTAAATCAAAGTGAATTTTATGCATAATAATTGAATGAATATTATGCATCCAGAAAATTGCCCAAGCCATAAGGATGCATGTGGCTTAAAGAATATTCATATACCTTTATAAATCATGCCCAGATCAAGAAAGAGACAGTGGCTGACACATACATGTAACCCCAGCACCCTCAAGGCTCAGCAGGAGATCAAAAATAGCAGGCCTATATAAGGAAAAAGCAGAGGGAGAGGTGGGCATGGAGGGAAGGGTAGCGGGGAAAGATAGAATATTACCAGCATCTCAGAAGTCCTATAGCCTTCCACCAAGGTGGCTCTATTCTGAGGCCTCATAGGACATTTGGTTTGGGGGAATTTTTTTTGGAGGGGGTGTGGGCATATGTTTTTGTTTTCATTGTACGTATAAGGAAATTAGACTTTAGGCAGACACAGTGACCTTTCCATGGTCACCTAAGTCCTTGACCTTTCTGATTCAGTTCTCTTCCCAGTGCTATAGTTCCACCTTCCCTCACATTGCTATACTTTCACTCAATCTCCTGGTAAAAAGAGCTGATGTCATTTCCTACCTGTTACTCAAATCCATTTAATACTAAAAGACAAATGCAATGATTAGTCTGAGTATGGATTTCTAAATTAGCACTGTTTGTAATGAAATTCCAGGCAGGAAACATCACTCCTGGTTGCCGCCTTTTCACTGTCTGTTGTGAATAGAATCATGCTGTAAAAATCAAAGTTCTGGACAGTTTTCAGTCCTTATGTCACAGAATTAAATATTCCATTTATATCATCTTTCAAATGCAACATATTGCTGTTTGTTTGAATCCTGGTGAAATGGCTCAAATATTATGTAAAGGGGAAAAACTTCTAAGCTAATACCTACAAGAGAGACAGAAGGACAATGTAATTCTGATGAGTGCTAGACAATAAATGTAGCAGTCCCTCCAAAGAAACATACATGTCTCTAAAAAAAAGAAGAAGTAATGTCAATGGAATTTTTGCCTTTCTTCATTTTTCTCTAATTGACATATAAATAAGTTGCTACTCTCTACTTTCTTTTTGACTAGAGGGAAAAGAATTTGTCATACACTTCTTACTTTTCAATGTTATCACACTATGACTTCCAATTAATTACATGAGAAAAAATGTGGTCTAAAAAATACTATGAAGGTCTGGAGGGATGGCTTACTGGTTAAGGCATTTGCCTGAAAAGCCAAAGGACCCAGGTTCAATTCCCCAGGCCCCACAGTAGCCAGATGCACAAGGGGGCGCACACATCTGGAATTCATTTGCAGTGACTAGAGGCCCTGGTGTGCCCATTCTCTCTCTCCCTTTCTTTCTGTACTATCTCTCCCTCTCTGACTCTAATAAATAAATAAAAATAAAATATTTTTTTAAATACTATGAAAAACTTTTTTTTTTTTGAGATAGGATCTCACTCTAGTTAGCCCACACTGAACTGGAACTCACTCTGTAGTCTCCACGCTGGCCTTGAACTCATAGTGATTCTCCTACCTCTGCCTCCCAAGTGCTGGGATTAAAGGCATGTACTACCATGCCCAGTGAAAACACATTTTTAAATGTACATCAATTCTGATTCTACCCTCAGTATTTTGGTCCACAGATCAAAATTTCTATCAGCCACAGTTTTTTTAGGGATGTTTTACTAAAACATTTTATATACCTATAGAGTAGATTACTATTAAGATTATGCAAAGAAACAATCTCATCTTAAAAAGACAGTGAAGTAAAAGCTTTACTTCCTTTTTATTGTCAGCATTAGAAAGCAACTATAAAATTAAAAAAGCAAAAACAAGTCCTGAATGTGGTAATGCAAAAACACCACTCCTAATATTGCACTGAATTATTCAAAAATATAATGAAATTTCAGAAAACATCAGATGTTGCAGGTACATGAAGATAATTTTGTTTTTATAACCAATTTCAGGCAGATAAATACTAGAATCCTTTCCAATTTCTCCCCTATGAAACTGAAGTGTCACCAAGATTTACAGCCCCCTCAAGTTCCCTTTTCAGAGGCACATTCATTTACATAAACAGATAATCCTAGATAAAAATTTCCATTAGACAAAGGTGAAATGGATCAATTTTCTCTGCCAAGACAAATCTTAAATCTTGAACAGATAGGGTCATTATTACACCAGCCCCATTTCAGAAATAATGTATTTTTAAAAAATCAGCCGATAGCAGCCATTTCCAGCTTTCCAATTATCTTTAAGAAAAGCTTATTCTGTGGACAATAAAGCACATTACTGCACAATATGATACAGTCCATAAAGATCACAATGTTTTATGAAAGGTTAAAGAAAGCTCAGCACATTTAGGGGAATGTCATAACCCACAAAGTCTTTCAAGACTTAGCTGAAGCAGAGGGCATGCTGGGCAAATACTATGCTACAAGGCCTTCCCATATGAAGACAGCAGAGTGCATATGCCAGGAAGATTCTATTGTGGATCCTGGGATTCCTACAGAGGAAGTACAAGAGAAAATCAAATCCTAAGACATATCTATTTAGGAAGTAACTAAATTAACTGATCGGAGAGTTTATGTTAATGGGAAGACAACTCTATGCTTGGTACCCAGTGGCCAGTTTCTCTTCAACAAACTTTCCCACGCAGTTTCATTAATATAAACAAAACCATAGGAAGTTAAGAAAAGGTCTTGATTTTCCTTCATTCTTTGCAAAATGCTCTAGTGGTTTTAAATGACTAAGGAGCTGGGACTTGTGCAGTGATAGTGTTATAATTAAGTAAAGGAAGTCAGACTTACTGGGACACTTGACATAAAATGATAAAAATGTGTGAGTGTGGAGACTTAAAGAATATCCTGTATTTTCTTCTATACTAACTAGTAACTGCTTGAAACAATTTCAGAGGCTAAAGGTCCTTCATCAAATTAAAAGGGGAGGAGTTCTCTCTACATGAGTCTGCAAAGTCACAAAGTTATAGTTGAAGTTAAAGAAAAGCTTTGAAGCAGCTTGAGATATGCTGATTGTTCTACCTTACCCAGGGAAAAGAGAAGCAAGAAAGGACAATCTACTCATAAAGATTGATCTTAAAATACAACTCAGGGACTGGAAAGATGACTTAGTGATTAAGGTGCTTGCCTCCGATCATGTTCAAATCTCCAGGTGCCACACAGCCAGACACACAGTGACGCAAGCATGCAATGTCACACGTGCACCACAAGGGAGCACATGTGTCTGGAACTCATTTGCAGTGGCTGAAAGCCCTTGTGCGCCCCCCCCCACCCCCCGTCTCCCTCTCTCAAATATAAAAATGAAAATAAAAAAGTGCAACTCATATCAAGTACAGTCTTTTAAATTATGTAACTAAAATCAGATTGTTTTGGAAATAAATCATCCTTGACCTAATCAGAAACCAATTGGATAGTTATGCTGTAACTGAATATTTTATTTATAGAAAATATAGAGGCTAAGCCGAATAAACAGTTTATTCTCCTCACTGGATAAGTCACGAGGAATAAGTGAGAAGTGGACAGAAAAGGAGTAGTTATTCCCTTCCATGTTTCTGAGAGACTATAATTTCTATGTAATGAGCCAAGAAAGCAAGGGAGGAAGTGGGGATTCTGATGGTAGAGATTCACAAGGTGAGAAGTGTTAAGATCTGTGTAGGACAAGTATTTTAACCAACATTTTGTAGGGGATCTTTATAAAATGTCAGTAAGAAAACATGAGTGAGGAACTTGTGGCCTTGTTTCCTAAGCACACTTGTCTCTTAGTGAAGTACACCTTAAATGTCATTTTAACTTTTTATGTGCATGTAAATAGCTATTATTTCAGTTGCTGGAATATTAGTCATAACATCTAATGATGTGAAGATTGTTGCCTTATAAAACTCACAGCTGGGTAGCTACATGGCTCAAGGCAAAAGCTTATTTTAAAATCCATTGCTTTAGGAGGGAAATGTTTATTAAAACATATATCTATTAAAAATATATGATGTGTCATTGGCTATTCTCTGTGTTACAGTGCCAACCAGTTTTTTTTTTTTTTTTTAAGTTAAGCTCTTTGAGTAGATACCTGAAAACCTGGCAAGGTCCATAGCCTCATAATTTACCAGTCCATCAAAAAATAAATAAATCCCAATAACCAGAAAGTAAGTCACCAAAGGTGCCCACACAGCAGCCTGTAAACTCGTGTTTATTCAGGCTCCATGGGGGTAGCTGCTGCTGTCAGATATTTCCAGGCATGTAGGGAAGTGAATGTTCAAAAGGAATAGATGCTTGATCTCCTTGTAACAGAAGTTAAATGAATTAATAATAAAGATATAGGAGGTAGCACTGATATTCGTAAAATATGGAAGGAAGTGAGATGAGACATAAAGGACTGACTAGCAACTAGGAATACAAGGGTTGAATAAACACGTAGAAAACCTGTGAACTTCATGTAATTAAGCTATAAGTTATAGATGAAAATAGATTTTTACCAATATAAGAGTTAATTTAAAACATTTTGAAGATAAAGAACTCCAACAAAAGACCCCTATATTTTTTAAAATGTACTATTGAGTCCAACCATGAATTCTACCCTTGTTTAACAAATGGACTACAGCAGCCAGGCTTGGAGGCACACATCTGTAATGCTAGCATTCAGGAGGCTAAGGCAGAAGGATCCTGAAATCCAAGCAAGCTTAAGTTTATAGTGAGACTGTATCACAAACAAAGACCAACAACAACAACAACAAAATATTACTTAGCTAAGCAAGGTATTATAGTCCTGTAACCCCAGCTACTTAGAAAGCTGAGGCAGGAGGATTATGAAGTCTGAGGCTACCTAGGCAGTGACACATAAGACCTGTCCTCATAAGAACAAATGATCATTAAAAATAATTACTTAATCTGTGGTATTCAGTCACCTAAAATGAATTATTGATGAAAATGTATATCTAATCTGAACTCATAAAATTCATAAGCATATGCTACATTGAATCAAAATCATTTAATTGTTCTCATTTTTCTTTCTGACACTCAACTTGACAAAACTATTTTCCCTTAATACTATTTCAATCTGGACTGGCAAAAAAAAAAAAAAAAAATAGAGCTGAGATTAAAATCTTCAAAAAAGATGAATGTAGTATGTGGAAATGATTTTGTTTTCAACATGATTAAAACTTGAGACTTAAAGTTTAAGGCTGAGGTGATGGTTCAGTGGCTAAAGACACAAAGCCTGTCAGCCTGGGTTCAATTCCCCAGTACCCATGTAAAGCCAGAGACAACACTTGAAACAAGAGACCCTGGTGAGACCACACATACACATATACAGATTAAAATATATAAAAATGTAAGGTTTACCACTGGCTCCTAACTCTATCCTCTTTGCCATCAGAAAATATAGACGCAGTGGCTAGGATCATTACTGAGTGGTGATTAAGTGACCATCACTGAATCTTAACTGGGAGCGGCAGTAAGTGATTAAATACGTAACTTTTCCTAAGCCAGTAGCACAGAACCTTTTCATCTTTGTCAAATCTAAGTGAGACGTCTATTTGGTGGTCTCTAATCTCTGTCTTCTCTTCTGTACAGCATGACCTGAGTGGATCTCTCAGTTGTCTGCTCAGGGACTGAGACACTCAATCCCCAGCTGCTTGAGTGAGCTATTTGCCTATGGCCAGAGCTGTCTGAGTCCTTCCTAGAAGTTTCCTTAGCAGAAAAGAGCTGTCTCCCTTCAAATTTCACAAACTACCAGGTGGTAGCCCCAGTAGCCAGTCAGGGTGGGACTACAGTACCCTTGTAGTTCAAAAGTCTGCAAGGTAATTTACTGGCTAAAATCAAGATGATGGTAGTATGAATTCTTTATCCGGGCTCTGGGCAAGATTCTATTTCATTAGCTTTTTTATATTTTTATTTATTTGTTTATTTATTATTTTATTTTAGAGAGAAAAAGAGAGAGAAAATTGGCACAACAGGGCTTCAGCCACTATAATCAAACTCCAGACGCTTGCGCCACCTAGTGGGCATGTGCGTCCTTGCGCTTGCCTCACTGTGCATCTGGCTTAAGTGGCATCTGGAGAGTCAAGCATGGGTCCTTAGGCTTTGCAAGCGCCTTAACCGCTAAGCCATCTCTCCAGCCTTCCTTACCTTTTTTGGACTTCCCACTTCCTTAGTTCATGGCTCCACCCTCACTCTTTGAAAGAATGAATGAAGCATCTTCACACACTTCTCTTCGTTTCTGTCATTATGTTCTTACCCTGACTTCCTGCCTCCTTTATGTGAGGAATATACTGGGCCTACTTGATAATCCAGAATAACTCCCCAGCTCAAATCTCTTGATATAATCATACGTGAAAAGTTCCTTTGGTCATATAAATTAAACTCTGTTCTCAACCATTAAACATGAGCATCTTAGGGTTCAGGGAGAACCATTTTCAACCCACTTTTATTGCTATTCATTTTGTAAAGAAACAAACAATAATTATTACATTTTTATAGAAGAACGGGTTCTAAAATTCAGGTGACAACCCATCTCATAAGTATTAGCTCAGGATCTTCTCTCTAGTGCTTCAGGTGGAAAAACAAACAAACAAACAACAGCAACAACAACAACAAAACCTAAAAAAACATTGCTATTGAGAACTTTATCCATTCAGCCTCATGGATTCTGCCAACTCTGCTGGGCTTCTCCACATTCAAGAGAGTTGTGTTTGTGGAACTGTGCTCCTAGATTACAGGTATGGAGCTGAGATCGCAACCTACTGTTGAATAGGGACCAAACAAATGAACAACTATTTCCATGCAAAATTCATGATCAAAGTCAATGAAGTTTTAGAATTTTATCACTAGCAGGGCTCTGAGAACATCTTAGTAATGAATTCTTTCTCAGTAACAAACCTAAGGAGCAGAAAGATTGAGTCTAGCTCCTCAGACTCTGAGAAGCAAAGCTGACACTTCATTTTTTAACTTTCTGCTCCATATTCTGAAAGAGCAGAAGGCTCCAAAAGGAAGGAGAGAAGAAAAGGGGGGAGGGGAGAAAAGGGAAAAGTTTCAAATGACTTGGGCATCCAATATATGTTAGATTTACTTAAGACACTTCACTGCAGATTATACCATGGAATCTACACAAATGCTCTATCCTGAGTGAGGTAGGGACACTCACCTAATTGTGTGGTACCAGGAAATCAAGGTTTAAAGACATTTGGAATATCCGCTGAGGATCGACAATCAGCTTTTGGTTCACAGGGAAAAGGTGAAGAGGGATGAAAATCATGTATAATTGAAACTTCTGATTGAAACAATATTAGTCTAAAACCTTGTACCAAATGAGTTTATATAAACACACTTCTTTTAATTATATTTAATATTTAGGAACACATTTACCACTCCACAGATGTCCAAAAATGTAAAAATAACCTTAGTGCAACTCATTAGCAACACTAAACACCACATGTGTCACTTGATGAGAAACTGCTAAAAGCTTGCTAATAAATAGCCTCAGCTTTTCTTGCTCCCTAGTCAATTTTTCATTCTTTGTAAGTGTTACAAAGAAATCAGAAAGGTGTACTTATAGTCTCAACACTTCCTTCCTATTCTTACTTCCCATTCTCCCTTGATTCAATCTTCTCTCCTAATACCATTGATTTTACTTACAATAAACTACTAGGGACTGTTGGCTCAAGGATGGATCCCTGTGGTAGTTTAAATAGATGGCCCCCAATATATTCAATGTTTTATTAGTTTGTAGTTTGCCTCTGCAGCCACCTGGCTGGAGGCAATGTCACTGGGCAGATCTTAAAGTGTGGTGGTAGATTTGAGATTTCAGTCTAAAGATATACAAACCGTGCCTAGCTGTAGTTCCTGAGGTGTGCTGTGCTGTATGGTTTTTGGCGTGTGGCTTTGCTATCTGTGTTTGGGCCTGTGAAAGTAGGCCAGCTTCTTCTGCCATTGTGGAACTTCCCCTGGATCTGTAAGCTTCAATAAATATCCCTTTCTCCATAACTGTGCCTAGTCTGGAAGTTCATCTCAGTTAAACTGAAGCTGTCTGCTATAATCCCAACTAATCTGAGTATGAGTGCCTGATGGATTTCAGACACCTTTTGAAAATGAAGCTAAGATATATATGGATATTTAAGGTAATTTTAAAACTTTGTAAATTTTAATACACTATATATTAACCAAAAAATTAAAGGAAAACAAGCCCAACTAATTGAGCAATAAACAGGGTTTAAAAACCTGGATATTAATTCAGCTTTCCCAGGATTCCCAAGCCTCTTCTGCTCACTGCCCACTGCTTCTAAATCTGACCACATAGAAACAAATGTTCAAAAGCTGGCTTAAAAGCACATGCAAAACACAGCATAATTTTGTGTTATACTAGAAAAAAAACAGAACCTTGTAAGTATACATGAAGTGAATTTTAATTTAAAGAAGTCACAAATTGATTTCACTTTGAAGATATTTATAGATAAGCATTCTACAAGTCTACAAAATAAATCTCCCTTCATTTTATCATACACACATGCTGTGAATTCACTTGTGCCTCGTGTGTGCATATACATACCTGGCTTTTTCAACACTCATAAACCCTTTATCAGGCATGTCTTTACAAACCCTCTAGATTAGGCTACATCTCCTCATCCTATCACTGCTTCTGTATCTCTTACCAGTATTGTCAATTGACTCATTTGTTAGCAGAACAGATTATAAGGTTTCATATTCTGAAGCCAGTCTTCCTCAGATAAAATACCACCTATGTCACTTTTGATTTGTGGAAATTTTGAGCGCGCGTGCGCGCGTGTGTGTGTGTGTGTGTGTGTGTGTGTGTGTGTGTGTGTGTGTTTCAAAGGAAACTTCAGGTGTCATTCTGCAGGTACTGTACACCGTTTTTGTTTTTAATACAGGACTCTCAGGAATCTGGAACTCCCTAAATTAAGCCAGACTTGCTGGCCAGTGAGCTCCATGGACACCTGCCTGTACCTCTCCAACACTGAGATGACAAGCATGCTCCACCACACTCGGCTTTTTGTTTGTAATGTGAATTCTGGGGATTGGACTCAGGTCCCCATGCTTGCAAAATGGCACTTTACAGACTGAGCTATCTCTCTGGCCTCCTGAGCATGTTTTGACTTTTCTTGCCTTCAGTTTACTCATCTGAAAGCAAAAAATTAGAGTGCCCTTCTTCTAGTATTGCTGAATGGATTATTGATTTTCTGGCTTATCATAAGTTCTATATAAATATTTGTTATTAGAGTGTGTCATCCTTATTTTTTGTTTAATTAGCCAACTATAGTCTGAAAAAAGGTTAAATGGAAAGCTCCAGAAAGAATTCACAAAGCTTGAATATTTCCAATCTAAGTAATATGATGAAATATCATGTCTCCTGCCTGATGCATTAATAATCTCTTTGTCTAGCATGTCCACACTGTATAAGTTACTGGCTCTAATCATGTAGGAGCCATCTCAGTTGTTAGATGGGCTGTCATGGTATCATAGTGCCTGTGTTCAAGCAATACAAGAGTACATAAGGTACCTGGGACTAAATGTGTGTATCCTATGTGACAATGCTGCAGGGCATAAAAGGAAGAAGACATAGTACATATGTTCAGGGTTCAGTATTTTAAGTATGCCCTATGGAGAAGGAGGGATGACTGTATTTCAGCCATTCCATCTATAGTAAATCTCAATAAAATTTAAAAATAAAGAGTGCTTTTTAAAGATTGAAGAGCTTTGAGCATTTTAATTGCTGATGTAATAGGAGAAAGAAGTTGATGTTAAAAGAGAGGTAGAGGATAGATCATATAAAAGGTCCCTGGAACACTGGGAGAGGGTTGGCCCATGTAATTATCATCAATTAATTTGTTTCAAATATTATTTAAACACTTATTTTTATCTGTAAAAGAAAAGTACCCATTAAAGAAACTCAGACATTTGTTCTTTAAAAAAATAAATAAATAAATAAAGAGTGCATCAAAATTTATATAATTAGGTCAAATTGTACCTTGAAAATATCATTTATTAGTTCAATAGCTACTTCCTTAAAAGATGGAATTTATAAGATACTCTACCAAGCAATGAGGTTGCAATAAGTACAGATCTGGTCTGGATTCAGTATATTGTTTGCCTTTAATGTTTTTTAAAATATTCAAGAATGTTGGAATTTAGATATAATGATGATTGTTCAAGATTAATAACAAAGGAAATCCAAACAATCTATAAAATCATAGCTTTTTAATCTATCAATACAGGTGAGAACACAAATAACACTAAAGTAACATAAAGTCTGTAGAGTTATGATCCTGTTCTAGGAGAGAGAAGACCAACAAGCACACATCTAGGTGGCATTGCAACAGACAGAATCTACCACAGAGAGGAAGGTGTAACCACATGAACACTGAAAAAAAACAATGTACCTGTGTCCTGTGTGAGGCTGACATGACTTACTGATATTTCACAGGACCTTAACCACCCAGTTAAGTTTTATCCATTGGCCAACCATTCACTGAAGGCCTTCACCAAGGACATACAGGCACCACACTGAAGAAGGAGTGCAAGGTGAGAAATCTGAAAGTGACATCCCTGAGGCATGTAAAAGCAAGGCACCATCCCAAAGATGACTGACATCAGAGCAGAGATGCTAAAATGAATCTTAGAATGTCCAGTCATCCTCTAAAACATCATTATACTTGCATTCAATGCCAGAAGTAAGACAGAATGACCAAGCGGACTTCTGAGAGGAGTAAGTTAAAATAACTGAATAGCAAAGGGATCAGAAAGAAGAGTCCTACTGTAATGAAATGAATAAAGCCAGCAGCTGGAAAGGAACAAGAACTCCCCAGTCACCAAAACAGTCTGGGAGCATAAAGAGGTAACTAAAACCATGACAATGCTAAGTTTGCAAGCCTTAATGATAAGAAAGCCATATCCTGCCCTGATTTGAAGTCAATAATAAACTAACCAAACTAAAGCAGACACAATACCCACAGACCTCAAGAACAAATTATATTGCCTGTGCTTTCTCAAACTAACAACTGACAAATGGAAAATATGCTTACTTTGAAAAAAGTATTACCTCAATTTCTTTCTATTATTTTTACTCACAATGGCCAATATACAATAAAATACTACGAGCTACATGAATAGACAAGATAAACAATAACCAAATGAGAAAATAGTAAATAGAATCAGACTCTAGAAAGCCTAGATGTTGGAATTACCTGGGTTTGACTTTAACATGACCATGATAAATCTATCAAATAATTTAGCAGAAAAGGTGGACACATATAGAAATAGATAAGAGATTCATGAGTGTAATAGAAGCTACAAAAAAAGGAACCAGACTGAAAGGTAAAAAATGAAAAATACAATACAAGTAATAAAGAACATCTGTTTAGTTTAGCAGCAAGCTATTAAGAGCAAACATAGCAGCAATATAATAATTTAATAATTTAAAAATAACAACAAACTGAAAGATGGATATTTATCCAAACTGAAACTAAAAGGAAAATCAAAGTATAAAAATGAGAACATAAAGCATGATGTGTCAAATAATATTAAATAGCCTAGTAAACATTTAAGTGCATCTATGCTGGATTTTAAAAAATGGGTCAGGGGCTGGAGAGATGACTTAGAGATGACTTAAGGCACTTGCTTGCAAAGCCAAAGGTCCCAGGTTCAACTCTCCAGGACCCACATAAACCCAAATGCACAAGGTGGTACATGAGTCTGGAGTTTTTTTCCAGTAGCTACAGTCCCTGGCACACCCATTTTCTCATTCCATCTGCCTCTCTCTCTCTCTCTCTCTTTTATATAAATAATTTTTTTAAAAAAATGGGTCAGTAGGGCTGGAGAGATGATGTAGTGGTTAAGGCACCTGCCTGTGAAGCCTGAGAATGCTGGTTCAATTCTCCAGGTCCTACATTTAGCCAGATGCAAAAAGTGACATAAGGGTGCAATGCCACACTTGCCCACAAGGGGGCACACATGTCTGGAGTTTGTTCACAGTGGCTAAGAGGCTGCTGGCATGCCCATTCTCCATCTTTCTCTCTCTCAAAAAAATGGGTCAGAAGAGAAATTCAGATGTGATGGTCAAGAAATTTGCAAAATTGATGTTTTTTTTTTTTTTTAATCAAGCCTATTTAACACCAAAGATAGCACAAAAATAACCAAAGTAGCTTGAGAAAAAGAAATATGATTTATGTGGAAATAATGATATGAAACATGTCTGATTTCATTAACAATGAAGGCCCCAAACAATGGAATGACAATTTTAAATAACTAAAAGAAAAACGTGTTCACATGGAATTCAAAACAGGTTCTGAATAATAAATGGAACATTTTATGTCATACAAATATAAATGAAATTTTAGACCTTTCTCAAGAAAAAATTGAATTTTTCTCCACAGGGTATGCATGTGCACGCACACACACACACACACACACACACACACACACACACACACACACACACCTATGAGCTCAGTCAATAATCTGTTTGCCTATCAACCATAAGGACCTGAATTCAATCCCTAGTACCCACATAAAAATGCCAGGTAGGTTGGTAAGTGCCTATCATACCATCACTGAGGAGGTATAATCAGGCAAATCAGGCTCACTGGCCATTTCTGGAGCTCACTGGCTAACAAGTCTAGCCCAACTGGGGATGATAAGCTTTAATTGTGTAAAGTGCTATTGTTTGTTTAAAACAAGAGAATAAAAAGCTGGGCCTTTAATCCTAGTACTTGGGAGGCAGACATAGGAGGATCACTGAGAGTTTGAGGCCAGCCTGAGTCTACATAGTGAATACCAGGTCAGCTTCAGCTAGAACGAGACACTATCTTGAAAAATTTAAAAAAAAAGAAAAGAAAGAATATGATGTGTCTAAAGTGTATGTAGAAGAAAAATGGCAACAGAAACAGAAAAAGCAAGTATATTTAATTATATTATTATTATATGGTTCTAACTTTATTCTGGAAGTAGTATAATATTTGAAGATGGCAAACTTTAAATATGTATATTTTAACATTTAGAACAACTGCTGAAACTTTTATTTTTTATTTTTTTATTTTATTTTTTATTTTTTGAGAGAGACAGGAAGAGACCCAGAGAGAGAATGGGCGTGCCAGGGCCTTTCAGCCTCTGTGAATGAACTCCAGACGCATACGCCACCTTGTGGGCAAGCTCAGCATTATGCGCTTGCATCACTTTTGCATCTGGCTAAACATGGAACATGGAGATTTTAATGTGCATTCTTAGGCTTCGTAGGCAGCCCATGAAATGGTTTTTTAAAATAGTATAGCTGAGGTCTGGAGAGATGGCTTAGCAGTTAATGCATTTGCCTGCAAAGCCAAAGGATTCCAGTTTGATTCTCCAGGACCCACGTAAGCCAGATGCACCAGGTGGCACATGCATCTGGAGTTTGTTTGCAGTGGCTAGAGGCCCTGGTACACCCATTCTCTCCCTCCCCCTCTCTCTCTCTCTCTGTCTCCCTCTTTCTCTCAAATGAATAAATAAAGAAAATATATTTAAAAATAGTATAGCTGAAAAGTCAGTGGAAAGATGAAATAAAACACTGAAAAAGTAGTTCAATCACTCAAAAATAAAGTAGGTAAAGAAAAACACAGAATAGGAGTAATATAAAGCAAATAGGAAGATGTAAGGCATAATTATCCATATATTTCAATCCCTACATTAAATGTAAATTGACTATGTCTACCAGGAAAAATGGTAATGATTACTAGATTTAACTTTTAAGATTAAATTAATTTAATTTAATTTAATTTAATTTAATTTAAGATCCAAGTTTATGCTTGAAATAAACACACTAGAGGTTGCATAGTGCTTCATGCCTATAATCCTAATACTTGGAAGCAGAGGCAGGAGAATTGCCACAAGTTCTGATCTGGCATGGTCTTCATAGTGAATTGCAGGCTTACCATAGCTATATAGTGATGCTCTAGCTCAAAAAAAAAAAAACACCTTGTTGGTCAAGGAGGTCCCTGAGGTCCCCAAAACAATACAGGCCATTGCTGAGATTCTTACTTGCCCACCAGAATTAGATGGGAAGACCATACTGCTGAAGACACCACATCCTTTGGTTGCAGTACAATGAGGAATCAAGCTCGAACTGAGCTGGAAGCCTCCTCCTTGTCGACTACCTATCATAGTGCTGGAAAGTGCCATTCAGCCTTCTGGGGAAGAAAAGGCATTGATGGTCTTAACCAGCAGTGGATGCCGCAAGCTATGCAGCTGCCAGCTAGGCTATATGTGCCCACTAGTGCAATAGTGGCATGTCTTTTATGAGGAGATAACCAGTTGCTCTCAGATTGTATTTGAGGCCTGCTTCATGGGAGGAAATTGATGTCTGTTATTAAAAACCTAGTCAAAAGTGTGGGGAGATCATAAGCCTTGGGGCAAGGCAGGGGGAGGTATTACTGTTGCTTGGCTGCGAGGATATATTATGCCCACAAAATTGTCCACTAAATATTTATGTTTATGCTTATATATCAATGCTTCTCTCACTCCTGGTTAAAGGAGTTTCTCTTTTCAGATGGCAGTGACTTCTGGAGAGACCAAAAACTTGTCAGAATGCTTAGAATAAGTAATAGCTTGAGTGTTCAGCACTAAGTGAAACATATTTACCACATCCTCCAATGGCTTAGGGATCTTAGCAGAAGAGATGGCAGAAAGAAGAAAAACCAGAGCATGGAGTATAGAGCTTTGGAACAGTATTCTCCAAATACATTGTTTTTCATGACTTCACAGAAGCTGTTTTTATCTACACAAGATCTACATAATATTGGGCCCATAATATGTTGTCATGTACTCACCCACATAAAGCCAGATGCACAAAGCCACAAATGCGTTTGAAGTTCGTTTGCAGTGGCTAGAGGCCCAGACATGCTCATTCTCTCTCTCCTCTTCTCTCTCTTTCTATCTATCTCTCAAATAAATAAATACAATATATTTTTTTTTTTAGAAAAGATCGATGGCAAAGTCAGGACTGATGGAGCTGGGTTTGTGAATATCATCAGTATTGACAAGACAAGACGGTAGGGAATTTCTGTCTGATCTATGACGCCAAGAGTGGCTTCGCAGTTCATCATATTACCTTGAGGAGGCAAGTATAAGTTGTACAGACTGATAAAGATCTTTGTGGGCACAAAAGGAGTCCCTTTCCTGGTGACCCGTCATGCTCATACTATTTGCTATCCTGACCCCCTCATTAAGGTTTGGAAACTGGCAAGATAACTGACTTCATCAAGTTTGACATGAATAACTGTGTATGGCTGCTGGAGGTGCTAACTTGGGTAGAACTGGTGTGATCACCAACAGAGAAAGACACCTTGGCTCTTTGATGTGGTTCATGTGAAAGATGCCAACGGCAACAGCTTTGCTACTCAGCTTTTCAACATATTCATTACTGGCAAAAGCAACAAAGCACTGATTTTAGTTTCCCAAGGAAACGGACTTTGCCTCCCTGTTCCTGAATTGAGAGACAAGAGGCTAGTAGCCAGACAGAGCAGCGGGTGCAATGATTTCTTTTTTTTTTTTTTAATATTTTATTATTTATTTATTTATTTATTTATTTATTATTTGAGGCGCCAGGGCCTCCAGCCACTGCAAACGAACTCCAGATGCATGCACCCTGTTGTGCATCTGGCTTATGTGGGTCCTGGAGAATCGAGCCTAGAACCGGGGTCCTTCGGTCTCACAGGCAAGCGTTTAACCGCTAAGCCATCTCTCCAGCCCGGGTGCAATGATTTCTAAAGGACATGTTGGAGATGTTTGCCCTGTCACATCAAGTCTTTGGGTGACATGCTGGAAAGGTGTTTTTACTTCACATTAAACAGCATGGTGAATTACAAAAAAAAAAAAAAAAATTAAAGAGGGAACAATAGGAAAGAGGGGGTTCAGTGGAGTGGGTGTGGGGAGTACAAAGTAGGTGGTAGGAGGGGATTATGTCATTTTTTAAGTTTAATAAAATGATTTAATGATTTTCAAATATAAATCAATTATAAACCAAGACTAGATTCAGAGTTATCTGTTTTAAAACAATTTTTCATTTGTTCTTTCACAATATATTTTCATTTTAAAAATATTTTATTTGTTTATTTATTGGAGAGAGAAAAGCAGATGGAGAGAGAGAATGCGTGCACCAGGGCCTCCAGGCACTGCAAATAAACTTAATGCATATACCTCATTGTGTATCTGGCTTACATGGATACTGGGGAAACAAACACAGGTTGTTAGGCTTTACAGACAAGTGCCTTAACCACTAAGCCATCTCTCCAGCCCCATAATATACTTTCTGCTAAATTCAAATGAGTTACTAAAAGGTATACAATTCTTACATTCAGTTTTAGTTGTAATTATGAATGTGTTCAAACCTCCTGTTAACTTGTTTATTATTAATATAGACTCTTTGCCCATACCTGTCCTCTATCTGGACCAATAGTTGATATGTTATAGGCAATAAGTATCAAATGTAGGATAAAGTTCCCAGGATATTTGCTTTTAGACCATGGGCTATAGAGACTGAAGTAGATTGAGGGTTTTCTTTCTTACTCAGACCAAACATTTGAGGAAGTTAGACAGGACTGCCATTGTATATGAGAATCCATAACCATTCCTGTGAGCATATCAAATTCCAGACTTGTCTAGGAATGGCCTGACATAATAGGGCTGAGGGGTACTGACTGTCTCACTGCTCTTCCTTTTCATCTTTTGTGAAGGATCTATACTTCTATTTACGAATACTCTGTGACCCATGAGATCTTTTATCTGTTATGGCCCATACCATAACTTAGTGGCTTAAGCTTAGAAAACAACCAAAACATATATCTGCCAGAAAATATTATACTCTACATCTGTCAAATAATACAAAGGAAAAGTATATACTTATTCATAGTGATTAGCAGCCATTCAATGTTAAAGAATTTGCTTTCCTTCTTACTATGAACAGAATATGCTGCTAAAAACAAATGTGAAAGAGGTATAGGGAAAGGGATGTATAAATAGAAGAACTTGCCAGGCATGGAGGTGCATGCCTTTAATCCCAGCACTCAGGAGGCAGAGATAGGAGGATCGCCGTGAGTTTGAGGCCACCCTGAGACTACATAGTTAATTCCAGGTCAGCCTGGACCGGCATGAGACCGTACCTTGAAAAAAAAAAAAAAAAAAGAGAAACTCCATTCTACTTAAGAAATATTATACCTCTTATATAACCTAGTGAAGTATGTAAAATTTTAATGAAGATTTTTAAATTTAAAAAAAGAACTAAAAAGATAAAACCTTAATTGAAATTAAAACACATAACAAACATAAATATACAAATAGTTTAAAAGTTAAAGGATCCAAAAGATATATAACATAAAATAGTAAATAAAAACAAACAAGTTATATTACTATCAGACAAAGTAGACTTCAAGTCAAAGTATAGTCCCAAATTAAAAGTCCAAAATAACACAACCAGACGTGGTAGGTTCACCTTTAATCCCAGCACTCAGGAGGCAAAGGTAGGAGGATCACTGTCAGCCTGGGACTACAGAGGGAGTTCCAGGTCAGCCTGGGCTAGAGTGAGACCCTGCCTAGGAAAACAAACAAACAAATAAGCAAAAAAGAACACATAAAAATCATAAATGTATATTTATAATAGCAGATTTAAAAAATATATAAAGCAAAACTTGATAAAACTAAAGGGAGAAAACAGGTTTATAATCATAGTTTAAGATTTTCATATACCTCCTCCAGAAATCAATACTATTCAAACATAAAAATATTAATAAGCACATGGAATATTTGAACAATGGTCTCAGCTCACAACCCAACAAAAAATAATATAAAACACTATAAACTTCCAATAGCAAAATACTCATTGTTTTCAAGTGCACAAAGAACACACAGCAAAATGAACAATGTGTGATTCCTTAAATTATATATCAACAATTTTCAAAGAACTAAATAATTCAGTATTTTATCTTGCCATGTGGCATAAAATTAAAAAGTCAGAGCAGGGTGTGATGGCATATGCCTTTAATCTTGGCACTTGGGAGGCAGAGGTAAGAGGACTGCCATGAGTTCAAGGATACCCTGAAACTAATTCCAGGTCAGCCTTGGCTAAAGTGAGACTCTTACCTCGAAAAAAAAAATCAATAATAAGATGTGAATAATATATATTATATATATGAAAACTCTAAAGATTGATAGCAACATGTGGAAACTTCAGAAATATTTTGAAATAAATAATTAAATATAGTAAATAATGTATGGGTTATAGCTAAAATATGTGTTAAAAATCTACAATTTAAATATTATGCTTAAAAATATCAGTGTAAAATTATTTAAAGTTTGTATACAAAGATAAACAAAAACTAAATTACTCCCAAAGTAAGATATAAGTCCACAACAGCTTCATGGATGGTGGACAGAGCAATGTGAGCTCCATGTAGCAAGGAGGCAAAAGTGTGCTACATAATACCAGAGAGAAGGGAACTGCACAAAAAGAAAATCCAAGAGATCCATCATGCATGCTTCTTGCGTACTTAAAAAAGTACTGATTAGTAGATGTGATCTAACTACCCCAGGCCAAGGAAAGATTTATTCTATGGTACTCACACAGGGATGGTAATAATGTCTATATCCCTGAGACTGGAAACATTTGAAGATACAGAGGGTATTAGGTAAAGTAAGTCTATGAAAGGGTCTTATATCAGAAATGGAAACAATCCTAGAAAGAACACAATTCAGACTCCATCTAACCAATCTTAAGTATGGTACCCAGAGGATCACACTGCCTCCCTCCGTGTAACTTAACCCTAGAAGAACAGTCAAGAATATTTAAAGGAAAATAAGGTGCCAAATCCCACATCTCACATGAAGTCAAAATTTGTCAGGCATAGAAGAAAAGTAGGGAAACAACTCATAATGCAAAAATAGAAAATGTAATTTTAATAAAAATGACACAAATTCTAGGTAGAATTAGCAGATGAGGACATTATAAGAGTTAGTATAAACATACTCCATATGTTTAAAACATCGAGTGGAGACATGGAAAATATAAAAAGATCCAAATAAAACTTTTAGAGATGAAAAAAAAAAACACAATGTGTGGGATGAAAAACAAACCAGATAGGATTAATTGCCAATTAAACATAATAGGGAAAGTATTAGTGAACTGAAAAGTGTAGAAATTATCCAAATTGGAAACGGAAAGAAAAGAAAAATGTTTAAGTATAAATTAAGCACCTATGAGCTATGGGACAACTTCATACTATCCAGTGCATGTAAAAGTAAAACTCGCAAAGAAGCATGAGATAGAGAAAAGATTTGAAGAAATGATGGCAAAAAACATTTTTCTAAATTTGATCAAAGCCATAATTCCATAGATGCAAGGAGCTCAAGAAACATGAGCAAGTATAAGCACAGTGAGTATGAAAAATAGCAGGGCAGGAGTCATGATGTAAATGAAAAGCAGAGTAAGCTAAGCATCAGAATTCCCCCCTCCCTCTCTTCTGCTTTATGACTGTGGGTACAATGTGACCAGCTGCCTCCAAATGATGCCACCATGCCTTCTCTGCCATGATCCTCTGTACCTCCTACTGTGAGCCAGAATCAACCCTTCCTTCCTTAAGTTACCTTTGTCAGATGTTTGGTCACTGAATGAGAAAAGTAAGTAATACAATGTCTCTAGTCCTGTAAAATGTTGGTAAAGTCTTTTGATTTAGAATATAATTTATTGTTAAATATAACTGCTATTGTATAGTGTTTAAAAACTTAAAATTTATGAATGTTATACAAAATAAACTCTAGGGTTTTTTCAGAAAACTACCAATGATAGCAGAATATTAATTATTCATTAAGCAAAATTACATATTAAATAGTCACTACAGATACTACACAACATTAGGCACTCTGGAGCATAACAGAGCACGTGAACATGGCAATTTAGCATCTTAAGACCCACTCTGCAGTGTATCATTTTACTTAATAGTTTGACTCATAAGATATATCTGTAGGATAAGATATATCTGTAGGAATGTCAGGGTCTGTATTCTGTTTCCATTTATTTGCAATTAATGGCCTGGGCCAAATTATCAAACGTTTTTTTGTTCCTATTGAGGTAGGGTCTAACACTGGTCCAGGTTAATCTGGAACTCACTCGTTAGCCCAGGATAGCCACAAATTCTTAGTGATCTTCTCACTTCAGCCTCACAAGTGCTGGGATTACACCCAGCAACAAATACGCAAATTTTTAAGCATCGGTTTCCTCTTCTTTAAAATGCCATAATATTACATAGTTTCTGAGTTGTAGTGAATATTAATCATTCACTGATATTACTATTACTGTTCTTTTAATTAATTTCAAAGCAGTGCATTGCTTGATACACAGTTAACAGTCAGTCATCCATAGGTGTTGGATGACATCATCCTAATCATCATTTATATCACTTCTGCCTTCATGTGGTAACCTAAGTCAAGGTCTTGGCTTTGGTTCTGTTACTCGGATTTTCATCTGTGTGAGAAATACTTGAGAAAAACAACTCGAAGGCAGCAAAGATTCTCTTTGGCTCACAGTTTCATGAGTCCCTGTCCTCATTCATGAGGCCCCATCACTATGGACCTGCGGTGAGGCAGAGCAGTCATGGCAGCAGCTGAGACAGCACGCACTCATGGAAGAAAAGAAGAAGAAAGGTCTAGAGACAGATTTACCCTTCAAATGCGCTGCCTAAATTATCTATCTGTTCCAAAAAGCTCTACCCACAGTATCCAGTTCAGCTGTGAACCCACAAATGCGTGAATCCATCAAGGAAGCTAGAGCCCTGGGGATCTGATCACACCTCTGTAGTGCCACCAGCCAGTTACCGAGCTATCCACACATGAGCATTTGGAAGACACTTCATAGCCAAACCACAATAGGTTCTCAGGGACAAAGAATCTGAATCAAGGATTAAGTGCCGGTACTTTCACTAGGATATATGAACCATGACAATGAAAGTGAGGCAAGGAAGGATGGAAACCATGTAAAATGATTGTTACCCTGCTGTGTACTGCTTCCCAACAAGCCATAACACAATGGAAGATCGCTCAGCAGAAATATCTGCCTGGCCATACTGGATTTCCTCAGATAAGCCATGTGTATGCTTAGAATAATCCCTGGGAAGAAGGTAAACAAGAGATGTGTTTGCTTTCTCCCTCCCATCTTTACATTTTGAGTTGAATCCTTAGCTCTTTAGGTGTTCACTTGAGACTTCAGATACCACACTCAATACTGCAGGTTTCATTTGAATCTAAAAAAAAGTTATGAGAGAGTTACAGTCTGTGTTAATAGTACAATAACCACACAGTGACAGCATGTGTTACTGCCAAACCAGTGAGAGCAAGGGCTCACAAACCAACATGCCAAGGAAACCTGAGGCAGGATGGAAGATCTGCCTCACAGATCTTCAGTAAAGGGATGTTAGTCCAGTTTGGTTCTAATAGTGCTACATATAACAACTGCCTTAAAATAAGCAAACAATATATGGTCCTTGCTTCACAAATTCATTCATTAGAAAGTAAATTATCAGCTTGGTTAAATAAATAAATAAACAAAACTCTGTTCCTCCCTCTCAGATCTGCAGGTCAGTCATGACTTGGTTCAATTAGACATGCTCATGTTGGTTTCTTATATGTTTGCATCTGAAACTCAAGCAAAAGACTTGTGGCTAACAATGACATGGTGTCATCATGTGGATTAAAGGAATGTAAGAGAGGCCAATGGAGGCCTTGGTTTGGAGCTGGCACACTGTCTCCTATGTGAAAAATAGCATCAATAACTCAGAAAATGATATAGTCCAGATTTTCCCTCTAAAGTGTGCCTCAGTACTCCCCAGCATCACTTACCCCATATTTGATTTCATGGTTTCTTCTGGATAATCCATATTTACCACTATCTAAAGCAATATGAATGTTTCTATTAACCACTTACTTTTCATCACCTGATTGTGAGTCCCGTGAGGTTGCTATTCTTCTACATTATCTTCTTTGGGCTGAAATTTGACAATTGAACACAACTTGAATTTTACTTCATTAGTGGCACCATGTGTTCCTATTAACACTACCAGAGACTAAGAATATTTGTTCCTATTAACAGTCTTGGAGACGAAGTATCCAGAGAAATACGTAGAACTCCAAGTACTTTCATTCCTGAACTGGAAGTAAAAGTTCGGGAGCAACAGGGTTCTGGATCCCAACAACAGCCTACTTGTTCCCTCGCCTTCTTCCAGGCCCCATGTGTTTGCTTAGTTAACACACTAATTTTTTTTTCTTTTTCTTTTTTCTTAACTACTGCCAGGATTGCAAAGTCAAAATAGCTGTGGAGGAACAAGCTGTTCTGCCTCATGTCTCATCAACATTCCTTGCTCAGTGTATCAAAACAGAGAGCACACAGAATAAATGCAACAACCAGTGCCTCTGAGAGCTCCCTGGTGGGGATTTTCTGCCTAGGGAACCATCTCCAGCTTCCCGCTTCAAGCATCAGAAGAAAGGTGTGTCTCCTAGTCATACACACGTGAAGACTCAGCAAGAAAGCATAGATTTAAAGTGTCATTTGTCACTTGAAAAATATAAACGAACCTATTATGTGGGCCTGCATGAACCAATATCAAGATTAAACCTGCAAACACATTTTCTTTCCAAATGATCCATTTAAAATCAGTAGGGAAAGTTAAGTACTGGGTTGATTATGGAAAGAAACATTGAACTAACCTTCTAATTAAATCTCCTCAGCCAATTGAGAAGTTTAATGTTGAATACTGTGTTGCAAGTAGTCCTATACCTATACAAAATAAGCCCCAGGTAAGGACGCTAAGTGGAACGGTTGATAAGATGATCAAAGCTATTTCCTTTCAGATCACAGATTAGGTAATCAACTTTGCTTTTTAATTCCCTAAGAGAATGATTATTTGTCTACATTTGGACACATATAAAATTGAATGTAGGGGCTGGAGAGATGGCTTAGTGATTAAGGCACTTGCCTGCAAAGCCAAAGGACCCAGGTTTGATTCCTCAGGATCCACGTAAGCCAGATGCACAAGGTGGTGCATGTGTCTGGAGTTCATTTGCAGTGACTGGAAGCCCTGATGTGCTCTCTCTTTCTCCCTCCCTCCCCCCCCCTCTCTCTCTCTCTCTCCCTCCCTCCCTTCCTCTTTCTCTCTTCCTCTCAAACAAATAAATAAAAAACTTTTTAAAGGTTTTAAAGAACTGAATGTATAGTTGTTTTCTTACTCATGACTTCATAAGTAAATTAATATCTATCCCAATAAAAAAATTCTATTTTCACAATCAAAACAATGCTTCACTTAACATTTAAACAGGTCACAGTCAAAAGTAGATCTGTACCTGAACAAATATTTAACAATTAATAATTTGTAAGTTGTGGGAAGCAATGGAAACTGAAGTAATTGCAGTAGCTAGAGAGAGAACATTGGCTAGACAGGAAGAGTGATTTTTTTTTTTTTTTTTTTTTTTGGTTTTTTGAGGTAGGGTCTCACTCTGGCTCAGGCTGACCTGGAATTCACTATGTAGTCTCAGGGTGGCCTCGAACTCATGGCAATCCTCCAACCTCTGCCTCCCAAGTGCTGGCATGCGCCACCATGCCCGGCTCAGGAAGAGTGATTTTTGAACAGAACTCTAACAAGAAGTTGCTGCTTTTCCAATAAAAGCCAAGATTATCTAATCACCATTCTCCTCTAGCATTGCTCCCTAACATCACAAAGGGGCTATTTTCTAGGTATTCTCTTCAAGAGGTTGACACAGACAATTGTGCGTGAACAATGCCAGAATAATACAGTGTAGAATACAATACTTTAAAAGGAGAAATTGATCATTATAAAGGGCGTGTGTCATCCTTGAAACCTGAGTGGATTATATCCCTGAGTGGATTAAAAGATGTAATATTTAGTATACATCTTACAAAAGAAATGCATACAAGACCAGGTGAGGAAAGAGGATATTATGAGGAAAGTAAACCTGAACTTCTCTCTTTACAATAGTTCACTTACATTTAATGAGGAAGCATTGGGAGTCAACACTAAATACCATACACGCAGGAATGAATCTTGTAGTTTGATTTTTTTAGTCATTATATGAAGAATTTCTCTCTTACGGTAAAAGGCTGAACTTCTTGGACACAGACACCCAACCACAACCACAGACAAGATAATTTGTGTCTCTCCTCAAAGAGGCTTTAGGTGAGGAATGCAATGTGTTGGGACAGTTCTGCTCCATTCCACGCTGTGAGGCTCACTCATCCAACTGCTCCATCCCCTTGGTCATTATTGTCACCTGATTGGTTATAGCTGGTGCAAAAGGGAAAGCAAAAAGGAGGTTTTTAGTCACCATTCTGACTCTTAAAGACCTGAGATCCATCAGCTTACAAAAGGCAGAGGGCTGTTTTGGCTCACATGTTTAGAGGTCCACGGTCAGTTGGCTCCAGTGATTTGGGCTTGTGGTGGCACATCACGGCAGGAGATGGTGGCAAACCAGAAGTGCTCACCTTATGGCCAGGAGGCCAAAGGGGAGGAGGAGACTGTAGTCCCACAATCCCCTGCTAGGGCACAACCCCAATGACCTAAAGATCTCCCACTAGGCCATACCCCCTCTAAAGGCCCAATCATCTTCCAAGCCCTAACCACATGGATTTAAGGGGGATGGTTACTATCCAATCTATGGCAAGGGCACACCTACCAGGATCAGAACTGACATCAGAGCTCCAATATCACACTCCTCCTCTCATTCTACAAATGAAAGCTTAATTGCAACCAAATACAAGAGTGTCTAAGAAATGTGATTGTGCCTCGTCATCTTAAGTCAGCATATTGATGTGTCTCTTTAATGCATCAGCTTCCTCTTCCATTCTGTGGGCATACAGAGGAAGAAAAGAGCTTGAATTGGACAGCAAGCAGTCCAACAAAGAATTTCCAGAGATTGACATGGAAAAATGACTTTATACTACTTTATACTACTGATACCTTTGGGATCAGAAATGAAATTTTTTTTCTGCCCACAGCTTTTTCCTAAATCATAAAGGAAATGTGAGATACCATCATTTCAGCCATTATGTAATATAAGCCTCTACCACAGAAGAAAACTGGGATCTCAGAAAAGTGAAGTTGCCTACGAGGGCAGCCATGAAGGAAGCAAGGCTGGAATCCATGTTTATACATCTCAGCCCAGCTTTCTTCACAGCCTGACACGACTCTGACAAAATACACAATTGGCTAAATTGCTTGTCCTCCTGAGTCAGCCAGGAAAGTTTAGGCTCTAAAGTGGTTTAGGTGGTTTGGCTTCCTAGCCAACTCAAAAGTGCCAAGTAAATGTTAATGTTCTATTTTATGTTCCCATAATAAGTGATTATCTATGCAAATGAGTAAGTTGAATGAATTTTTAAATACCTTCGATACCTAGCAGAGGCAGAACAAGTGTGTGTGTGTGTGTGTGTGTGTGTGTGTGTGTGGTATGTGTGGGTGTGGTAGGTGTGGAGTATGCTCATGTGTGTGCGTGCCTGCAGCCGAGGACACTCTCTTGCAGTGGCCAGAGCAGAATTTCCCTTATCCTGGTTCACCCTGTTGTCATTTGAGCTGGAGTCTCTTGCTGCTTTTGGCAAGCCTAGAGTCATTCCCTGGTCTCTGCTCCCCTTTGCAGGATTGGGGTTATAGGTGCCTATCATCCAGCTATTTCCATGGGTTCTGGAGGGCTGGAGAGATGGTTAGCAGTTAAGGCACTTGCCTGCGAAGCCTAAGGACCCAGATTCGATTCTTCAGATCCCATGTAAGCCAGATGCACATGCTGGCACATGCAACTGGAGTTCGTTTGCAGGGGCTAAAGGCCCTGGTGCACTCATTCCCTCTCTCTTTCTCTTGCTCTCTCTCTCTCTCATAAAAAAAATGAAAAGCCATGGATTCTGGAAATTCAAACTCGGGTCATTTCAAGGATCCTTAGCCCCTCATGCTTCTGCAGGATTGACATTTAACTGCTAAGCCATCTCTCTAGCCCAGAACAATTTTTATACAATAGTTAATTACTCGATATTTCCTTTTCAGCATTAACTGTCTTCTTTCAGTATTCACTGCCTTACAGAAAGGGCTTCATGATGGCTAGAAGTGGGTAAAACCTATCTTCCCATCTCTTTCTTTCAAGAACTGTGGCCTGAGTTTCTCACCAGGAACACTATGGACATTTTGAGCCAATAATTCTTTGTTATTGGGGGCTATTCCATGCATTGTAGAATTTTTAACAGCTTTCTTGGCCTCTGCCCTCTACATACCTACACACCTTCCCACTCTCCACTAGTGACCACCAAAAATGTCCCTAGGCAATGCTAAATTACCCTTGGAAGAAAAATCACTTCCCATTGAAAACCACTGATTTAGATTGTTAGAATAGATAAGAATGAGATCATAGATAACTTTTTAGAGAAAACAGTATGTGTAGGCACTAATTTGCCCCAAGCCTACCCCACCTTCAAAACAAGAAAAGAAAAATATTCCTTATTCCAATGGAGACAAACTCCAAGAAGAAACAATGAGAGTATACATCTGTTGAAAACCCTAAGCCAGGTCCTAGAGAGATGGCAACATCCCAGGATACATTCATCTGGTTCAAAAACCAAGGAGACTCTCCCAACCCATTGTCTTACAAAAGCACTGAAGGATGTCAATATTCAAGGTAAGAGGTACAGAGTGTGTCTACATAAGCCATAGTGGGGCATGGGAGCAATAACATAGTTGCTAACCTCTTAAGAATGTCCTTGAAATAGTGGAGAAAGGGCAGATAAGAAAGGGCCATGGAGCAACCATCTCTGAAGCAGCCAACAGGGGCACTAATGGTGGATCAAGTGGAAGAAAGTTAAAGAGCTCCTGTGGTGGGCCAAGTGGAGGAGAGCTAAGGGCAGCTTGTAACTATGTGTAGCTTGGAGAAATCAAGGATCCAATAACCTTCTCCTGACATCACCTCTTGCTGCTACTAAATACAACTCTGGAGAAGGAGAAAGCATTCCCAAAATAGTACAGTTAATTTTTGTTCCTCTAACTTAAAATGAGGTTGTATATTAGCTTCCTAAGGCAAATTCCCATAAACTGGGTAGCTGAAAACCACTGCAATTTATTCTTACTATTCTAAAGGATGTTTGAAATAGATGCTGGCAGGGCCAGGCTCCCTCTGAAGTCTCTAAGGGAGAAATCTACCTTGCCTCCCCTAGTTTCTAATTATTTCCAGCAGTCCTCTGTGATCCTCAACTTGTATGCCTCCAGTGGGTGACTCCATTTTCACATGGCCTTTTGCTGTGAATCTGTGTCTACATTTCTCATTTTTGGTTAAACTCCAGTCTAATATGGTATGATCACATTTGATTTCATCTTGTAAGACCCCCATGTTCAAACAGGGTCAGAGTCACTGATTCTAAGTGGTCATGAGGTGGGGTAGGGAGCACTACTTAATGGAAGTTAGGTATGCTTCAAAAATATAGTTCTATCCTTTGCCTGCACAAGTTTGTACCTTAAAGTTTGTACCAGTCACAGCCCAATGCAGAAAAACAGTGTCACTACAGCACTACTGACTTTAAAATTCTATATTCTAGACTTTCAAAAATAAACTCCTCTATTAAAATTCTGAGGAAAACTCAAATTTTTCTTCCAGGGATGTTATAACATGGGCTAACCCATCCACTATAGTAGACACTCACACATAGGTCATATTTAAAACCATTTTGGGAAAATTAATTTAAGTTAAAATAAAAATAACATAATATGAGAACTTTCTCTTGTTAGTAAATCTTTTCTTCCTAAATATGCTTTCTTCTCATGGAAAACTGGCCATGTGTATTATGGTACTAATGCTGAGAGTATTCATGTTTAATATTTGAGTATTTTGAGAAGAAAAAGAGAGAATACCAAGAGGAAGAAAATTGTCTTATCAACAAAAATTAACATTGGCATTTTTATAAACTCCCAAATAAGTTCATCTTTATAATAATTTGCATTTTCTTCTGTTTTTATCCAGAACATTAAGACAATCATATAAGGGAGCCAGGGATGACTTATAGGGTAAGAGCACATGCTGTGCAAGCATGATGAAGACCTGAGTTTGATTCCAAGAACCCACATAAAAAGCAAAATGTAACCCCAGTTCTGATGGGCTTAGCAGAACCAAAATGACTGTTTGGGCTCGCTGATCAGCCAGGCTAATGGGGAAGGGAGTCAGGCAGGCATCAAGCTCCAGGTTCAGTGAGAGATGATAGAGGAATGATAGAGGAGGACATGCCACATTGTCCACTGGCTTCCACATGCATATTCATGGAACCTGAGCATCTGCACACACAGGCTCGTATACCACATGTGTGTGGGCGAATGTGCACACACACTCACACATACACAAGTACTACTACCATATACACTGCACATACCAAAAAAAGGAAAAAAAGAACATTGTGATGGTTAAGCCTTGTCAACTTGATTGGAATCAACTAGGAGGCATGCCTCTGGGCAGGTCTGTGAGGGCATCTCCAGGATTAATTCAGAGTAGAGTACTCTCCCCCAGCATGGGCAGCACCTGCCTTATGGCTGTCCGCATATAAAGAGGTCTGAGGCAAAAATAGTGCTGCTTTACTACTTTCACTTTTCTCTCTCTCTCTCTCTCTCTCTCTGTCGTGTGTGTGTGTGTGTGTGTGTGTGTGTGTGTGTGTGTGTGTGTGCATGTGCCATGGCATACAAGTGAAGGTCACAAGCCAACCTCATCAGTCCTCACCTTCCACCTTGTTTGAGGCAGGGCTGCTCACTGTTCACCAGTGCATTCCCTAGGGTAGCTGGCACATGACCTTCTAGAAGATTGTCCTGTCTCACACTCCTTCCTCTCACCATAGGTGCACTGGGATCATAGATGGTCATGCTATAGCATCAGGTTTTATATAGGTTTTAAAATACTCAGGTACACATCCAGTATAGCAAATGCTTGACCCACAGGGCCATGTGTCTCCCCAGTTCCTTCTTACTGGTAAATGCATGTATACCTTTGTTGATCCTGCCACATACTTCACTAATTCCAGCTTCTTTAGGTTTCAATGTGGACCAAAGACTATTAGCTCTCTAAGTATCTTCTAGGCCTTTACTACTGGTCCTTCAGGGACTGCTGAGGCATCCAGCCTCGTGTACTGAGCAGCTACTGGGTTCTCAGGCTTTCCAGCATGCTGACAGCCACTGTTGGACTACCCAGCTTCTACTGTGTAAGTCAATCTAACAAATCCATTTTATAATATATATTATTCTATTTGTCCTGTTACTCTAGAGAACCCAGATAATTATTCACCATATCTTGTTTATTTTCTTATTTATAAAAGGGATGATAATGATAAGAAAAATAATAAGAACATTAATTTTTATTTCATCATCAGCAAGTAGAGTGGGTGGTGGTGAGCAGGCAGGGCTAACAAGGCCATCCTTGGGTCAATGGTGACTCTTCACTACTTCTACCATCAAAGATGTATTTAAATATTCATGAGCACAATTTAGATAGAAGAGATTATTGAATGAAGAAGGTTCACTGTGCACTGGTTACCAACCTGTCCAATGAAACAAAATATTTGTACATATAAGTTATACAAAGAGAACTTTTTAACTTACAAACAGGTAACAAAGCACAACAGAAATATAGGATTCAAGACAAGCTGTAGAACTATTCTGTAACATGGTGGTCCAAAATGTACTTTTTATTATAAAATTGATTTATTTACAAACAGAAAGAAAGAGAGACTGAGAGAAAGAGGAGAGAGAGAGGGAATGCACACACCAGGGCCTCTAGCCACTGCAAATGAACTCCAGATGCATGAGCCACTTTGTGCATCTGGCTTTACATGGGTACTGGGGAATAGAACCTGGGTTGTTAGGCTTTGTAGGCAAGTGCCTTAACCACTGAGCCATCTCCTCAGCCCCAACAAATACTTTTGAGTATTTATGATATATTAGGCCCTATTTTGTAGAATGGTAAAAGCAGCTATCAAAAGTGTCCCTGAGGCTGATGGAAAATCATCCAACTAAGAGGCAATCTGAATGTCTGTACAGGGGCTTCAGCGTGGGCATGGCCACCATCCTTACCACTGTTTCCCTGGTAAGCTGGTGGAAAGAAGACCAGTGTTGGTAGAGCTAATATTTCAGCTGCCTCTGAGCCACAAGTCCTTCAAGCACTTTTCTGCACCCCATGCTTTATCCCTGATTATGGCTTTGTATTATTCTAGTCATGTAATATTTTCATCAAAGGGAGACAAATATTTATAAACTCTGGGGCTGGGCTATGACTTGGTTATAGAATACTGCCCAAGTAATTGTGAGGTCCTAGGTTTGTTCCTGAGCACTGAAAGAAAAAAAAAATCTAAAGCTTCAGGCTGCAAAGGTCATGTCATTTACCAAACCTTAGCTATGATGATAATAATAGTTAAGACAGATGCATCTTTGAAAGCAGAGCAACATAACATTTCTCAATCACATTCACCATTTATTTGGTGTTAATCCATCAACTGGTAGAGTGTTTAAAAGGTGGCAAATTGAATCAGTTTTTAATACATCCAAGCACAACATCCAGATCAGTTACTGCAGTCTAGTGTTTGATTACTTGGATGAGTTCTTAGTACACTGAAATGCTTGCTAAGTAGGGACTTCAGAGAGCCTCCTATCCATAAGGGGAAATACACTCTCATAATTTATTCATTTATTCATCTATCTGGCAAACCAACCACTAACAATACTTATTAACTACCAATTATTGGATAGGTATTGTGCTACACAATTAGGGCTATCAAAAAGACAAGAAATTATTTCTGTCTTCACAAAATTCATAATATTCAATAATAGTTTATGTATTCCATTATCAGAAGAAAATGTGCACACATTCCCAACACCTCAATATATATTTATCTATTTACAATTATAATCAAGAACTCTCATATTCATATACTAGGTGAATATATAATTTATACAAAACAATGCTATTTTGTTATGGTATGCTTATATTGACTGACATAGATCAGAAAAGTGCACACAAAAACTAAAGTTGAAAGGAATGAAATGAAAATAAATAACTCTGAGTCCAAATGAAAGGACCCTTAATTAGCATTTTTTTCAGAACAGTATCCAGGTCATTTCCCTTTTGCCTGGCTACTCCAAATGTCAGGTCTACCACATACGTCAGGGATTCTCTATGCCCTACAATGCCTTGTCCCACCATTATGACAGCAGCACACAACTTACCGCACTGAGAAGTGAGAAGGCCATGTTAATCATTCCTACATACACTGAGAAGTGAGAAGGTAATATTAGCCAGTCCTACCTAAATGATTTAGAACACCAATCTTGGGGACAGACAAAATGTTTTTGCTTTGGAAAAATGCAAAAATCTCCTTAGTTTTAATTTTGTGTGAAAATGTAAAAGAAACTTCAGAAAACTGTCTGAAGCTTAAATGGGAGAAAGGAATCATTTCATATAAGTTCTTTTTTGCTGTCATTAATAACATAATAATGAAAAGCCAAATTCTGCCTCACTATTGGCAACTATCCTTGTAGCACTAAAAAGAATGATCTTATCATTGACAGATGCTAAGACTCGGTGGTTTGAATCACACCATGTGTTACACATTAAAATGGCTAAAATCACAATGATGCTAATCTGGAAAAGAATAGGAGGCACGTGTTAGGAACTGCATTTCATAGGACCAACATTTCAATGTACCCGCTTGTACTAGTGCAACAAAACAGTACATAAAATCAGATAACATTAGTCTGTATAACCCACTGACCAATCTAAGTCCCTTTGTCATGCAGCTTTAAATGACAGACCATATGTTTTCATTTCTATGGTAGAGACATGCTTACAAATAGAAAAATATTAAAAACCATTATTTATATATGATAAAAGGTTGGAATATGAGAAACCCCTGCCTTCATAAGTAAGAATGTCTCTGTTTAGATGTCTCAGGTATGAGGATTACTAAGATTTCAAGACCAGCCTGGACTACATAGTGAGACTGTCTCATGAAATAAAAAGAAACAAAATAAATCATAAATTATAGCTTCTAAGTTTGAATTTTTGTAAAGGTAATTCTTATGAGGAAATGTATGTAATTATTCTTAACAAACAACAAATCTATTGAAAGAAATCATATAACAGTATAGTGGAAAACATACTGAATTTAAAATACTTGGCTTTTAAAAGAATCAGTCCTGCCACTCAACAGCCATGAAATCGATGGCCATTAGTACTTGGTATTGGCAAAGGCTGCTGTGATAGGAACAAAGTTCAGGCAATTGATTTCCAACAGACTAAACTTGTGTGACTCTTCTTGAAAGTCTGGGGTGTATTTTGCATGCCAATACTGCCCCCTACCCATGACATGCTGCATGACAGCTTGCTAAGAACTGTGCATTTTGTTGTTTTCACCTGTTCTGCATCAGATGACTCCAATACATCTCAATGGTACAGATTTCTAGCATTCGATCTGCCTCGAAATACCCACAGCACATATGACAAGTCCTAAAACTCTATTTTATAAGAGCACCTAGGCATATATTGGAAGTGTGCATTTGTGGGTAGGTTCTTGAATCTTATTGTAGCCAACATTTAGCCAGTATTATGTGCTAGGTACTATGCTAAGAGTTAGGCATATGACATGAATAAACTATCTCCCTACCCTTAGTGTCCACAAAGACACAAACTATTATATGGAAATAAAAGATGCATGTTTTCTCATTAATGGGTTTGCTCATACATGTTTATAGATGAAGAAGCCATAGGCATTATATTCAAGGAGCTCAACATGTTAGTAATTGGTCTGTCCTTTCATACATAGGAGAAATGGGAGATGGGTTTCCTTATCCTTCAGCAGTCCACACATGTGTATGGAGCATTTACTAACTCCTAGGCATTAGGCTTGTTGCCAGGGTTTCAGATAAGAAGAAAACTTCTCCCAAGATGAGGATGGGAAACAAGGGATCGAAAGGGTAGTCAGAAAACACCCTGTGTTTGTGCTCTGTGGCTGATCAGTCCCCTCTTCTTGGAAGACTGAAGAAACTCTTTCTCAAGGAAACAAATTTGCTCTGAATGGACTTTGAAGATCAGATTGGTAAACATCATTCCGTGCTGCCTGAGAAATGGCAGAGAATGCAGGTTGTCAGCAGAGACCAGACCAATGGGCAAAGGGGGAGGCAAAGTTTATAGGAGAAATATATTAAAAGCTAGGGTTCCTACAACTAGCATGGGTTTCTACTTGTAAACACTGAGTTCTTGATTCTTGAGGTTCTTATATCATCTTGGGGAATAAAGACTCTGTAGATAAACTTGAATTGAAAATACAGATTGTGAAGACTTGCTCAGTGGAAACAGAGAGCAATGGGGGTGGGAGGGGCAGAACCAATTTGGATTCTAACCTGTACACCAGGAAACTTAACATAAAGTCCAGTTCTGTTGCTGGGAAGAAAGGCATGGCTAAGATTTTGTCTTGTGGAATGCACATGCACACACACACACAGAGAGACACACACCACACACACACGCATGCACATCAAATTAGAAGAGGGGCTGAGAAGAAGAAGGATTCAGTAGTAGGGATGAAAGAAAAGAAGCTAATGGCCTTGAGGTGATTATGATTAAGATTCATTATATACATGTCTAAAAACAGCCAATTAAAATTTTTCAATAAAATTTTTTGAAAATTTTGCACTGATTTTTCTTTTTAAAATATTTTTATTTATTTATAAGCAGAGAGACAGATGAGAATGAGAATGGGCACCTCAGGGCGTCTTGCCACTGCAAACAAACTCTAGATATAAGTGCACTTTGTGTATCTGGATTTACATGGGAACTGAGGGATGGAACCTGGGCCTTCAGGCTTTGCAAGCAAGTGCCTTTAACCACTGAGACATCTCTCTGGCCCTTCCCTGATTTTTCTTAACAAACATCCTAATGATTCAGAAGCAGATAATGTAGACTATACTCTAGGAAAAAATGCCTTAATGTTCTATCAGGATGCCTGATGATAAAAGTAACTATTTCAACTCAAAAATAACTTAATTAATTAATTCATTAATTAATTAAAAAAACAAGCCAGGTGTGGTGGTGTATGCCTTTAATCCCAGCACTGGTAAGGCAGAGGTAGGAGGATCGCTATAAATTCGATGCCACCCTGAGACTACAGACTGAATTCCAGGTCAGCCTGAGCTAGAGTGTGATCCTAGCTTGAAAAACCAAAAATAAATAAATAAATAAATAAATAAGAGCCCCCATCGCTGAATGTGACATCCTATCTCACCAGAGATGCAGAAGAACTAGAAATGGTTTCTATACTTGTCCAAACATTCAAGTCCAAAGGAATGTTTCAATTATCATCTGATAAAATAACCAAGCTGATGTTTGCAGGCTTTAACTCTTCCATCTGATACCCACAAGTGCCTGAAGGCACCAACTACAAATAATGGTGGGAGGAAAAAACAACTGAGACCCAGTTTTCACAAAGCCTGGACACTGAGCCACCAAACGCCAGTGATATTTGACCAGATATTCATTTCTCAGCACTCTCCCTAAGTTCTAAGAAAGAGGGGAGAAGTCAAAATGAAATAGAGGAAGGCTTGAAAATGAGCCCTAGAGGGTAGTTTTCCACCCATCTTATGAGTTTTCCTTTCAAAAACAATCCTTTGTTTCAATTTTTCTGAGGAAAATGGAATATCAAATTAGATCCTATTATGCTAAAGATAAAGTTTCAGAGCCATTGATAACGTAGGCAAAGTGAATCATGAGTTTCTACTTGTAAAATTTTAAAAATGTAATTTTCTAATGAGATTTATGATTTATATTCAAGATGTTGGACTCATATATAGATACATTTTCATTTTTAACCTGTCATATACCAACCTTAAAATCATTCATTTCCCTCCCTATCAGCATAAAACTATGGCTAAGCGCTCCAAGAGTAACAATTCTGCAGGAAAAGAGTGCCATCTTCAGGAAGGCTGAAAAACTACATGGTAATGCACAGGAAATCTCAAAAATAAAACCCCGTAAGTTGCATGACAGACAGTAACTTCTCAACAATTACTGATATTTGTGTGATGGTGTTAGTGGCAATATACTTTTGTGTTGAAGTTTTTGAAATTAAATTGAGAACAAAAACAAAAAGAAATCTTGAAAAGGGTCAGAAATTAGATAAATCAGACTGTTGTCCTATTTTTCACAGAATCCTTTCTAGACTGATAAGAAGCTCTCTCATTCTCAAAGTCCTTATAGAAATGAATCCCACAACACCCCACTCCCATAGCACCACTATCTTCAGAGGGCCAGGCTCTGGCAAAGATAGATATTACATTTGTGGTCCTCAAAGTCTTCTGCTCCCTTCTTTCAGAATAAAAATCTCCTCTCTCTTTAGAACATACATCCTCTCATGTGCTCAATAAGCATGTTGTGCACATGCTATGTTCCAGTGCTGTGTTATTTAAACTGCATACAAACACGTATATTTCCTGCTCTGGCAACTTTATAGTGACTTCTCCACCACCTGTTTCTACTTCCTTATTCATTCTTCCATATAAATACTTTACGCTAAGAACCTCCCACAGTCCTTCTTACTCCAAACAAAACTAACTATATTGCTTCATTTTCTTATAGTTTCCATATAGCTAGTGACTAACCTATCCTGCAACAATTGTTACCTCATTACAGGTAATATGAACACACACACAAGCTTATTTATTTATTTATTATTTGAGAGAGACAGAAAGAGGGAGAGAGAGAAAGAATGGACACACCAGGGCCTCCAACCACTCCAAACAAACTCCAGACACATGTGCCACCTTGTGCATCTGGCTTACATGGGTCCTGGAGAATCAAACCTGGGTCCTTTGGCTTTGTAGGCAAGTACCTTAACTGCTAAGCCATCCCTCCAGCCCAATACATATTGGCATAAGATTATACAGACTGTATTTTTATGCATTATGCATTTTCCTAAATTGTACATAGTTAACAGCTGCATAATAAAGCCACTGGGCTCCTTCTTGGCTTTAAAACCTCAACTTAGACACGAGGTGACTAAGCTACTCTTCCCATTTGTTCAAAGTGAGAGACCTACAAATATTTCTTGGCCTGTGTTCTTGGCTATTTTGCACATTGGCTTTTTATGATTTGGGCAGTGGTCCTATTCCTAAGTAAATTTAATTATTAAAAAAATGATACATCAGGGCTGGAGAGATGGTTTATTGGTTAAGGCGCCTGCCTTAAGCCTAAAGAATGCTGGTTCCAATCTCCAGCGGTTCCAATCTCCAGGTCCCACATTTAGCCAGATGCAAAGTGACACAAGGACGCAATGCCGCACTTGACCATAGGGGGTACATGCATCTGGATTTCGTTCACAGCAGCTGAGAGGCTGCTGGTGTGCCCATCTCTCTGTTTTCCTCTCCCTCTCTCTCTCTGTGTCTCCCTCTGTGTCTCTCTCCAAAAAAAATGATACATCAGTAGAAATTAAGAAACAACTTTTCACTTTCTTGAACAAAATAGCTGTGGAATTATATTCGTTACCAAGAAATAAGTCAAAAAAGATAATTTAGTACCTTTTTTCCCTCTCTCCCTCTCTCTGTCTCTAATAAATAAATATATAAGTATAGTTTTTCTTTATATTAATGGCTATCTTTAATTTTTAAATAGGCCCATTATCAGAGTACAGAAACACTCCTTGAATTTTTTTTTTTTCCTTGAATGTTTTGATCATACTGCTTTTTTTTTTTTTTTTTTTACTTACTTTCATGTCTCCTGGATCAGAATTATCTGACCAGGCATGTATTAAAACTGCTTATATATTTATATATATATATATATATATATATATCTTGGGAATTCATTCATTAAAAAAACTAAAACCATTCCATGAGAAGAAGCTGTCCTGAATAGAATGAAGTTAGGGAAAAGAGAAGCAATAGAGAAATAGGGGAAAGGAAGATCCAGATAAGGATGTAACAGAAGAACTAAGTCAGAAAATCTAAGAAAGAAACATCATTTTTTAAACATAAACACAGCAACAGCTTGGGAGTGCGACTCAGTGCTAGAGCTCTGGACCAGCATATGTCAGGCCCTGTGTTTAATCCTCAACAACATGAAAACAAAACAAAATTAAGGGCTGAAGAGATGACTCAGTGATTAAGTTGCTTGCCTGCAAAGCCTAATGACTTGGGTTCAATTCCCAGTACCCACATAAAGCCAGATGCATGCATCTGGGAGTTCATGTACAGGGGCTAGAGACCCTGGCACACCAACTCATTCTCTCTCTCCTTCCCTCTCTCCCTCCCTCCTTGTAAATAAATAAATAAACTTAAAAAATAAAATATAAGGTGGGAAAGATGGCTTAGCAGTTAAGGCGTTTGCCTGCAAAGCCAAAGGATCCCAGTTTGACTCTCCAGAACCCATATAAGCCAGATGCACAAGGGAGCACATGCATCTAGAGTTCTTTTGCAGTGGCTGGAGTCTCTGGTGTGCCCACTGTCTCTCCCCCTTTCTCTGTCAAATAAATAAATAATTAATTAATTAATTAATTAATTAATTAAAAAAATTTAAGCCAGGCGTGGTGGCACACACCTTTAATACCAACACTTGGGAGGCAGATGTAGGAGGATCACCATGAGTTTGAGGCCACCCTGAGAATACATAGTGAATTCCAGTTCAGCCTGGGCCAGAGCGAGACCCTACCTCAGAAAAACATATAGATAGATAGATAGAGATAGAGAGAGAGAGAGCGAATGCAACACCACTGTTCTGAGAAGTTAGGAAAGCTGTCTAAACCAAGTGCCCTTTTAAAGTTCAGGGAAAATAAACTTTCCCCAAAAGAAAAGTAGGAAAGTACAGAGGTCAGATCACAATCAAAGTTGCTAAGACAGAGAAAGAAAGAGAGAGAGAGGGGAGAGAGAAATGAAAGCTAGGTGTGGTGGCAACAGTGCAATCGTAACATTCAGGAGACTGAATCAAGAGCATCACAAATTTAAGGGCAGCTGAGATACATATAAGACATTGTTTGAAATTAAATAAGAACAGGCAGAGTACCATTTTTGCACAGTTTGAATGCATACTAAAAATGTATCCTGAGAAGCATATTTAGGGAGTGTGGTGGCCCACACCTGTAATCCCAGCACCTGTAAGGCTGCGGCAGTAGGAACATGAGTTCCAGAACAGCTTGAGCACCATGGCAAAATCCCTGAACCCCGAAGACAAAAATAAGTGACAACTGTCCAGACAGAAACTGGCCTCGATATCCATGACCTTGCAGTGCCTAGCAATACCTTTGCAAAACCCCAAAATGATGACATCAAATTAAAAGAGAGACTAATGGAGAGAGGGAGGGGATATGATGGAGACTTGAGTTCTAAAGGGGAATGGGGGAGGGAAGGGAAACATCACGTGGGTTTTTCAAGTATAAAAGTCAATAAAAAACAATAAAAATAAATAAATAAGTGAAATAAATAAATATTTAAAAACAGATCAAGGCCTGTGGGGTGGCTCAATAGTGAAAGGCACTTTCTTTCAAAGCCTACTGGCCCACATAAAGTCAGATGCACAAAGTAGTGCATGCATCTGGAGATTATTTGCTGTGACAAAAGGCTCTGGTATATCCATTTTCATTCCCTCTCTTCTCCTACACTCCTCTGTGTGCAAATAAATATTTAAAAAAAAACAGATCAAAACTGTAATGGGTATCACAATGAACTTGAATGGTAAGAGTGACGTAAGATTACACAAATATTTACATTGCAAAAAGGAAGTAACCACTTCTCAAAAATAATTTATGGAAAAATAGAAAGGGCAAAAGGTTTATACAATCTGAAGAGAAACCAAAAGTAGAAAAAAGAGAAAGAAAAAAAGCAAAGTAAAAAAAAGGGAAAGAAAGGAAAGAAGGAAGAAAGGAAAGGAGGGAGGGAGGGAGGAAGGGACAAAAGGAGGGAAGGAGGGAAGGAAGGAAAGAATACAGGGGGTGGAAGGGTCTCCAGGGGAAATGGACAAAAGTGAAGTGAGGAGAATTACACAATACTAATGACAACATGAGCCAGTACCATAGAAAACTTCCTCTGGATAGTATTCTACAAGATACAATAAGGTGGATGGGGGGACCCAGACAGAAGTTCCCTATAGAAGGTAGAGGAAGTTTAATTCTAAAACCATGGGCTTTGGCTGGTAAATCCCAGGGCCAAAACTAGGTTACTCATTACACTGAGTTGTTGGTCAGGAGACCCATGAAGTCTAACATTGTCTCTTGATGTCCTGTGACTACCGGCTGTGGTGACTTCAGTAACAGAATTTTACCTTTTAGCTCTGACAGGTAACCAAGTGGTCTAGCAATGGCCTGCCTGATTTTGAGGACCTCCTGGGCAACATCCCAGGGATTGGTTCTCTACAATTTCAGTGCTGTGTCCCCAAACAGGGCAGGTCTTGAATCCAATAAGTAGTTGACCTGCCAGGCAAGACATGCCCATTGGTGCAATAGTCACATGACTGCTACTGCTACAGGGCAGGTCAATATTGTAGCATGCAGAGTCTGCAGTTGGCTGAGAGTTTTGATGACTTTTCTCCCCCACAGACTACAGAGCACTTTTCAGCACTATGAAAGCTCTACTGCAGGGATGAAGCTTCCAGCTCAGTTCCAGTTTGTTTTCCCTGTGTCTGCAATGAAGATGCAGTGCCTCTTCAGCGATGGGATTTTACCATCTGCATGTGCTATAGACCTAAATGGTAAGACCTATTGCTCAAGATAGCATATATCGTCAATTCTGTATAATTGGTGAGGCTTTTGGAACAAAGAACTAATAAGTAATTATCACACACTGGGATTTTTGTTTAGTAACCCTTGACTTCTGAGAGTAGCTTTATCCACTCATGTGGGGTACCTTCCTTTAAACTTTTTTTCTAAATTATACTTTTTATTTTATTTAAGAGAGACAGAGAGAGAGGAAGAGGCAGAGAATGGGCGCACCAGGGCCTCTCAGCTGCTGTGAACAAAGACCCCTTGTGCGCATGTGCGACATTGCTTGCTTGTGTCACTTTTGCATCTGGCTAAACGTAGGACCTGGAGATTGGAACAAGCATTCTTAGGTTTTCCAGGCAGGTGCCTTAACTGCTAAGCCATCTCTCCAGCCCATAAATTATACTTTTAATTAGCTTATAAAGTAGTAAGTTTCCATATGGTTTTTATATATCATGTTAGTTGTGGTTACCCTGTCTCCCTCCACCCACAATCATCCCATTAAAACTTTCTACCACCAATATTTCCCATCCTCGACTTTCATATCACATGTGTTCTGCTATTCCCCCTTAAGGCTTCTTCACATACGTCTTGGCCCTCTTTCTTGCTTGGGGACTCTAAAGACACTCCTTCAACTTAAACATAAATCTAAAAATTCTGACTATGACCAATGCAACATTCGTCTTTCTGGGTTTATGTTACTTCACTCTTTAATATTTTTAAGTTCTAAGTGTGCCACATTTTTATTATCCATTTGCAAGTATTTCTGTAATAAGATATGGAGTTCTTAAGGTATATGCCCAGGAGTAGTATAGCTGGGTCATGGGTCATATGCTAGTTCAATTTTAAACATTTCTATTTATTTACTTGTAAGGAGAGAGAGAGAAGAGACAGACAGAGAGGAAAAGAATGGGCACACCAGGGCTTCCATCCACTGAAAACAAACTCCAGATGCATTTGCTATTTTGTGCAGCTGGCTTTATGTGGGTACTAGGGAACTGAACACAGGTCCTTAGGGTTTGTAGGCAAGCACCTTAACCACAAAGCAATCTCTCCAGCCCCAATTTTGAAGTTTTTGAGAAATCTCTACATTGATTTACATAGTGACTACACCAGTTTACATTTCTACCAACACTAAATAATACTTCACCTTTCCCTACATCCTTGTCAGGATTTATCAATTTATCATCATTTCTTTTCCTTCCTTCCTTCCTTCCTTCCTTTTTTAAATTTTTTTTGTTTTTATTTTTATTTTTTGGTTTTTTGAGGTAGGGTCTCATTCTAGGCCAGGCTGACCTGGAATTCACTCTGTATTCTCAGGGTGGCCTCTAATTCATGGTGATCCTCCTACCTCTGCCTCCCAAGTGCTGGGATTAAAGGCTTGTGTCACCAGGCCCAAAAGATAGCTATCCTGATTAGGGTACAATGGAATCTCAAAGTACTTTAATTTCATTCCCAGGATTGTTAAGTGTCTTGAACAGTTTTTAAAATATCTAACTATTCATTTATATTTCTTCTCTTGAGAACTTTGTTCAGTTCCATAGCCCATTTGCAATTGGGTTATTTGATTCCTTGATGTTTAGTTTTTTTGAGTTTATTGTTTTTTCTGGATATTAATGTTCTATCAGAAGTATAGCCAAAGATTTCCTCTCATTCCCTAGGCTGTCTCTTCACTTGAATGACAATTTCCTTTGCTGTGTAGTAGCTTTTTAATTTTATGAGGCCCCATTTGCCCACTGTTGACATTATTTCCTGAGTTACAGGAGTCTTATTGGAAAATCCCTACCTATGACTATATCTTGTAGTGTACTCCCTACATTTCCCTCTATCAGTTTCAGAGTTTCAGATATTATTTTGAGGTCCTTGATTGATTTGGGAGTTAATCTTTGTGCAGAGTTAGAGAGAAAGATCTATGTAGAAATTCAGTTTTTTCCAGCACCATTTGTTGAAGATACATTCTTTTCTCTAATGTGTATTTTTGTTATCTGTGGTGGTTTAAATGTAAAATTTCTCCCATAGCTTTGTTATATTGGTGCTTTAATTTTAGTTCATTATTTTTATTTTATTTTATTTATTTTATTTCCTTCTTGGTTTCTTGATAAACCCATTCACCATCCCAATAGTTTTGTTTAATTTCCATGAGTTTTTGTATTTTTGTAGTTTCACCTGCTGTTAATTTCTAGCTTTGTCTCCTTGTGATTAGATAAAATACAGAGTAATTATTTCAATTTTCCTGTATTTGTTGAAAATTGCTTTGTGCCCTAATACGTTATCTATTTTAGAGATTAGTACATGTACTGCTGAGAAGAATGTATATTCTGTAGTGTTTGGGTAGAATATTCTTTAATATCTGTTAAGTCCATTGGATCTATAATGTCACTTAACTTCAGTGTTTCTCTTTTTTTAATTAATTAATTTTTTTCTTTTTTTGGTCTGGATGACCAATTGGAGGGAGTGAGATATTAAAATTGCCTACTGTTGCTCTGTTGGGATTAATCTGTAACATTATATTTAGTAAGATTTGTTTTATGAAATTGGGTGCACTTGTGTTCAGTGCATGTAGGTTTAGAATTGTAATATCCTCTTGAGGGATTGTTCCCTGAATCAGTATGAAGCAACCTTCTTTATCCTTCATAACTTGTTTTGGTTTGAAATAATTTTGTCAGATATTACAGTAGTGACACCTGCTTGCTTTCTGGTTCCATTTGCTTAGATCATCTTTTTTCTTCCTTTTACCCTTAGGCAGTATCTAGCTTTCATTGTAAAGGTATGATTCTTGAAGGCAGCAAAAAGACGGATTCTAATCTAATCTTCTAGTCTGAGGTTTTGATTGGGGAATTGAAACCATTCATATTGTTATTATTAAAAGGTGTGCATTAATTCATGCCATTCTGTTGATTTTGTAATGTTGTGTGTTTTCTTAAGCATTTGTTTGCTTAAAAACTGTCAGAGCATCACTTATTTGTTTTTTCATGTAGCCTCTTTGATGTGATTATCCTCTTTTTGTTTGAACTATTACTCCTAGTATCCTCTGTAGACCTGACTTAGTGGTCATAAATTCCTTTAGCCTGTTTTTGTCATGGAAAAGTTTTATTTTTCCTTCCATTGTATTTTTTATTTGTGTATAGCAGTCTGGATTGGCAGCTCTAGTTTTCCAGAACGTGAAAGACATCATTCCAAGTCTTCTGGCTTTTAAAGTTTTTATAGAAAAATCTGCTGTTACTTTGAGAGGCTGCCTTTTATATATGACTCAGTCCTTCTCTCTCTTTCTATCTCTTTCTTTTTCTCTCAACTTTCAATGTGTGTTCTTTGTTCTGCATAACTAGTGTTGTAGCTATAATATAATGTGGAAAGTTTAGTTTCTTCTTAAGTCCTGGATAGGCATCTTTCCCTACATTTGGCAATTGTTTCTCCTGTTACTTTATTGAAAATATTTTATATTTGCTCTATTCATGGTGTACCAAACCTAAAGATTCTCCACACTTTTCCTTTTAATCATTGAGTATATGAACCAATTCCTCTACCTTGTGAAGCCATGCTATTTTGTCATCCATATGATCCATTCTTTTGATAAGTTCTTTTGTTGTATGACAGAACACTCTGAGAAAAACAATTTCCATCTTTATCAGAAGCAGCTGTGATCACACACGAGTGACTCTCCAGATTGAGTCTTCATGTTCCCCCATAGAAAGAGAAAGGAGGGGAAAGGTAGACCTCAACCCTGTGTCAGCTGTATGCAATGATGCACGAGGTCTCCTGGCTTCAGCAGGAAGTCAGAGCGTACATAAAATGAATGATCAAGGGATGGTGCGCACCACCTATCCATGTTATCCATGTTGGAATGAGACCTTTCAATGCAGCTGTTTTGGGTTCTACACACTCCTGAAAGTAATCCCTCACTCATGTCAGGAAGTTCAGTAAACTCACTGCTTCACCAATGTAAACTTTGGTGGAAACAGCTTTAGGTTTTCATGGGTGCCTGCCTAAGTGGTCATCAGTTTCTTCCCAGAAAAAAAAGTTCATGCAATAATTGCCATTGAGTTTTCATTTGATTCATTACAATTTTTGTTTTCAGCATCATTTAAGTTTGATCATCTTTTAAATTTATCTTTATTGAATTCTGTTTTCATATGAGAATTAACTTATTTCATTCTTTTACTTGCTGACATACAATTGTGTTCTTTTTGAGTTCCTTGAACACATTTATTTATTTATTTTAATTTAATTTATTTATTTGCCAGCAGAGAGAGTGAGAGCAAAAGTAAGAGACAGAAAGAATGGGTACACCAGGGTCTCTTGCCACTATAAACAAACTCTACATCCATGAGCCACTTTCTACATCTGGCTCGACATAAATACTGGAAAATTGAACCCAGCCTGCAAGGCTTTGCAAGCAAGCACCTTTAACCACTGAGCAATCTCTCCCACCTTCCTTGAACATACTTATAATAATTCTTTTGAATTTTTTGCCATTTTGTTTGTCACTCTCCCTGAGGACCATTACTCTGTGATTGATAATTTTTAGAGATGACATTTTGCCTTAGTTTTTCATGTTACTTGTGTTTTGCATTGGTACTTCTGCAAGACAACTGTAGTTTCTCACAGTTCTGAAAGCCAGGGATTGTAAGCCTATAAGGATGTATTCTGAGGGTTTTTAGAAAATCCTTTGTGCCTCTTTCAGCCTCATGAGTTCCTTGAATTGTGATAGCATAACTCCAGATCTGTCTCAATCTTCTCTTTGTTTGCATGTCTCAAACCTGTCTCTCCTTTCTCTTCTAACAATACTAGTCATTTCAATTAATCCTAAATCTATGATGATATCAAGACAAATTGAACTGCATCATGATTCTGCAAACAGCAGGATCCAGGTTAAAAGAAACTGTGGATTCTCTCATTGTAAGAGAGGAAAGGAATAGAGGACAATCTATGTAGCAAAAGTGACTTTTAAAAATCCATGTTGGGCCTGGAGAGATGGCTTAGTGGTTAAGGTGCTTGCCTATGAAGCCCACCTTGATTCTCCAGGGCCCATGTAAGCCAGACACACAAGGTGACACAAGCATGTAAGGTTGCACATGCACACAAGAAGACGCACACATCTGAAGTTCCACTGCAGTGGCTGGAGGCCCTGGTATGCCAATTTTTTCTCTCTCTCTCTCTCTCTCTCTCTCTTCTCTCTCTCTTGCTCTCTCTTTCTCATGTACACTCATTCACTCTCATTCTCTCACATTAAAAAAAGGCCAGTCTTTTGGGCTTGTTTCAAAAAAAAAATCTATGTTCTGGGCTAAAGAAATGGCTCCATGGTTAATGTGCTTGCCTGCAAAGCCTAATGACCGAAGTTTGATTCCAGAGTACCCACAAAGTGGTGCATGCATCTGGAGTTTATTTGTACTGGCTGGAGGCTCTGGTGCACTCATTCTCTATCTTTCTCCTCTTCTGTTCTCTCTTTCTCTCTCTCTTTCTGTGCTTTCAAATTACTAAATAAAAAATATATTTTAAAAACATTTTTTAAAATCCACTTTTTTGTTGTTGTTTTGTCCAGGTAGGGTCTTGTTCTAGCTCAGGCTGACCTGGAATTTACTATGGAGTCTCAGGGTGGCCTTGAACTCACAGCAATCTTCCTACCTCTGCCTCCCGAGTGCTGGCATTAAAGGTGTGTGCCACTACGCCCGGCTACAAATCCACATTTTTTAAACGAGACCAAAAACTCTTTTGTGTAGGATACACACACTTGAATAATAAAACCATCAAGAAAACCAAGGGAATAATTATAGTCAAATCAGGATAGTGGCTACTTTGAAGAAAGGGTAGAGACTGGTATGGGAACATGACAGGAATGCTGGCTGGCTGGCAACATTCTATTTTGTTGTCATCTATTCATTTTATCTTAGTTTCATTTTATAATAAAGCAGTTTTCAGAGGAGTCCACTGAGTTTAGCATTATTAGTTTCAGATGTTCCAATATAGCTGTACAAACAGAAGTTAGATTGCTATAAAATAAGAAACAAAAGGTTTAAAATGAACACATATAGAGAATGTTACTACTGAGAATAAAGAGAGATTCCTAGCTTTAAAATGATGTGGAGCAAAGAAAGTTTTCTCTCTTTCTTTTATGTATTATTTGTTTTAGTTTTAATTTTTTTTTTTTTTTGGAGAGAGACACAGAGGGGGGGAGGGAGGGGGAGGGAGAGGAAGACAGAGAATGGGAGCTCCAACAGCTTCTCAGCCACTGTGAACAAACTGCAGATGTGTGTGCCCCCTTGTGGGCAAGTGCAGCATTGTGCCCTTGTGGCACTTTGCGTCTGGCTAAACGTGGGACCTGGAGATTGGAACTGTCGTTCTTAGGCTTAGCTGGCAGGCACCTTAACCACTAAGCCTTCTCTCCAGCCCTTGTTTTAGTTTTAAACCTTTCATTTATCTATGTTATTTATTTATTTCAGACAGAGAGAGGGAGAGAGAGAGAGAGTGTGTGTGAGAATGAGCACACCAGGGCCTCCAGCCACTGCAAACAAACTCCAGACACATGCACCACCATATGCCTCTGGCTTATGTGGGACCTGGAGAATCGAACCTGGGTCCTTAGGCTTCATAGGTATATGCCTTAACTGCTAAGCCATCTCTCCAGTATTATTTGTTTTAAAATAAGTAAAGCTTGGACATGTATATGTGCTAAGTGGAGAAAATAGAGAAAGAAATGTTGGAAATATGTTTAGGAGAATGATAATTGCTAGAGCAAGGTCCATGAGCAGACAAAGCGGAATATGACCCCTAAATAGGTAACATCTAGCAGGAAGCTTAAAATAGTCATTTTTACTGAGGCAGGAGAAAGGATGGTGCTGGATGGATGTCCCAGTGGGTAAAGGCACTTGCTTGCCAAGCCTGACAGTGAGGTTCAATTCCCCAGTATCCATCTAAAGCCAGATACACAAAGTATCTGGAGTTCATTTGCAGCAAAAGTAGCCCTGGCATACCCAGTCTCTCCTCTCTCTCTCTCTCTCTCTCTGTCAAATAAAAAAATGAATATATTTTGTCTGTGTAGGCGACTTTAGAAATGGAGAGCTAATAGCAGAAAGTTATAGAATATCCACCCTCTAATTTCGATTTTCTCTGCAAAATTATAAGGTGTTCTGAGAACAGAGCTGGGAAATGGGAAACAGAAGCCATTAGGTGAACATGTGAAATATCCATGTGGAGTTGAAGCTCCAGTAAGAATCATAAAGTGAATGTGTAGTGATATATATTCACTCCATGATGTCATTTTCCTTAGCAAGTAGAATGTAGAATTAAACAAAACAGAGATAAATTGATGAACTATTTGCTTTTCCAAATAGCCTAACTAAGCAAGGAAGTTGAAATCAATGGCAAGGAACAAGTTGAGGAGGTAGGGAACAAAGCAAATGAGGGTACTCATAAGGTGGGACCATGTAAGGAGATGGTTCCACAATTTTAATCATTTTAACCTCTTTGCTTAACTAAGCAAAGATTTGTGGACAGAAAACATAACTTGGAGAAGAGAGAATGAACTTCCTTTTTGATTTCCGGTTTCTATGTTCAGTTCCATATGTAAGTACAGATGCACAGAAAGTAGATGTAATATGATTTAGGAGTCAGTAAGTGAAGTCTTAAAATATAAAATAGAATTCAAAAAAATAAAGAATCCTGTAAAACATCCTGGTTTAAGGGATAGGCAGATAAGTAGTGCCTGTGAAAGCCATTTGAACTAGACAGGTCAGAGAGATAAAATAAATTCAGTGAGAGTGGTACCAAATATTCAGAAAAGAGCTTAATGGGAAGTCGACATATGGTTAACCTAGTAAGATTCACAAAAATGACTGTCAAGGATGTCTTATTCATCTTTGTTTTCTCTTGAGGGTAGGAAACATAATCAATAACCCAATAAATGTAAAGTTCTACATTGTATCCATGCTACACAAAGAATATAGAAGAAGGAAAAAGGAAAAAAAGAAGGAAATCACTTTCTTACCTCAAATGTGGCATACAGTATCCAAGCCTTTACATCCAATCTCACTGAGCATATAAAACAAGGCACATGGAAGTTTCCCTCAATACTCAGACTGCTCAATATAAAAATTCAAGTTTCTCTGGCTCTTGGTAATATAGGACTTCTAACTCCCCACCCCACACAACCATGTCAAGCACATTTAAAACCTAGGATGTCCCTGGTAGGCTGATGCTAGGGCAGTAGAGTAAGGGTGAGAAAAAGAGGCATCATGAAAGAAAACAAGGGAAGAGGAAGACTGAAAGCCTTCACTGTAGGGACAGGGCATGCACAAGAGAACCAAGACAGTGACACCCACATGGGCACCTATCACAGCAGTGCTTGTATAAAGGTGGCTGTGATAATGCTAGTAAAGACAGAGGTATCCATATGCCTGCTCCAGGTCCTCAATGCATTAAGCCACTGAGTCCTCCAGCACCACCACACCTCCAGTCTTTCCCATGCTGTCAGCAGCGTTCACTGACCCATCTCCATTCTCTTCCTTTCTTCTTTCTTTCCTTTCACATTTCAGAGTCCTGCTGGGACAAACAGAATGAGTGACTCAAGGCCCAGGTGACAGAACTGGGACAATAGCAATGGTAGCTTTCACCTGCTCCTTGCTAGCACATGAGGTAATTCCTGAGACCTACCCCTGCTTGGGGCACAAGCAAAGAGAATAGATGTGATAGGAAGGCCAACTCCATCACACACGGGTTCCCAATTCCCTCCAGTTTTACATGCTGATCCCAGTGTACACCTCCAGGCTCACGTTTGTCTTATAAGCCAACCTCTGCTGGGTTCAGGGGTTTGAAGTCTGGGGCCCAGAAGTCAAAAAGTTAGATGCAAGCATCAGCACAGCTGGCAGAAAGGGAAACCAAAATGAATGCTTCCAGAGGCTAGCTGTCTGAGCCTGTCTTGGAAAAAGCAATACAAGTCAGGCCCCTCTGAGGAGCCCTAGCTAACTACTTTCTCACCATCATGCTTTGTTTACTTCTATGCTTTCTTGACTTACTTTCCTACTTAGTCAATCCTAGTTGCGTTCAAATTCTTCCTATTCATTTACTGTGAGTGGTCCCATCATCCCTGAGGGTATAAATGTAGTTTCTCAGACAATAAGACATAAAATCCGAAGAAAAAAAAAGCCCACACCAGGGCTGGAGAGATGGCTTAGCAGTTATGGCACATGCTTGTGAAATCTAAGGACCCTGGTTCTATTCTCCTGGTCCCACATAAGCCAGATGCATATGGTGGCGCATGCGCCTGGAGTTTGCAGTGGCTAGAGGCCCTGGTGTGCCCATTCTCACTCTCTCTCTCCTTCTCTCTGTCTCTAATAAGTAAATAAATAAATAAAATTTTTAAAAAAGCTCACACCCAATTTTTATTTTTAACCTGATCTGATGGCAATAAATAAATAAAGCAAGAGCCATTCATACAAGCAAGCTTCTTCTCCAAGTCTCCCAAACTAATGGTTTGAGATGTTTCCATTTATGTATCAACTTCTGTAGCAGACAGCTTCAGGTTCACTGAGATGAACTTCCAGACCAGGCACAATTATGGAGGAAGGGATATTTATTGAAGCTTACAGATCCAGGGGAATTTCCATAATGGCAGCAGAAGCTGGCCTGCTTTCACAGGACCAAATACACAGAGAGAAAGCGAAAAGCCACACACCACAGCACACTTCAGGAACTCCAACTAGGCACACTTTGCATATCTTTAGCTTGAAATCTCAAATTCACCACCACACCTTAAGATCCGCCCAGTGATATTGCCTCCAGCCAGGTGGCTGCATATGCAAACAACAAGCTAATAAAACACTGAGTATATTGGGGGTCATCTATTCAAATTACCAGATTGACTGATTATTTATTTAATTATTTTGAGACTTTTAGGAGACAGACCTTATTCCACCAAAGTAAAAGAAATGACGACATAGATGCTTGTATCAGGGATTTGGCCCTCGTTACTGGGACAAAACACTCAACCAGAAGTGACTTAAGGGAGGAAAAGATTTATTTTAGGGTTATAGTTTTCAAGGGAAGTTTCATTATGGTGGAGAAAACATGACAACCAGCACACATCTTAAACCACCAGCAGAAAGAGAGAGCAATGAGAGAGCTAACTCTCAACACCCAGCAAGTTGGACTAACCAGCCTCGAGCCACTCCCAGTCCCAACTCCAGCAAGGCTCCACTTCCCAAGTCTCTACCATCTGAGGATCAAGTGGGAAACTTAACCAAAAACACCTGTGGCCATGGAAGACATTATGCATCATATTATACCATCCATGATGGTAGTTTTGTCTTAACACTGAGATTGTTCCAAATGAACATAGAAAGTGAGGCCAAAACCAGAAAGCTTAAGCACATTACAGAAGATCTGATGAGTAAGTGGGAAAAACATTTACAAGAGATAAAGAGTAAAGAACTTACAGATGGTATATAGATGATAATGTTTACTATAACTAAAGGTTATTAAATTATTCCTATGGTCAGATTTTGCTAGATACTTATGTCCCCAATCTGCTCTAGACATTAGGAGGAAGCTACAAAAGAAGGGGAGATATACCAAGTTAACTTTGAAATTTGGTTTTGAGGGGTTTAAACAACCAAAATAAAATATAAGCAATATAGATGGCATATGGGAAAGAATTAAAAGCACAAGAAAGTGGCAAATTAATAACCTTTAACTCTTGGAATAATACATTTCTCAGGAAGATAAAAACCTATTCAGAGAAAACCCTGGCTGAAGAAAGAGGAGTTTAAAGGGGAAATGTTTATGACAGCCATGGGAAAGCAGAGACTGGGAAAGAACTGGTCTCAGCAAGGTGCTGAAAAACAGCGTCTTATGTCCTCTGCAAAGAGGGAAACCATGGTAGGAGTCAGCGTCTGACCCTCTGAAGGAAGGCTGGGTCTTCAGCTCCAATGACGGCTTCCCTTAAAGATCAACGCTATCAAAATTCCCTCATAAAAGCACCACAGAAGCCACATTGCATAACTATTAGGGTGACTGTTAACATGACCGGTATGAAGGTGTTAGTTTTCTTTCCAATACTGTAGCTTCTTTCTCTGCTTTAATCAGTAATGAAGGACCCTTTACTAAATAAACTGGAATAGTAACTAATGCTAATGGAAATGCCCCAAAGCCAAAGGAATTATAACTGTCAATCCCAGCCTTGGAAATTACCCCGTACATGGCCTAGTAACATTGGAAGCCCTCGCTTAAAACTTCCAAAACTTCTAGACCCATAGCTTAAGTGTCAGCTAAAATTTGTACTATAAATATCTAAGAATCTTATAAATTACAGCAACTAAAACAATGCTGATAGATGAGCCTTGTTGAGATATAAATATCACAAGATGTTTGTTGATACCTTCTTATGGTAAATTAGGACCTGCCATGCCCCCCCACCCAAAAAATCTTTACCTTATCCCTCTATCAGTAGTTGTAAGTTTATTTTACATTTAGGTTTTTTTCTTTTGACACTGTTGGTACTCAATGATTACATTCTTGCACTATTTTTCTTTTACTCTATTCCACCTCTGAATTCCTTCTTCAAATTGTTCCTTTTGATTTTGCCACATTCTCAATATATAACCATAAGTATGTTGTTTGAATAGTTCAAAGTCTTACCTTATCTGGAACAAGCTACCCAAGAATTTCTTAAGAAACCACCTTGATTTCTATTGCTGTCCATGTGTCCCTGCTCCAACTCTTTGCTCTGGGACACAAGGATACAATAAGCATGCTTGTAACCATGACAACCGAAAGACAGTGTGGAACTCTCTGCTACGGGCCACATATGCTATTTACTGACACTTTCAATTTTTGGTTGATGGAAACTAGTGCTCTGCTAATACAATACAAAAAGTTTCATGTGACAGTCAGAGGATGTCAGATACAGAGGTAGGCAATGAATGGCTCCTAAGGAGACTAATGGTAGTAAGATCATTGGGCTCTGGGTCTGAAACATTCCAACTCCCTTTGATGCAGGGATTCCAGGTAACTCTAACTACATGGAATCCAAAGCCTCCTCTCCAACTAATAGATAAAATACAGAGAGAATGTTGTAGTCTCTCTTAGGCAGGGACCCTGCCCCTCATCAACATAGAAGAAGTTATAGAAGATAACTCATTATCTTCCAGATACCACAACCCCTGGGAAAGTTGTAAAGTTGTGGTAGCAGAGTAGGGCACAGAGAAAGGTCATCAAGATCAATATATGAAAGAAACCAACTGCCAAGGGAAACCAGTAAAGGGACAAAACATCCATAAGAAAAACCTACAGCATATGAATGCAGGACAAGCTGGATCCTATGTAAATGACATATAAGTCTCACCATGCTTGTAGCTGGGATCCAACAGAGCTTCTCAGCTTTCCCAGCTCTCTGTCCCACTTCCATTCTCTAGAGAGCCTATTTCTTTCTTAATATATAACTATCTTGATTTGATTTCCATGTGTTCCTGGCCCAACTCTTTCTCTGAGACACAAGAACCTGAAAATCTCAGAAGGTACTCTATGGACTCCAATCTACTCTGCATTATAATACTATCATTTTTCCATTGTCTTATGAGGCAGTTCAGTCCCTGTACCCCCCCCCCGCCATTTCAAGACACTAAGGTCTCCTGATGGATGCAGCTGTTGACCACCACCACCCCCAGCCCCACCGCCACCAATCAGTCTATCAGTAGTGTGGGTATTCTACCAGTTATCTCACTAGGTGTTATCCTTTTACCAGCCATGCTGCTAAAGGTATCTGTCAATCACTACAACTAAATAGAGCCCTCTACTTGGGAGGCAGAGGTAGGAGTATCTTGAGTTCAAGGTCACCTTAAGCCCACATAGTGAATTCCAGGTCAGCCTGGGCTAGAGTGGAACCCTACCTTGAAAAACCAAAAATAAAAAAAATAAAATAGAGCCCTCTAAAGGTCACAATTCCATGGTTATCTGTGAAGAACCCCTTTGTACTAGTACCCCAAACTAGTTCTGCTCTTGGTTCTATGATCCCACAGATCTGAGTAGAAAATCTTTTTTTCTGTACTTCTAGTCTTTTTCTTCACCCTAAACTTCAGATCTGGCTTGTTGTTATCTTTCAGTATTTATCTAAGTGTCATGTAAGTGGCTTTTTGAAAGTGCTTGGTGTTAAGGAGTGTTAATGTGTATGTAAATGGACTAAGTAGACCTGAAATGAGTAACAGATTATTGACATCAGGCCAGAAGTCTAGTTGCAACAAGTTTCATGGGTATGTTACTAGAAACCAAAACTGGTCTCATTTTCAGTTCCTCACTCTACTGTCCTACCGTTGTGGTTGAATGTGAAATATCCCCAATAGGATCATGTGTTTGAGTACTTGGTCCCCAGGTTATGGTGCTGCTTGGGAAAGTTTTGGAACCTGTAGAAAATAAGAGTTTTGCTGAAGGAAGTGGGTCAGGGAGTGGGCCTTGAGATTTTATAACCTTACCCTACCTCCTGTTCTCTCTTACTCCTGAATGTAGATCCAATGTGACCAGCTGCTTTCCCTCCTGCTGCAATGCCTTTCCTGGCACCATACACTGTACCCCTGGAACTGTAAGTCAAAATAAAACCTTCCTTATGCTGCTTATTCTCAGATATTTGTTCACAGCAACTAGAAAAGTAACTAATACACCTACCCTTTCCATAACACAGCTGTATCACATCTGATCATCCCAGGGAATCTGAATACTTCTGTTTCAAATACCAGTCTATAGGTTTTTTTCCCATATCTCTAGGTGAATCTTCCCCACCCCCAAAAAATATAATGATTGTCCAAATTATTACCATTCATTTGGTGTCAGGACAATTAAATGATGGGCTACTGATCTTTCTTGGGTCAGCAGTGAGAATCAGTGGTGTCAGTAAGAATTCACACACAAGTTACCTTCCAAAAGTAATCACTAAGCGTAACTGACAGGCATGCCCAGGCATGACATCCTTTCACTAGGAAAAGAAAATTCCCATACATATTAACCTTCCACACAGTTAACACACTGCACAGACAATACCAAAATATTATTTTTAGTCCCATGGCTTAAGAATAACTTTTACTTCCTCCAAATGACATTTAAGTCCAATTAGAGCATATTTCAATTTATCTTTTCAGCTTTACTGTTGACAAAACATTGCTCGCATCTCAAAGGGACTAAGAGATAATTAATTCTTAAAACAAACATGAGCAACCCTGGCCCAGGAATGTGAATTTATGTTGTCTCAAGTAACATATTCCAGCAAGAAAATCACTTTGCAACATTTCATAGTTGTAAAACAAAAGAAAATCATAAATTAAGGCATTTTTTTCTCAAAAACTTTAGTGGGAATATCACATAGGCAAGTTACAAGAAAGTGGAGAAATCTCTGCTGTAAGTTACAGGTGCTGTCTGATGACATTTTAAACCTCTGTGTTGGTGGGAGCCGATGGTCTATTAATACATTCTAAAAGGCCTCCTGTGAAAGTCACAGGATGTTAGTTAGGTCAGAGTCAGAGATGGGCAATGAATGGCTGTTAAGGTGGCCAAGACAGTCTGGCTCTGATCTGAAATGTTCCAACTCTCCACAATACAGTGTTCAAATCAATCAGTCCACCTTGTGTGGTAGAAGAGAGGCTAAAAGTTGAACTAATTCACTGAGTTACTGTAAGAGTTAATTGCTGAGGAGCTGAAACTTATCTTTGTCAGCAGATGGAAAAATCCCAAAGGAGAAACTGTCCAGAAAGAGCCCAAAGGGACTATAAGAAGGAAAGACAGTTTAGGCTAAAGCAAAGTAAAACGGAGTTCATTGTTAGGGTGGCCTGACTACAGAAATGGTTGATATGCAAAGTGACACATCTTGTTTGTTTACTTACCCCTCCCCTCAGCCATGAAAATTATAAAATGGAAATAAAATCTTTGCTGGGGCCAGAGCTTCTTTGGAGGGCTACATCAAGCTTCTTCTACTTTCATTCTGGCGTTGGAGTAATCTTTCCAGAGAATTTCTACAACACTTGTAGAATCTCTAACAAAGGTGTAGCTGGTTGTTTTTTTTTTTTTCTGGAAATTTCAGTTCACATTTACTGTGAGCACTATGTATAGTTAACATTGTTCAATACTGACACTGTGCCCAGTGCTTTTATAAGCATGTCATACGCATGCACTTGTGTGAATCCTCATAACACAAAGTAGTATTTTTCTTCCTATTTGACCAATAAGAAAACTGGGCACAGAAAATTTACGTAATTTATACAATGAACTGAATAGGAATTCAAAGTAGGGTGCTGTGTGTTTGAAAGTTGTATCTCAAAAATGATCTAATATCACTAACACTTTGATAACTAATAATAGGTATGAGTGATTATTGCATGCTTTGGAAACTTAAAACCAGCTACCCCAAATTATGCTATTTTGGGATGCAGTAGTTTCAGCTGAAAGAGATTGAGAAGACCTCAGAAGCAAGCTCTCTACTGCCCTTCTTTTTTCTCTTCTGTTCTCCCATTAGGGCAAAGACACTAGAATTTCTTCCCACTAAGATAATCAAAATTAGAACTCCTTTCTCCAAAATGAGTCATGAGATCTAGAAAGGCCACTTGGTGTTCTTCCTCTGCTGCTCTCTGTGAAGTATGGTCATGAAGAATGTTTTGACCTACCTTGCTTGAAAGTTGGTCAGAAGGCCTTCAGTCCAGAAGCGTCCTTCCCTGAGCCCTTGAAGTCAGGAAGAAGCTGAGAACTTGCTGCTGCCCTCATTGTATCACTCTCAAATCATGGTCTTGTTTTGCAGTCATGGTTCTCCACAGTATTCACTTCTTTCATCAGACAGCATAGAAAAACACATAGAAAAACTGGGTCATTAGGTCTTCATTTCTGTCACTTTAGTCACTTAAAACATTGTCTTAAAAATTGACATGCTCAGCTGGGTATGGTGGTGCATGCCTTTAATCCCAGCACCCGGGAGGCAGAGGTAGGAGGATCACCATGAGTTTGAGGCCACCCT